>CM062818.1:84871996-85589157 GCA_031772625.1 Pinus tabuliformis
GTTATAGACATTTTTGTGCCTTACAACTTTGAGCATGAAATGTAAAATCCAAGGGATCCAAAGTTCCTAAAAGTGTTGTTCATGCCCCTAAAGGAACAAGGTCAACCAATGACAGCTTCTCCCAGAATTTTCTCCACCAAAAACCACTCAGAACTAGTCAAATCAGGATCAATTCAGAAGCTCCACTAGCTTCCTGCGTTGCAAAGCACCCAAATACACTGGCTAGGTGCGTTGCAACGCACTTGAATGCACTACCCAGGTGCGTTGAGCGGGAAATGACAAGTGGCAGAGTCATTCAACGAGGTGGAAAGACCATGGAAGCTTCCAGAATCTTCTCCAATGACACTTGCCTCACTGAATTCGACTAGTGATGAGTAAGAGGCTCTCAGTCTCCAAGTGGAAGCAAGAACTGACAGAGAGAAGCCACAAGTCAAAACATAAGCTGACTCATCCTCTCTGCTTACATCTATATATGGATCCCTCATCCCAGAGATCCAGAGGCTGGAATTTTGTACTTTGCAGAGAATTGTTGTTGGTTTGAGATTGAGATTAGTACATTGGGTGATTTATGCTTTGTTGGAGGAGAGGAAGGGATTCCTTTGCTGGGAGGTAGATGCTGGATCGGGACTCACTTGGTTGTATCTCCTCTTGGACTTTCTTATCATATCAATAAAATTATTTGAGTTTCTCCTACATGCTGTGTATCAATGATGTTTTGTTATATTTGCATGTTTAGCTTAATCTGATCCTAAGCTTTTTATGAATGTAAATCTATATCTTCGTGTAGTTTCTCTCTTCTGTGATCTTGCAGGAACTTGGTGAAGCTGGGCCGGTGAGGGAGCAGGGAGCTGGGAGCTATTGAAGAGAGGAGCGATTGGATCAACAACTTAGTGAAAGACACAGGTTAGTTACATCCTTCCTCTTCATTTACATTTCATAAAGAAGAATACTCAAGTAGTTTTCCTTGTTTGTTGCTAAGGCACTATCACACCTTAGAGTGGGATAGGGGCATTCTGAATAGATACTTTTCCCAACAACAAATTGGCGACTCCACTGGGGATCGTATCTAGTTAGTTTATTTGTGTTTCTATGTTGTTCTTCTCATAAACTTAGGAGTGCTGAATCGAACTGCATTTGCCATTTACAAATGCAAAGTAGAGATCTGCTACTCTAGTCCATTCACTGGGCCTGTTTATGATTTGAACCGCTGATCCACAAATGCTCTAACTGCCCTTTGTGATAGCTCTTAGTCCTCCTTTAAATCATCCTTCTAATTGTACCTTATTGATAGCTTTTATCCGGCCAAAAACCATAGATTAAACTGCAAACCGTGACCCAGAACCTAGAGAAAATTCTCGTTTCTGCTTCAGCGCAGGCTCTGTGAAGAGGTTCTGCATTTCAACACAGGTCCCGAGAGGGCTACCTGCGCTGCAATTCAATTTCTCTGTGCAATAGGTGTGCTGATCTGCCTTTGCCTTGTGCAACTGTGGTTCTTTGCTTCATTTTGTTCAGTTTTATCTCTGATTTTTGCAGCGTGTTATCAGTGTGTGTACCTATCTGAAAACCCCTTTTCTTTGCCTTAATTCCGCCTCAGTTGTATAAAAGAAACTGTATTTGTTTTTGTGTATTTTTTACATCATTTGCAGTTTCCCATTACAAAAGTAAACTAGTCATACTGTCGCCCTTAGATCTAGACCTGTCGTAAGTGTCGTTTTGATCTTAGGAGTAAGTTTGCTGTTGACAGTTGATTGCACTTTTACTTTTGTCTTTTGGTTTGAATTTGTGAATTTCTAGTGTCGAAACAAGTGTTTACTTCAAAATCATAAAGTGTCGTAATCGTCTTTTTGATTTCAAAAAGAAACTTGTTTGTGTTTTCACTTGAAATCGAATTCAAATTTGTACAACAGCTTTCTTTTTAGGCATCAATATGAAGAAAGTAAAAAAACAAATACATGCATTTGTGCATTTGCATATTGATAGTTTGTATGGTTTGATTTAGGAAAAGTGCATTTACAGTGTGCTCTTTGCTCTTTGAGAAAAGATTGTGTCTTTCTTTTCCCCTTGTAGCTAGGATTTTCATTGTTGAAAAGAGATAAATGCTTGCTTATCATCTTTAGACTGCATTTAGGAATTGTATCTACATCTCGTGGTGATCCAAAAAAGCAAACTTCTAAGAAATATCAACCTAAAATAAATTGAATGAACTTAACAACGCTTTGTAACTTAACGCACAACATAGAGGTCTAGGCTAGAGACGTGTTCCGGCGTCGTAAAACCTGGTGACTGTCGGCCTCACTGATGGTTGGGTGATTCCTCTTGAGAGACGATAAGTGCCAGTACGGATTGTGCTCCCACGTACCGTCGAGTATATATTGGGAGACCCCTATAGGCATAAAACCTTTATCCATAGGAAGCCGTGTCGGCCGCCCTACTGATCGCAATGCACTGAACACAGCATTCGGGAAGATTGACCGCCCGTACCTTAAAAAGTATTCTGCAGTTTTGCGAAAGGTTTGGCACACCCTCTACCTAGAACTCCAGAGCAGTCCCTTTCGTTCCTTTTCAGACTCCTTAACGGAAAAGGTCCATCTGAGCACTTGTCACTTCAGGCTCATTAAAAATCGAAGGAGACTAGAGTCATCTTTTGCTTTTTCTCGACTCTTTAAAATTGAAAAAGCAAGTTGTGTCCAAGCGTCGTTAAAATTTATTTTAAACGGAATATTCATACCCTTTTTCCTGCGTTGATCTTTAGGTTGAGAAAATGGAGCCTACCAACCAAGGAATTCCCTTGGTGGAAATCCTAGTCCCTTCTCCTCTTGGGGAGATGTTGGTGCGCCCCATATGGCCACATTGTCGCTTCCAGGACTGACAATTGGCTTGCCGGTCTGGCTCTTCTCAACCAATGTCGTTCAGAACACCACTATTCCTGAACAGTCGAATCAGCATTAGACCAGTCCAGAGTTACCCACCACCTTCCACTTCCTCTAATTCTTCCTCTTCCTTCCTCTTCGCTTGACAGGGTTGGCAAAGCCAAAAGTCAAGTTCCTAAGGAGAAGAAGGAAAAGAAGAAGAAAGAGAAGAAGAAGAAGGAGCCAAAAGTGACTGGGGGCAAACGAGTGTCGTCTAACGAAAATCCACACACTGCACTGACCAGGCCTAAATCGCCATGTGTCATTTGCAAGGGAGACCACTTTCACAGAGATTGTCCCTGCATCCCTCGGATACTAAGGGACTGGTCTCCCCGTTTGCACAATCCGGTGGCGTCAACCTCTGATAGCCATGTTGAAAGCACACCGTCAACTAGCGAAAGTGAAGTCCCAGGACAAAAAAGGAGAGCTAGATCTCCCTGTAAACTGTGCGAAGGCAATCACGCCATCCACCGTTGTCCCTTCTTAGACGAAGCTAAAAGAGTTTTGGATGATCGTCCGGTTTCACCGTTACGACTTCCTCCTGGATATAAAAAACTCTTGCCGAGTCCTTCGTTAGTTGAAAATCCAGCTGGCCCGCTCAAGTGGTCAGCTGAAGCGCCAGTCATTGAAGATGAACCAGCTGAATCCATACCCGACGAAAGTCAAAAGGTCGAGGCGGCAGTTGACCTGGTCTTGCCTTCAGAGGTTTTATCTTCGAATGATACAGTCACTGAGGAGAATAAGGATGACACCGTCCAAATTCTCTTCATCAACACAGACTCCGACGAACACAGGGGCAACCTACCCATTCCTTTATCGCAGGAAGGAAGTTCGTCAGAGCCGTACCCGGCCGTCTACTCGGTCCCACCTCCAAGCAACCTAGTTGTCTCCTTCGACTGGAATCAACTAGGCAGACCCCGTTTACCAGCAAGCATACCATTCAGAATTATCGTCCAAATATATAGAATGGTCATGGCTGGTACCATCATAGATGAGGGGGCTTCTGTGAGTATCCTTTCCTCTACTGCTTGGAAAGCGCTTGGTTCGCCATCGCTTTTGCCTGAGATGAGAAATCTGACAGGCTTTGATAAAGGAACCAGTCGACCTTTAGGGATCCTCCCCAATGTGCCCATAACATTGAAAGGGAAGACCATTCAAATGAACGTGATGGTCGTTCAAGGACCCTTGGATTATAACCTACTCCTTGGACGAGACTATATTTATTGCATGGGAGCCATCGTCTCCTCACTCTTTAGAGTAATGTGTTTTCCGCACGAAGGAAGAGTGGTCAAGCTCGTGGACCAGCTTTCATTTCCCGGATCACGCATCGCAAATAGTCATATACCATCCCTAAATGGTCTCTTCACGCAAGAAATGTCTCAACCCACGGTCTGTCCTCCCGATGAGCGCGAGTAATTCGGAGGGATATGACTGGAACCCAGGGGGCATGCGTCCTGGTCTGCTTCGGCAGGAAAACTTTGGGTATAGGGTAGGTTTCTACAGGAGAATATGACTAGTCCGTACCCCATCCATGATTGGAAGAGGGGTTGTTCTAGAATAAGATTCTTTTGTCAAAGTTATGTGTTTGGCGATTGTTGTCACTCACCTTTGTCTATCTCGGTAGACATCGCCGAAGAAGTGTTTGTTTGCTGCGCAAATGAGACAATCTTTGGTAACCTGAAAGAGGTAGGCCTTTCCTGGTAGAACAAATGTTTTATCTGCAAATTGAGGGGTAACCTTGAAATCGTACTTTATACCTGGGGGCATGCAAACCTTTTGGAGTGCAAGCAAGGGGCGACTATTTATTTTTTAAATTTTTAGGACCTCTAACCCTTTAAACTCGTAGGATTAGTCGTTTCCGAACTTGCATAACGAAAGGATGCGAGGCATAGCTTTGTAAGGCGCAAGCTCCATAAAAAATGGCATCTTATATGAGACATTCTTATCATATGACTGGATAATCGAGCAGTTTTAGCACATAGTTCATGCTCGTTAAAAAATAAACATAAGATCGAGCAGTTTTAGCGCATAGTTCATGCTCGTTAAAAAATAAACATAAGATCGAGCAAGTGTTTCAACCCGCGTTTAAGCTCGTTAAAAAATGAACTATCCTCCGGTAAATAACCACCGTGAATGTAACATTATCAGCCATTAAAGCCTTGGTCGTGTTTGCACCGTCACCTCCACTTTTCCATTGGCCGATCATTCACCTCCATTTGATTGTTTACCCATTTTGAGGAACAGCTGCGAAGAGTGATTTCACTAGCCATCCTTGTGACACTGCCGTGCTTGGAAAATTCCAACCCTTACCTGGAATCAGCTGCTACCCATTTTATCACTCGTTCCTCAAAAGACGAGTCTTCTTTAAGCTCTTTTCATCTGACTCGTAAAATATGAAAAGATTGCCGAGTTTTGGCCTTCCAGCTCATAAAGCGACCGGAAGTGCTATCCCTCCTCTAGATTTTAATCTTTTTGGACCTGAGGGATTATTGCACAAAAAGATCGAGCGCTTGTTTTGTTCGGCTCGTTAAAACTATCAAAAATTCATCCCTTCTGTATTGTTTTATACTTTTTCGGACTTAAGGGATTAGATGACGAAAAAGGAACTCCGGAGTTAACTTTACGTACCTTTTCAGACTCTCTAAAAATGAAAAGGACCGAGTTATCTTTGTCGTTAGACTCGTTAAAAGCATTAATAGCGACAAACTTGTCTTTAGACGAGAACGAGTTTCACTATCGCTAAGCTCGTTAAAACATAGCGATGGGTTTGCCCGAAGGGCAAATTATAGAACAAGCATATGTTATCCTCCTCAAGCTTGACAAAAATAAAGAGGTACTGGTCAGCAATGACTGGGGAAAAATTGGGAAGAAACTCAAAGAACCTTTATTGGTAGCAAGTCGCTCTTGAACATGACACTTCCACTCCGTGCCTGAGTCGGGTTGGGTTGTTTCATTCACCGGTCACATCACCATGGTCTCGCCATACCATCCACCTTTGGGGTAAATGCTACCAATCCATCATATAAGTGTCGCCGATATGTTCAAGAGAAGTCATCCAGAGAAGTCACCCGTGTCCCATCCACTACCATACATTACACTTCATTCTTTCATGACCGCCACCCTGAACCATATATCATCAGATCGTTTTCACCTCCATCAAAATCATTTGCTCCGTTCCGTGTCATCGATGTGGGATTCATTAAGGCCCTCCTTTGACGGATCGCTTCTTGTCGACATCAGCTCATTATCCAAGAAGTTGATCTAGGAACACCCCTTCAGTACTTTGAAGCTTGCATGCCTCAATGGCAAGTTTCTCACTTTCGGCGACAGGTATACATCAATGACCTTCGACCGAAAGATTTTGCGTGGTGTTCGACGCCAAGTCCTTTATTCACACCACGTGAATTGTACTGCAGTACCTTGAGGGTCATTATCATTATCGGTGATTCCTCTCGCGCTTGTTAACAGTTTACATCATTGACTGGTAATCAAGCGATGTCTTTCCATGTTCGACTTCAAAACATTCTCACATGGATCGACTTGTACTTAGAGTGAAGATCGGACGAGATTGAAGACCCGGATCTAGTTTCATCCATCCAGGCTGCGATATATATTCAGGAAAAATAAAGACATTGACATGTACAGCATTGCAGAACAGATAATCATCCTACCAAAAGGATGATGATTTCATCAGAATCATCAGTCTACCATCAGACGATTGTCTGTCCTATGTACATAAAAATGAATTTATAAAGCTGAGCATGGGAATGCCCGCCTCAGCTAGATCATGAAAACAGTATGAAAAATAATGTATTGTATTGTATCTTATTACAGGTCTCCTCCCAGCATTGAAAGAACTTCGGATCCTCCTAATAAAGCATTTCACCCGATAAACGGCCTCATACTTTAGGGGGCAACTGTTATAGACATTTTTGTGCCTTACAACTTTGAGCATGAAATGTCCATAATCCAAGGGATCCAAAGTCCCTAAAAGTGTTGTTCCTGCCCCTAAAGGAACAAGGTCAACCAATGACAGCTTCTCCCAGAAGTTCTCCACCAAAAACCACTCAGAACTAGTCAAATCAGGATCAATTCAGAAGCTCCACTAGCTGCCTGCGTTGCAAAGCACCCAAATACACTGGCTAGGTGCGTTGCAACGCACTTGAATGCACTACCCAGGTGCGTTGAGCGGGAAATGACAAGTGGCAGAGTCATTCAACGAGGTGGAAAGACCATGGAAGCTTCCAGAATCTTCTCCAATGACACTTGCCTCACTGAATTCGACCAAGTGATGAGTAAGAGGCTCTCAGTCTCCAAGTGGAAGCAAGAACTGACAGAGAGAAGCCACAAGTCAAAACATAAGCTGACTCATCCTCTCTGCTTACATCTATATATGGATCCCTCATCCCAGAGATCCAGAGGCTGGAATTTTGTACTTTGCAGAGAATTGTTGTTGGTTTGAGATTGAGATTAGTACATTGGGTGATTTATGCTTTGTTGGAGGAGAGGAAGGGATTCCTTTGCTGGGAGGTAGATGCTGGATCGGGACTCACTTGGTTGTATCTCCTCTTGGACTTTCTTATCATATCAATAAAATTATTTGAGTTTCTCCTACATGCTGTGTATCAATGATGTTTTGTTATATTTGCATGTTTAGCTTAATCTGATCCTAAGCTTTTTATGAATGTAAATCTATATCTTTGTGTAGTTTCTCTCTTTTGTGATCTTGCAAGAATTCGGTGAAGCTGGGTCGGTGAGGGAGCAGGGAGCTGGGAGCTATTGAAGAGAGGAGCGATTGGATCAACAAACTAGCGAAAGACACAGGTTAGTTACATCATTCCTCTTCATTTACATCTCATAAAGAAGAATACTCAAGTAGTTTTCCTTGTTTGTTGCTAAGGCACTATCACACCTTAGAGTGGGATAGGGGCGTTCTGAATAGATACTTTTCCCAACAAAACACTTATACATACTCCAACTTCATAGATTCTTTTGTGTATCCAATCATGACTATGCTCACTGGAAATCCTCCACCTAGGATAAGTCCAGAGATAAAAAGATGTAGGAATTTACAGGTAAGTTCCTCAGACAGAACACAAGGAACCGCTCACAAACAGATCATAGATCAATAACCAGTATTTTGACGTGGTTAAAAAACCCTCAGAGGGAAACAGTCCACGACTGAGCCACGCAGCCACTTTAGGAAATTTATTAATAAAGAATGAATTTACATAAGCTTCTTTCATGGACAGTTGACCTACAATGGCCCTCATGCTCTTTAAATAGAGATCATGGACCAATCGGGTGTTAGCCACGAATCAAGTGTTGGTAATACCGAGGAGATAATGAATCGTCGGATCACTACATATCATGACCGTCGGATTGTAAGTTACAAAAAGTACATAGTAAAGACACACTTTACCTAACTCTATACTAGACCAAGTTATACTTAACTACTTCCTATGTGTCGGAATATCCTAACATCCCCCCTTAAGAACAACTTGGGATAGGATTGAAGGATGTACAAATATGACACAATAGGATAAGGAATGAGGCACTAGAGCCTATCCCCCCTTAGTGACAACTTCCTGAACTCCAACCATAAATCGAAGTTTAGTAAACTTCTTCTCTGTGAGAGCATTTGTAAAGATGTTTGCAACTTGATCATCTGTTGAACAATATTGCACTTCAAGAACATGGTCATGAATGAGCTTTCTGATGAAGTGCATGTGCAGTTCAATGTGTTTGCTGCGCTGATGTTGGATTGGATCTTTGCATAGTTGAATGGCACTTTGATTATCACACCAAAGTGTAGTCAGATGCTGTTGCTGAAAGCCAAACTCTAACAGGATCTGACGAAGCCACAAGGCTTCCTTACTAGCTTCTACGGCACCATGATACTCTGTTTCTGCAAAAGAAAGAGAAATGGCACCTTGTTTCTTGGAAGCCCATGTAATAGGTCCTGAACCAAGAGTGAACACATAACCTGCAGTAGACTTCCGATCATCAGGGTCGCCAGCCCAATCGGAATCAGTGAAACCAACCAATAGAGGAGCTGCTTCGGCACTATAATGAATCCCAAATTGAACTGTACCTAGAACATAATGAAGCATTCTTTTAGCTACTTTCCAATGAACTTCGTGTGGGTTTTGCATAAACCGAGCAACAAGGCCAACAACAAAGGAAAGGTCAAGACGAGTATGGGTTAGATACAAAAGTTTTCCTACAAGTTGACGGTATAAGGTAGCATCAACTTCAGGAGAAGTACAAGTGACTGAAAGTTTGACTCCAGACTGAAAGGGAGAAGGGGTTGGCTTACAGTCTTCCATGTGAAAATGGCGTAGAATATCACAGGCATACTTGGACTGGGAAAGGGAAATACCTTCCTTCGATTGCAAGACTTGAAGACCAAGAAAATAATGTAAGTTTCCTATGTCTGTCATTTCAAACTTCCTTTTAAGGCTAGACTTGACATGGCTTATAACGTTAGGATCACTACCAGTCAGGACAAGATCACCAACATAAAGAACAAGAATGATAAGAGACTTGCCCACTTTCTTGGTGTAGACAGTATTGTCAGAATGACACCTAGAAAAGCCAGTTTCTAAAAGAAAGTTATCCATTTTGGCATACCAAGCTTGAGGAGCTTGCTTGAGACCATAAAGGGATTTCTTAAGCTGACATACAAGGCTGGAGTCTGTTTGTATAAAGCCAATAGGTTGTTCCATATAGATTTCTTCATGCAAGTCCCCATGCAAGAACGCAGATTTAACATCCATTTGATGGACTTCCCATTTGAAAGAGGCAGCAAGGGAAAGAACAAGGCAGATAGAGTTCATTTTGGCAACAAGGGAGAAGGTTTCAGTATAGTCAATGCCTTCAACTTGTGAAAAACCCGTAGCAACAAGACGAGCTTTATGTTTATCAACTTTCCCATCTGGTCCATACTTGGTTTTGTAAACCCATTTGGATCTAACAAGTTTTCGTCCCTTTGGTAGAGGAATAAGATCCCATGTATCATTTGCTGATAATGAATGATATTCTTCAAAAATCAAGTACCTGAGAAAAAGAAGGAAAAGAAGAAGAAAGAGAAGAAGAAGAAGGAGCCAAAAGCGAAAGGGGGCAACCAAGCATCGTCTAGCGAAAATCCACACACCGCACCGACCAAGCCTAAATCGCCATGTGTCATTTGCAAAGGAGACCACTATCATAGAGATTGTCCTTGCATCCCTCGGATCTTAAGGGACTCGTCTCCTCGTTTGCACAACCCGGTGTCGTCAACCTCTGATGATCATTTTGAAAACACACCGTCGACTAGTGAAAGTGAAGCCCCAGGACAAAAAGGAAAATATAGATTTCCTTGTAAACTGTGTGAAGGCGATCATGCTATCCACCATTGTCCCTTCTTAGATGAGGCTAAAAGAGTTTTGGACGATCGTCTGGTTTCACCGTTACGACTTCCTCCTGGATATAAAAAAATCTTGCCGAGTCTGTCACTAGTTGAAAATTCGGTCGACCCGCGCAGGTGGTCGGTCGAAGCATATATCATCAAAGACAAACCATCTGAACCCATGCCAGACGAAATTCAAAAGTTCGAGGCGCCAGTTGATCCGGTCTCGCCTTCAGAGGTTCCATCTTCAGATGATACAGTCACAAAAGAGAATAAGGATGACACCGTCCAAATTCTTTTCATAAGCACAGACTTCGATGAACATGGGGGCAATTTACCCATTCCTTTACCGGAGGAAGGAAGTTCGTCAGAGTTTTACCCGGTCGTCTATTCGGTCCCACCTCCAAGCAACCTAGTTGTTTCCTTCGACTGGAATCAACTGGGCAAACCCCGTTTACCGGCTAGTGTACCATTCCAAATTATTGCTCAAATATATAGAATGGTTATGGATGGTACCATCATAGTTGAAGGGGCATCTGTGAGTATCCTTTCCTCGACTGCTTGGAAAGCGCTTGGTTCGCCATCGCTTTTACCTGAGATGAGAAATCTAACAGGCTTTGACAAAGGAACCAGTCGACCATTAGGGATCCTTCCCAATGTGCCCATAACATTGAGAGGGAAAATCATTCAAATGAACGTAATGGTAGTCCAAGGACCCCTGGATTATAATCTACTCCTTGGACGAGACTATATTTATTGCATGGGAGCGATTGTCTCATCACTCTTTAGAGTAATGTGTTTTCTGCACGAAGGAAGAGTGGTCAAGCTCGTAGACCAGCTTTCATTTCCCAGATCACGCATAGAAAATAGTCATATACCATCCCTAAATGGTCTTTTCACACAAGGAATGTCTCATCAATCCCCAGTGCGTCCACCTAATGAGGGTGAGTGATTTGGGGGACATGACTGAAACCCAGGGGGCATGAACCCTTGTCTGCTTCAGCAGGAAAACTTCGGGTATAGGGTAGGTTTCTGCGAGAGATATATGACTGGACTGTACTCCCGTCCATGATTGGAAGAGGGGGTTAGACCGGAATAAGATTCCCTTGTCAAATTTATGTGAGTGGATTGTCTCACCTTTGTCTATTTCGGTAGACATCGCCGAAGAAGTGTTTTGTTTGCGGTGTGAATAGAGCAATCTTTGGTAACCTAAAAAAGGTAGACCTTTCCTGATAAAACAAATGTTTTGTCTGTAGAATGAAAGGTGGCCTTGAAACTTTATTTTATACCTGGGGGCATGCAAGTGAAGAGCGACTATTTATTTTTTAAATTTGTAGGTCCTCTAACCCTTTAAACTCGTAGGATTGGTCGTTTCCTAACTTTCATAAAGAAAGGATGTGGGGCAAAACTCAAAAAATTGCCGTTTTCATATATGGGACATTCTTATTTTACGACTGGATTAATCGAGCAGTTTTAACACATAGTTCAAGCTCGTTAAAAAATAAACATAAGTCATGAGCAAATGTTTCTCTCCTCGTTTAAGCTCATTAAAAAATGAACTATTTCCTGGTAAATAACCATCGTGAATGTAGTACTTCAGCCTTTAAAGCCTTGGTCATGTTCTCATCATCACCTCCACTCTGTATTGTCCGATCATTCACCTCCATTTGATTGTTTACCCCTTTTGAGGAATAGCTGCGAAGAGTGATCCCACTAGCCATCCTTGTAACACTGTCGTGATTGAAAAATTCCAAACCTTACCTGGAATCAACTGCTACCCAATTTTATCACTCATTCCTCAAAAGACGAGTCTCCTTTAAGCTCTTTTCAACTGACTCGTAAAATATGAAAATATTGCCGAGCCATTGGCCTCCCCAGCTCATTAAAAGGATCAGAAGTGCTATCCCTCCTCTAGATTTTAATCTTTTTGGACCTGAGGGATTATTACACAAAAAGATCGAGCGCTTGTTTTGTTTGGCTCGTTAAAAGTATCGAAAATTCATCCCTTCTATATTGTTTTATACTTTTTCGGACTTAAGGGATTAGATGACGAAAAAGGAATTTTGGAGTTTCATTTCAATCCCTTTTTAGACTCTCTAAAATTGAAAAGGACCGAGTTATCTTTGTGGTTAAACTCGTTAAAACTTAATAGCGACAAACTTGTCCATAGCAGACAAGAACGAGTTTCACTATCGCTAGACTTGTTAAAACATAGCGATGGGTTTGCCCGAAGGGCAAATTATAGGACAAGAATATGTTATCCTTCTCAAGCTTGACAAAAATAAGGAGGTACTGGTCAGCAATGACTGGGGAAAATTAGGAAGAAAACTTGAAGAAACTTTGTTGGTAGCAAGTCGCTCTTGAACATGACACTTTCACTCCGCATCCAAGTCGGGTTGGGTTGTTTCATTCACGGTCACATCTCCATAGTCCCATCACACCATCCACATTTGGGGTTAATGCTACCAATCCATCACGTAAGTGTCGCCGATATGTTCAAGAGAATTCATTCAGAGAATTCACCTATGTCTCACCCGCTACAATACATTTACACTCCATTCTTTCATGACCGCCACCCTGAACCTTATGTCATCAGATAGTTTTCACCTCCATTAAAATCATTTGCTCTGTTCCGCGTCACTGATGTGGGATTCATTAAGGCCCTCCTGTGACAGATCGCTTCTTGTCGACATCATCTCATTATCCAAGAAGTCGATCTAGGAACACCCCATTCAGTACTTTGAAGCTTGCATGTCTCAATGGAAAGTTTCTCACTTCCGGCGACACGTTTACATCAATGGCCTTCGACTGAAAGATTTTGCGTGATGTTCGACGCCAAGTACTTTATTCACACCACGTGAATTGTACTGCAGTACCTTGAGGGTCATTATCATTATCGGTGACTCCTCTCGCGTCTGTTAACAGCTTACATGATTGGCTGGTAATCAGGCGATGTCTTTCCATGTTCGACTCCAGAACATCTCTCACATGGGTCGACTTGTACTTTGAGTGAAGATCAAACAAGATTGAAGACCCCGAATCTAGTTTCATCCATCCGTTCTGCGATATATATATTCAGGGAAATAAAGACATCAAATGTACATCATTGCTGCACAGATAATCATCCAATCAAAGGGATGATGGCTCTACCAGAATCATCAGTCTACACTCAGACGATTGTCTGTCCTATGTACATGAAAATGAATTTATAAAGCTGAGCATGTTAATGCCCACCTCAACTAGATCATGAAAATATTATGAAGATAATGTATTGTATTATATCTTATTACAGGTCTCCTCCCAGCTTGAAAGAACTTCGGATCCTCATAATAAAGCATTTCACTCGACATCAAAAGATTAACGACCTCATGCTTTAGGGGGCAACTGTTATAGACATTTTTGGGCACTGCAACCCCAAGCATGAAATGTCCATAAACCAAACGCTCCTAAGTCCCTAAAAGTGTTGTTTTAACCCCTAAAGGAACAAGGTCAACTGATTACAGCTTCTCCCAGAAGCTCTCCATAAAAAACTGGTCAAAACTGGTCAAAACACGATCATTTCAGCTGCTCCATAGGCAAAGTGCGTTGCATCTCACCTAAGTACACTATGTGGCTGCGTTGCATTTCAAAAATCCCTTCTATGGGGTGCGATGGGCTAGAAGTGACAAATGATAGTGTCAATCCGCGAGGTGGAGAGGCATGGAATCTTCCAGAAACTTCTCCTGTGACACTTGCCTCTCTGAATTCGACCAAGGATGAGTAAGAGATCATCAATCTCCAAGTGGAAGCAAGAACTATCAGAGAGAAGACACTAATCAAATCACAAGCTGGCTCATCTCCCTTACAGATATCTATATATGGATCCCTCATCCCAGAGATCCAGAGGCTGGAATTTTGCATCTTGTAAGGAATTGTTGTTGGTTTCTTGAGACAACATCATAGTGTTGGGTGATCTAAGCTTTGTATGAGGTGAAGAAGGGCTTACTTGCTGAGAGGATGATGTTGAGTCAGAACAACTGGTTGTAAATCCCTTGGCTCTTTCTTGATTATCAATGAAAGCTATTCAAGTTTTCCTCCATACTCTTGTGCCATTTATGTTTTATGCATTTGTATGGTCAATTTACATCTGATCCTAGATTGTTTATGATTATAGATCCATGTTCTTGTATAGTGTTATGCTACTGTGATCCTACAGGTACTCTGGGAAGCTGGGCGTACAAGGGAGCAAGTAGCGAAAGACTATCAAGAGAGAGAGGAAACGAACTTGGAGATAAGCGCAAGACAGAGGTTGGTCTTCTTTGTTCTTCTCTCATCTATATTTCATAAAGGAAAAATGAAAGTCGCTTTACTTTGTTTGTTTCTAAGGTAGCTACCACACCTTAGTGGGATAAGCAGTTCTGTGTAGACACTTTTCCCTGTAACAATACCTCCTCATGAGGTTGTTTGCCTTAGAATATTACAGAAAGATCATTAATGCAAATGAGGTAAACTTTGTCAATGCCAAGAAGAAGGAAAATTCAAAAATCAAAGATCAGTTAGGTCCCTTCATATGTAATTCTAGAGAGGCAGGGAAAGAGACATACCTGATCCTGTAAAACCTGAAATTCTAAAGGAGTTTTGTATGGAGATATGACCCTTTAGAATTCATTACCAAGAAAAGGCAAAAGGTCAAGCTAGGACCTTTTATCCACCACCCCATACCAGAAATAGAGGCATATGCCAATCAGACAGAATGGGTGGAAGATGCCTTAGTAGACAGTGATAGCACAAGGGTAGATGTAGAAAATGCTCAGATTTATTTGGAAAAGCAGCATGATGAGAGCTCTTTTCTGCAGGTACCATAAGAGCAAGAAAGAGCCATGAGCACCCCTCCAGTCACACAGACTCCTCAGAATGAGGAGAAAAATCCAAAAAGAAGCAGAGAAGGAGCTTCAACTTCAGGAATAGACACCTCTAATTTGCAAAAGGAAACAAGTCATAGCAAAAGGCAAAGGCTTAATCCGGCCGCTGAATAGGAATACACAGAAGGATCAGCACAAGTGACCAACATAGAGGTAGACAAAAGCATACCCACAACTCCATCTGAAGGCATACAAGAGCCTTCCACATCACAGACTTAGATGTTGAAAAGGCAGCTTAGTGTGGAAGTGTCTTCCTTCAGTAGGCCTGCTGATAAAGACTAGGACATAAAGGATAGGTATAAGGAAATCAAAATGAGAAATGAGAGACTTAAAGCCCAAACATATTCTCAATGCCTAAAGCTCACTCCCACAAATCAAACAAGACTAATGTCAACCTTCGACATCAAGAAGGGAAAGCTATAGATGTCCTTTATCAAACCTACATCACAACATCCCATGACATCATCAGATTACAAGAGGGTTGACTTTGAAGTGTTGGCAAGGGACATTCATCCAATAGACCAAATAGAACTACACAAACAGGCTGGAGATACGATATACTACACCCTTACAGGTAAAGCCATAGCTGCCCATCAGCTACAAAACTCAGTAAACAACATCTCAGAACAGTTTAAGTTGGAGAAGGCCTCCTCACAGGCCAAGGATACTAGGATTAAGTCTTTGGAAGACTTAATTATTGAATTGGGACATGATCCCAAGGATATTAAAGCTACTAAGCAGCTAATAAAGAAGAAGAACGATGATATTGTTGCATTGAAGAAGCAATTGAAAATTCCCTAGGTGCAACATCCTCAAACACTTGAAGTCATAGAGAACCAAACCAAACATGAAGAGTTGATGGACTTGGTCCTAAAACTCAACCATCAATTTAGGGAGACAGAGAAAGAATTGGATAGCTTGATCCAACTGAAATAGACTAACACTACTTCAACTTCTACAAATGTCATCCCTACAATATCTACAGTAGTCCCTTCTACACTGGCAACTTCACTTGCACCAACAACTCCACCTACCACAACATTGCCAGTAACAGTGGAGTCTACAACAACAACAGAGGCATCAGGAGAAAAGGCAGTAGAATTAGCTAGATCCATGGAAGAGATGTCAATTCGGGCTACAGAAATGAATAGACTGAAGGAAAAGGTGGCAATTTTAGAGATTGATTATAAACTTGCACAAATCATGCAAAAGAAGAAACTCAGAAGGTCAACAGAATGAGTGAAAGGGTCAAAGCCTTGGAGAAAGACTTGACATTAGAGAAAGCCCTTGGGCAAGCCAAGGAACTGTTATGGGCCAATATCATTGACTCCGTCAAGGATATTTGGCCATCTATTCAAGTTATGTTTGAGCAAACAGAATTGATAAAGATAGCTATAGTAGTTATTCAGAAAGTCAAGGAGGAATTGGGTGATATTCTTGAGGATGCAAATAGACTCATCCACTTCTACAACAGCAAAAACAGATATGAGCTTCAAGAGCTCTATATAGAGGACAAAAATGAAACTATTTTCAAAATAAGAAAGGTTCTTTCCAAGAGGAACCTAATGCTAAACTTGGAGGAAAAGTGCAAAACATGTAGGTGTCCATTGATAGATTCATGGACAAATTCCAAATTTTGAGGGAAAAAGGATTGCCCAGTCCATTGGTCATCAATTACAAGCCTATGACATAGTAGGATTATGACAATAGACTATGGTAGTTGGCTAGGAACAAACTAACACTTCAGCTATAAAAGCATTGCCAACAAGCAAAGTTTTGTATAAGACCTTCGAGAACTTGTTTTCTCTCCAGCATGAGATTAAACACTTATTCATCACTAAGCCCAATTTTTCCAAGTATACCGAAGTTGATGAGATATACCAAAGGATGATGAATGTCAAATTACCTGAGGCAGAATGGTGGGAAAGCATGATTGATTTACTGTAAGAAATTTACAGTAAAAAGTTATTGTACAGTAAAAATAGAGCAGCCAAGTAAATAGATGAAAACAAGACAACAGGGTAAAAGAGTATCAAGTGAAAGGTAAAAATTGAAGAAGATTCCAGCGTAAGAGACCACAACTGCAAGCCAACATAAAGGGCTACAAATCCAACCATAAAATCTAGCAGTACCACAATAAAAGGGACAACATGAACAGTCCAATAGCTGTCTCTATCTTCTTGCAAGAAGATATTAGGGTGGATTATTATACATTTCTATAGACCTTTTTGATCAAAAACTATAAGCTATTGTATCACTAATTGGACCAGCAAGCTGGATTAATGAATAAAGATAAGGCATTTCACTATATTCATGTGTAGAGTGAAGTGCAGACAAGTATTTTCTCTTGTGTTGTTATTTTTCTTTAAAAAATTTCCACAATCTTTATTGTATCTAAAATATGAATGCTATAATATGGAATGATATCTCAGAATTTGCTTCATTGCACTCTGTTTTAACTATTATGCATTTTAATGTTTTCTGCCAATTATCTAAGTTAAGGAATTCTTGATTGCTCCTTAGTTTAGGTAGTCTCCCTATAATCTATAGCGAAGGATTCCTAATTTTCCTTTGTTCATGATTATCCTCTTTTCCTCATTTTAATCCCGATCTAAGAATTCTTAAGTGCTCTCTCACCCTGGTTAAGATCATTTCACCAATCTGGCCCAAAGATTTACACTTTACTCTGCTAGCTTTCCCTTTGAACACTCCCTTTAGTGAGTTAATTCCAATTTTTCTGCCCTCCTTTGACTCCATAGCCCAATGGTCCAAAGACATCAATCTATCCATCTATTTTCTAGACTCCACCATCCAACCATTCAATACAAATCAAAACCCCTTGAACCTTCATAACTAGCCTAAAATCCCAGCAAACAAAGCTAAATCATATAGAGAGAGCCCTCTCTAAGTCATAGGTTGGCTAGAGGCTATACTTAAAAGATTGGTTTGTGGTTACCTCAGTCCTTTCCTTCTTCTGAAAACTTCTAGGGAAAAGTTCTGAGTGATAACATAGTGGCGACCATACTGGGGATTTCGAATCCTCAGTCTTAATAAAGCTTTAAGAAAATCCTAAATTTTCTTTTTAGCCTCTTAAAGTCATTTATTAGAAGTTCTCTTAAAAAATCTCACAAAAACAATTAAAAAGTTTGAAATTATGGCTTCTAGGAAGACTCATTTTATTAGGGCTAGTCCAAACCCAAATCCTGCCCCAGTATTTGATAATCCCAACCTGATTTCAAGAAAATCCAAAAAAGAAGAAAGTTCAATTAATCAAACACCTGTAGTTAAAGCTAATTCATGCCTTGATGAATGGTTATTTCTAGAAGAACTTCCATTTTATGAGTCATTTGATCTTTCGTTATTTAGAAAAAAATATGAAAGTGCACTTAGTGAAAATGTTCTAGATCTAGAATTCATTGCAGACCTCGAAGTTCAACAGGCCAACAAATCCATTGATGAGTACATTTTGAAATCTCCACAATCATCTGTTAATACTTCCATGGCCCCTGAGCTTTCTGAACAATCTTCCATTACTTTAAGTTCACCATTGTTCCCTTCAACTTCATCAATAATACCTTTTGAAGTCCATTCTTCACCACCATTTGTACCTAATCTTCCTCACCAACCTATCATATCCCATTCATCACTCACTAGTCCTGGTTCTTCATCCACTATTCATCCACATCTTAACCCACCCCAGCCTACAACCATAGCAAATAGATATGCTCCTCTTGTTTTACCTACCCCACTTGGTGCTATGCCAGCATACTACCAAAGTAAAATTGTTCAATTTGATGGCATAGGACACTACAATGCATAACACCATGTCAATAAGATGATAGATTACTTTGAACTACACGAAATTGATATCGTGGGTGTTCAAATGAGACTATTTGCTCAGACTTTAGATGGTGATGTTAGGAAATGGTTTAGAGCATTGCCTGATAATAGTGTTGATAGTTTAGAAGCATTTCATCAACAATTTTTGAACAGATGTGAAAAGAAGAAGAATCCCCTACAAATCCTTTCAGAATATGAAAATATTAGAAGGGGACCTATTGAAATTGTTCAAGATTACTATACCAGATTTAACAGTATATATAATGCCATCCCAGTTAATATTAGACCCCCACCTGAATTAGCCTTAATAAAGTTCCCTGATGCTTTTGACACAGATATGGCATACCAACTTAGGGAAAGAAACCCTCTGACATTAGAAGAAATGCAAAGTGTAGTTGTTAGTGTAGAAGCCAATTTGTTAGCTAAAAGAGCTAGAGTTAGAAATGAAAAAAGAGGAACTGCTAAAGATGAAGCTTCACCATCTGATATCAAGTTAGATAGTTTAGCCAAAAATATGGAAAGACTAATGGATATAATAGATAACATAGAAAGGGAACCCCAATGGGATAACCAACAAGCACCTCCAATTAGGAATCTGAATTTTAGAAAAAACCAAAATCAAAACATTGGGAAAAATGGACCAGATTAGAACATTAGGCCTCCTTTTCAAGAATATTATGCAGAAACATCCCAACCTAAAGACCCAAAACAAGATACATAGATCAATTTAATGGGATTAGATGATGAGGACACTGTTTTTCTTACCCAAGATGAGCAGGAACTGCACATGTTGCAGCAATTACAAATCTAGTCTGGAGAGTCATTTGATTATAAACAAGGATATGATTCTGCCATCTTTGAAGTGCATAAACAGTATAACCTAAGAAGCAGAAAGAATGTTGATATCCCTGACCAAACCAAGAAAACAGTGCAAAATCAACCTAAAAAGATAAAAGAAGCCCCTGTTTCAAAGATCCTCCAAATTCTCCCTAGGCATAACCTAAATCCTTCTGGTCCCACCATTGTAGATATAACCTCTGATCAACCTTCTGCTGATCAACCATTCACCTCAATTCCACCTAAGGAACCAATAGATAAAATTCAAAACACCAGATCCAAAAATCCACATAAAAAGATACCCAACAAAGGAAAGGAAGACAAGTCTACTCAAATCCCTGCTTCAAAAGTCCAAAATATTCAAACAAAAAAGTTTCTTCACCATTTAATCTAGGAGTAGAGATAGAAAAGCTTAAGATTTCGGTTCCTTTAACAGAACTAATCAAGAATGAAACTTAAAAATCACAGATAAACTAGACCTTAAACATTGCTGCAAATGAGGATTCTTTCAACTTGTTTGATGAGCAACCAGAACTCTTATTTGGTCCGGATGTTAATGGCAAACCACTAGAATTAGGAGTACCATCGTTCTACATTAGCCTTAGTATCCATGACAAAATTCTACACAATGAAATGTTGGATTCTAGGGTCTCCCACATCTTAATTCCCAAACCAGTGATCAAGAAATTAAACCTAGACATTACAAGGCCTTATAAAGACTTGTTCTCATTTGACTGTAGTCAAGTAAAGTTGTCTAGGATTGATTAAAGATTTGTGTGTTACTTTTGTCCAATATTATGCCAAAAGCATCCTTATTGATATTGTAGTTGTTGACATCCTACCAAAGCATGGCATGCTGTTATCCAGATCATGGGGAGCCAAACTTCAGGGATCTTCACAACTAGATATATCATATGCAACAATTTCTGTTTTTGGACAACCTAAGAAAATATACCGAGAAACCTTAATGAAATACATGGTAAGTATCCATGATCAGACTCAAAACTTTCCCATCTACTCCATACACTCAGACATTGATTATTTTATTCTGTATAATGCTGATCAAACACAAGAAACTATCTTAGACAGTATTAATACAGAACCAAAAGAAATTACAGTTTCTACACAAATTGAAAGTAACCAAACTTCAAGATTTTTCAATGAACAAAGTGGCCAACTTGTTGTAAGTGATGATAAGTTTGTTGCACCAGATAGTGAAAATTATGAGCATGAGATGTTATGGCATCTTGAATTTGATGGGTCAACCAATAAGTTTGGAGCAGGAGCATGAGTGTGGATATATAATTTGGAGAATATCACTCAGAAGGCCATGCATAAAAATTGAATTTTAAATCTACTAATAATATGGCAGAGTATGAAGCATTAATTTTAGGTCTTAAGCTAGTTAGGAATCTAGGAGCTAAAAGAGTTTCTGTCATGGGAGACTCTGAACTAGTTATAAAACATATAGATGTTGTATATATGACAAAGAACCCTAGATTAAGTTGTTATAGAGGAACTATTGCAGAAATACTTAATACTTTCCTAGAAACAAAGATTGCAGTAATCCCTAGAAAACACAATATGCAAGCCCATAGTTTAGCAATGTTTGCCAGCACTTGCAAATTACCCTTCCAACCTAACCATTAGTACACTGCTAAAGTAGGCATAGACATGCAATTCCAGATAATTTGAAGAATTGGCAAGTATTTTCTAGTGATAAACAGATAAATAACTTTTTAATTTTAGAAGAAGAGTTTGTAAATAACAGTATAGATATTGATACATCCATAGATCCTGACCCTAAGGATGAGTTAGAAATAAATGATATAGAAGGTGATGAATTAGATAGATTTAACCCAACTAAATTTACTAAGTTAGATGTAGAGAACCCAGAGAAAGTTGAGATTGATGAAATAATAAGTGAAGAAACCAAAGTAATTAATATCAAGGATAAATTCTTACCAAGGGATTAACCCCCCTGGAAGATTTATTTGATTCAAATGATGTTCCTAGGAAACCTAAAATAGAACCAGTAAGGTCTGATATAGAGGAATGTAATATAGGCACCAGTGAAAATCCCAAACTAATCAAGCTTTCAAAATCATTACCTCCCACTGAAAACATAAAATACATTGAGTTGTTGAAAGAATTTTAGGATGTTTTTGCTTGGAGTTATGAGGACCTCAAATCCTATGACACCAATATCATCTAGCACATAGTCCCTATTAAAGAAAATCAAAAGCCTTTCAGACAAAAACTTAGAAGGATCAGTCTTGTCTTATTACCTTCAATTGAAAAAGAAATTCAGAGGATGTATGATGCCAAAATAATTGCACCAATCAGGTTTTCTGATTGGGTCTCAAACTTGGTTCCAACTAGGAAGAAAACTGGTGAGATCAGACTCTGTGTGGATCTCAGAAACCTCAACGAAGTGTCACTAAAAGACAATTACCCTCTCCCCAAAATGGATCACATTTTACAAAGGGTAGTTGGATCAACTAGAATCTCATTGTTGGATGGGTTTTCTGGTTACAATCAAATTTTGGTTCATCCAAATGACCAACCTAATACTACCTTCACTACTCCTTGGGACACATTTATGTATGTGAAAATGCCTTTTGGGCTAATGAATGCAGGAGCCACTATCTAGAGGGCTATGGCTATAGCCTTTGCAAAAGAAATCCATGATTTCCTTGTGATATACCTAGATGACATTACTGTTTTTTCAAAATCTGACAATCAACATTTGGATCATCTAAGACAAGTTTTTATTAAATGTGGGAAATTTGGAATCTCCTTAAACCCCAAGAAGTCTTTGTTTGGGTTAGAAGAAGGAAAGTTGTTAGGTCACATAATCTCAAAAGATGGCACAAGAATAGACCCTGCGAGAATAGAAGCCATCTTGCAAATACAACACCCAAAAAACATTAGAGAATTACAAGCTTTTTTTAGGAAAAATTAACTTTCTTAGAAGATTTATATCTAATCTAGAAGAATTAATTAGATCACTTAACAATATGCTGAAAAAGGATTTGACCATAAAATGGACTGTTGAGGCTAAAAAATCCTTTGAAGACATTAAACTGGCCTTAACTAAAACACCTGTGTTAATTAGTCCTAAATTTGATAGAGATTTCATCTTGTTTTCTTTTGCTTTTGAGCACACAATAGTTGCAGTTCTATTGCAGAAAAATGACCAGGGCTATGAATAACCTATTGTTTTCTTTAACAAAGCCCTGAGAGATGCCCCCTTAAAATACAATTTAATGGAAGAACAAGCATTGTCTTTAGTCAAAGACATTAGGGATTTCAGGGTATACATTTTATATTCTCATATAGTGGCCTACGTTCCAAATTCAGTAAGCAAAGACATCCTAACTCAGGAAGGAACAGATGGAAAGAGGGGAAAGTGGATTTCTACTATTTTAGAGTATGATATAGAAATACTACCTACTAAGTTAATCAAGGGCCAAGTTTTACCCAAGCTCATGGTTGAATCAAACTGTCAGGCCTTGGATATAAACTTTATTGCAGAAATAGATGATGGAGAGGAGATGGTGACTCCACTAATTAGCCAAGCCTTTATTGAATCACCTTGGTATGCTGATATTATTTATGTTTTACAGAACTTAAAATCTCCTCCCGAATTATCTAGGACTAAAAGTAGGTTTTTAAATATGAAATCCTTGAAATTTTGTATATTAGACAATGATTTGTTTTGGAGAGATCATGAAGATATTCTTCTTAATTTCTTATTAAAAGATGAATCTGAAAGAGTTTTGCAAGAGTTTCATGCAGGTGATTGTGGAGGACACCTTTACTAGAAGACCACTGTAGATAAAATCCTTAGAGTTGGTTTCTACTGGCCTACCTTGTTTTCTGATGTCAAGAAATATGTTACCTCCTGTTACAAATGCCAAATTTTCGAGGGAAAGAAAAATATTTTACCTTTACCCCTCAAGCCAATCTCTACTGAAATACCTTTTCAACAATGGGGTTTAGACTTCATTGGTGAAATTCACCCACCCTCCTCTACCTAGCATAAATGGATCCTCACAACCATAGACTATTTCCCAAAATGGATAGAGTTCATACCTTCAAGGCAAGCCATAAACACTCTTATCATAACCTTCCTTGAAACCAATATTCTATCAAGATTTTGATGTCCAACTAAGCTCATTATTGATAATGCAGTAGCCTTTAAATCCAAAAGAATAATAGATTTCTGCAATAAGTATCATATCACCTCGGGTCATTCTACAGCCTATTACCCTCAAGGAAATGGACTAGCAAAATCCTCAAACAAAATCTTGGTAAACATCATCAAGAAGTTACCAGAGGATAGTAAGAAAACTTGGAATAAGAACCTAGTCAATGGCTTATGGGCAGACAAATTGACTACTAAGAAATCAATTTGTACTTCTCCCTGTCAGTTATTTTATGGGATGGAAGCTATTTTTCAGTCCTCTTTGGGAGTACTAGTAACGAAGATGCTTCAAGAATTGCAGGTTGAACCAAATAGTATCCAAAGAAGAATCAACCAAACTGTTCATCTTCAACAAACCAGAGAAGAGGTCTATATCACGTCTCATGTTGAGTAGGAAAGCGTTAAAAATATTTTTGATAAAAGAACCAAGGTTGAATATTTCTACCTTGGTGACAAGGTGCTCAAATGGGATTCAAGGAGGGAAGACAAAGGTAAACATGGGAAATTTGATTTCCTATGGAAAGGTCCCTATGTCATTTATGCTTTCAGAGGTAATAATGCTTTCTTCCAGAGAGAACTTGATGGTACATAAGTAGAAGGTGGGCCAGTGAATGGTCGAATTCTAAAACATTACTTTGATCCTAGTTACTAATTGTCATTTCCCATTTATACATATTCTATTTTCAAAAGTTTAGTTTGGATTCGATGGTGATTTTTGAAGTTGAAGCCTGAAGAGAAGTCCCTAAGCTTTGAAAGATCTACTGTCATAAGTATCAATAATGCAGATGCATAGAGGAACACTTTACAAGGTAACATCAACAACAATTCAGAGGCCACTGATCTAGAAAGTTCTTGACATTTCACTAGAAAATTCCATTCCCCAAGTGGAGCTATTGTTAGGTTCCTATACCAATAGGAGTCATAATTTTGAATGAATAAGGTTAAAGCCTTGTAATGTTGTACATACCTTTGCTTTCTGCAAATGTTTTCCATATTAAAAAATTTAAAAATGTAAAGAGGGTATGTCCTAAAATAATAATCAAAGGACAAAAAGAGTAAGAAAATTTCCAAAAGATAAAAATATGAGACCATGAAAGTGAGCAAGTAAAATTGCCACTACTATCTACTTTTATGCATAATAAGTGATTATGTGTATCTTGTTACTCATTCCACAATCCATGGTAATCAAACTATTTAATCTTGATTATACCACGCTTTGAATTTTATATTTATAGTTAGTGAATAAAATCTGACCAAACAGTTTAATCTTGGCAGAGCATTAGATAGGTAGAGTAAATAAAAGGAGCTCATCAATTTAATCTGAACCCTTGGATGATATAAGGTTAGAATTAGATAGTTTACTTTGTAAAGAAAATGAAAAGATTGATAAGGGTTTGGTAGCCTAAATGCACCCAAATAAAGTGAAGAAAAAATGGTACGATGAGTAAACGGGTAAGCAGTAGAAAGTTTGCAGAAGTATCATGTGATTACACAAAAACACAAATGTCAAGTGATTACTCATGTTTAAATGCATCTTTCAAATGAGCATAAGCAATAAACAAAGCAAACACAATGGTTCACAATATGGTTTATTTAACATCCCCTCATTCATTTCGCCCCTTTACTATACTAATTTCCCATAAACAAGTTCTAGTGCTCAAATCCTACAAGTCAAAGGGGCTTAGAGCATTTCTCTGACTTTTGGAAGGTCTGAACCCTCGGCTTGATGACTTATAGGCACAAGTACTAGAACCCCCTTCATAAAAAATTCATCTCTCTTCATTTCCCCTCATTTCCCTAATAAAATCACACTTTCCTATGGTTGACATCATTTACCTAGGAAAAGTGGGAACCCCCATGTAAAACCCTTTTCATATAAAAAACCCACAAAAAGCCTTTTTCCTAAGTATAAAGCTGAGTGCGCAAATGTTTAATTTACCCTTGTACTAAGGAAAAACCCACTTTACCACTGCAATTTCATATTAATTTCTAATATTATTATATAAATTCCCCAAAATTGCCATTATCCTGTATTAAATTAATTCCCTATATAAAGTACACCCGACCGTTAGTTTTCATAAAAACTATATAAACTACCGCTTATCCTGATATAACTTCACTTAATTTACCTAATCCCGGTAAAACTTAAGTTAATCTCGCATTGGCCTCACCCGACTCCCTAATCCCTCGTTAAGCCCGACCCAATCACATAACCCATTATTAGTCCCTAAACTAATCCCGAACTGCCATAATGAAATCCCTGGGCCCCCGCGTAGCTTTTCCTCCTGACTACTGTTAATCATCCCTCCCCCATATCCAACGGCGCAAAACCATATTGGTTGAGCCCGATGGCTGAACAATAACCACCCGATAAAGCAATTTTTCTCCCAGCCCGAGATGCTACGTGTTAGACTATGTATGGCATCGGGTGACCCCTCCCGAAAACTGCCTGCACCATAAAAGCAGTGCAACGACCCTCCAAAACCATTTCCCCCGCTCAACTGAAAAACCGTCAACTGTTCATCCGAAAGTGAAACCTGCCAAAATTAATCATTTTCTTTATAAAGGTCAGGAAACCCTCTTTCGCCCTTTTTCTGTGCATTCTCTTTGTAAGCTATGTAAACCATTGCTACCACTGTAAACATCAAAATTACCCACAGACTTCCAATTCCACTCCAAAAGACGCAACAGACAGCCTAGCCAACCTTTTCAAAACCATACCAGGACCACACCAACCACTGTAGCTGCCGTGAAACACCATTTTCAGAGCCAATTTGCCCAATTCCAGGTATTTCACCATAAATTACCTCTTACCCCTGCAAATTTCAAGACCTTTAGCTTGTGCAGTATTTTAAATTAAGGAAATTAAGTAAGAATATTGCCAATTTTATAAACTGATCACCTAAACCCTGTAAAAAGTCTCAAAACCTTTGATAAACCCCCCAGGGCATAATTCAAATCCACAAGTACTGAATTATGGCTGCCCCTGTCTCTATGTACGTTAGACCCATTACCACTCCACACTTAGACCTGGACCACCTTCCCCTAGCTGACAAGGATTTCCAAATCAAAGACACAACTACAATAGAGCTCCTGCTTAAAAACCATTACTTAAGAAAAGATAGATACCTGAACTATACATATGATATTGGCCTTTGGGATTCCAAGTCCAATTTACCCAAATATCAGTTCCCCCAAGTTCATATCTTTCCAGAAACTGTTCATGTGTGCTATGCTTGCTACATCCCTAGCCATAGAGCCATAATGTCTCATGACCAGAAGGTTCTATTCACTATCACAGCTGAGTCCATTAATGAAATGTTGTAGTTCCAACCAAGGTCAAACCTAACCCCACTCTCAATTGGAGACCTGTTGGACTAGTATCCCAAGCTAAGCCCATCAAGATTGGCCTAGTTGTTTCAAACCTTCATTAGAGAGGAAAAGCACATCCCTAAGGACCCCCCTCCATATGTATCAGCTATTTTCTCTCAATGGGGCCAGAACATTGTAACCATGATATCCTATGTTTTGGGTTACTCTACCAGTGAATACATTGATGAACTTATTCTTGCTTTCATGTCCATTTATACCCCAAGGCAACCTCCTGCAATCACATATGACTTTGCTAATTTCATAGCTGATAGAATGCATGAGAAATTCACAAGAATGGGCAATGAGAGAGTATTCAAATACTCCTTTGTATTGTACCATCTATTTTTTTATTACCTTTCAGATGAGTTTCCTTTCACTCTCCAGACACTTGACACCAGGGGCTAGCCCAGATCTGTCATTTTTTGGACCCCACTTTTCCATGAGTATAGATCACCTTATACATACTCTGACTTCATAGATTCTTTTGTGTATCCAATCATGACTATGCTCACTAGAAATCCTCCACCTAGGATAAGTCTAGAGATAAAAAGAGTCCTCCAGCTTTCCAAGCAAACCAAAGTGGGAGATTGGTACCTTTACTAAAACCACACAGAAATCATAATATATCGTTGTCTGCTTGCACCATATAAGTTTCCAAAATACCTCCCCATGAGTTTGTTTTCCTTAGAATATTACAGACAGATCATCAATGTAGATGAGGTCAACTTTGTCAATGCTAAGAAGAAGGCCAATTTCAAAATCAAAGATCAGTTAGGTCCCTTCATATGTAATTCCAGAGAGGTAGGGAAAGAGGCATACTTGATCTTACAAAGCCTGAAATTCCAAAGGAGTTTTGTATGGAGATATGACCCTTTAGAATTCATTACCAAGAAAAGGCAAAAGGTCAAGCTAGGACCTTTTATCTAGCACCCCATACTAGAAATAGAGGCATATTCCAATCAGACACAAAGGGTGGAAAATACCTTAGTAGACAGTGACAGCACAAGGTATATGTAGAAAATTCTCTGATTGATTTGCAAAAGCAGCTTGATGAGAGCTCTTTTCTGTAGGTACTAGAAGAGCAAGAAAGAGCCATGAGCACCCCTCTAGTCATGCAGACTCGTCATAATGAGGAGAAAAATAGAAAAAGAAACAGAGACGGACCTTCCAATTCAGGAAAGGACACCTCTAATTTGCTATAGGAAACAAGTCACAACAAGAGGCAAAGGCTTAATCTAGCCTCTGAACAGGAATACACAAAAGGATTAGCACAGGTGACCAACACAAAGGTAGAGAGAAGTAGGCCCATAACTCCATCTGAAGACATATAATAGCCTTCCACATCAAAGACTCAGATGTTGGAAAGGCAGCTTAGTGTGG
This sequence comes from Pinus tabuliformis, assembly GCA_031772625.1. Classification (NCBI taxonomy): domain Eukaryota; kingdom Viridiplantae; phylum Streptophyta; class Pinopsida; order Pinales; family Pinaceae; genus Pinus; species Pinus tabuliformis. The sequence continues at coordinate 84,900,836 of CM062818.1, forward strand.
AATTGTCTTCCTTCATTAGGCATGCTGACAAAGACCGGGACATAAAGGACATGTATAAGGAAATCAAAATGAGAAATGAGAGACTTAAATCCCAAATAGATGCTCAATACCTAAAGCTCACTCCCAGAAATCAAAGAAGACTAATGTTAGCCTTTAACATCAAGGAGGGAAAGCTACAAATTTCCTTTATCAAACCTACAACACAGCAACCCAAGACATCATCAGATTACAAGAGGGTTGACTTTGAAGTGTTGGCAAGGGACATTCATCCCATAGACCAAATAGAACTACACAAACAGGCTGGAGAGATGATATACTCCACCCTTACATGTAAAGCCATAGCTTCCCATCAGCTGCAAAACTCAGTAAACAACATCTCAGCAAAGTTTCAGTTGGAGAAGGCATCCTCATAGGCCAAGGATACCAGGATTAAGTCTTTGGAAGAGTTAATTATTGAATTTGGACATGATCCCAAGGATATTAAAGCTACTAAGCAGTTGATAAAGAAGAAGAACATTGATATTGTTGCACTAAAGAAGCAATTGAAAATTCCCCAACTACAACATCCTCAGACACTTGAAGTCATAGAGAACCAAACCAAACATGAAGAGTTGATGGACTTGGTCCTAAAACTCAATGATCAACTCAGGGAGACAGAGAAAGAATTGGATAGCTTGATCCAATTGAAACAGACTAACATTGCATCAACTTCTACAAATGTCATCCCTACAGTATCTACGACAGTCCCTTTTACACTGGCAGCTTCACTTGCATCAACACCTCCACCTGCCATAGCATTGCCAGTAACAGTAGAGTCTACGACAGTAGTAGAGGCATCAGGAGAAAAGGCAGCAGAATTAGTTAGAGCAATGGAAGAGATGTCAATTCAGGCTACAGAAATGAATGGACTAAAGGAAAAGGTGGCAAGCTTAGAGACTGATTATAAACTTGCACAAATCATGGAAAACAAAGAAACTCAAAGGCCAACAGAATGAGTGAAAGGGTCAAATCCTTGGAGAAAGACTTGACATTAGAGAAACCCCTTGGGCAAGCCAAGGAACTATTATGGGCCAATATCATTGACTCCGTCAAGGATATTTGGCCATCTATTCAGGTTATGTTTGAGCAAATAGAACTGATAAAGATAGCTATAGTAGCTATTCAAAAAGTCAAGGAGGAATTGGGTGATATGCCTGAGGATGTGAGTAAACTCATCTAGTTCCTCAACAACAAAAACAGATATGAGCTTCAAGAGCTCAATATAGAGGACAAAACTGAAACTATTTTGGAAATAAGAAAGGTTCTTTCCAAGAGGAACCTAATGCTAAAGTTGGAGGAAAAGTGCAAAAACATGCAGGTGGCCATTGATAGATTCATGGCCAAATTCCAAATTTTGAGGGAAAAAGGATTGCCCAGTCCATTGGTCATCAATGACAAGCTTATGACACAACAGGACTATGACAATAGACTAAGGCAGTTGGCTAAGGAACAAACTAGCACTTCATCTATAAAAGCACTGCCAACAAGCAAAGTTTTGTATAACACCTTTGAGAACTTGTTTTTTCTCCAGCATGAGATTAAACACTTATTCATCACTAAGCCCAATTTTGCCAAGTATACCAAAGCTGATGAGATATACCGAAGGATGATGAATGTCAAATTACCTGATGTAGAATGGTGGGAAAGCATGACTGATTTACTGTGAGAAATTTACAGTAAAAAGTTATTGCACAGTAAAAATAGAGCAGCCAGGTAAATAGATGAAAATAGGACAGCAGGGTCAAAGAGTATCAGGGTCAAAGAGTATCAGGTGAAAGGTAAAAATTGAAGAAGATTCCAGCGTAAGAGACCACAACTGCAAGCCAACATAAAGGGCTACAAATCCAACCATAAAATCCAGTAGTACCACAATAAAAGGGACATCATGAAATAGTTCAATAGATGTCTCTATCTTCTTGCAAGAAGATATTTGTATTTCCTAGAATAAATCTCAAGTTTGTTTTGAGATATTTTGTAATAGTTTTTGTATAAATACTTCACCATTCGAAGTATGTAGGGTGGATTCTTAGACATTTCTATAGACATTTTTTATCAAATACTGTAAGCTATTGTATCACTGATTGGACTAGCTAGCTAGATTAATGAATAAAGACAAGACATTTCACTGGATTCATGTGTAGAGCGAAGTGTAGACAAGTATTTTCTCTTGTGTTTTTATTTTTCTTTAAAAGTTTTCCACAATCTTTAATGTATCTGAAATCTGAATGCTATAATATGGAATGATATCTCAGAATTTGCTTCATTGCACTCTATTTTAACTATTATGCATTTTAATGTTTTCTGCTAATTATCTAAGTTAAGGAATTCTTGATTGCTCCTTAGTTTAGGTAGTCTCCCTGTAATCTATAGCAAAGGATTCTTAGTTGCCCTTTGTTCATGATTATCCTCTATTCCTCATTTTAATCCCGGTCTGAGAATTCTTAAGTGCTCTCTCACCCTAGTTAAGATCATTTCACCCATCTGGCCCAAAGACCTGCACTTTACTCTGCTAGCTTGCCCTTTGAACACTCCCTTTAGTGAGTTAGTTCCTGTTCTGCTACCCTCCTTTGACTCCATAGCCCAATGGTCCAAAGACATCAATCTATCCATCTGTTTTAAGGATTCCACCATCCAACCATTCAATACAAATCAAAACCCCCTGAACCTTCATATCTAGCCTAAAATCCCAGCAAACAATGCTAAACCATATAGAGAGAGCCCTATATGAGTCATAGTTTGGCTAGAGCCTATACTTAAAAGATTGGTTTGTGGTTACCTCGGTCCTTTCCTTCTTCTGAAAACTTCTAGGGAAAAGTTCTGAGTGATAACAACTCTAGTAATCCTTGTACTTCTTCCTCCTTTAGCTCCTTCCTTTTAGGACTAGGTGTTTCTTCAATTATCATGGGAGTAGGAAAGGGTGGTTTCAGTTTCCCATTGAACCTAATTCTAGTACTTTTATTCTGTTATAAACAATCTACTTGGTATGCCTACTTACCTGGGGCTTGGTAGGGGTGCTTATGCCTACCAAGGTAGTCGCACTCACTTTTTATTCTTATTTTAGGGCGTCTATCCTCTTTTGTTTTGAGGGGTTGGCCATTTCCTTCCCTTTTCTTTTCTTGGTTGTGCCCTTCTTTAGTTTATTGAGGTCTTCTTGGGCCTCTAAGATTTCCTACATATCCATGTCTACAAAATCAACCTAAGGGATAAGATGTTGCATGTCATCTAGTGCACTTGTGACAGTTAGCTTGATTAGGTAGTGATGGGACAGGTAGTTGTGTTTTCCCTTTCTTACTTTAGCACTTATTTCTTTTAGGGACTACATGAGGAAAAAGGGAATACTTAGCAACTCATTAACTAGAAGGTGGGATTGAAACCATGACTGGTATAACAATGTAAACTAGTAGTTATAAACAATTCTTAGTTTGTTTTCACGGGAAATATACTTAAGAATGTGGTAAGCCACTTAATCCCAAGGGTTAGGTAGACTTTCTCTCCCTTTACTATTATTGTCTGCATCAAGCTGCTCATTTGGCAAGAAAAATCCCCTCTTAGTAGTGATGGCTTCCTACCTTTCTTCCTTGTTCCAATGCATCCCCTTATGGAGAGTTGTAATTTTGCTAATGGAATCCTCTTTGATATAGATCACTAACACTTTGATTACAGTGACAATTTCTTTCCCTTCTAAATTTTGTAGGTTTAGTGCAAACTCCATGGCTGCCTCATCATCAAATCCTCTAAGTTTCTCAAAGAATTCCAACCAATGACAATTTTCCAGTATGGTTACAACCTCATGGTATTGATGGATTATATTAGTATCGTTAGGTTGCTTCCAATTGAAACTGCCCCCCATTTTATCTACAAAGCTCTTCCAAGCAAATTTTAAGGTCTTCTAAGCAAATTTTAAGGTCTTGACTTTTTTTTTATTGTAGACGGTGGAATACTTCAGAAATATGAAGTACATGGGAGATTCAAACTTCACTTTTATTGATCGCATTTTCAGGATATTTCAAAATATCCACGTATAGGGAACCGCAACTAATCAGATTCCCATAAATATTTCCAGGATATCTCCACTAACGCTATGACATTTAATATCTTCCGGTCTTCACTAGTTAGTGATTCTCCAATCCACGAGATTGGTGTCAAAGATATGTTTACTTCAATGTGCAGCAGGCACTGCTAGCTTCAGTCATGCCATCGGTCCCTCATGAAGTTGTTGGCAGCTTGCACTTACAACGGCATTAGGATACATTCAACAACATACGGCCAAATATTCGGCTAATCATCCGAGTTGCAGGTGACTGACGATAAAGTAACGGGAGAGTGGACGTGGGACGACTTACGAGCAAGGCGATTGATGACAACAGCAACGTGGGTAAACGGAGCATGGACGGCCAGGGGCGTATCCATGGTCGTCTAATGGCGAACGTCGACACTTTACACGTCACATTATTGTTTCATAAGCTACAGTGTGAACAACGGCTCCAATGGTCGTCTAGCAGAAATCTAAGTCGTGAAATTAATTCACCCACAATATCATAGATCCAACTTAACCAGAAAGAATGCCATACGGCGGAATTGGATAGATACAAGAAAAACTTATTTGGGAAGCGGCTTACTGTAGTAAACTCCCTCCCATCCGCTTCCATCCCAACTCCTAAATTTAAACCATACATTTCTATTTAATGATAATTTTATTTTCATGATTTATATTCATGGAAAAATTCAATGAAACGGGTTCTCGAATTGGAAAACAACTTTATTAAGATTTATTTCCATATTCGATATCTATTAAAAACAAAAAAATTAATCAAACGGATTTAATTTTGATTTTTTTTTTAATTTTTTTCTTTAACATAATAACCAAAAACTTAACTCTTAAATCACAACTCTAACCTATTTACGATTAAATTATATTATATTTTTGTTAATGAAGTTTTTATTTTAAGATTTCAAAAAATTAGATTTATGAAGTTTATTTAGATTTATTAAATTTAGGTTTATTAAATTTATTAGATATATGAGGGTCATCTAAGTTTATTAGGTTGTTTTAAGTTTTTTCAAGATTAAATTTAAATTTACAGATTTGTTTAGTTGACTAAATTAATTTAAATTTACAAAATTACATAAATTGATTTAAATTTACTAGATTTATCACATTTATTATGTTAACCATAAACAATTATAATCAACTATTATTAGGATAGTGAATTATAATAAGCCATAATTTATCATAACAAATTATAATTAGATATTTATAATTATGATCATTCATAATCAACTATATAACCTTCTTCAACTATAATTTAAATATATTTATACATAAACCTATTAAGTCTCCCAAAATGAATAATTAACCCAACTAAACTAATACAATAATTAAAATAAATTGATCACATCATTTTCCACATTCTCAAATAAATTTTATATTTTAAAATATCAATAAATAAATAAATAAATTAGATTCTCTTATTTTTTCCAAACAAAAACGGAATGGTATGCCCTGACATAAATTTAGATTATAAACTATTATTAAACCAAACTAAAGTGATAAAACATTACAAAATACGAAAGCAACAAACAATTATGTCCGGGTATTATATCTGGGAGTGTTCGTCCGTAAAGCGGAAAGTTGCATATAAACTGGAGGTAAAGGTTTATGTATTTCTGTGTAGTCGAGCTTATCCTTGCACTGGGCCACTTGTCCTGCACCGAGAAGGGAGATAACGACACTGTGTTCGGCTGTTTGACTTGGAAAACGATCCCAATTGTTCTTCACCAGAACCAGTTGAAGTACCACTCGAATGTCGGATTTTCTCAAGCTGAGCAACAACTTCCTTCATATCCGGTCTCTCATCCCTCTCTGACGCCAGGCATCTCAACGCCAATTCTGCAACTGCACTTATCATTACCTTCACCTCATGATTTACTTGAAACTCCAACTGCGGATCCACTAGTTCATGCAAAGCCCCTTCCTGAATCTTCGTTATCGCCAAGTTAGCAAGGTTGATTTCCTTTCTCTTCCGATTTATGTCCATTGCTATTTTGGCAGAGATGATCTCCACCAAAACGACCCCGAAGCTGTAGACATCGGATTTCTCAGTCAGCTGATAGCACTGATGGTACTCTGGGTCAACATACCCTGGAGAGCCTTGTGGGATAGTAGTAACATGTGAAGCATCCACAGGCAGAAGCCTGCAAAGCCCAAAATCAGCCAATTTGATATCCAAATTCTCGTCCAAGAGAATATTAGAGGATTTCACATCTCTGTGGAATACAGGCGGCTCAAGGCCGTGAAGAAAAGCCAAGGCCTGGGCAGTTTGAATTGCAATGTTCAAGCGTGTTTCCCAAGGTAATCCCTTGGGGCTTTTGCGATCACCATGAAGATGATCGGCCAGTGTTCCATTTGGAACAAACTCGTACACAAGTAGCAACTCTGGACTGTCCGCAGGGGTGCAGCCATAAAGACGAAGGACGTGTGGATGATGCAACGTCGAAAATATCTTCACCTCATTGATGAACTGCTCGAGTCTCCTAGAGTTATCCTGATAAAGTCTCTTTACGGCCACAATTCGTCCGTCCCAAAGTTTACCCATATACACCGACCCGAACCCTCCAACTCCAAGTTCGTTCTCCTCGTGGAAGCAATTTGTTGACTCACGAAGTGCTTCGTAAGAGAATATTGGCAAATTGCCCATCTCACGCCCAGGCAAATGTCTAGGAAGAGCCCCGCCAGTAGGAGGTTTTATGTTCTTCAGACAAGTTAAGGACAGTACCGCTAGCAACGCAGCTCCTCCAACGGAGCAACCTGCGGTGGAATGAAGAGATTGATATCAATGTGATCTTCGTCCAACCCGGAAAAGAATGCGAAACAATTCACAGCATGGTTAAATCGGAGAAACAGAATAGGAAGAAATCATAAACTTACCTATTATAATGGCTCTTCGGCGATCTGTAAAGCGGCCATCACAAAACTATATTAAGCGACGGGAAGGATTTGCATATACATATAACAATATATTCTTGTTTATGATGATGGGGCATATACTTATACCTATCAGTAAATTCATAACATCTTAACTGAAACAGCAGTTCGAAGTAGTTTTGGGTAAATTTAAAAATAGAGCATACCTTGGCCGTGGCAGTTGTCTGTACGGGGTCCATTCTTGCAATAACACACGAACGGTGCAGGTGAATCCGAAGTGTTGTAACGGTAGCCACATATCCCCTGACTTGCTTCACATGATTTACAGCTTTCATCTCTCTTTGTATCATTGTAAAGCAGTCGCATTGATCCCACATCAACTGTTACTTGTGTCTTAGAACATCCCCGAATCAAGTTCCCATTGTCGAACAAACCGTAGTAGACACTAGCATTACATTTCCCGTTAAGAATTCTCGAGTTGTTCAACTGACCCTCATTATTACAATTGTACACGTAGAGGGTCCTGTTCTCTCTAGCGAATATCACGGCTGTGTCCGTACGTCGTTGATGCGGTATCAGCATGTCAGTGGGATGATCTATGAATCTGCACTTCTCGCCCTTCACAACGAAGCACATGTCAGGATCGTGGCGTAGTATTGTGTAATTCTGGCCCTGAATTGTGATTACTGGAGTTAGGTTCTGCACACAGTCGATCTGAAAGTGAGGGTGACCGCATCCACGGTTTCCCACACCTAAAGGATACCATGTATCTGTAACCCCGCATCTACTAGTATTTTTGCAATACTGGTATTGCAGGTCCAAGCATAAGTAGCAGGGGAATAGAGAGGCACAGCAGGCAGTAAGGATAAGGAAGAACAGGTGTCGAGGAAGGGAAGGATGAAGGAGATGAGCATATAATTCCATTGGGAGAAGATGAGATGATAGACGTTGTATCAGGGTGGGGAAGAAAAAAGAAAAACCTTACCAGCAATAGGATGAACGACAATGAAGTGTAGGTGGTGTTAAATAACTCAAGAAAGTCGATTAAATTGAGCGAAATCGGCTTAATCATCTAAAGTAGTTTTTAACATAAACGTCCAAAGATTTAATTTAGACCCATCGATTCCCTTTCCTTTCCTGGTTCCCAAATAAATTAATTTCGTTGGATCGTCAGTATTCTATATATTAATGGTTTTAAGAGGTGAGGTTGAAAGAAAGACGGTACCACGAAGATGATGGGTATTGATAAATCTCTTGGAGAAAATAAAATTATGGAAAACTCTTTGAGGTCAACAACTGTCATTTTCAGAGTATGGAAAACTTCCTGGACATAGAGCCAACATATCGTGCAGTTAATCCGAGAGAATCGCATTTTCAGCAATCATTTATTCCACAAAAACGCGACAGAATCGTATTTGCGGGGAGAATTTTTTCCACGAAAATCGGGAGAACACTTTTGCTTTTGGTCAACAGAAAATTGTAGAAATCTATGTGCTTTTGAAACTTTCTACGTCCACAAAGACTTTGAAAGACCTTGGAAGCTCGAAGCCCTCAAATTTCGCTCAAAAGCAAAATAAAAAACAAAGCAAATAACCAAAAGAACGCGGAGTGGAACGGAAGCCATGAGTCTTTGGTAGATTCATCGTTCAGCATAATGAAGCCACTCAGTTTAATTAAAAGCAAGTCAGTCGACCAGCCGTTCTCTTCTGTTTGGTAAAGCGGTAAGCCGCGAAGGAGCGAAGTTTCCATCGTACACATGGAGCAGTAGTCTGCACGTCAATTTACTCCGAAAATATATTTTTGGCCGTTAATTGCAGTCAACAAAGTGATCGTGAGCTTTGTTTTAAAGTGTATTGGTATTAAAAAAATTAAAAAAACGTTTGCATAATTGGGCGTCTTATTTGAAAGATTTTGTCTTTTGATTTAAAATTTTAAAAAGTTTTTTTTGGTTAATGGTTAAGTGAGTGGCAAGTTCAACGAATTTGAAAAAGGTCATTCCAAAGCTTTATGATGAAGATATATCAAAAGCTGGTTGTGAAAGGTTCGAGATCTTGTGAAAACAGTTTTTATATATAAAAAAATTGGATGGTATTAAAAGTATAGAAAGATGCATGGTATTATTTGATTTGATTTGTAAAAGGAGAATTAAAGAAATAGAGTGGTGAATTGGTTTTATTTTTTTTTGGTTTTTCTCAATCATGACACTGATTTTTTTATGACAATGGTTTTTGGGTGGAGATTATGTTTTACATGGGTGTATATTGAAAATTATATTTTTTTTAGGGGTGATATGGAAGATAGTTTCAAGTAATCAGTGAAATAGCTATAAGACAGAGGAAATACAACATTCATGAATTTCAAAGAGCGACTGAAGAAGATTAAGAAAAAGAATCGAAAATAAGGGGTACAGATTGTTGCCGTGTTTAGAGAGGTTCAGGCCGCAGTCGAGAAACTGAGAAGTCTAGCATAAGACAAAGAAGAAATCGAGGTTGATTGGTGTAGCGTGGATCTGCTACCACCTAATATGTTTACTCAGGCCCTAGATTTGAGTTTCATTCAACAAGCAATGGTTGAAACGATTATGTGCAAGATAGAAAACACTACAACTTCCAAGGAAGCATGGAAGATCTTGGAAGAAGAATTTGGTGCAAGGGGAGTGACATACAATAGCAGGTTACGTCACAAGCAGAGAAGTCAATCACAAATCTGAAAGTATATAAACAAGACTTTGAGAGGACATCAAAGCTTGAAGAATCCTACTCAAAAGTGGATGATGGTCGTGAAGGTTATAAAAGTGAAACCCATGATGCAGACATGCATATGGATGAAGAAGGCACAACAAAGATGAGAAGTTGAAGTCTCTGTGTGTGAAACAGAGCAAGAGCAGATAAATGCTCAAGGACTCCACTGTAAAGTGGATTGTGCAGATGATGGTGAATCCCACTGTGACAAAACACATGTAGATTATGACTGCAAAGTGAGATGTGAATTGGTGAATCCATCCACAGCTGATGGTTTTGGTGAAATTCAAATTATCAATGAAATTGACGATGAGCACATGCATGCTCGGATATCCCACCATAGTGTGGATGAACATTATTTTGATGTTATGTGTGGTTTCTTTTTTGAAACAGGGATTGATTATGGCAATATGGTAAGCGCCATGTTTGATGAAGAATTGAAGGTTGAAGCTGCCACTGTAGCAACAAGATATGAAGTAGTTGGAATTGCTCATGAAGCAGTACATGATCTAGCAACAACTGATGATCAAGAAGAGGATAAAGTGATTGAAGAGTGTTTTATGAGAATATCCACTAATAGCATAACAATGGAAGATAACCTCCATGAAGTTGAAAAGAAGTCAAAGAAGGAAGAGGTACAAGCTCTCACTCAAGAGCATAATAAAGATGTTTTTAACATTATTTTTGGATATTCATGTGTTCAAAATAGCATGAGATCAGAAGTTGAATTCAAGGTTGTTAATAATTTGGATGCATATTTGAAGCTCATTGAAGAATGGATTCATAAACCAATTGAACTAATTGATGCTAGTCTTAAAGCAACAACTAGAATAAAATAATTAAATGAAATGGTGAATGACGATCTTCAGTGTATAGATTAGAGGAAAAAAACAGTACTACCTGATTATGAATGTAAAGAGAATACTTTGGATGCTTCTAAAGACAAAGATGAATGAATTGAAACAATTTTTCAGAAATGGAGTCGAGAAGAGATAAGATTCTACTATCAAGAAATATGGCAAAAAGAAAGTCAGAAATATGAAACGCAAGAAGCAGAGCGAAGAACACAATTTGAAGATGAAGAGTTATGGCAACAGTCTATAGTTGAACGAATCTTTGAGGACGAAGTTGTAGAAGACCAACTCATGTGAGATTCAAGACAAGTCAAAGAAATATCGCAACAAAAACATGTAAAGAAATATGGAACCTACAATAAGAACATTCAACAGAGAATGAAACACTTTCGAGGATATAGAAGTTGGAAGAAAACAAAAAGGAAATGCAAAATTGTAAAAGTTTTGAGTCATTGTAAGCCTAGTTGAGAAATAGACCAGCAGACATGTTTAAGTGATAATTGAGTCAATTTCTATTGTTAGCTTAACAGGCATAGTTGAGTCATGTTTGAGTTATGTTGAGTCATACAGTCGTAATTAAGGGGGAGTGTTGGAAATTGTAATTACTCCCACATGCAATTGTTAGCTAAATTTAGGAGAGTCAGTTAACTGAGTCAAGTCGAGTGAGTTTGAGTTAAGTTATATTTTGGGAAAAGTCAAATTTAGAGTGTGTGTGCATGTTGAGTTATTTTGGGCGAGTAGCTAGTCTAAAAAGTATAAATACCCCTCAACGGGTTCATTGTAATCAATCAAGTTTGTGTGATCAATAGAAAAGAATAACAACTCTTATAATTTGTGTGTTAATTATTGTGTTTCTCCTCTCTGCCTTTCCAACAAAAAGACCTCTCCAACCAATACTATGATGATTTATATTAAAAACGATATGACATTATCACAAGTAATTATTTTTTAGGTGAACAACATGCATAAATTTTCTCGGATTTGATACAAAACATTGTTCTTTGGTATATATGATTTGTAGTGTATTTGTATACCTTTGTATACGGGGGACATATCCTATGTAAATACGTTTAAATTATAACGAAATTTTACTCCATGCAGTTTTTATATTCATTAAAGAGAGAACTCACTTAGAAGAGGTTTCTTTTAAGTTAGAATTTTCGTTGTATATATTTTTTAAAATTTTTGAAAGGAGATTTGAAAAGGTAATGTGATTGGGTTATTTTAAAATACAATAAGGCAGGGATAAGTTAGGTTTTTTTTGTGATAGTGTATGAGTGGTAATTTAAATTTGGAAGGATGATTGGAGGTATTTTTATAATGAATTTGAATAGAGAACAAAAGATTAAAAGTAGAAAATAAATTAATTTTCTGAAAATATATTTTTATTTATAAAAGTTGTGTATAATTATGAGAATTTGAGTTTTCCTAACAATGATATGTCTTTTTTCATCCAAAATATAATGTATAATTTTTTTAGTGTTATCTTTGACTACATAAATGATGGAATTGGATTACAAAAAAAATGTAAAATTGTAGAGAACATATGGTTTTTGTGGGAAAATAATTTTTTAAAATTTATAATATTTATTTTATATATTTATGCTAATAGACATGTCTATTTTGGAATTGAGCTTCTAGAATTTTAATTTAATGATCAATAATTATTCGTTGAATGATAAGGCTTTAATATTCAAAGAATATTCTAGAATATACTTAGTAGTATACATAAATCAAATGATGAGATTTATTTCCAAAGTAGTTATTCCTTTTTTTCCATTTTATTTAAATTGATTAATAAAAAATGTCATATGAAGTAGTGTTATATGAAATGAGTCATGGTTTTTTTGGGTATGTGGTATTGATAAACCATGGTATCTTAACAAAACTTATTTACATATTAAGAATCTCCATAGTAAAGTGGGGTCGAATCTCCATGGTTAAGAATCTTGTTACATATATTTTTTTAAAATGTATACATGTTTAACTTATATATTAATTCTTGTTATCATTAATAATTATTATTATTTTAAATAAAGTTATAATTTAGTTAATTCTTATGATATGCTTAATTTTAACAACTTGAGAATTATGATGAAGTAAGTGTTTTGGTGCTTATTATCTATTGAAGCCTATGGGCATTTGCTAGTCATTTAATTTATATGATTGCACTAGTTTTTAAATTATGAAAGTCATTATATTCTTGAAATTAATTCTGTTAGTTCTACGTAAAAGGGTCTTAACATTGTCAAATAAGTTTTTTTTTAGATCGCCACTCTTAGTGTCTACTAGTGAACCATATAACTTTTACTTCAAATGCTAAAAAACAAAAGTTATGGGGAAATAAGAGGGATATATTTTAATATTTTGATATATGTCAAGGAAAAAATATACTAAAAATAGTAAGTACTACTAACTTTATAAAAAGAAAAACATTACGAATTTGCATAGTTAACTCTATATGTGTGTGTAGTTTCGTGGACAATGGATTTGTCTAACATATATAAATATAACATCATAAATATAGATATAGAGATGTTTATGAAAATTTAAGGTTTTCATGTGTTTGTATCCTAAACCAATAAGTTTTTCATCCACAACGTACGTCCCAAGCAACCAACTCATTGTGCATATGAGATTCCCACCAAGTTTAATTTCAAGAACTACATGCTCATTCCTTTCTCTAGGAATTCACATGCAGTTTGTGAATGAACACACTTTTTAAAATGCATATGTGTTCTTAGCTTTAAGAATATGCATGCATTTCTAGACCTAGAAGCTAGGTATAGGGTTGAGGTGGGGCAGGACAGTGGGGAAGGGAGAGAGGAGAGAGATTTGAGGAGAGAGAAAGAGAGACTTGTGGGAGAGGAGGAGGGGGAAAATGAGAGAGAGAAAGAGGGGGGAGGGATAAAGTGAGAAAGAGAGAGGAGGGATTTGTCTAACATATATAAATATAACATAAAAAATAGAGATCTATAGAGATGTTAATGAAAAGTTAAGGTTTTCATGTGTTTGTATCCTAAACTGCTAGGTTTTTCATTCACAACCTATGTCCCAAGCAACCAACTCATTGTGCATATAATCTTCCCACCAATTTTAATTTCAAGAACTACATGCTCATTCCTAGCTCTAAGAATGCACACGCAGTTTGTGAATGAAAACACTTTTTTAAAGGCATATATGTTCTTAGCTTTAGGAATATGCATGCATTTCTAGACCTAGAAAGTAGGTAAAGGGTTGAGGTGGGGCAAGATAGTGGGAAAAGGAGAGAGAAGGAGAATAAGTCGGGGAGAGAGAGAGATTCGTGGAAGAGAGGGAGGGGAAAAATGAGAGAGAGAAAGAGGGAGGGACATAATGAGAAAGAATAATGGAAAATAGAGAGATAGTGGAAGTGAGATAGGGAGAGAAAGAGAGAGAGGGGGGAGGGGGAAAGATTGTGTCCCCAAGTTAGAGATGGAAAGAAAAAGAAGTAGAGTGAGGGAGAGAGAGGAGAGGGAGGTGGTAATGAGAAAGGGAGGGAGAAAAGGAGAGAGGGAGGAAGGAGATAATGCTAGAGATAGGATGATGAGAGATAGATATGGGGAGAGAGGAGGGTGAAGAGAAAGAGAGATGAGAGAGAGGTGGGAGAGGGAGGGAGAGATAAAGGTAGAGAGGGTTTTCATGAAGGCGAGATTGAGGTATGGAAGGAGGGATAGACAAAGAGAGAGGAAGGGGAAGGGGGGGAGTGATTAAGTGATTGGGGGGAGAGAGGGATGGAGAGAGAGGAAGGAAAGCAATTGAGGTACATAGAGATAGAGAGAAAGGGAGATGGAGGAGGGGGAAGAGAGAATAAGGCTAAGAAAGAGAGAGAGTGATGGGGGGTAGAGAAAGAAACAAAGAATTGGAGAGTAAAAAGGAGAGTGAGATAGAGAGGAGGGAGAGTGATGGATGTAGATAGAGATAAAGAGATATGGATGTGGAGGAAGAGGAAGAGAGATGAAGAGATAATAAAAGTGATGGGGTTAGAGAGAGTGATGGAGTGAGAGAGAAAGAGAGAGAGAACAAGGGTGGGAGGGAGTGAGAAAAGGATATAGAGGGTGGAGAGAGAGAGAGAGAGAGAGAGAGAGAGAGAGGAAAGAATAAGTGGGAGAGAGGGGGGAGAGAGAGGGATGGTGGAAAGAGAGGGAGGGAGAGAAGATGAGAGGGAGAGATAGAAAGAGAGTTGAATGGGGAAGACAAAGGGTAGAAGGGAGTGAGATATAGAGAGTGAGTGATTGAGGAGACATAGAGAGAGAGTGAGGAGAGAGGGGGGAGGACACAAATAAAGAGAGAAGGAATGAGAGAGAGTGAAGGAGAGGAGGAGTGAGAAGGAGTGAAGGAGGGGAGGTATAGATATACAAAGATTGAGGGGGGTTGTTTTCAAGGAGGGACTAAGAGAGAGAGAGAGAGGGAGAGAGAGAGATACATAGATTGAGGGGGGTGTTGGCTTGAGGGGGCCTGACCCAAGTTTAGTGTTAATTAGCCAAACAAATCCCTACACTACTAGCCCTTTCAGCTTTAGCTAGCGGAGCGCGGACCGAAGTCTCACCCGAAGCAGTATGGGGGGATGTTGGAACCAAGTTTCCGCACCCTGAGATGGTTGTGATGTTGTTTGATTCCCTCTATCCCTGCCTTCACGCAAGTCACCTCGCTCTAGGGCTTACTAGATGAGCCCTCTATTTCATCCTTCAATACCTCCGCAAAAGGGTACGATCGACCTTCGCACAGCGCTAGCCTGCTGCTCAGGTACTTTTATGTTGATATGGCAGCGTGTCATGCAGATTACCCAATTAATCTACGTGATTTTCTTATCTTATCAAACAATTATAGTTAACATCGTGTAAATAGATATCCATAAATGCGTTCAATTATTCAATGTAATTGCATTCATTCGTGCATTACATAAGCATAATAAAGGAAATTCATACATAACATATCAAGATGCATCAACAGAACAAAGACACATGAATTGCCAAATATTTCTCTTTATTGATATCTTCCAAGTGATTACAGACTCTATCCACCCTGCGCACACAGCTGCAGGGGTCCGCGCACTCAACTGTGAAATTCTACCCTAGGCCTCTGCACACTCAGCTACAAAGCCTCTACCTATGCTACAACCCAAGACTTAGACTTCTTATTTCAGAGCTACGACTCTCTTACATTGTCTTTTCTATGTCTCTAAAACTACTTAGAGCTTAGCTCTTTTTATACAATCCCATGGTCCGCAGACCATGGGTAGATCTCTTACAGCTGACTTTACTTTACAAAACTAAGGGCAGACTACCCTTTATGACACATGACACCTTCGCGCTCCACGACCACAAAATACAAAGACTTTACAATTTTTTTCCAAAATTTGACTCAAACATGGGCTTTTAGCCCCAAAAATTCCCTGGGGGGATCCCACTCCCAACAGGCCCCCAACACAAAAATCGTGACTCACCCTCGAGTCACTCGGTAGGCGCGAAGATCTTTGTATGAAGCCCATCCAACTCGACCCATATGACCACAAGCTTGGTTGTGCACTAAGCTACCGCCTGCTTCACATCTTCCATTGTCTTCTCAGTCACTGCTCCTGCACTGTCAGTCTAAAGCTTTTGTTGCGTCGCTTGCAGAGTCGTAAGCTTTCCTTCAATATTTCCTGTGACTGCGTAAGCTTCCTCCAACTAGGGCTTTAGTCTCACCTTCAACACTGCTTCCTTGTGTAGTGCTGCGTCCACCTGTTCCTTTAGCTACTTGGCCTCTTGCAGCTTGGTTAGCCTTTGTGTCAGCGAGATAGTTTGCGCTGTGCCCTTAACCTCATCGTAGCACTTTTGTAGCTCGTGCGCTTCTGCCTCTAGTCTTTGTATATTGGGGTCCTCCTGCAAGCTTTTCATGACCTCAATGGATTTCTCAAACAACTGCGTGCAGTCTGCTGCTGCACTATCCACCACCAAACGCGAAGGGTTAGCTATGGTTTATGTGCTCCAGAAGTTTAGGCACTACTTGCTGGGAGGCCATTTTAAGATGTATATGGATGACTCCGTGTTGAAGTACCTGGTCAATAATCCTGTGTTGGGTGGGAGAATCTGCAGGTGGCTCTTATTGTTCTAGGAGTATGATTTTGAAGTTATTATGAAGCCTGGATGACTGAACGCGGGACCAGACCATCTTTCGCGCATCGAAATGGGGGAGGAACCCACTAACTTGGAAGAATGATTGCTTGAAACACAACTATTTGCGGTGTGCGTCACGGATGGTCATTTTGAGGATATAATACATTTCCTAATGATAGGTACTACACCGGAAGGATACACTATCCAACAAAAGAAGGAATTAGTGGTGCACGCGACAGATTTCTCTGTCATCGCTGGGAATCCGTACAAGATGGGGACTGATGAGATATTGTGACAGTATGAACTTGAGTTCGAAAGAAGAAGCATCCTCGCAGACACTCATGGGGGCACCGCGGGAGGACATTATGCAGGAAGAACAACCACACAGAAGATTCTACGCATAGGGTTGTGATGGCTAACCCTCCATCAGGACTCAAAAGCATATTACAAGGTGTGTGATGTGTGCCAAAGGACTGGTAGGCCATCGTGGAGGGATGAGATGCCTTTGAATCCACATATGACGTTGCAACCCTTTCAGAAGTGAGCGATAGATTTTGTGGGACCCATTCAACCCCAAGGAAAGACATGAGCAAGGTATATTATCACCGCGATGGAGTATTTGACTTGTTGGGCAGAGGCACAACTTGTGAAGGATTGCACAGGTGTGACGTTGCGAAATTCCTCTTTGAGGACGTACTGACGCGATTTGGCTGTCCAAAGATCTTGATGACTGATCGTGGTACGCACTTCCTAAATGAGACGATTAGCGTGCTGACGGAATAATTTTAGGTATACCACCAAAAAAGCACACTTTATCACCCGCAGGCTAACAGGATGGTGGAGGCATTCAACAAGGTGCTCAAGAACGCGCTGACCAAGGTTTGCAACGCTCAGCGAAGTGATTGCGACCTACGCATACCTACAGTACTATGGGCTTATCGAACGACATGCAAGAAGCTAATTGGAAAAACCCCCTTTAGGCTTGTCTATGGTGTTGAAGTGGTAATACCTATGGAATATATTGTGCCTAGTCTGCACATAATAGTGCTCACAGGTATAATGGATCGCAGAGCCTTGGAGGAGAGGCTCACATAACTGAATGAGCTCGAGGAAGAGAGATGTTTGGCTGGATTTCACCGGTAGATCCAAAAGCAGCGCGAAAAGGCATGGCATGATCGACACATTAAGTTGCACTCATTTAAGGTAAATGACCTGGTTTTGCTATATGATAGTAAGTTTGATAAATTTCCAGGGAAATTCAGAATGCACTGGTTAGGGCCCTATGTCATTAAGGAAATTACCAATGGAGGAGCGGTACAACTGGTCAAATTGAATGGAGAACCCTTCCCAGGAAAGGTGAATGGCAGTCGCTTGAAGCCATACACTAGCGGTTCGACCATGTGACTAAATGAAGGTAGCACAGTCTTAGTGCTCTAGGCAGCTGAAAGGAGGCACGAGATTATAAACTACACTGCTTGGGTTGGGGAGTTGCATGATTGGAGGATGGTGTGAAGCAAGGAAGTGTCACAGGGTCCACAGCAGCGCAGAGGGAGTTGCGCTACCCAGGGAGAAATCGCGCAGGTCGGCCAAAAAGTGACTGTTAAAGTCACTATTCATGATTTGACAGAAGAAGTGAGGCCAAATGGAGCGGGCGACCAACATTTAAGACGAAATTTATGGCTCAGATCCTTGAAAATCTGCGCCAATCTGGCATTAATGAACTGAATTTGGGGGGAACAGTCGGATTTGAATTTAAAATGCCCTATAAATTACAAGTGGCTATCTAGCAAGAAACACTTGGCATTTTGAGTATTGAGTTGTTGAGCTCTCAGACACCTATGGACCGAGAATTCTTCGAGGCTTTCAAAGAGACTCCTGCATTTGTGAACTTGCCAGAGATGTCATGAGCCCTGTTAGAAAGTGTTATGTCAACACCCACAGAAATTATAAATACCGAACAAGTAGTAGAGGAGCTGACACAGGAAATGGAAAGAGAGGCAGAAGTAGCTGCTCCGGAAGTGGCCGAAGTATTGGTAGAGGTCCCTAAATTGCTGAGAATGCCAAGACCAAAGCCAACCCCAACTAAGGAGACTGTGAAGGACAAGAAGGGAAAGCAACCTGCCATACCGGTGCACACATCACCAAGGAGAAACCCACCAAAGCCCACTGCACAAGAGAAAGGCAAGGCTATAAACCTAGAACCAGAGGAGGAAGATATCGAAGACATCCCGATGGATGATGAGGATGTGGGAACGGAAGTGGAGGAGGTTGAAGCCCAGGGCACGGACCCTATTATGTGGTTTCCGGAGTATGTCCCTCCATGCAAGCCTAAGTCCAAGGTCCCAAAGGACATTGATGAGAGTAAGACTCCCTTGCAAACCCCTCTACTGTCGGATGAAATTGTTTTCGATGATCCATGCTTGGAACAAGTGCCCCTACTGAAGCTTGAAGACTAGGACTTGGCGGATCACGAGAAGTTCCCACACCTGGCGATCGAGCAGCTGATGCTCTGCATCAAAGATATGAATACGTAAATGACTGCATTGGAGCTATAGATGTGGCTCAAGGGAGTAGAAAAGGTAGGGTTTCCTAACCTGCTCTAGGTGCTGCACTATAACCGCACCTCGGTGACAGTTTTGGTCATCAAGTAGCTATTATGCTTGGTGCATGATGGGTGTCTGTGAATGGAGGAGCCGATACCCATCACAGATAGGTTGATTCACCGCATAATGCACCTTCTGTATACATGTGAGAATCCAGCCATGATCTTTGGCAGAAAGGGTGGTGAGCAGGCTCTCGTAAAGTCAATGAAGAAAAAATTCAAGTTGGTTAAGAAGCTGTACGGGTATGCTATCTCCAGAATCTACAACCCTGCAACGGAACCATTTGTTGGCTTGGGGGGGCCTGACCTGGGTTCAGCGTTAATTAGCCAAACAAATCCCTACACTACTCGCCCTTTCGGCATCAGCCCGCAGAGCGCAGACCAAAGTCTCACCCGAAGCAGTATGGGGGGATGTTGGAACCAAGTTTTTGCACCCTGAGATGGTTGTGATGTCGTTTGATTCCCTCTATCCCTGCCTTCGTGTAGGTTGCTTCGCTCTAGGGCTTACTAGATGAGCCCTCTATTCCATCTTTAAATACCTTCGCGAAAGGGTACGATCGACCTTCGTGCAACCCTAGCCTGCTACTCAGGTACTTTTGCGCTGCTATGGCAATGTGTCATGTAGATTCCCCAATTAATATAAGTGACTTTCTTATCTTATCAAACAATTATAGTTAACACTGCGTAAATAGATATTCGTAAATGCATTCAATTATTCAAAGTAATTGCATTCATTCGCGCATTACATAAGCATAATAAAGGAAATTCATAAATAACATATTAAGATGCATCAACATAAAAAAGACACAAGAATTGCCGAATATTTCTCTTTATTGATATCTTCCAAGTGATTACAGACTCTATCCACCCTGTGCGCACAACTACAGGGGTCCGTGCACTTAGTTGCGGAATTCTACCCTAGGCCTTTACGCACTCAGCTGTAGAGCCTCTACCTACGCTACAACCCAAGAATTAGACTTCTTACTTCAGAGCTACGACTCTCTTACATTGTCTTTTTTGTGTCTCTAAAACTACTTAGAGCTTAGCTCTTTTTATACAATCCCATGGTCCGCAGACCATGGGTAGATCTCTTACAGCCGACTTTACTTTACAAAACTAAGGGCAGACTACCCTTTATGACACATGACACCTTCGCGCTCCGTGACCACAAAATGCAGAGACTTTACAATTTTATTACAAAATTTGACTCAAACATGGGCTTTTAGCCCCAAAACTGCCCTTAGGTGACCCTGCTCCCAATAGGGGGTTGTTGTGAAGGAGGGACTGATTAAGTGATGGAGGGATACAAAGAGAGAGAGAGAGAGAGATACACATATTGAGGGGGGCTTTTGTGAAGGAGGGTCTAAGCAAGTGATGGAGGGATACAGAGAGAGAGAGAGAGAGAGAGAGAGAGAGAGAGAGAGAGAGAGAGAGAGAGAGAGAGAGAAGCATTATAGAGGTAGATAGAGATAAAGGGAGAGGGAGAGAGAGTAGGAGAGAGAGTGATGAGCAGAGAAAGAGAAAGAGAGAGGAAGTGAGGGGTGTTAGGCAGAATAATCCCTCTTGCGGACAATATGGATTTGTAGAATTTCCCATTGTAGATCACCAGATAATGCAATATACTAAAGCAAAATACTTGATTTACTTCTACAAACAAACTTGCGGAAGCTTAATCGATTTTGAGCAAGATCAATTAGAACACATATAACAGAGAATGAGAAATCAATCACACATGAACACAGAATAATACTTTGGGGAAGCCTCAGCTAAAAACCCCGATCTCTGTATTATCATACAAGTGGAAATATGTCTAAATTACACAAAGCTTTAGCTCACAAGCTATCCAGCTCTCAGTACAATCCCTCAATGCTGCTCATAGACTAAATATACATAACATATGCCTTCCTCCAGTCCTCCAAGCCTCGTATTTCCTTGCGCAGTTTCTCCTGGGTCCTCTGGCTACCACCTGTATGAATTGACGTCTCACACAACTCATCAAACTCAGAAGTAACTGCGAAATCTCCAATGAATGAATTCCTTCTGCATGCAAGAAATATCCTCAATGGAATATTCCTGCAACTAATAGTACACTGTCCCATCATCTGATCTCAACTAGGTCTCTGACTGAACTGACATGCATGAGTTATTTATGAGAGAATATTCAATTATCTAAAGTGTAGTGGTTACATGCATGCATGCATTAACTAACTGAACTCACAATCAGTTCCACAAACTATTGGAACTAATCTAACTAGACTTAACTCAGTTAACTGAGCTAACTAATTACAACTCATCCTGATCTCCTTAATCAAGGGATAACTTCCTCAATCAAAGGGGAAACTGTTGCATGTCTTCACATAAACTTCATGTTTGATTTTCTCCAACTAGTTAACTCAAGATGAATTAATTAATTATTTTTCAAACAGCTGCTAAAATCAAATTCGAATTTTAATTCTCAATTTTAGTTCAGGGACTAACTAAAATTGGAATGTATCCCAAAATGCTATTTATAGCAATGCTACTTTTAGCACTTCTATATTTAGCATTTCTTGTTGCTATTTTCAACACTCCCTCTGAACAAGAAAGGGATTATCTGTCACCCCAATCTTGTCTCTATGGAACGCGAACTTACATTTTGACAATGCCTTAGTCAAAATATCTGCATCATGTTCCTCGGTCGAAACATACAGTAACAACATGATCCTCTTCACCACACAGTCTCGAAGATGATGATACCGGAATGTGGTTGGACCTGTCATGAAATGCTAGATTCTCAGAGAGTTTGATACAACTCTGATTATCGCAATAGATCACAGTTGGATCCATCCTCTGACCAAACAATCCAACTACAATCTTCCGCATCCAAATGGCCTCACATGCTGCCTGATTGGCAGCCATGTATTCAGCCTCTGCTGAGCTAAGTGCAACTGACCTCTGTTTCCTGCCGTACCAAGAAACTCCAACTAAACCAAGGTTGAAGATTCCTCCTAAAGTGCTCTTCAAGTCTTATGGACTCCCTGCCCAATCTGCATCTGTGAAGACCTAAAGCTTCACTCCATCTATCCATTTGTACCAAAATCCATACTAATATGTGCCTCTGAGGTATCTCAGCACATGCTTCACTGCATTCCAAAGCAGCTTGGTAAGCTGAACCATAGCTTGACTCAGCTGGTTCACTGCAAAGCACAAATCTGGTCATGTGTTCACTAGATACATCAATGAACCCACAAGTTGTCGATAAACAGTAGGAGCTGCTAGCTCACCTGAAGTAGCATCCTCCTTCCTACAGTTACCAGCTAGAGGAGTCTGCATGGGCTTTCACTTCTCCATGTGGAATCGCCTAAAGATCTCATTGGCATACTTGCCTTGAGACACAAACACTTCCCCATCCTTTTGCCACACTTCCATGCCTAGAAAGTAGTGCATAAGACCCATGTCTTTCATCTCGAACTCTCTTGCAAGGTCCTCCTTGCAAGACTTGATCAACTGATCATCACCTGTCAATATCAGATCATCAACATAAAGAACAATGATCAATGGCTTACCTTCTACCATGATGTGGTAAAGGTTCGCATCTGCTTCACTCTTAGTGAAGTCCAACCTGGTGAAATAGCTATCGATCCTAGTGTACCAAGCACGAGGTGCTTAATCCAGCCCGTACAATATTCTCTTGAGTCGGCACACATGCGACTCATGATCTAAGGTCTCAAATTCTTCTAGCTTCTCAATGTACACCTCTTCCTCAATCTTTCCATTGAGGAATGTAGTCTTCACATTCATCTGATGGATCTTCCAACCCATCTGAGCTGATAGTTCCAACATCGATCTGATAGATGAGTACCTTGCTATAGGAGCAAAAGTCTCATCGTAGTCGATCCCCTCGACTTGTGAGAAACCACAGGCAACAAACCTTGCCTTATGTTTCTCAACATTGCCATTAGATGCTTGCTTTACCTTGTAAAGCCATCAGGAACTCACTATTGACTTGTCCTCTAGTCTTGGGACAACATCCCAAACACAATTCCAAACGATGGAGTCATACTCCTCCACCATTGCATCAACCCAGACTGGTTGCTGCACTGCTTCCTCAAAAGAAGAAGGTTTGGTCTCTACACACTCCCCAACCAGGGCCATGTAACCAATGTACCGCTCGGGTGACCTCCTCTGTCTGCGCTAAGAAGATGGCTATCCCACATTCTCTCTCTCATCTAGCATCAACTTGTCAGCTTCCCTTGAGTGTTTCCGCCCATCTCTGGAAGACTCAGCATGAGTGGATGTCTCCACTCCCGGATCCTCTGCATGCGGCTGCTCCACATTAGTCTGAGGCTCCTCCTCCTTAGGAACTAAAAGTTCCTCCTCTGCATGCAAATTGAACTCCCTCTCAAGTGATACTCGCATGGCTTTCTGCACGTCGAACTTCAGATCTCTTCGTACCACTATCCTATGACTGGTAGGCAAGAACACCTGATAGTTGTGGGGTGTATCAGTGTACCCCACAAGTATCCCCAACTCAGCTGTTGGATCTAGCTTCTTCCAGGCATCTTTGGTCACATGGAAATTAACTGATGATCCAAATATCCTGAAGTGACTCACATCTGGTCTCTTCTCAGAAAAGGCCTCCATTGGTGTCTTCATCCCCAGTATACGATGTAGGCTTCTGTTATGCAAGTATACTGTTGTATTGCATGCCTCAGCCCACAAATGAAGTGGTAGGCTTTGGTCATGCAACATCGCCCAAGTTGCTCCCACAATCAATCTATTCTTCCTTTCAGCCACCCCATTCTATTGTGGGTTATGGGGTGCCGTCAACTCCTGTTTAATTCCTTCTGCTGTGCAGAAGTACTTAAACTGTTGGGAGACATACTCTCCACCATTTTTGCTATGAAAGGCGCTTATTTTCTTTCCATATTCTTTCTCTACTAAGGCTTTAAACTCACAAAACCTTGAGAAAGTTTGATCCTTCTTCTGCATAAAGTAGATCCAACATCTACGAGAAAAATGATCAATCAAAATAACATAGTACCTTTGTTTAGTGGTGGAGGCTGTAGTGAATGGTCCACACACATCTGTATGAACTTGCTCCAGGATTTCTCCAGCTCTACTGTCTTGATCCTGAAAGGAAGATTTCGCATACTTACCCAAGGTACAACCTTCACATGTATCCATTTTCTCTAGTTTTCCCTTGGGAAGTCCGGTAGAAATCTGCTGCATGATCTTCAAGGTCCCATGTTGCAAGTGGCCTAATATTCTATGCCATAGCTCGCCAACATCTTGGCTCTGCACCAACTCTGAATTGGAACTCAGTGCAACACAGTCGTCTACCTCTAACTTGTAGAGATTCTTTACTCGAATCCCAATCCTCTTGGTATGTCCAGTGTCGATATGCCTCAGGAATGCCTTTCCTTTACTAAAGACTACATCATAGCCTTTGTCTTCCAGCATAGCGACAGACACAAGATTCTTCTTCAGTACATACTTTACATCAGTCAGGTGAGAGGAGCTCCATGCTCCCTTTGAAACACAACCGTACCTTCACCTGAAACACGATACTTTCCATCATCGCCCATCTCAATCCGCATCTGGAGGTCCTTCTCCTCCAAGGTACTAAAAAGATTCTTATTGTCGGTCATGTGGAATGAAGCTCCACTATCCAGGTACCAAACGCACCCCACCATCGATGAAACCATACATGCGATGAGGGTGAAATCCAATTCGAACTATGAGGTGAGTGCCTCACCATTTGATCCCTTTGAGGATCACTTCGAGGATTTCTTCTTTGGAAAATTTGTAGCGTAATGGCCCACCTCATGACAATGAAAACATCTCACTTTTGATTTGTCAATCTTCTTCCCACCATGGGAAGAATTGGATTTGGAATGGGACGCCTTCCCTTTCCCTTTCCTCACCTTACTCGCTAAGGCTTGATTTTCTTCATCATCTTTCTTTGATGAAGATCCATCTCTGGTGCTTCTCTTTATCTCCTCCTGCATTAGGTCCGACCAAAGCCGTTCCCAATTTGGCAGTTTCTCTCTTCCATTTACCGAGTCTTGGTAGCTATGCCAGCTCTTAGGAAGACCAAGGAGAGCAAGACTCACCATGTCATCATCAATTGTCATGATCCCTACACTTCCAAGATCATCCCTGCAGGTGGTGAGCTTGTTCAGATATGTAGAGATCGTGTCGCCCTTTTCACACCTGATTTTCCAAAGCTTGTTTTTCAGTGCCAGCTTCCTATTATCGCTACTGTTCTGATATAGATCCTTCAATGTTTTCCACATTGAAAACGGTGTCTCCTTCCCATGGAGACTCGAGACTATGTGGTCTCAAACTCCCTCCAGAAGAATCCTCCTCGCTCTAGCCACACATTTCTTCCATTCCACCAATTCTTGGGCATTAGCAGCTGCTGGCTTGGGGAATTCTTGATCAATGAAGTCCTTCAAACCATTGTCCTCTAATACCGCTTCCATGTGATCCTTCCAGGATATATAATTCGAGCTGCCATCAAGGGCATACTCGAGTCTCAAATTGTTGAACGCCATTGGTGAAATTTGAGATGTGATAAGAATTCGAATTCTATAATCAGGAACTTTAAACTTAGAACTTCTCCCTTCTTTGTATACTTTTCTTTGCTTTGATCACCTTTGCTCCGATACCATGTAGAATTTCCCACTGTAGATCACTAGATAATGCAATATACTAAAGCAAAATACTTGATCTACTTCTACAAAAAAACTTGCAGAAGCTTAATCGATTTTGAGGAAGATCAATTAGAACACATATAACAGAGAATGAGAAATCAATCACACATGAACACAGAAGAATACTTTGGGGAAAGCCTCAGCTAAAAACCTCGATCTCTATATTATCATACAAGTGGAAATATGTCCCGATTATAGAAAGCTTTAGCTCACAAGCTATCCAACTCTCAGTACAATCCCTCAATGTTGCTCATAGACTAAATATACACAACATATGCCTTCCTCCAGTCCTCCAAGCCTCCTATTTCCTTGTGCAGTTTCTCCTGGGTCCTCTGGCTACCACCTGTGTGAATTGACCTCTCACACAACTCATCAAACTCAGAAGTAACTGTGAAATCTCTAAGGAATGAATTCCTTTTGCATGTAAGAGATATCCTCAATGGAATATTCCTGCAACTAATAGTTCACTGTCCCATCATCTGATATCAACTGAGTCTCTGACTGAATTGACATGCATGAGTTATTTATGAGAGAATATTCAGTTATCTAAAGTGCAGTAGTTACATGCATGCATGCATTAACTAACTGAACTCACAATCAGTTCCACAAACTATTGGAACTAATCTAACTGGACTTAACTCAGTTAACTGAGCTAACTAATTACAACTCAAAGTACAACTCATCCTTATCTCCTTAATCAAGGGATAAATTCCTCAATCAAAGGGGAAACTGTTGCATGTCTTCATATAGACTTCATGTTTGATTTTCTCCAACTAATTAACTCAAGATGAATTAATTAATTATTTTTCAAATAGTTGCTAAAATCAAATTCAAATTTTAATTCTCAATTTTAGTTCAGGGACTAACTAAAATTAGAATGTATCCTGAAATGTTATTTATAGAAATGCTATTTTTAGCACTTCTATATTTAGCATTTCTTGTTGCTATTTTCAACAGGACTTCCCTAGACATCAAAGAAATCTAGTAGAAAACAAGAAATAATTGCTACCTTTACTTATCTTATGATTGAATGAAACAAACAATATGAGAGAGACCATTTAACATTTTTATCTAAATGTCTGTTGAAGTCTCTTTCACTTCCTTTGACAGTTAACTTCCCCTTGATGCTTTAGAGATTGTTCGAGTTCTTTCCACAAATTCTCCATGATGTCTTGAAGGAGATCTGCATAGACAGAAACAAACAAAGGATCAAAGCATGTAGTACATAGAATGGAAGATAAATTAAGTAGTTAACTCAGTATATATCATAAATTGAATCAATAACCAATCATAACATATGTGAGTGATCAAGGAATCCCATAAATGATATCAGAAAAGACATAATTAGGAAAGAACACTTTCTTTTTATTAAATAAAATGGAGAACAAACTTATAGTCTCAAAGCCTTGATGTTACAAGCCTCTTCTCACAATCTCCAACCCTCTCCTTGGATCAAAGGTTTCCTACTCTTATTTCTGCAGCATAAGCCTACCTTCAATGGTACTCCTCAATCTGCTGGCTTGTGTTAGCTTTATAGGCCAAGAGGAGGAGGTTTGGGATCCTTTTCCTAAGGGATGAGATCCACAAATGGTGGGATAGGGATCCAAAAAGAGAGGGAGGTAGCTCCATGATGGGAGGGATCAGGGTTGAATAGGCATCCATTCGAAGCTTGTTGGTTGGGAAAGATTCGACTAACAATGATTATAGACTTTACTTTTTAATTTTACTTGCGTTAATTCACGTGTGCAAGCCATAATGTTAGGTAGAGCATACTTTTTCACAATTCCTAATGGAATCTTCTGCGTATGCTCAAAAATGGACTAGGGAAATATGTAGGAAGCCAAAAATAGGTTTTTGAGCCTTGGGATCCAGGAATTTCATTCTCTTAGGGATGGTTTTGGTTCAAGCCTTACAAGGGGATTCCTTGGAATAATTTGATGGATAGCGAAAGATCCAAACTAATGGTAATTTGATTAATGTGACAAAATGGCATGTAACATATTTCCCCCTAAAGTGCAAAGTCAAAAGAGATGTTTCATGATAGAAGCGCTTTATCATGCTGAGGTTCGGGTTAGAGACTGCAGTCGAAGACCTAAAACAATCAATCAAATATTATAATGCAATATAAAATCATCGTTGAGGTAGGCATTCCCATACTCAAAGCATAAATGTCTCAAAGAACTAGTACGAAAATACATCTGAAGATCCATGTCAATAGACAACATAGTATGGATGCAACCATCAATGGATCTATGTTTACAATCATGAATATTTAATAACTCCATGCAACCTGGATGGATGAAACTAGATCCAGGGTCTTGATCTCCATCTCTCGATATGTAGTATGAATCTAGCCATGTGAGTGAATGTATCGTAGTCGAACATGGTAGAAATCACTTGATTACCAGATAGTGATGTTAATTGTTAATAAGCGTGAGAGAAACCAACAATAATGATAATGGTTCACAAGGTACTTTCAGTACAATCTATGAAGTGTGAATAGATGTGTTGATGTCAAACACTCATAAAATCATTCGATCGAAGATTAATGATGAGAAACTATCGTTGAAGGCGAGAAACCTACCATAAGGCATGTAGGCTCCAAGGTACTAAATATTTCTAGATCAACTTCCTAGATAATGAGTTGAAGTCAATAGGAAGTGACCCGTCACAGGAGGGCCTATGATCCGAAACTCATGCCAATTTTTGAAGAACAAAAGTTTGGAGTAATCTAGGACTAACTCAGGTATGGTCGACGTGATTGAAGACTATGAATAACAAAGTAATTTCACTGAGGTTGGACTTCTCTTAAACATATCGGTGACACGACATTATGGCTTGGCAGAATTTGACTCAAAAATAATACGTAAATCATCTGAAGACTTTCAATGAGGTATGGTCAAATGAGAGGAAAATGAATTTCTCAACCCAAAAACAAAAGTGACGGAGTGTGATGTTCAAGAGAGACATACTGAATTTTATAATATAAGCAATTTTTCCAAATCCCCCCGCCCCACCATTACTGGAAAGTACCTCTTTATGTTTTGGAAAGCTTGAGGAGGATAAAATATGCTTGTCTTGTAAGCTCATCCTTCAT
The DNA here is from genome assembly GCA_031772625.1 of Pinus tabuliformis. Taxonomy (NCBI): domain Eukaryota; kingdom Viridiplantae; phylum Streptophyta; class Pinopsida; order Pinales; family Pinaceae; genus Pinus; species Pinus tabuliformis. The sequence continues at coordinate 84,929,908 of CM062818.1, forward strand.
ATGAGCCCTTCAAAGTATATTTAACAAACCCTAGGAAGGAGTAGTTCGGTCCTATCATGATTGGCGATTCCTATAATGTTTAAGTTATACAAGTCCAGTGAAGGGGTAACTCGATGTTGTTTTCATGTTTAAAGAGTTTGAAAAGACACAAAAAGAAAACTTGTTTAGTTCTTTCAACGTAAAAAAATTTAACGAGACCGAAGAAAGTGAAGCTCAGTGTTTTTAAGTTTTAGGGAGTCAGGAGAAAAACATAAGTAAACTACACAATGCTTTTTTTCGTAAATTTAGTCGCTCAAGCCCAAAAATAATGCAGGACAAAACTCTATTGACCATGATTAGTCAACGTATACCTTTTTCGTAAATAATCTAGTTCAGTCCGTAAAAGGGTTAAACTTATACTAAATAGACGACTATTCATTTACTTTTACAAGCTTGAATATTCAAGTACATGGTGATCTTTTCATGTTTAGGGAGTCTGAAAAGGGTGTAAAGAGAACTCCTTGTTTTGCTTTTTCGTAAGTTTTTAACGAGTTCGAAAAAGTGATAAAAATATACAGATCGCCAAAATGATTTTTTTTCGTAAATAACGTGTGTTCTGCACACTTAAACTCAAAAAAATTCGCCATGACTCAAAAATATAGTGAAAAACATTAAAATTTTGGATTTCAGAGGCTAATAGGAAAAAATAATATTTTAATGAGCCTAAAAACTCATAAAAATCCAAAAATGTAATTTTTTTACGATTTGTGTTTTATTACCATTTGAGGGTGATAGAGTGCATTTTTCACCAAGAACTTCAAAGGTAAATTATGGGCAAACCGTTGGACCAAATCACGAGTCGTCTTCTCCAGGTAAACCATCTCTCCGATATCTTTGTTTTCATCATTTATATTTTTCATTTGATTGTGTATTCTGGTTTTTTGGGAGGGTTTATCGGATGAAAAATCACCCTCAGTGTGAATAGTTCACCTTCATCAGGCCTGCGCACATCGACTGAGTTTTTTACATAGAAAAATAGGATGTGCATAGTTTCTAGGGCTAGAACTATACACATCCACACTGGTTTCCACATGCAGCCATGCACACCACCGCGAGATTTTAATAATTAATTGAAAACACCAAATTTGTTTGCAAAAAATTACCAAAATTTCTTCTAATGATCCTCCACGTTTATTTGTAGGGGTTTGATATACAAAAATGGAGTGGAGAGGGCATGAACATGAAGAAAATGATATAGCTACTTTGAACCATCTAGAGATAATACAGACATTGAGAAATTGTGGCCTATATAACTTTTTTCACAATTCCAGGTATGAAGGCCCAGCGTGGATGGTGAGAAAATGGAATGTACAAGAAGAATGCTTCGTGATTGGAGGCCATAGACTCACTATCGATGTCAATGAACTTTATTTCTTGTTTGGGCTTCCACACTGTGGGGTGGAAATTTCTCTGTATGGACATAGAAGAGGTGGTGAAGCGAGTGCCACCTATCTAGTGCAACATTTCTTTCAAGGAGCTTCTCTTAAAGATGGGAGAATTTATATCAAAACCATTGAGAGGCTCCTTTTGAGAGCAATTAGCTTCATTGTTTCATGACTATGCGGAAGTGAAACTCTTCACTTGCTTACCAAGGCTGAGATGCAAACTTCCGTAGAGTGCTTGAAACATACAATATTTAATTAGAGAAAAGGGGTAGTTTCCAACGTGAAAGGGAAACTAACTAGAGTAAAAACTCAAAAACTTAAGAATTTTGGGTATGGTGCCTTTGCCATCTCGTTCACTTTAGAGAAGATCTCCCTTCTCGCTCCACAGGTAACCATAGATTGAGGACGACCGCGAGATCCTTGCATGCGGGAGTGGGTCACACTAATGGCACATTACGGAGGTGGTGAAGGGTCAATGATTTGATATACTCCTGATTTATTTTGATGGCTAGAACTCCAAATCATCATGATTGAAGAATTTCCATATGCATGTTGGAAATAATACTGAGAGGGGGGGTGAATCAGTATTAGTCAACTCAATAACTTTTTCATTTCATAATCAGATTTATATATGCTACTTCAATGAAGGTAACTCGCGTGTACATGCAACTGTATTTAAAGCAACCATCGTATATCCAACAAACTTATGATTTAGTTAATTCATCATATGTTGATCTTTAATCAGTGCATCAATACTTCATGAACCATATAAACAGTAACCATGTGCAGTAATAACAAAATAAACCATCACACATAAGCAACACACATGAACACCAAGATTTAATGTGGAAACGCAATGCGGGACAAAAACCACCTGCTTCTATCTTCTTTTAATATAAGAAAAACCTATTTACAATCTTGTACTGGTGCAGACTTAAACTAGTACGAAGGCACCCACCTGCAGAAGGCTACAACCTTCTCTCATTCTCTAGCTGCTACTGGAAGGGAGCTACAACCCCCTAGCTCTTGTACTAGCCGATCCGTTTACTAGTACGTAGACGTCGACCTATGGAAGGCTCCAACCTTCACTCGTTTTCCAGCTGCTACTGGAAGGGAGATCCAACCCCATAGCTTTTGTACAGGCCGATATGTTTACCAGTATGTAGGCATCGGCTTACAGAAGTCTACGACATTCTCTCTTCCTCCAAGGACCATGTTTCATAAGTTTTCAGACTGGATGCTCCTGGTACACAACAATACACATGAAGGCCTCGTTTCATCAAATTTTCATACTGGACCCATAAGTAACATTGAAGCTCAGAATCAATCACCACTGTAATACAACCATCAAATACATCTAGATCAACCAATCACTAAAACTTAATCATCAATCTCTGAATCAACCACAACTAAATCAATCATTGAAAGCCCATCATCACTGAAGCAAATCACAATTAATCAATCTGAACATTGAGACCACTGTCACCAAGACACAGTCACCAGAACACAAAGCAGAACCCAAAACTTTGCATCAACAACCAAAACCAACTCCAACATCAAACATCATATTTCATACTATGTACGCTACTTCAATGTACCGAACCTACGTGTATATGCGCTTTTATCAAAGCAAACCAACGCAGAAATTTGCAAATATAAACTTAAAAAACTTCACAGCTATTCTAGACTTCAGTCATACCTAGATCATAACATTTACAGAATAAAACACGAGTCAGTATTTAGATCTAGACTATCCATGATCAAACCACATAATGATAATTCATTTTAGCTCTTATGATCCTAATCCACCATCCATCATCAACCACATAGGTGCATCCTTAGTTCAGATTAAGCAAAGCATCAGAAATCCATAACCTGCATATTTGATCTAACACTTCATAAGATATTCAATACTTGCACACTTGGCCTAGTGATCTTATCCTCCTTATATAGTTTTAGGCCTTTCTCAATACCTTGGATGAAAACCACTTAGGACCAATACCTTGGACCAAATACCTCGGACCAATACCTCGGACCAAATACCTCGAACCAATACCTTGGACCAAATACCTCGGACCAATACCTTGGACCAAAACCTTGATTTTCCATCACATACGCACTTTTCCTTCTATGAAAGTGCGTGTATACGTATACGATCCTTTTGTTCTGTTAACCCGCATGTATACGCTTCTTGGACAAAGTGAACCAGCGTATACTTCTTAAACCACTCTCTTTCTTCAATCTCTAGAGTCTGATCTGTAATCCTTTGTTGTTAACATGTTGCACTGTGAACTATCATCTGTATGAGTTGCCATCAAGGACAACACTTGTATCATAATGCCAACAATCTCCCCCTTTAGACTTGATGGCAACAACAACACCACGAGACTCTCCCCCTTTGACATCAAGGGCAAAGGGCAGACCAAGATATTCTCCCCCTTTGACATACATTATGATGTCCATGCTCCGCCTGAGTACATGCTGAATTCTGTGATTAAGCTCCCCTTTGTACATGCTTAGATGCACTAAACCGTCCATGCTCCCCCTAAGCACATGCAGAGTCTACAAAAATAATTTTCAAAAGAATAACATGACTCTATAACTCAACTAAGTGAGTATGACCTTCCTATCACCAATGACTCATACATACATCAATCTCCCAATCAAGTGGGGACACACCAAATTTGACTCATCCACCCAACCAAGTGGGGATATACAAAATCTTTATACATAGCACTCATCCTTCCCATGCATAGTGGGGTTACAAATTAGGTCTTTTCATGACCTTTACATCAAATGATATACATGACATTTATAACAAGGACCAACAATCTAAACAAGACCATGATAGTCATCAGCAACTATCATACACCATATATGATCTCCACCATCAGCATCTGTCAGCAGCATCAAGATCAACAGACTATATATGTCCATCATCAAAAGAGTCACTTGAATCAAAACAACTATGTGGATCAAGCAATATAAGCATCTTCATGTACCAAGATCTTCTAACATAATTCCAACAATACATTATTAGAAGCATATGCTCCCCCTAAACCTAGGCCAACTGTTCATTGTTAGATCTGATCATTGCAAATATCAGTAAGAATCATTAAGGCATCTTCATCAATCAGATATACATCATGTTTTTAACAGCTTATGAGCACCAACACATTTCCACATATCATCAGCAGATTGTAACCATCATCAAACAGAGCAGATGATTGACTGAGTCATATCAGACCCCTTTCCTTGAGTCTGTCCCACTTCTTTTTCCTCAAACCAACATATACATGATTGTGCAGCTTTGAACTCGCGTATATATGCGACTTGTCTTCATGAAACTTGCGTATGAGATTTAGAACACTGAAGTTTCACACTTTCAGCTTCCACTGGGTCTGTTATGTCTCTAAACTGAGCTATGCCACATCTTTCTGACAACAATTCCTTCTTCTTGGATTGTGATGATGTTTGCTCCTTTCCGTATGGTGGTTGGAATTTTCTCTTGCATTTATTTTCTTTATATCCAAACTTGTTACACGCATATCATCTTACATGTTTCATATTCCTTCTATCGCAATCAATAGCTTTGTGACCAAACATATTGCAAGCAAAATAATATCCCTTAAAGTACCTGGAAATTGATGATCTTTCTATGTGACGGTCTTGAACCATTATACTTCTACATCTGGTTGCAACATGTCCAAAATTATGACATATAAAACATTCAACATTATTCATCGAAGGAAATAACCGACTATCACTTCCACAGTTAGGAGTAAAAGATTTTCTTTGAAGAATTTCTTTCCTTGGTTGTTGATGGGGTTGACCTTTTATCTCCTTGTTGAGCATTTCAGATTTTTCATTGGAGTTCCTTACCTCATCTTGTGAGCTAGATTCACCTTCATGAAAACCAAGACCAGTCTTTATAATAGGCGAACGCTGAACTTTGATGATTTCATCTAATGTTTCTGATCCTTTAGCAAATCTAAGATTCAGAGTCTTTGTCTTTTCAAGTTCTTTTCTTAGACTTACTACTTCACATTCTAACACTTCATTGTGTTTGTCTTTTTCAGTGAGTTGATGTGTCACTGTTTTTATGATTGTATCCTTTTTTTCCAAACTAATTTTGAGTTCACTGATTTCTTTAAGGAAATCTTCCTTTTCTAAGGCATCATTTTCATACGCCATGAGTAGTTTAATTTCTTGATCATCTTCATCACTATTGGACAAGCCATCACTATCATCATGAGTATAATAACTTCTATTACCTTCTACAAACATCTTTCCTTTGACATGAGGGCATCTAGCAGCGTAATGACCAACTCTACCACAAGCAAATCATTTGAATGGTAGCTTACCTATGAATCTTCTGGAACCCCGTTGAATCTTCTTGACAAAATTTACCTCTTCTTCTTCTTTTGAAATGTATTCTGATTCAGTGTGCTCTTCCTTTTCTTTTCCCTTTTTTGATTCTTTAAAAGCGGCTTCTTTCATATATGATGGACCTCCCTTTCTCATTTCAAAGGAAATTAGGATTCCATGGAGTTGAGTCAGAATAATAGTTTGTAGATCCTGTTTTTCTTCTATGACAGACACTGTTGACTCAAATTTAGAAGACAAAGAACTCAAAATTTTCTCAACTAAAGTGGCTTCCTTTATTTCTTCGCCCCAATTTCTCATATTATTTACAATCCCACCTACTCGCAAGAAATAACCAGAAATTCTTTCATCACTATGCATCCTGAGAGTTTCATACTAGATTCTAAGAGTTTGTAGTTTAACACGTTTTCCCTGGGAGTCACCTTCGTAGCTCTAAATGATTTTGTCCCATATTTCCTTGGCTGTGTTGAGCTGCATGACTTTGATGAATTCTTATTCTCATAGACTTCCCAATAAGGCATTGAAAACTTTGGGATTGATTTCATATGTTTCCCTTTCTGCTGGATCTATGGGGATTGTTGTTGGCTATTGGTATCCTTTCTCCACAATTGCCCCAACATCAGTTCCAAGTGACTAAAGATATGCTCTAGTTCATGTTATCCAATATACCAAATTGTGCCCATTGAAGATTGGTGGTTTGATAGATTCCATGCCTTCGTGATTGTTCATTTTGAAAGATCTCCGTTCAAGTGATCAAGCTTCTTCTGAAGGACCTTATCCAATACCAATTGTTGGAAATAATACTGAGAGGGGGGGTGAATCAGTATTAGTCAGCTCAATAACTTTTTCATTTCATACTCAGATTTATATACGCTACTTCAATGAAGGTAACTCGCGTGTACACACAACTGTCTTTAAAGCAACCAACATATATCCAACAAACTTATGATTCATTTAATTCATCATATGTTGATCTTTAATCAATGCATCAATACTTCATTAACCATATAAACAGTAAACATGTGCAGTAATTACAAAATAAACCATCACACATAATCAACACACATGAACACCAAGATTTAAGCTGGAAACCCAATGCGGTACAAAAACCACCTGCTGCTGTCTTCTTTTAATATAAGAACAACCTGTTTACAATCTTATACTAGTGCAGACTTATACCAATACGTAGGCACCCACGTGCAGAAGGCTACAACCTTCTCTCGTTCACCAGCTACGACTGGAAGGGAGCTACAACCCCCTAGCTCTTGTACTAGTTGATCCGTTTACTAGTATGTAGGCACCGACCTACAGAAGGCTCCAGACTTCACTTGTTTTCCAGATGCTACTGGAAGGGAGCTCCAACCCCCTGGCTCTTGTACTGGCCGATATGTTTACCAATACGTAGGTGCCGGCCTACAGAGGACTACGACCTTCTCTCTTCCTCCAGGGACCACGTTTCATAAATTTTCAAACTGGATGCTACTGGTACACAACAATACACATGAAGGACTCGTTTCATAAAATTTTCATACTGGACCCATAAGTAACATTGAAGCTCAGAATCAATCACCACTGTAACACAACCTTCAAATACATCTGGATCAACCAATCACTGAAACTCAATCATCAATCTCTGAATCAACCACAACTAAATCAATCATTGAAAGCCCATCATCACTGAAGCAAATCACAATTAATCGGTCTGAACATTTAAACCACTATCACTAGAACACTGTCACCAGAACAAAATGTAGAACCCAGAACTCTGCATCAACAACCAGAACCAATTGCAACTTCAAACATCATATTTCATACTATATACGCTACTTTTATGTGCCGAACCTATGTGTATATGCGCTTTTATCAAAGCGAACCAGCGTATAGATTTGCAAATAATAACGTAAAAGCTTCACATCTATTCCAGACTTTAGTCATACCCAGAGAGTAACATTTACATAATAAAACATGCATCAGTATTAAGATCTAGACTATCCATGATCAAACCACATAATGATAATTCATTTTAGGTCTTATGATATCGATCCATCATCCATCATCAACCACATAGGTGCATCCTTAGTTCAGATAAAGCAAAGCATCAGAAACCCATAACATGCATATTTGATCTAACACTTCATAAGATATTCAATACTTGCACACTTGGCGTAGTGATCTTCTCCTCCTTATATAGTTTTAGGCCTTTCTCAATACCTTGGACCAAAACCACTTAGGACCAATACCTTAGACCAAATACCTTAGACTAATACCTCGGACCAAATACCTCGGACCAAATGCCTTGGACCAAATACCTAGGACCAATACCTTGGACCAAAACCTTTATTTTCCATCCCATATGCGCTTTTCCTTATGTGAAAGTGCGTGTATACGTATATTGTCCTTTTGTTCTGTTAACTCGCGTGTATACACTGCTTGGACAAAGTGAACCAACATATACTTCTTAAACCACTCTCTTTCTTCAATCTCTGGAGTATGATCTGTAATCCTTTGATGTTAACCTGTTGCACAGTGAACTATCATCTGTGTGAGTTGCCATCAAGGACAACACCTGTATCATAACTCCAACAATGCAGGCATAGATTACACAGGTGATCCGGATATGCCACTACTGGCTGGGATGCAGTGGGGTGACCTAGTTAAAAAACTTTACCCTTTGGTTGTTTTGTTTTTTTTTTTATTTTTAATTTTTTGGGATCCAAAACTAACTATTCGAAATGATCATGCAGATGTGGGCTTGGTGAGACTATCAGGACTACGCATATTTGAGAGGCGTGGTGAGTAGCCAATAGCTCCTGCAATATAGAACCTCGATCCAGCAGAGGCATTGATTGAATTGAATCATAACCTAGAGATGTTTACCCTAGATATCCCAAATGTCGGGATTGATCACATGCCTCTCCAGTATCAGAGGCACACCATAGGGGTTCTTGGATCAATTAGTCGCTTGTTATGACGAGTAGCGTGCGTTGTTGTCTACTACCACGATCATGATGTGTAGCTACTATTATTAGGGCTAGATTTTTCTTTTTGATTATGTATCGACATGTTCGGATAGTAAAGGCCATGTGGCCTCATGTCTTTGGATGACATTTTTGTAAAAACCACACTTTTTACAGACATTTGACTTAATGAAAATTACTACTTCTATCTCAGTCTATATTGTATAATATATGGATGAATATTGTTTTTCCTTTCTTTAATATGTTTACAAATGCCAATGCATCAATTATCAAATGTAACACAAGAGAAATAGGAAAAGTAGTTAAAAATGCTAAAAAAAATTGTTGCACACAAAACATAATTACAATGTACCCATGGAGAGGCACATGCCCCCCGATCTTTGTTTGATCTGCTTAAGTAAATGGTAAATTACGATTAGATGGATGAAATAAAGGTTAACTGATAAAATTACATAAAAGATTTGGTTTAAAAAGGGACTTGTTTCATATTTTAATGACCTTGACATAGAAATACGCTCATGAACTTCATAAACTGGTTTCATTTTTATGTGAAATTGAAACATAAATAACTATGCTCACAGGTACTTTATTTCCTTTTTTAATGAGGTTGACGTAGTAAAAGAACTATCTTCACAATCAATTATTTCATTTTTTAACGAGGTTGACACAATAAAAGAAGCATCCTCTCATACTCTTGTTTAATTTTTAACGAGGTTTACATAGTAAAATAACCATCTTTAGAAGTATTTGTTTCATTTTTTAACGAGGTTGACACAGTAAAGGAACCATACTCATAGGTATTTTTTTCATTGTTTAACGAGGTTGACACAACAAAAGAACCATCCTCATGGGTATTTGTTTCATTTTTAACGAGGTTGACACAGTAAAATAACCATCCTCATAGTGACTTGTATCATGGCTTCCAAGAAACACATGCCAAGGGATGCTTCCCAGCCATGGCCTCCATGAGATCTTGATCAGAAGGAAGAATAGCTCTATAGAAGGAATAAATGTGAAGAGAATTAAAAGGGGTAATAAAGCCCATTTCAAATTCTCCCATAAGGTTCCCTATGTCAATTACCGGACCTAGGTCATTAGAAGTCGAGCAAACAGTGAGAGGATCACTTGCATTAGTAAATAAAAACACAGGATTGGTTGCCACATAAATAACCCATTGTAGGGTAGATACCACTTGCATATAAGGAAAATTAAAGGATTTCAGATGGTTGGCATTCGAATCAAGATCAACGAATGAAATCTAGTCAATAGTCACAATATTTCCATTGTGAGGAAAAGACATCACGCGAAAGAGTGTAGATACGACAACTCTCATGGCATAGACATAGTCTCGCCCAAAGAGAAAATTTAAAACCAAGGGGCCTTGGACTACCATAAGATCAATACAAACATTTTTACCTTCCAGAGTAATAGGTAACTTAGGAAGGATCCCTAAAGGCTCGCTAATGATTTTTTTAAAAGCTAAAAGGTTATTTGTAACAGGCACAAGTTGAGGGGAACCCAAAAATTTCCAAGCAGATGAGGATAAAATACTCACGTAAGCATCTTCATCTACATTTGTGCACCGTGTTAGGTTACTATACCAATAGGAGTCATAATTTTGAACGACTAAGGGTAAGCCTTGTAATATTGTACATACCTTTGCTTTTTGCAAATGTTTTCCATATTAATAAATTAAAAAAATGTAAAGAAGGTATGCCCTAAAAGAATAATCAAAGGACAAAAAGAATAAGAAAAGGTCAAAAAATGAAAATATATGAACCCCAAAAACAAAAGAGACCATGAAAGTGTGCAAGTCAAAATGCCACTACTATTTACTTTTATGCATAATAAAGATTGTGTGCATCTTGTTATTCATGCCACAATCCATGGTAATCAAACTGTTTAATCTTGATTACACCATGATTTGAATTTTATGTTTATAGTTAGAGAATAAAATCTGACCAAACAATTTAATCTTGGCAGATCATTAGATAGGTAGAGAAAATAAAAGGAGCTCATCAGTTTAATCTGAGCCCTTGGATGATATAAGGTTAGAATTAGATAGTAAACTTTGTAAAAGGAAAGGATTGATAAGGGTTTGCTAGACTAAATGCATCCAAATAAAATGAAGAAAAAATGGTAGGGTAAGTAAAATGGGTAAGTAGTAGAAAGGTTGCAGAAATATCAAGTGATTACACAAAAGTATTTATGTCATGTTAAAAACATCTTTCAAATGTGCATAAGTAGTAAACAAAGCAAGGACAATGGTTTACAACTTGGTTTATTTAACATCCCCTCGGTCATTTCACCCCTCTACTTACTAATTTCCAATAAATAAGTTCTAAGTACTTAAATCCATTAAGTCAAAGAGGCTCAGAGCATTTATCTGACTTTTGGAGCGATCAGACCCTCGACATAATGACTAATGGACACAAGTGTTAGAATCCCCTTCATGAAAATTCATCTCCCTTCATTTCCTCTCATTAGCTTAACAAAATCCATTTTCCTAAGGAAAAACTTCATTTTGCCTAGGGAAAGTAAAGACCACCATGCAAATTCTATTTTATTCAAAAAACCCACAAAAGAATTTTATCCTAAGTATTAAGTGTATTTAAAGCGCGCAAACATTACATGCTACATTATGCTTAAGGAATATTAACCATCCCGCTCATTCATTTCATATTAATTTCTAATTTTATTGTATAAATCCCCTATAATTACCTTTTTCCCGTATATTAATTAAACCCCTAAATTAAATATCCCAACCCTTAGTTTTAATAAAAACTATATAAATTACCCATATCCCGATATGACCTTACTTAGTTTACCTAATCCCAGTAAACCTAAGTTAATCCCGTCATTAACCTCACCCGATTCCCTAATCCCACGATTAAAGCCCCGCCCGATCACTTAACCCAAGATTAATTCCTAAACTAATCCCATACCACCGAAGATTAAAGCTATGGCCCCCCTGAAAGCCTTTGCTTTATCCCCCGTGCAATTCCCTCACCCAACTCCCGTTTGATCATCACCCCCCTCATCCGATGGCCCACAACCATATTGGCTGAACCCAATCACCGACCTTTACCCGCCCAATAAGGTGGTTTTCCCTGACTCCCTGAATGCTATGTGTCACGCTCTAAGGTAGATCGGGTGACCCCTCCTAAAAACCACCCTCGCCACAAAAGCGGTGCGATGGCCAAGCAAAACTGCTTCCCCACTTAACCGAAAAAACCGCCAACTGTTCATTCATAAATGAACCCGCCAAAAATAATTGTTTTTTCTATAAAAGGCCGTGAAGCCCTCTTTTCGCCCTTTTCACTCATTTTTCTTTGTAAAACTCTGAAAACCTTTGCGACTCCTACAAGCACCGAACTAGCCACAGACCTCCAAATTCGCTCCAGAAGACGCTCCAGACAACCCAACTGACCTCTCAGTCCATACTAGAACTGTACAAACCTCTGCAGATACTTGAACAACAAGAAGCCATCATGAGTACCCCTCTTATCATGCGAACACCCCAAAATGAGGAAATAAATCCCAAGAGAAGCATAGAGGGAACTTCCACTTCAAGCATGGATACATCTAATGTAAAGAGTGAAACCAGTCATAGCAAAAGGCGAAGGTTCAACCCTGTTTCTGAACAGGAAGATATAGAAGGATCAACATAGGTAACCAAAACTGATTTGGACAGAAGCAAGGGCACAACCCCATCTGGGGAGACACAGGAACCATCCACATCACAAACTCAGATGTTGGAGAGGTAGCTAAGTGTGGAAGTGTCTTCATTCAATAGGCCTTCTAACAAAGACCAAGGCATAAAGGACAGATATAAAGAAATCAAAATTAGGAATGAGAATGTCAAAGCTCATACATATGCTCAATATCTAAAAATCACTCCCACAAATCAAATAGGGCTGATGTCAGCTTTTGACATCAAGGAGGGAAAGCTTCAAATGTCCTTTATCACAACTATAGCACATCAGTCTAAGACATCATCAGACTTCAAGAGGGTTGGCTTTGAAGTATTGGCAAGGGATATTCATCCCATAGACCAAATAGAACTGCATAAACAGGCTGGAGAGATGATATATTCCACTCTTACAGGTAAAGCCATAGTTTCCCATCAGCTACAAAACTCACTGAATAATATCTCGACATAGTTTCAGTTGGATAAGGCCTCCTCACAGGCCAAGGATACTAGGATTAAGTCTTTGGAAGACTTAGTCATTGAGTTGGGACATGATCCCAAAGATATTAAAGCCATAGAGCAGCTCATAAAGAAGAAAAACGATGACATTGCAGCACTAAAGAAACAATTGAAGATACCTTAGCTGCAACATCCCCAAACATAGGAGGTCTTAGAGAGCTATACCAGACATGAAGAGTTGATGGACTTGGTCCTAAAGCTTAATGATCAGTTGAAAGAGACAGAGAAGGAACTAGACACTTTAATTCAATTGAAGCAAAGTGATATTGCCACAACTTCAACAGATGTCATCCCTAAAGTATCTAGAGCAGTCACTTCAATGCTGCCAGCTTCACTAGCTCCTACAGCTCCACCTACCACAACATTGCCAGTCATAGCAGAGTCTACACCAGCAACATATACATCAGGAGAAAAGGCAAACAAATTAATCAGAGCCATGAATGAAATGTCTATTTAGGCTACAGAAATGAACAAACTGAAAGAAAAGGTGGCAAGTTTAGAAACTGACTACAAACTTGCCCAAATTATGCAAAAGGAAGAGGCACAAAAGACCAATAGAATGAGTGAAAGAGTCAAAGCTATGGAGGAAGACCTAACATTGGAGAAACCCCTTGGGCAAGCTAAGGAACTGTTATGGGCCAATATCATTGACTCCGTCAAGGATATTTGTTGGGTTGTGTTATATTCTTTCCACGACTAGCCCACGTAGTTAACCGGGGGTTAGAGGGGGGGAGGTCAGAGGGGGTTTGAGGGGCACCCGTAACCCCACTTTATGGGGTCTGGGGCAGCACCCTGGAAAATTTTGGTTTTGGACCCTATGTTAGGTTGGGCGGACCCACCTATGGTTTTGTGCATGATTTTCACACATGTTTTTGGACGCGATGGTTTTCGGTCCATGGTTTTGGATGCGATGGTTTTTCGGTCCATGGTATTGGATGCTTCGGCATGTATAAATATGTATTATAACACTGAAAGGAACATAATGAAAAATCAAGCTGGTAGTCCCAGTTTTGGGATCCAGGGGAAAATCTCTGTGTATATGTGTTTTATGTGTTATGCTCTCGCATTGTTTGTTTTCTATGTTTTAGAATTCGTATGCAGGTAATTTCTGTACGGGGTTAAAACCTACATTTGGTATCAAAGTTGTTTTGGCTTCAAGGGGACACCTTTGTTGCTGAGGGGTTTCGCTCGGGCCTATGGTAGACCCTTTTCAGTGGGAGATCTGCGAGATTGATTTTGGTGGTGAAAGAAGATGGCGACCAGTGGAAAGATAGAGATTGAGAAATTTAATGGTCAGAGTTTTGAGTTGTGGAAACTCAAGATGGAGGATCTGTTGGTGGATAAAGATCAGTGGATCGTGGTAGATCTAGGTACTAAACCAACGGGAGTGTCTGATGAAGAATGGAAGAAGTTGGATCGAAAGGCAAAGAGCAAAATATGATTGTGTGTCTCAAATTCAATATTGCTGAATGTATCAGGGGAAGCTACAGCAAAGGCTTTGTGGGACAAGTTAGGGACTTTGTACCAATCTAAGTCTCTGGTGAATAAACTGTTCCTATGGAAAAAGCTGTATAACCTGAGGATGAAAGATGGAGACTCAGTGACAGAGCATATGAACACATTTAATATTGTGGTAAGTCAATTAGCATCTCTTGATATTAAAATTTTAGATGAAGATAAATGCATCAGTTTGTTGTGTTCTCTACCAAATTTGTGGGATAGTCTGGTTATTGCAATAGCTAGCAATGCAACTACCTTGTAGTTTGATGAAATAGTCTCAGCCTTGCTGACGGAGGAGATGAGACGGAAAAATATGGAGAGCCAAAATGGTGATGCCTTGTCTGTACGAGGACAGTCCCAGAACAAAAACAAAAATAATTCATCAAGTGGGAGATCTAAATCTAGAGGGAGATCTAAATCTCCAGGAAAACCTGTAAAGGTGGTGTGCTGGAAATGCAGAAAGGAAGGCCACTTTAAAAGGGATTATAAATCTAAAGCTCCTGACAAAGGAAATGGATCTGATGAGGCTCCTTTTGCAGAGGTGAAAACCACCTCAGATGAAGGTGGGGATGTGTACTTGGCTTCTTCAAGTACACATGTAGATCATGACTCATGAGGAATGGTTGATTGACTCAGGTGCATCCTTTCACTTCACTCCCCATAGAGAGTGGTTCTACGAGTATGAGAAATATGATGGTGGTGATGTCTTCTTGGGGGATGATGAGAAGGCTAGAATCGTTGGTTGTGGAAAAGTAAAGTTGAAGTTGCAAGGTGAAAGGGTTAGAACGCTTCCAGGTGTTCTACATATTCCTGTATTAGCCAGAAATCTGATTTCTATAAGCAAGCTGGATGATGCATGTGTAAATATAGTGTTCGAGAAGGATACCTGCAAAATGGTTCAGGGAGCACTGGTATTGATGCGGGGAGTTCAGACTGGAACTCTGTACAAGCTGAAAGGTAGCACTGTTATTGATGGGTGCAACAGTTCTGTGGTTCCTGAAAGTGGAGCAGAAGATCTAGTGGTCTCTAGAGAGAAGAACATGTTGTGGCATCAAAGGCTTGGACATATTGGAGAGAAGGGCTTTCGAATACTTCATGGTAAAGGTATGGTAGAAGGTATGAGTAATAGCTCTCTGGATTTTGATTTCTGGGAAATTGTGTATATGGGAAGGAGAATCGGGTGAGTTTCCCCTCTGGTAGTAAGAGGGCGAAACAAATATTAGAGCTTGTGCACAGTGATTTGTTTGGACCTGAGAAGGTTCCATCACTGGGTAAGTCTGTGTACTATGTATCATTTATAGATGATTTCTCAAGGAATACATGGATATATTTCCTTAAGAAGAAATCTGAAGTCTTTGACAGGTTTAAAGAATTTAGGGCTCTCGTGGAAAATTAGATAGAGAAGAAGATAAAGGTGCTGAGGACAGATAATGATGGAGAGTTTTGCAGCAAGGAATTTGAAGAATTCTGTAAGAAGTGTGGTATAGCATGGTAGAAGACTACTCCATATACATCTCAGCAAAATGGAGTTGCAGAAAGAATGAACAAGACGTTGATCGAAAGGGCAAGAAGCATGCTCAGTGGTGCCGGGTTAGGACAGGAATTCTGGGCAGAGGCGATGGGTACTGCATGTTACCTGGTCAATAGGTCACCTTCATCAGCGTTGGAGGATAAGACTCCACAAGATGTATGGACTGGTAAGAAACCCTCTCTTTCACATCTGAGGGTATTTGGATGTGATGCATATGTACATGTTCCAAAGGAGAAAAGAACCAAGTTGGATGGTAAATATGAAAAGTGCATCTTTATTGGGTATAAGGATGGTTTAAAGGGTTATAAGCTTTGGAACCCAGTAACAAGGAAGGTTGTGTACAACAGAGATGTGGTGTTCAGAGAGGTGAAAGATGTTATTAAACATGAAGTCCAACCAAAGGAACTTGAGAAGATAGAGTTTGAGCTAAAGGAGGAAGAATCAGACTCTACAGTAGAGGAGGAATTAGAAGATGAAGAGCCACAAACTCTGGGTGTGAGAAGATTAGTTCGAGGAAGAAGGCTACCAAAAAGGTATAGTCCAACTGCTCTCTGTTCAAATTTTGCTTTGTCTGTTACTGATGATGATCCCAGAACTGTGAAGGAAGCAATGGATTCAGAGGATGGAAGACTCTAGAAAGAGGCCATGGTTGATGAAATGGAATCTTTGCACAAAAATGAGGCTTGGGATCTGGTGGAGTTGCCGGCTGGAAGGAAACCCATTGGCAGCAAAAGGGTGTTAAAAAAGAAGACAAATGCAGAAGGAAAAGTGGAGAATTATAAAGCTCGATTAGTAGCAAAAGGTTATTCCTAGGTTTTGGGAATTGATTTTGGTGATATTTTTTCTCCTGTTGCCAAGGTAACTTCTATTAGATTACTTTTATCTATTACTGCTGCTTTTGATTTTGAGGTAGAACAGATAGATGTGAAGACAACATTTCTTCACGGGGATCTGGAAGAGGAGATCTACATGAAGCAACCAGAAGGCTTTGGGGTGAAGGGTAAGAAGGAACTATTATGCAAGTTAAAAAAGTCTCTATATGAGTTAAAACAGTCACCAAGGATGTGGTATCAGAAATTTGATACATTTATACGGGGACTTGGCTTCACCAGAAGCAAAGTAGATCACTGTGTGTATTTTAAATTAATTGGTGACCGTGTTATTTATTTGGTCTTGTATGTGGCTGATATGTTGCTGGTTGGAAATGACAAAGAAATTATCCAGGATTTGAAGACCCAATTGTCCTCCAAATTTGACATGAAAGATCTTGGTGCTGCAAACTATATTTTGGGCATGGAAATTAAAAGAGATTAGGCAAAGAGGAAGCTCTCGTTAAACTAGAGGAAGTATGTCGAGAAAATATTGCAGAGGTTTAATATGCAGGATTGTAAACCAGTGAAGGTTCATATTCCTGTAGGTGTGAGGTTATCTGCTGAACAGTGTCCCAAGACACAAGAAGAGGAAGAGGACATCTCCCATGTTCCATATGCAAGTTTAGTCGGTAGCCTGATGTATGCAATGGTCTATACTAGAACAAACATTGCACATGCAATGGGAGTATTGAGCAGGTTTATGTCAAAACTAGGAAAGGAGCATTGGACAGCAGAGAAGCGGGTTTTCAGGTATTTGCATGGCACTAGTGATTATGGTTTGTGCTACCAAGGAAGACCAGGATTGGACAGAGTGTTGGATATTCGTGGCTTTGTTGATGCAGACTAGGCTGGAGATCTGGATCAGAGAAGATCTACAAGTGGGTATGTGTTTAACCTATTTGGAGGTGCAATCAGTTGGATGAGTAAGAAACAATCTATAGTGGCACTATCAACTACAAAGGCAGAATATCAGAGAAGATCTACAAGTGGGTATGTGTTTAACCTATTTGGAGGTGAAATCAGTTGGATGAGTGAGAAACAATCTATAGTGGCACTATCAACTACAGAGGCAGAATACATGGCAGCCACTCATGCAAGCAAGGAAGCAGTTTGGTTGCAAAGATTGTGTTCAAGTATGGGGTTAGTACAGGAAGCTATAAGGATAGACTGTGACAGCCAAAGTGAAATTAAAGAACCCTGCATATCATTTAAAGACAAAGCACATTGATGTTCAGTATCCCTTTGTGAGGGATATGATAGAAGAAAAAAAGGTGTTGCTGGTAAAGGTGGACACTTTGAAGAATACTACAGATGCATTGACAAAATCTGTGAGCTCTGAGAAGCTCTCTTGGTGTAGAGAAACAATGGGCATTTCAAGGGTGGATAAATGACTAAGCTCTCTTGTGGCCCCCTGTGGAAAGAAAACAACAAGTGGGAGAATGTTGGGTTGTGTTATATTCTTTCCACGAATAGCCCACGTAGTTAACCGGGGGTTAGAAGGGGGGAGGTCACAAGGGGTTTGAGGGGCACCCATAACCCCACTTTATGGGGTCAAAATTTTAGTTTTGGACCCTATGTTAGGTTGGGCGGACCCACCTATGGTTTTGTGCATGATTTTCGCACATGTTTTTGGATGAGATGGTTTTCGGTCCATGGTTTTAGACACGATGGTTTTTCATTCCATGGTATTGGATGCTTCGGCATGTATAAATATGTATTGTAACACTGAAAGGAACATAATGAAAAATCAAGTTGGTAGTCCCAGTTTTGGGATCCAGAGGAAAATCTCTGTGTATATGTGTTTTATGTGTTATGCTCTCGCATTGTTTATTTTTTGTGTTTTAGAATTCGTATGTAGGTAATTTCTGTATGGGGTTAAAACCTACAATATTTAGCCTTCTATTCAAGTTATTTTTGAGCAGACAGAATTGATAAAAATAGCTATAGAAGCTATCCAAAAAGTCAAGGAGGAATTGGGAGACATGCCTAAGGATGCTAATAGACTCATCCACTTCCTCAACAACAAAAACATGTATGAGCTTCATGAGATGGATATAGAAGACAAAACTGAAACCATTTTGGAAATAAGGAAGGTCCTTTCCAAGAGAAACCTAATGCTAAACTTGGAAGAAAAGTTCTAGAACATGCAAGTAGCCATTGATAGATTCATGGCTAAGTTCCAAATTTTGAGGGAGAAAGGATTGCCTAGTCCATTGGTCATTAATGACAAACTTATGACACAATAGGACTATGATAAGAGACTCAGGCAGTTCGCTAAAGAACAAACTATCACTTCAGCAATAAAAGCACTTCCAGCAGGCAAAGTTTTGTATAATACGTTTGAGAACTTGTTTTTTCTCTAGAATGAGATAAAACACTTGTTCATCACCAAGCCCAACAACAAAGGCGTCCCCTTGAAGCCAAAACAGCTCTGATACCAAATGTAGGTTTTAAACCCGTACAGAAATTACCTGCAAACGAATTCTAAAACACGGGAAATAAACAATGCGAGAGCATTACACATAAAAACACATATACACAGAGATTTTCCCACTAGATCCCAAAACCGGGACTACCAACTTGATTTTTCATTATATTCCTTTCAATTTTATAATAGATATTTATACATGCTGAAGCATCCAATACCATGGACCGAAAACCATCGTGTCGACCGAAAACCATCGCGTCCAAAAACATGTGAGAAAATCATGCGCAAAACCATAGGTGGGTCCACCCAACCTAACATAGGTTCGAAAACCAAAATTTCCCGGGACGCTGCACTGAACCCCATAGAGTGGGGTTACCTGCACCCCTCAAACCCCCTGTGACCCCTCCTGCTGTGCAATCGGCGCAACGAAGGGGGGGCTTTCCCCACCTCTAACCCCCCGGTTAACTACGTGGGCTGGTTGTGGAAGGAATATAACACAACCCAACATTCTCCCACTTGTTGTTTTCTTTCCACAGGGGGCCACAAGAGAGCTTAGTCATTTATCTAGCCCTGCAACTCCCATTGTTCTCTACACCAAGGGAACTTCTCAAAGCTCACAGATTTTGTCAATGCATCTGCAGTATTCTTCAAAGTGTCCACCTTTACCAGCAATACCTTTTTGTCTTCTATCATGTCCCTCACAAAGTGATACTGAACATCAATGTGCTTTGTCTTTGAATGATATGCAGGGTTCTTTGCCAAGAAAATTGCACTTTGGCTATCACAGTCTATCCTTATAGCTCCCTGTACTAACCCCATATTTGAACACAATCTCTGCAACCAAACTACTTCCTTGCTTGCATGAGTGGCTGCCATGTATTCTGCCTCTGTAGTTGATAGTGTCATTACAAATTATTTCTTACTCATCCAACTGACTGCACCTCCAAATAGGTTAAACACATACCCACTTGTAGATGTTCTCTGATCCAAATCTCCAACCGAGTCTACATAAAAAAAACCACGAATATCCAACACTCTATCCAATCCTGGTCTTCCTTGGTAACACAAACCATAATCACTAGTGCCACGCAAATACCTGAAAACTCGCTTCACTGCTGTCTAATGCTCCTTTCCTGGTTTTGACATAAACCTGCTCAATACTCCCACTGCATGTGCAATGTCTGGTCTAGTACAGACCATTTCATACATCAGGCTACCGACTGCACTTGCATATGGAACACGGGACATGTCCTCTTCCTCTTCTTGTGCCTTGGGACACTGTTCAACAGATAAATTTACACCTACAGGAATAGGAACCTTCACCGGTTTACTATCCTGCATATTAAATCTCTGCAATATTGTCTCGACATACTTCCTCTGGTTTAACCAGAGCTTTCTCTTTGCCCGATCTCTTTTAATTTCCATCCCCAAAATATAGTTTGCAGCACCAAGATCTTTCATGTCGAATTGGAGGACAATTAGGTCTTCAAATCCTGGATAATTTCTTTATCATTTCCAACCAACAACATATCATCCACATATAAGACCAAATAAATAACACAGTCACCAATTAATTTAAAATACACATAATGATCTGCTTTGCTTCTGGTGAAGCAAAGTCCCCGTATAAATGTATCAAATTTTTGATACCACATTCTTGGTGACTGTTTTAACCCATACAGAGACTTCTTTAACTTGCATACCAGTTCTTTCTTACCCTTCACCGCAAAGTCTTCATGTTGCTTCATGTAGATTTCCTCTTCCAGATCCCCATGAAGAAATTTTGTCTTCACGTCCATCTGTTCTACCTCAAAATCAAAAGCAACAGCAACAGATAAAAGTAATCTAATAGAAGTTACCTTGGCAACAGGAGAAAAAATATCACCAAAATCAATTCCCTGCACCTGGGAATAACCTTTTGCTACCAACCAAGATTTGTATTTCTCCACCTTTCCTTCTGCATTTGTCTTCTTCTTGAACACCCATTTGTTGCCAATGGGTTTCCTTCCAGTCGGCAACTCCACCAGGTCCCAAGCCTCATTTTTGTGCAAAGATTCCATTTCATCAACCATGGCCTCCTTCCAGAGTTTTCCATCCTCTTAATCTACTACTTCCTTCATAGTTCTGGGATCATCATCAGTAATAGATAAAGCAAAATTTGAACAGAAAGCAGATGGACTATACCTTTCTGGCTGCCTTCTTTCTCGAATTGATCTTCTCACACTCGGAGTTTGTGGCTCTTCATCTTCTGATTCCTCCTCTGCTGTAGAGTCTGATTCTTCCTCCTTTAGCTCAAACTCTATCTTCTCAGGTTCCTTTGGTTGGACTTCATGTTTAATAACATCTTTCACCTCTCTAAACACCACATCTCGGCTATACACAACCTTCCTTGTTACTGGGTTCCAAAGCTTATAACCCTTTAAACCATCCTTATACCCAATAAAGATGCACTTTTCAGATTTACTATCCAACTTGGTTCTTTTCTCCTTTGGAACATGTACATATGCATCACATCCAAATACCCTCAGATGTGAAAGAGAGGGTTTCTTACCAGTCCATACCTCTTGTGGAGTTTTATCCTCCAATGTTGATGAAGGTGATCTATTGACCAAGTAACATGCTCTCTCCACCACCTCCGCCCAGAATTCCTGTCCTAACCCGGCACCACTGAGCATGGTTCTTGCCCTTTCCATCAACGTCTTGTTCATTCTTTTTGCAACTCCATTTTGGTGAGGTGTATATGGAGTAGTCTTTTGCCTTGCTATACCACACTTCTTACAGAATTCTTCAAATTCCTTACTGCAAAACTCTCCACCGTTATCTGTCCTCAACACCTTTGTCTTCTTCTCTGTCTGGTTTTCCACCAGAGCCTTGAATTCTTTAAACCTGTCAAGGACTTCAGATTTCTTCTTAGGGAAATATATCCATGTATTCCTTGAGAAGTCATCTATAAATGATACATAGTATACAGACTTACCCAGTGATGGAACCTTCACAGGTCCAAACACGTAACTATGCACAATCTCTAATATATGTTTCGCCTGCTTACCACTAGAGGGGAAACTCACCTCATTCTGCTTCCCATATACACAATTTTCACAGAAATCAAAATCCAGAGAGCTATTACTCATAACTTCTACCATACCTATACCATGAAGTATTCAAAGGCCCTTCTCTCCATTATGTCCAAGCCTTTGATGCCACAACATGGTCTTCTCTCCAGAGATCACTATATTTTCTGGTCCACGTTCAATAACCACAGAACTGTTGCACCCATCAACAACCTGTCAGGTGGAAAGAGTCGATAGTGCGGACACAACCAACCTCCCTAGGAGTCTAAGACTCTCTAGTGACAAACAAGACAAACAAGAGCAATCCTTCTCTAAACATGCATTTACCATACAAGAAATCAATTGTTTAGATCCTACCTGTAGTCCAACGCTGTTGTAGTAGTCCAATCTCGCCGATCCGGATGAGCTCCTCCTTCACTTCGAAACCTGCATTCACTAACAATCAAACGATTAAATAACACTTGATAATCTCATAAAATAAAACATATTTAACATATAGACCAAGGAGTACATGAAACAACTCATAAATAACAAGTTATTGAGAAGAATGAACTCATTTGCATTAATAGGAAACAAAAGGAACAATTACAACCTGAGCCTTGGTGTTGTGCAAGTCCCTCCCAGGGTCCATCAAGAGTTCTCCTTTACTTTGACAAAGCTCACCCACTTCCAAATGAAACAAGAAAGGATGGGAATCTCTCCTCACAAGCTTCTAAATGGGAGTCCTAATTCCTGCAGCATCTACCCTTAGAAATGTTTAGCTTTCAACCTCTCCTCCTTCTGGCCCAATGCCTGTATTTATAGTGCTTAAGAGGAAGTTAATCAGGTCCACCATCAATGGGATAATCCCCTCTTTGGATGGGATAGCTCCTCTCTTGATGGGATAAGTTCCTCTTTCATAGGGGTACATGAACCATCTGGAGGCACTCAATACACGTCGAACAACCTTCTAGAATGCTCTAGAAATGAGCACAAGTAACTTTTTAAAGATGAAACTCGTGCCTTTTGACCTTTACAGGGGTACGCACCTGCCCCTTTACATACAGAGCGTACAAGTACGCAGTTTTTGTGAACATTAGGTGCGTATACGCAGGTAAGGCCGAGAGAATCTGCGTACCCAGAGATAAACACATTTACAAAGACTTTCTCTCTTTTTGGAGTTTGACATGGAGAGCAGAGGCATAAGACTTGCCCAGGAGGATAGCATGACTGTTGATAGAGCCATACTAACTGTAAATAGCCATGGTGACATTTTTTAGTGTAACAGATTGCCCCCTAAAGTGCGAAGCCTGTAGTAGATTAGGGTTTTGTATTATCTAGGAAGGGTGAAACGCTTTATCATTTCAAGGATTATCTCGTGGAGAGCCTGGTCAGAACCTGCAATTTTCAACACAAAATACATGTATAAGATTATATCATCGCTGAGGTAGGCATTCCCATACTCAGATCAAAACTTTAACTAACAGACTAACTACTCTGATACAAGAATGATCTTGCAGTACATCATAATCATAGACTTGCGTAGACACAGTATGGACGCAGCCATCTGTTTATAATTGGTCTACTATATAATGAATACAAAACTCCTCGCAGCCTGGATGGTGGGAACTAGATCCAAGGTCTTCATTTCTACTTCTCGAATTGGTACGATTCTAGCCATGCGAATAAATGAGTTGATGTCGAACATGGTAGAAACCACTTGATTACCAGTCGATGATGTAAACTGTTAACAAGTGTGAGAGAGACCACCAGTAATGTCAATGGTTCTCAAAGTACCCAGTACAATCCATGAGATGTGAATGAATGAGTTGATGTCGAACATTTCACGGAATCCTTCGATCGAAAGTCAATGATGTAAACTGACGTCAAAGGCGAGAAACCTGCCATTGATGCATGCAGACTTCAAGGTACTGACGATTTCTAAGTCATCTCTCTAGATACTGTGCTGATGTCGATATAAAACGACCTGTTGCAGGCAAGCCCACAACACGAAATCATAGTTCAAGTTGAAGAAATATTGCTGTAAGGACTGACTCAGGGATGGTCAAAATGGATGACAAGTATTTTGCAGATGAAAGTTTTATTTGCAGACCTCTTGAACACATAACGACACAACAGATGGCTTGGTAACGAATGACTCAAAGTTAATCCCCGGAACCCGGCTGAAGACTTTCAATGTGGTTTGATCAACTGTGAGGCAAAGGATTTCCCAACCCAGGTGAATGAAAAGTGTCGTGTTCAAGAGTGGTAATAAGGTTTCTTCTGAGACAAAGGATAACAAATAGGCTCATTCTTCTCTCTTTTCCCCCACCATTTCTGGCAAGTACCTCTTTATTTTTTACAAGCTTGAGGAGGATAACATATGCTTGATTATAAGCTCATCCTTCGGATGAGTCCAACCTAGTTTTGATTCGAACCCTAGGAAGGAGTGGTTCATTCCTGTTTGTAATTGAACAGGCCCTTTACTGTGAAATTTTAACGAGCCCAGTATAGGAGAAACTCGGCGTTTTTCAATTTTAGAGTCTGAAAAACTTAAGAAGACTCCAGGTTGAATTTTTTCGTAAATTTGTGTCCCCCAAGCCCGAAAAGATATAAAATAATACCTGGGAGAACCGCTTGATCTTGCGACCAAGGAGTACTTTCATGATTAGTGCCACTGATCTGAAAAGTAAAAAGCGATCAAGGACACGTCATTTTATTTCCAGTATCGAGTTTGAAACGACCAAAACCCGGCAATCTTTTCCTGTTTTTACGGTCAGAAAAGGGCTGTAAGAGGACCGTCTTTTAATTCCGTTTTAACGAGTGTAAAAGAAACGCTCGGTAATCTTTTCATATTTTAGGAGTCAGAAAAGGGCTTAAAAGAGAACTCCAAGGTTTCACTTTTTCGTAAGTTTTAACGAGTTCGAAAAAATGATAAAAATGTACTCATGGTTTTCATTTTTTTCGTAAGTTTTAATGAGTTCGAAAAAATGATAAAAATGTACTCATGGTTTTCATTTTTTCGTAAGTTTTAATGAGTTCGAAAAAATGATAAAAAATGTACTCATATGGCCGACTTTCAATTTAATTTACGAGCAAGAAAAGACGGAAAGAACTCGGCATTTTCATTTGTTTTACGAGAATGAAAAATAGCAAAATAATCTCGGGATTTTCATGAGTTTAACGAGTCTTGAAAATAACTGAAATTGACTCGAGATAGGTTTCATTTTTACAAAAGCTTGAAACAGAGAAAAACTATGCTTCAAAGTAGTTTCATTTTTACACAATCTTGAAATAGAGAAAAAACTGTGCTTGATGCCCCCTAAGCATAACTGACTTTCAATATTTAACTACGAGATCATTTGAAAGACTGGACCTAAAACAAAAAACTGAAATAACTAACCTAAATATACAGACTCCAGGTTGAACTTAACATCTATGAGATCTAGTCAAACTCTCGACTCAAGTAGAGGAGGATTTGTTTCATTTTTTAACGAGCTTGACACAGGAAAAGAACTATGCTCGGATCCGGTTTCATGTTTACGCAAGCTTGAAACGAAAAACTATGCTTGTTATAAGTTCACATGCCCCCAGCATAATGACGCAAATCAAGGTACATGCCCCCCAAGCTTCATTGCATTCAACGAGGTGGATGGAATGAAGCTTTACTTTCAAGATCTTGGAAAGACTTGTGGGAGATGTTTCATTTTTTAGTGAGGTTGACACAGGAAAAGAACTATCCTCAAAACCCTTGTTTCATTTTTTAAACGAGCTTGACACAAGATAAGGAACTATGCTCATAACTACTCTACAATCTACCTAACAAAAAACTTTACTCTAAAAACCTTGATTCATTTTTTAACGAGCTTGACACAAGACAAGGAACTATGCTCGAAAATCCTTGATTCATTTTTTAATGAGCTTGACACAAGACAAGGAACTATGCTCATGACTACTCTCTACAATCTACCTACTTAACCTACCCTTGTTTCATTTTTTAACGAGCTTGACACAAGACAAGGAACTATGCTCAAAAAGTTCGCATGCCCCCAGTATAATGATGCAAATCTAGAGTACATGCCCCCCAGGATTCATTGCATTCAACCAGATGGATGGAATGAAGGTTTACTTTCAATATTTAACTTGAAAAGGGAGTTGTTTCATTTTTAAGGAGGTTGACACAAGAAAAGAACTATCCTCATACCTGATTCATTTTTAAACGAGGTTGACTCAGTAACAGGAACTGTCCTCGCAAAATCCTACTTTCTACAATCTACCTACATATCCTATCCTTGTTTCATTTTTTAACGAGCTTGACACAAGACAAGGAACTATGCTCAAAAAGTTCACATGCCCCCAGTATAATGATGCAAAGCGAGGTACATGCCCCCCAGGCTTCATTGCATTCAACCAGATGGATGGAATGAAGGTTTACTTTCAATATTTAACTTGAAAAGGGAGTTGTTTCATTTTTAAGGAGGTTGACACAAGAAAAGAACTATCCTCATACCTGATTCATTTTTTAACGAGGTTGACTCAGTAACAGGAACTATCCTCAAAACCCTACTTTCTACAATCTACCTACATATCCTAAAATCTACCTGATTCATTTTTTAATGAGGTTGACTCAGTAAAAGAACTATCCTCATGCTAGCCTGTTTCATTTTTTAACGAGGTTGATACAGGAAAAGACTATCCTCGTACTAACTGATTCATTTTTTAATGAGGTCGACACAGTAAAAGGAACTTTCCTCGTACTCACTGATTCATTTTTTAACGAGGTCGACACAGTAAAAGGAACTTTCCTCGTACACACTGATTCATTTTTTAACGAGGTCGACACAGTAAAAGGAACTTTCCTCGTACTCACTGATTCATTTTTTAACGAGGTCGACACAGTAAAAGGAACTTTCCTCGTCTAGCCTGTTTCATTTTTTAACGAGGTTGATACAGGAAAAAACTATCCTCGCACACACTGATTCATTTTTTAACGAGGTTGACACAGTAAAAGGAACTTTCCTCGAACTTGATTCATTTTTTAACGAGGTTGACTCAGTAACAGGAACTATCCTCGTAACATTGATCATGGCTTCCAACTGGAAGAAATACATGTCAATGGGCACACCTTGATCATGGCTTCCAAGAGGTCTTCATCAGAAGGAAGAATACTTCTCTGGAAGGAACACATGTCAAGGGACTCAAAAGGGATAAGAACATCGTGTTCAAGTAATCCCATAGAATTTTCCATGTCAATTACATCGGTAACTGAAAGCATGGGACCAGTTTCCACATAATTAACCCGTGGCAGGGTAGATACCACTTTAGAATCAGGAACATTTAGGGGTGTCATATTATTGGTAGTTGAAACAAGACTAGGGAACGAAAGCTGGTCTACAGTCACAATACTGCCATTGTGAGGGAAAGACATCACGCGAAAGAGTGTCGATACGACAGCTTTCATTGCATAAACATAGTCTCGCCCAAGGAGTAAATTGAAATCCAAGGGACCTCGAACTACCATAAGATCAATACAGACAGTTTTACCTTCCAAGGTAAGAGAAAACTTAGGAAGGATCCCTAAAGGTTCACTAATGGTTCTGTTAAAAGCTTTCAGATACTGCGTAATAGGCGCAAGCTGAGGGGAACCCAAAGCTTTCCAAACAATTGAGGATAAAATACTGACAGAAGCACCTTCATCTACCTGAGTACGATGTATGTCCCTACTACCAGCCTTGACAATGATTTGGAAAGGGATGGAGGAAGGAAGACGAGGTTCTGTCAGTCTATTCCAATCAAAGGAAAAGACCTCAGTGCTTGGAGGGGGTTCTGTAGAAACAGGTGAAATGCCCCCGGCATAGAAGAATCTGATGTAACAAGAAGAACCTGAGCAGTATGAAGTTCACTCTCTAAAGGGAAAGTGGGATCGACCGAATGTGAAATTGAATCGACCACTTGATCAACTAATGGATCATCAACCTGAGTGACATGAGTTTCACTCTCCAATGGGAGAGTGTGATCGACTGTACTTGAATTTAGATCAATCACTCCGTCAGTTGACGGTAGGTTGGGAGAAAGTTTACGGTAACCAGTTGGAAATTCTTGCTATGGAACAGTAAGGTTTTCCAACAATGTTGAGGCTTCATCCATGTGAGGGCAAATGTGAGTTTGATGACTCCCTTTGCATAACTTACAAGGAAACCTAACTTTACCCTTTTTCCCAGGAACCTGACTATCACTGGTTGATGGATCAATGGAAAGTTGATGAGATTTTTCTGACCATACTTCCAAGACCTTTGGAATACCAGGACAATTGACAAGGAAGTGGTCACCCTTACAAAGCCTGCAAGGGTATTTGGGTTTACGATGCATGTCGGAGTTTTCGTCAACACAACTAACACTTACAGCCATGGTTGGTTGGTTGACTTCTTCCTTATCTTGCTTCTTCTTCTTCTTCTTCTTCTTCCCTTTCTTCTTCTTCTTACAAGGTAAAGGGTCAACAGAAGGTTGGTGATGTTGAGATGGTGAACTCTGTTGAGGTGAAGCATTCGGTTGAGGTGGAACAATTGGAGTATTTTGGGCCAACGAAGTTGAAAATAACCATATCGGTAAACCTATTGTAAATCCAGGTAATGACAAAGTAGCCATATAAGGAGGACCAACATTTCCAAAGTAAGGAAAAGTACTAGGATTCTCGTTAGGAGGGGTTCCTAGGTTGGTAAATTCCAGAACATTTGCCATTATGTTCAACTTCAGTGAATTTTATTAACAATTTTTTTTTAAAACTAAAATTAACAATTCACAATTCACACCTATGGTCTCTAAAAGTAAAAACAAACAAATTAACACGCGCTATCAAATCTAGGAGTCAAACCACACACAAACAGCAGCCTTCCAGACTGAAAACACTAGTTGGTGATGAAATCCAACATCGCAGAATTTAGTACAGAAGTGGCGGGTGGAACAGTTACCCCGGCAACCTGCTTAATGAATAGACTGGACCAAGTTCCTCCACTTTAACCGTCTCGAGTGAAGTGAACCCCCTAGAAAATCCAAGTGAGTCTAGCCGATGTCTGCTCCAGGTACAGTGGGATCTTCCCTCCATCGTCACCTTGGGTAGAACCCTAAAGATAATGGTCACTAAGGTTACCAACAGCAACAAATATACCTGGGGGAACAGTCTACGGCCCGATAGCACGCAAGGGCAGAGTAACAAGCTCAATCCCCTTGCCGGCTCCTTGACAATAATCCAAGGTTTACCGACAAGTGACCCCAGGCTCCTCGACAATAATCCGAGGTTTACCGTTTGTAGTACGTGCGTATCTGGCGTCTTTCCCAATGAAGGAGGATTGATCCCCTCACTGGTTCGGACACGGTCTCGTGCTTCTCCTTTAAGAGGAGCTTTCCCAGAGTACAAATGAAACAGTTGGATTTATCCTACCACAAGATGAGCTACTTGTTTGGTTTTGCTGATCCCCTCACTGGTTCGGACACGGTCTCGTGCTTCTCCTTTAAGAGGAGCTTTCCCAGAGTACAAATGAAACAGTTGGATTTATCCTACCACAAGATGAGCTACTTGTTTGGTTTTGCTGTCTTGGAGAGTTAATTACTCTCCTACTCCAAGACACTAGCCTGATCTATATTGGTGTTTCAGAGCCCTAGAAATGTAAAAATTACTAGATGAATTTTAATTAAGCGTTGTGTTATTAAGGTTGTTATTACTCAAATGGGTAAATGGATATGAAACCAATGGTGTTATGACCCGACTCAACTGAATGCAATCGAATATGATAATGTGATCTTTTCAATTCGATGAATCCTAAATAAAGTAAGGAGAGAGTTTCTATTCACTTCCAACAATGCAAAGAATTGATCACTAAGAGAAAATATAACAAATTCCCTAATGCACTAATTTCATCAAGAAAAACTAATGCAAATCAATTCCAAAATAGTTTATTTTTATTTTTATATTTGTGTAAATTTAAATCAAAGAAAACTAATCTAAATCTACGATTGATTTTTCAGAATGTAAACTATGCAATGGTAATCTAAGCACAATTCACTTGAAAAGTATGCAAATGTAATCTATGCACATTTTTCATTCATATTCTGAAAATGAGAATTCTAATTATGCAAATGTGATTTATGCAAGAGAATTCTCAAACACAAGATGATTCTAATGTAATCTAAGAACCAATCAAGTGCAAGTCGAGAAAATTGGGTTAGAGTTCCAAAGATCAAAGAATAAAAACACTCAAAGGCGATTAACACTCATACACAATTTAGCCCCCCCCGGCGAATGAGGGGGAATTTTTTTTGCAAAAACACAAGCAAAAAGATGCAAAATTGTGAAAAGACTGAGAGAAACCTCCAAGTAATGACCAAAGGAAAACAAATCAAGAATTTCTCAAGAAAGAGACTCAAAACACCCAATTGATGAAAGTTTAGAGCAGGAATGCCAATGAAACAAGCTTAGGTGAAAATTTATGGCAGATAACTAGTGGATCTGGGCAGAAAAAACAAAGTAAAAACTAAATATAAAAGGCAAAAAAGAAGGAAAATGAAATTCTCTTAGTTTTGACAGGGGTACGCAGGTGACCTGTTTGCACAGGTGCGGGTACGCTCTGTGCACAAAGCGACAATGCGTACAGGAATGCACTGTGCTACACTCAGAGGCTGCGCACTTCGAGCAAAACAAAGAAAAACTAAAAACTAATTTAACCCTAAGCTAGCCCACCCAAACACACAGTCAGACAGCTAAAAATCAGAAAACAAATAACTTTTCTCAGATCAAAAGTTCATACAAAGGAAAAAACATTCACATTAATGGATTCCCCAGTATGGTCGCCATTTTGTCACACGGAAAGAGTCAATAGTGCGGACACAACCAACCTCCCTAGGAGTCTAAGACTCTCTAGTGACAAACAAGACAAACAAGAGCAATCCTTCTCTAAACAAGCATTTACCATACAAGAAATCAAGTGTTTAGATCCTACCTGTAGTCCAACGCTGTTGTAGTAGTCCAGCTTCGCCGATCTGGATGAGCTCCTCCTTCACTTCAAAACCTGCATTCACTAACAATCAAACGATTAAATAGCACTTGATAATCTCATAAAATAAAACATATTTAACATATAGACCAAGGAGTACATGAAACAACTCATAAATAACAAATTGTTGAGAAGAATGGACTAATTTGTATTAAAAGGTAACAAAAGGAACCATTACAACCTAAGCCTTGGTGTTGTGAAAGCTCCTCCCAGGGTCCATCAAGAGTTCTCCTTTACTTTGACAAAGCTCACCCACTTCCAAATGGAACAAGTAAGGATGGGAATCTCTCCTCACAAGCTTCTAAATGGGAGTCCTAATTCCAGCAGCATCTACCCTTAGAAATGTTTAGCTTTCAACCTCTCCTCCTTCTGGCCCAATGCCTGTATTTATAGTGCTTAAGAGGAAGTTAATCAGGTCCACCATCAATGGGATAATCCCCTTTTTGGATGGGATAGCTCCTCTCTTGATGGGATAAGTTCATCTTTCATAGGGGTACATGAACCATCTGGAGGCGCTCAATACACATCGAACAACCTTTTAGAATGCTCTAGAAATGACCACAAGTAACTTTTTAAAGATGAAACTCGCGCCTTTTGACCTTTACAGGGGTACGCACCTGCCCCTTTACATACAGAGCGTAGAAGTACATAGTTTTTGTGAACATTAGGTGCGTATGCGTAGGTAAGGCCGAGAGAATCTGCGTACCCAGAGATAAACACATTTACAAAGACTTTCTCTCTTTTTGGAGTTTGACATGGAGAGCAGAGGCATAAGACTTGCCCAGGAGGATAGCATGACTGTTGATAGAGCCATACTAACTGTAAATAGCCATGGTGACATTTTTTAGTGTAACACAACCGTGCTAACTTGCAACTTGTATAGAGTTCCAATCCGAACTCCCCGCATCAATACCAGTGCTCCCTGAACCATCTTGCAGGTATCCTTCTCAAACACTGTTTTTACACCTGCATCATCCAACTTGCTTACAGAAATCATATTTCTAGCCAATGCAGGAATATGCAGAACACCTAGAAGTGTTCTAACCCTTCCACCTTGCAGCTTCAACTTTACTTTTCCACGACCAATGATTCTAGCCTTCCTATCATCCCCTAAGAAGACATCACCACTATCGTATTTCTCATACTCACAGAACCACTCTCTATGGGGAGTGAAGTGAAAGGATGCACCTGAGTCAATCAACCATGCCTCATGATCAACATGTGTACTTGAAGAAGCCAAGTACACATCCCCACCTTCATCTGAGGTGGTTTTTGCCTCTGCAAAAGGAGCATCATCAGATCCCTTTCCTTTATCAGGAGCTTTAGATTTACAGTCCCTTTTGTAGTGCCCTTCTTTTCCGCATTTTCAACACATTACCTTTATAGGTTTTCCTGGAGATTTAAATCTCCCTCTAGATTTAGTTTTCCCACTCGATGACTTATTTTTGTTTCTGTTCTGGGACCATCCTCGTACAGACAAGGCATCACCATTCTGGCTCTCCATATTTTTCCGTCTCATCTCCTCTGTCAGCAAGGATGAGACTATTTCATCAAACTGCATGGCAGTTGCATTGCTACCTATTGCAATAACTAGACTATCCCACGAATCTGGTAGAGAACACAACAAACTGATGCACTTATCTTCATCTGAAATTTTAATATCAACAGATGCTAACTGACTTACCACAGTATTAAATGCGTTCAGATGCTCTGTCACCGAGTCTCCATCTTTCATCCTTAGGTTATACAGCTTTTTCCGTGGGAACAATTTATTCACCAGAGACTTAGATTGGTACAAAGTCCCTAACTTGTCCCACAAAGCCTTCGTCGTAGGTTCCCCTCATACATTCAGCAATACTGAATCTGAGACACACAAACGTATTGTGCTCTTTGCCTTTCATTCCAACTTCTTCCATTGTTCATCGGACACTCCCGTTGGTTTAGTACTCGGATCTACCGTGATTCATTGATCTTTATCCACCAACAGATCCTCCATCTTGAGTTTCCATAGCTCAAAACTCTGACCATTAAATTTCTTGATCTCTATCTTTCCATTGCTCGCCATCTTCTTTCACCACTAGAATCGATCTCGCAGATCTCCCATTGAATAGGGTCTACCACAGGCCCGATCGAAACCCCTCAACAACAAAGGCATCCCCTTGAAGCCAAAACAACTCTGATACCAAATATAGGTTTTAACCCCGTACAGAAACCTACATACAAATTCTAAAACACAGAAAATAAATAATGCGAGAGCATAACACATAAAAACACATATACACAAAGATTTTCCCACTGGATCCCAAAACCGGGAATACCAGCTTGATTTTTCATTATATTCCTTTCAATGTTATAATACATATTTATACATGTCGAAGCATCCAATACCATGGACCGAAAACCATCGCGTCCAAAACCATGGATCGAAAACCATCGTGTCCAAAAACATGTGTGAAAATCATCCACAAAACCATAGGTGGGTCTGCCCAACCTAACATAGGTTCCAAAACCAAAATTTCTCGAGGCGCTGCCCAGACCCCATAGAGTGGGGTTACCTACACCCCTCAAACCCCCTATAACCCCCCCTCTAATCCCCCAGTTAACTACGTGGGCTAGTCGTGGAAATAATATAACACAACCCAACATTATGACACAACAAGACTATGATAAGAGACTCAAGGGGTTCGCTAAAGAACAAACTAGCACTTCAGCAATAAGAGCACTTCCAACAGGCAAAGTTTTGTATAATACATTTAAGAACTTGTTTTTTTCCCTAGAATGAGATAAAACACTTGTTGCTCACCAAGCCCAATTTTGCCAAGTATACCGAGGTTGATGAGATATATAGGCGAATGATGAATGTCAAGTTACCTGATAAGAAATAGTGGGAAACAATGACTGATTTACTGTAAGAAATTTATAGTAAAAAGGTTACTGTACAGTAAAAGTAGAACAGCCAGGTAAATAGATGAAAGCAGGTTAGCATGCCAAAGTGTATTAGTGTCAAAGTGTATCGGGTGAAAGTTAAAAGTTAAAGAAGATTCCAGCGTAAAAGACCACAACGGCAAGCCAGCATAAAGGGCTACAAACCCAACTATAAAGGCCAACAACACCACAATAAAAGGGACAACATGAAAATAGTTCAATAGCTGTCTCTATCTTCTTGCAAGAAGATATTTGTATTTCCTAGATTAAATCTCAAGTTAGTTTGAGATATTTTGTAATAATTTTTGTATAAATACTTCATAATTTGAAGTATGTAGGGTGGTTTCTTAGACATTTCTATAGACCTTTTTGATCAAAAGACTGTAAGCTATTGTATCACTGACTAGAGGGTCAATTGCAGAAAGCCAGAGAACAAATGGAGACTGTCTGTTCTCTCTATTCAGACACTCTATCTTGTTGAGCTCCCGCTACTAATTATGCTTTATTTCTTATGGAGAGATATCTCTTGTTAAAAGTTAAGGTCGTTAAGGCTGGTAAATCGGCAAAAATTAAAACCACTCTTTATTTTATTAAGTGTTTCAGAGAACATAATGAGAAGATTCAGCACCTCCTTTGTGAGCTCTATATGCATAATTTTGTTTTATAGGATGACAGGGATAGCCACCCTGCCCCTTTCATAGGAGACATTCAATTTCAGGCATTCCTTTCCTTTGCTGCTAATAAGCTAAAATGGGCCAAGGCTTACAACACATTCAAAAGGTGTGAATATGGCATTGACTTATGGGTCAGAGGAGAACCTACACAGCCATTGCTCCTATCTGTCCGACCTAAGTAGTTTATGAAGAAAAATGGTGTCGCAGGAAAATGGGGGCCAATCCATACTGATATCATTCAGGTCGGAAAGAATACTTCTAGGATATTAAAGAAGAAGCCTTGGCTGCATCAAAGCAAAGATGGGAAGTTTCCAGTAATACCGTGAGGGGTTGAGAGCCATTTGGTTATTGTAAATTCCAAGCTGCCTCTTCTCGTTTTCTCAAATATAACAATATGATTTTAACATTAGGACCACATTGCATAGGATGTTGCTACAAAACCCCAATCATATGATACCCTCCTGATCAACAACGTAGTGATTATATCTTAAAATATCATGAGGTAACCCAGGCTTTCGCTATCCTAAAGCAACAGAATGGTTTTAGGAATTACAGGGAAGAAGTATACCCTGCTTATTCCCTGACACAGTTTCATCTGAACTATACTCTTGCATGAGGATGTGTAACAAGGTAAGCTGGGGAGTATGTTGGGACGAGAAAAAGGTATGATTTCTCTTCATTTAATGCTTCATTTATCATTCATCCTTATAATATTATCTCTGTTTATAGAATAAAATAGGGAAAATATCAGTCAAAGTTGGAAGAAACTATTTGGTGATAGAATAGGCAAATTTATTACGAAAAACATATTCTTTGCTATATTTGTATGCAGAGATGTGATTGGGCAAAAGTTATTCAATTGGCAGGACAACACGAGGCCATAAAGGGGAAAAGCCACAACATCTGGGGCAGACAAGGAAGCGGAAGATTAGTTCGAGTACTCCTATTTTATCATATGATCAGATTTTATATCACGAAACCCTCAGGATATCCTGATCCTAAGTATTCGCTTCTATCCAAGTTTCTCTTTTATGTTATATAAGGTCGAAAGGCAACTAGATGAGAGTTCAGACTTTTAATATGTAATTATTCTCTTTGGAGCAAAAACGTTGTTAATTCAGTGACTCTGTCAGCTGTTTCTTTGAAGTTAATGAAAGAAGGTTGCGCTTGATACATTTCCATATTCTGAGTTTTATTAAGAAGAAGCTTCTGGAGACTCTAGGCCCAGTCACAAGAAGTTCCACTACTCCTTTGTGTTATAGTTTACATTCAGTCTTTGTATTTGATTTAATGTTTAATTCTTTTGTTTATCTTGAAGATTTGCGATATTGATTTATACCATTGTTCACTTAGATTTATATTAAAGCTGCGAGATAGACTTAAGTAAGTGCCTTGATTAGAATGAGTGAATGTGTGTTTGATTGTTGTTCAAATTGAATAAATGTTATCATAGATCTTGAGAGACAAGACTGAGTAACTTCTACAGATTGCAATATAGAATGTTTACCATTTAGGAATATTTTATAGCTATTGTTGTTCACTTACTGATCGTTGTTCAATTGCCAATTTTTATTGTTGTTTAGTAATGCAGATTGATTTGAGTTGTTAGTGTTGTTCGATAATCATAGTTGCTTTACTTGATTCAGTGTGATTAGTCTCAAGCTTATTTGAATAATTCTCTGTGTAATTCTCATTTGCATTCAAGTGCCAATTGGTTTCGGAACAAGTTCTATAGAATTACATAGGGTGTTGAGAGCATTCCTTTCATAAATAGTTCTTTGCAGAGTTGTGTGAATTGAATTGAAGAATTGGACTTTAATGATTGCAACGATTCACCATTAGATAACCTCTAGCTTCACTACACATACTGTGTTGGCACTCTTGAAATAGAAAGACTTACCTCAGGTTGACAACTAATGTAGGGATTAAGGTTGCCTATAAAAAGACATCTTAGTGAGCCAACATATGGCTTGGACTATTAGTGACAACAATAGCAAGAATCAAACTATTGATGGATGGACAATAGGGGTTATTCCTCATACTGTTGGTGACAACAAGAGCATGACCCATAATATTGATGGATGGACAACATGGGTATGGATCGAATTGTTGTTGACAATAGGAGCATGAACTAGACTGTTGATGGATGGAACACAAGGGTATGAATTAGTCTATTGTTGGTAATAAGAACATGACCTAGACTATTGATAGATCGAAAATAGGGGTATGAATCATATCATTGGTGACAACAGTAGCATGACCTACACTGTTGGTGAGATAGCATGAGGGATGAACATTCTCGAAAGGAATGGTCTTCGAGGCCTATTCAATATCATGGCCTAGAGAGAGGCCTTTGGATTTAAGTCATTGGTTTCCCTAGGGTTTGAGCATGGGGGAATGACAACCTTGAACTAGTCAGACTACCATGAGGTGAGGTGTCCATCAGATCATGGTGACTAGTTGAGTAAGTACCATCAGTTAGGAGAGCTAACCTAGGTTGTGGTACATATTGATGATGATGTTAATGGAGTTCAAGGGCATTAATCTAGATAAATATGTTATTGATGAGATTTACCTTTACTTTTAGTAATATCATGTATACAGAATTAGGGATTGTTGTGTTGTGTTATATTCTTTCCACAACTAGCCCACGTAGTTAACCTGGGGGTTAGAAGGGGGGCAGAGCCCCCCCTTCGTTGCACCAATTGTGTAGCGGGGGGGGGCTGTCACAGGGGGTTTGAGGGGTACAAGTAACCCCACTCTATGGGGTCCGGGATTGGGCAGACCTACCTATGGTTTTGTGCATGTTTTTCGCACATGGTTTTGGACGCGGTGGTTTTCGGTCCATGGTTTTGGACGTGATAGTTTTCGGTCCATGGTATTGGATGCATTGGCATGTATAAATATGTATTGTAACATTAAAAGGAACATAATGAAAAATCAAGCTGGTAGTCCCAATTTTGGGATCCAGGGGAAATCTCTGTGTATATGTGTTTTATGTGTTATGCTCTTGCATTGTTTATTTTCTGTGTTTTAGAATTCGTATGCAAGTAATTTCTGTACGGGGTTAAAACCTACATTTGGTATCGGAGTTGTTTTGGCTTCAAGGGGACGCCTTTTTTGCTGAGGGGTTTCACTCAGGCCTGTGGTAGACCCTGTTCAGTGGGAGATCTACAAGATCAATTCTGGTGGTGAAAGACGATGGCGAGCAGTGGAAAGATAGAGATCAAGAAATTTAATGGTTAGAGTTTTGAGTTGTGGAAACTCAAGATGGAGGATCTGTTGGTGGATAAAGATAAGTGGATCGCGGTAGATTCGAGTACTAAACCAGCGAGAGTGTCTGATGAAGAATGGAAGAAGTTGGAACGGAAGGCAAAGAGCACAATACAATTATGTGTCTCAGATTTAGTATTGCTGAATATATCAGGGGAAGCTACGGTGAAGACTTTGTGGGACAAGTTAGGGATTTTATACCAATCTAAGTCTCTGGTGAATAAAATGTTCCTACGGTAAAAGCTATATAAGCTGAGGATGAAAGATGGAGACTCGGTGACAGAGCATTTGAATGCGTTTAATACTGTGGTAAGTCAGTTATCGTCTGTTGATATCAAAATTTTAGATGAAGATAAGTGCACTAGTTTATTGTGTTCTCTACCAGATTTGTGGGATAGTCTGGTTATTGCAATAGGTAGCAATGCAACTGCCTTGCAGTTTGATGAAATAGTCTCATCCTTGCTAACGGAGGAGATGAGAGGGAAAAATATGGAGAGCCAGAATGGTGATGCCTTGTTTGTACGAGGACGATCCAAGAACAGAAACAAAAATAAGTCATCGAGTGGGAGATCTAAATCTCTAGGAAAACCTGTAAAGGTGGTGTGCTGGAAATACGGAAAGGAAGGACACTACAAAAGGGACTGTAAATCTAAAGCTCTTGATAAAGGAAAGGGATTTGATGATGATCCTTCTGCAGAGGTGAAAGCCACCTTAGATGAAGGTGGGGATGTGTATTTGGCTTCTTCAAGTACACATGTAGATCATGAGGCATGGTTGATTGACTCAGGTGCATCCTTTCACTTCACTCCCCATAGAGAGTGGTTCGACGAGTATGAGAAATATGATGGTGGTGATGTCTTATTGGGGGATGACAGGAAGGCTAGAATCGTTGGTCATGGAAAAGTAAAGTTGAAGCTGCAAGGTGGAAGTGTTAGAACACTTCCGGGTGTTCTGCATATTCCTGCATTAGTGAGAAAAATGATTTCTGTAAGCAAGCTGGATGATGCAGGTGTAAAAATAGTGTTCGAGAAGGATACCTGCAAGATGGTTCAGGGGGCACTGGTATTGATGCAGGGAGTTCGAATTGGAACTCTGTACAAGCTGCAATGTAGCACCGTTGTTGATGGGTTCAACAGTTCTGTGGTTCCTGAAAGGGAAGTAGAAAATCTAGTGGTCTTTGGAGAGAAGACCATGCTATGGCATAAAAGGCTTGGACATATTGGAGAGAAGGGCCTTCGAATACTTCATGGTAAAGGTATGGTAGAAGGTATGAGTAATAGCTCTCTGGATTTCGATTTCTGTGAAAGTTGTGTATATGGGAAGAAAAATCGGGTGAGTTTCCCCTCTCGTGGTAAGAGGGCGAAACAAATATTAGAGCTTGTGCATAGTGATGTGTTTGGACCTTTGAAGGTTCCATCACTCGGTAAGTCTATGTACTATGTATCATTTATAGATGACTTCTCAAGGAATACATGGATATATTTCCTCAAGAAGAAATATGAAGTCTTTGACAAGTTTAAAGAATTTAAGGATTTGGTGGAAAACCAGACAGAGAAGAAGATAAATGTGCTGAGGACAGATAACGGTGAAGAGTTTTGCAGTAAGGAATTTGAATAATTCTATAAGAAGTGTGGTATAGAACGACAGAAGATTACTCCATATACACCTCAACAAAATGGAGTTGCCGAAAGAATGAACAAGACGTTGATGGAAAGGGCAAGAAGCATGCTCAGTGGTTAGGGTTAGGATAGGAATTTTGGGCAGAGGCGGTGGGGAAAACATGTTACCTGGTCAATAGATCACCTTCATCGGTGTTGGAGGATAAGACTCCACAAGAGGTATGGACTGGTAAGAAACCCTCTCTTTCACATCTGAGGGTATTTGTATGTGATGCATATGTACATGTTCCAAAGGAGAAATGAACCAAGTTGGATAGTAAATCTGAAAAGTGCATCTTTATTGGGTATAAGGATGGTTTAAAGGGCTATAAGCTTTGGAACCCAGTAACAAGGAAGGTTGTGTATAGCTGAGATGTGGTGTTCAGAGAGGTGAAAGATGTTATTAAACATGAAGTCCAACCAAAGGAACTTGAGAAGATAGAGTTTGAGCTAAAGGAGGAAGAATCAGACTCTACAGTAGAGGAGGAATTAGAAGATGAAGAGCCACAAACTCCGGGTGTGAGAAGATCAGTTCGAGAAAGAAGGCAGCTAGAAAGGTATAGTCCATCTGCTTTCTGTTCAAAATTTTCTTTATTTATTATTGATGATGATCCCAGAACTATGAAGGAAGCAGTAGATTCAGAGGATGGAAAACTCTGGAAAGAGGCCATGGTTGATGAAATGGCATCTTTGCACAAAAATGAGGCTTGGGATCTAGTGGAGTTGTTGGCTGGAAGAAAATCCATTAGCAGCAATTGGGTGTTCAAAAAGAAGACAAATGTAGAAGGAAAGGTGGAGAAATACAAAGCTCAGTTGGTAGCAAAAGATTATTCCGAGGTGTTGGGAATTGATTTTGGTGATATTTTTTCTCCTGTTGCCAAGGTAACTTCTATTATATTACTTTTATCTGTTGTTGCTTCTTTTGATTTCGAGGTAGAACAGATGGATGTGAAGACACCATTTCTTCACGGGTGTTATCACCCTAAAATCTTTGTCTCTAAGCTTTGGTAAGTTGCCTTGTTTCTAGTCATAGTCTTATAATTTTTGAGTCATCTCATCACAATTAGTGTCATTCTCATTTACAAACCCTTCTTCTAGTCATGGTGTTAAAGGGTCTCTAGGTCATTTCATGCTTTAAGAGTTAGGTCATAAGGTTAGAAGTCTTTTAAGATCATATCTCTTTTCCAAATAATGTTTGACAGCCTCATTCCATGTTTTAGAAGTCTTACCAGGTGTTTATAAGTCATATCTCACATCATTTTGGAGAAATTTTGAAAGTAGCTACGAAATCACTGAACTAGGAGTTTTCGTAGCGCGCTACGAAACCCCTGTAGCAGCCTGTTTTAGCAGAAAAACTGTTTTTACTAGTTAACTTCCAAAAGCTTTCCTGAGCAGCCGAGAACTTAATTTTTCAAACTGAAAGAGGCTTTTCTTATTAACATGCTGCACTACATAAACCTCTTTCAGTTTCTTTAATTACATTCTGAGGTGGGAGAAATTTATGGTTAAACTTGCGCTACGAAACTGCTGAAAGTCAAGCTTTGTCTTCTGGTTTTAGCAGTCTTTTTCAAGATCCGTTTCTGGTTACAAGAAGATGTATTTTGGAATTCTGAGGGAGGTTTCTCTTCATAAACTCTCTAGATACAATAACCTATCTCACTTTATTCATAAGTGTTTTCAGTTGGGAGATACTAAGCTTTCATTGAGACCCTACTTTCAGAAAAAGGATTTTTCCTGTTTGCCACGTGTTTTTCAAGGACAGTTTCTGGACAGCTGGAGAAATGTTTTAAAAAACCAGGAGAGTTTTTTGTTCTGGACAACATGGGATACAAAAACCTCCTTCAGTTTCGTAAAATGTGTCATGGATGAAGAGATAAAGGCTCTGTCCCACGTGCCAATTTTCAAGGATCTAAACCTAAAAACAGGGAAACATGTTCCCTAATTTCTAGGGTTTGTCATCAGCAGTTGGGTGACCACGTGGGAGGCTTCATCAAATTCGACTTCTTGAGGTTGCAAGTTGTCAAATAATGCTTTAAATGCTTAGATAAGGTTGTTGAATCATGATAAGGAGTTACACTCCTAGTTGCATTAGGTCTCTAGGACTGCTAGTTAGGTGTCATTTGCATTTAATAATCAGTTTTATGTATCAATAGGTGTCATAGTAGGATGAATTCGAATTCCCCTCATGCTGGAGGAGGAATCTCAGTTATGTAAAGAGCTCTATATATAGAAGAAGATCTGATGTACAAAGGGTTGGAAAATGTTAGAGAAAAAGACTACTTTTGTAAATGATATGCAGGGATTGATATATACAGAAGCAGTTGGACTTTTCTGAAGCTGAGATTCTTAGTGTACTTCAGTG
Source organism: Pinus tabuliformis (assembly GCA_031772625.1). Lineage (NCBI taxonomy): Eukaryota > Viridiplantae > Streptophyta > Pinopsida > Pinales > Pinaceae > Pinus > Pinus tabuliformis. Next base: position 84,972,226 of record CM062818.1, read on the forward strand.
AGCTTCATCTTTTATGTTTGAAATGCTTTACTTCCATAGTCTTAATGCTTACTTCTCAGGATTCATGAAGGATTTTTTTGTTCAGAATATGTGATGTTGTCCTTTCCTTAATTCTTACAGTGGTATGGATGTATAATCACTCATAATTCACTGAATGTGCTCTGACTTCCTGTATACATTCATAAACTGTGTGGTCCCATATGAGTTTATGTTCTGAATGTTTAAATGCTGAATGCCCTGACTTCCATGTAGGTATTAAACTCTGATCTATCACTTTAAATTCTTTCCTTTTGAATACCTTGATGTATCATTACTCAGAATTCATGCCCACATGCTCTGACTCCTATGAACTTCAAGTTATTGAGACTTTCTTGAATGTGTCACTCTTTCATTGAAGTATATACAAGCCTCAGTTTTATAAGAAGAGCCATTTGTTATCCTTATCTCTGTCACTGACTCCATAGCCCAATGGTAGCAAGTCTCCATCTTCCAATCTACAAACATATAAAATCACAAACCATAGAGTTAGCCATCTATCCATATCTTTAATCAATATCATTAACCCTTTGAGAGAGCCCTCTCAGGCTAAGGAGGCTAAGCCTTAGCTAAAAGATTGGTTTGAAATAGTTACACTGAGATAGTCTGATCAGCAGCCTATCAAGGTCCTATTTTGGTGATAACAACAGGGATCTAGAAGAGGAGATCTACATGAAGCAACCTAAAGGCTTTGTGGTGAAGGGTAAGAAAGAATTGGTATGCAAGTTAAAGTAGTCTTTGTATGGGTTAAAATAGTCACCAAGGATGTGGTATCAAAAATTTGATACATTTTTACGGGGACTTGGCTTCACTAGAAGCAAAGCAGATCACTATGTGTATTTTAAATTAATTGGTGACCGTGTTATTTATCTGGTCTTGTATGTGGATGATATGTTGTTGATTGGAAATGAAAAGGAAATTATCCAGGATTTGAAGACCCATTTGTCCTCCAAATTCAACATGAAAGATCTTGGTGCTGCAAATTATATTTTGGGCATGGAAATTAAAAGAGATCGGACAAAGAGGAAGCTCTGGTTAAACCAGAGGAAGTATGTTGAGACAATATTGCAGAGGTTTAATATGCAGTATAGTAAACTGGGGAAGGTTCCTATTCCTATAGGTGTAAAGTTATCTGCTGAACAATGTCCCAAGACATAAGAAGAGGAAGAGTACATGTCCCATGTTCCATATGAAAGTGCAGTCGGTAGCCTGATGTATGCGATGGTCTGTACTAGACCAGACATTTCACATGTAGTTGGAGTATTGAGTAGGTTTATATCAAAACTAGGGAAGGAGCACTAGACAACAGTGAAGCGGGTTTTCAGGTATTTGTGTGGCACTAGTGATTATGGTTTGTGCTACCAAGGAAGACCAAGATTGGATAGAAAGTTGGATTTTCGTGGCTTTGTTGATGCAGACTTCGCTGGAGATCTGGATCAGAGAAGATCTACAAGTGGGTATGTGTTTAACCTATTTGGAGGTGCAGTCAGTTGGATGAATAAGAAACAATCTATAGTGGCACTATCAACTACAAAGGAAAAATACATGGCAGCCACTCATGCAAGCAAGGAAGCAGTTTGGTTGTAGAGATTGTGTTCAAGTATGGGGTTAGTACAAGGAGCTATAAGGATAGACTGTGACAGCCAAAGTGTAATTTTCTTGGCAAAGAACCCTGCATATCATTCAAAGACAAAGCACATTGATGTTTAGTATCACTTTGTGAGGGATATGATAGAAGACAAAAAGGTGTTGTTGGTAAAGGTGGACACTTTGAAGAATACTGCAGATGCATTGACAAAATATGTGAGCTCTGAGAAGTTCTCTTGGTGTAGAGAAACAATGGGCATTGCAGGGCTGGATAAATGACTAAGCTCTCTTGTGACCCCCTGTGAAAAGAAAACAGTAAGTGGGAGAATGTTGGGTTTTGTTATATTCTTTCCACGACTAGCCCATGTAGTTAACCGGGGGGTTAGAAGGGGGGCAAAGCCCCCTTTCTTTGTGTCGATTGTGTAGCGGGGGGCGGTCACAGGGTGTTTGAGGGGTGTAGGTAACCCCACTCTATGTGGTCCAGGGCAGCGCCCTAGAAAATTTTGGTTTTGGACCCTATATTAGGTTGGGCGGACCTACCTATGGTTTTGTGCATGTTTTTCGCACATGTTTTTGGACGCGATGGTTTTCGGTCCATGGTATTGGATGCTTCAACATGTATAAATATGTATTGTAACATTGAAAGGAACATAATGAAAAATCAAGCTGGTAGTCCCGGTTTTGGGATCCAGGGGAAAATCTCTGTGTAAATGTGTTTTATGTGTTATGCTCTCGCATTATTTATTTTCTGTGTTTTAGAATTTGTATGTAGGTAATTTCTGTATGGGTTTAAAACCTACAGGGGTATTATCCCTATGTTAATTTGAACAGAATTTGGAAGAATGGTTTCATGGAGAGAGATTCCTCCTGTGTATTATGTTGTGACCAAAATTAGGGACGTTATCCATGTGTCAAGTGCATTGACCAGAATTAGGAATAATGGTCCAGTGAATGGACATTTTCCTGTATCATGTACTTTGACCAGAATTAGGGATGTTGTCCTTGTGTCTAGTATAGTGACCAGAATTAGGAAAATGGCTCTAGAGGATGAGTTGTAGCATCCTCGCATCCTGTGTGGATATTTGAGAGAGTTTCTTAGATCCCCAAGTGAATTTTTTGGATCTATGTTTAAAGAGAGCTTCTTGGATCTCTGAGGGAGTTGCTTCGATCTCCAAGTGAGCTGCTTGGATCTCTTGGAGAGGTGCTCAGATCTATATTTAGAGAAAACATGTTTTGGCATTCAACTTGGGTTAAGGCCACTTGGAGTTTAACCTATACTATGTGCACTAGGCATGTGATGGTGAACAAGGACTAGTCTGGATACCATGAGGTTGAGACGTCAACCATATCATGGTGATTAGTTGATATTAATGTTATACCATAGGTACTGGGTGATGCCATGATTATCATAGGTTAAGAGGGTTGACCTAGATGATTGTGATGCCGGTAATATTGATATTGATTTGATAATGATGTTAATCTAGTCTTTCCTTCGAAAAAATTTCAATTAGTTGACATCTTGTTAGAAATTATGAATACCTCCCTAGCTAAGAGGAAGTGTTGAAGAAGTTAGTTATGGTCGATATTCATAATCCTTGATGTATTTATAATAGTAGATAAAAGAATAAAATTAAGTTAAATTTTAAATTAGAAGAAAAAAATTAAAAGAAAGGAAGTCAACAAAAAACACTTAAAATTAAGATCCTTGAAAATAGCTCATACTCACGCAAATAACATATTTACCATAAATTACTAACCATTATAATTTTAGAAAGTATTTACGTAACAAATGGGATAAGGAAAAATATGAGAATAAATGTACTTACCATGAATTACTGCCCACCATTATTTATGTGAGCTTCACCACTTTAACAAATATCAGTAAATGTGCAAATGTGTAGACTTACTAGAATTTAATTTACAAAGAGACGTGATTTATTTTTTGAGAGATGTATCTTGGGTATCTTGGGAATAAATTACACTTGCAAATTTTCATTTTAAATATTCACTTAATACGCATATATATCTCTCTGTTACACACATGATTTCACATATCCTAAGTTTTTAAACATTGAGGAATGCAAATTGCTCCTTGGATAAGATGGGCTTGATGCAGATAACAATGATTTTGAACATGATTTTGTATATGCAATTGCATAAGGATATAGGCGATAGTCGTGAAATGTCTAGGGGTTATTAGCCTTGGGGATGAGTGGTATAAATATAGAATTAATCCCCTTGTGCATCTTCCCAGACAGTTTGCAATCCTCGATATCCATGATGAGATCTAATCTAATATGGTCAAAATAGGTAAGATAAAATTCAATAGGTCATCCATTTGGTCCAGGGATTTTGTCCTTTTTGAACCACTTCAGTACAAATTCAACCTCCCACAATATGACTGGATTATTCCATTTCTCCACATCCTCCTCATCCACAAATCGAGGCATTGTCCTGGAAATGCGGAGAACTTCTGCTATGGTAGCTTCTCGTGGGGCTTTAAACATTTGGGAGAAATGTCTAGTGCCCATATCCACAAGCTCACTGAAGGTGTTGACTTCCCTGCCATTTTTATCTCTTAAACTCCAAATCGTATTAATTAATTTCCTCCCCCCTGGCACATTGCTGGAAGAATTTAGTATTTTCATCCCTGGCTTATAGCCAAATGGCTTTGATATTTAATCTCCAAGTCTCCTCTTTCTGTCTTAAGAGTTTAATCTTTTCTGCTTCCAACCTGATAAGTTGTTCCTTCCTTTCAATGGATATATAACCTGAATTGCTTGTGCCCTCCATCTCATTAAGTTTTTCTTTAATTTTCAGTAGAGTAGCATCGTCTCTTATCTTTTTCTCTTTTTTCGATAATATGGTCATGTGCTTGATTGGAGATAAATTACTAGATATGACTACGATCGGTGAGGAGTTGAAATCTTGGCCACAGTGAATCCAAGGTTCCTTTACAATATTATGTAGTTCTCCTTCCTCAAGGCAGACCAAGTTGAATTTAAAAGGAGTGTTTGGCTTACAATTGGAGTTCATGACTTAAAAAAAATGGGAAATGATCAGATATACCCCCAGATCCCACCCACTGTCTAATTTTGTCCAAACGATCCACTAGTGGTGCTTTAATGATAAATCGGTCCAATCTTTGAGCCAATGCATGCTTTCCAATTCTCGTATTTCACCAAGTAGGTTGAATGTTGGTCGTGTCTATATTCAGGAGACTATGAGAATCCAATAGGTGCTCAAAATATTCAGTCAAGGGATCAGTTTGTGCTCGTGAGCCCCATGATTCAGCATGTCCCAATGAGAAGTTCAGATCTCCTCCAATGATGATATTGTCCTTATCCATAAATTATGAAGTCATCAGTTTATCCAAGAAGCCCACACGATTATGACAGTGTCTATATATATTTATCAAGTAGAGTGAGGCGTCTAGTCCAATAGATGTGATGTCTACACCCAATAAGCTTTCACTTCCCCAAATGTTTTCAATATTAATAGTTATGTTATTGACACCAATGGTGCACGCCCCCAATCCATCTCTCACATCAAGTGTATGGAAGGTCCAGCCAGGAAGAATGGATGTTGGTAAGGTGTTGATGGAAACACCCTCACCCAATGTCTCTTGTAGGAATAATACATTGATCCTCTCAGATTCAAAAAGTGTCATGAGTGCCAATTTTTTGTCTGGGCTAGCCAAACCCCTATAGTTGAAAGAGAGGCACTTCATGGGGTAACCAAATAAGGGTTTCTTTGTGCTCTAAGAACCTAGTCAATGGAGGTTTATATGCCTATCGCCACTTCAATTCCATCCCTCCAGATGGCCTTAGATATATATGATTTCCTTCCCCTAGGGATTTTCTATGATTTAGGGGGAGGGTCGTCACATAGTCTCAAGGTATGATGTGGCTTGGGGTGGGAAAGGGATGAGAGATTGTATCTATGTTGTGAGCTATTTCCCAATTATTCATCCCATTCAGTATGTAATGAGCGTACTCCCTCAATTGTGATAGGATCAGTGGCCAGATTAGTGGGGGGGGTGAAGCAACAAGACATGTGATGGGACTCAAATTGCATGCAGATAAACACAAACCCGATGCAACAATTGATAAATTGGCATATTTAGAATTAAAAACATTACAAGATATGGGAGGAGAGGATATGAGAGTACCCGGAAACAGACCAGTGCGAGAGGAGTGAGATCTAGTGACCCTTACAGCATGAGGTCAAGCATCCGGTTGTTGAGGAGTCTTCCCAATCTCTCTCCACCACCTCGGGGGTTCCATTGATGCATTATGTCCATGATTTGATCCAATATCCACTTGTGCCTATTTTGCCATTTTCGTTTGTATTTTTGGGCACTCAATGTGCACAGTGGTGATTAGTGGGCAGTCTTTATACAAGTAACTGACTTCATGGCAATGCCTGCACCGGAATAGTACCCCCTCGTAATCTAGGATCTGCCATCTAATGATATCCCTATATTAGAAGCTAAGACTTTCTACTAGCCCTTCTTTGGTATCCAAATGCACCATAATTCTGGAAATGGCAATGCTGTCAAATTTAATGTATGATCTACTGATCTAGGTGGATGTTGGTGGCCACCCACCTATCCCATTTGGACCCCCACAACTATCTCTTTCAACTTTTTCAGTTTCCTAAATTGTAGCACAATTTACTATTTTTGGCAGTTTTTCGGGTCCTAAACTTCCGGAGCCATTTTGAGGCCCTAAACGACATTTTTTTGGGAATGTGGGGAAACATGGGTCCACGGACCCATGTTGCCTCCCAAAGTGGTAGTACTCAGATAGATCTTTCTAACGAGCTATCGTACGCGTCAAACGGAGATCGTATGCCAAAGTTACGACCCCGAGAAATTGATGTACCAATTTACCCAAACGGGGCCCACAATTTGGCGTTTCATCTTCTAGGGTTAGATTTCGGGATGTGAAGGGTTTTCCATTGTTTCTCAACAATAAATAGGCCTTCGAGCCTCATTGTAACACAGTTCGGAACAGTTCAGAGGCATGTAGCCGCCACATCTCTCCTCAGAGATAAGCTACCATTGCCCTAACTGGTTTCTTTCCATTTCTATTTGTAAGAATATTTCAGTATTTTACAGTAATGAAATGAAGTATTATTTCCGCTGCATATCTGTATTTATGGTTATCTCTGTGTTTTATTGCGTTCCTGTCTAAATCCGGATCAGTGGTATCAGAGCGGTCTGCTTTTTCTCTATTTTTCTTTGCATGTCCCCAACGAGGTCGGGATATAAGGAGTTAGGTTTGGAACTGGTCAAACCTTTGCAAGACCAGCCTCGCAAATCTCGACGACCTCCCATGGCGGATCAGAAGAAAAACGAGGGGGCAGGAGATCCTATCAAAATCTTGCTCGAAGAAGCCCTCGAGCAACAAAGGAACGCGATGATGGACAACTTTGCCCAAATCCTTCAGCGGTTACCTAGAGGCGACGCATCAGCTTCCAATAGCTACTCTGGAAATGCCACACTGTTTAAGGTACAAGTTAATTTTGAAATCCCCATCTTCGAGGGTCAAATAGATGCAAATGCCATAGATAAATGGTTAAATCTTCTCGATTGGTATTTTTCTGTTCATGAATTTTCAAGTCGGGAAAAGATTGTTTTCGCTCTTCTCAAAGCAGCCCCCCACGTCAAGGACTGGTGGGAAACCTAATGCGAACAGAAGGATGAAAGTACAGGTTCACTGTTTTCAGCCGCACCCACTTGGAATGACTTCCGGGATGCCATAAAGGAGCAGTACTACCCTGTCAAAAGCTATGAGGACAAATACATCAAATGGACCACACTGCGGCAGGGACGAGACCAAGATTTGCCGGAGTTCACAAACATTTTTCATACCCTTCGCACACAATTGGGTATCAAAGATTCTGAGCTGCATCTGATACTCAAATACCGCGGCTGCCTACACAGATACATCCAGGAAGAGATGGAGTTCTTGAACATCTCCTCACTTGGCACAGCATACCGATACGTTGTCAAAATCGAGCAAAATTTCAAACAGAAGAAGCGAGACTTTGGATCTGCAAATCCAAAGCCCAAAGGACAAAGCCAAGGCGGGGTGACCCAAGACAACCCGTCGGAGCCACAAGAAAAGAACAACACCACGAAGCCGAAGAAGGACACAGGAAAGTGGTGTGAGTTCCACAAGAGTCCCACTTATAACACAAGTGAGTGTTGGACCAAGCAGTCGCTGGTGGCCGAGTTGAAGGCTTCCAAATCATATGCATGTTCCGACTCTAAGTCAGAACCCGACAAGGGGAATGACAAAGGGAAGCAGATCATTGATGCGGATCCTAGCGCCACTGTTGCTACTACCAAGATCCAGAAAAATGAGCCCGAAGATCCAGAGGAGGGGGAACATCTTTTCCACTCACAGATGTGGGTGAAGGGTTCGCCACTGCAATTCATTGTCGACAGTGGTAGCCAAAAGAACCTCATTTCAGCAGAGGTCGTGAAGCGGTTGGGCATACCAACTACACCACACCCACAGTCGTACAGTATCGGTTGGCTTCACGAAGGACGAGATCTCAAAGTTCGCCAGCAGTGTCGCCTTCCCTACAGCAGCAAGCCCTTCACAGACGAGGTATTGTGTGATGTTACGCCTCTGGATGTTTGTGATGTACTATTAGGCCAGTCATACTTATGGAAGCGACATGCTGTGTATGAGTCAAGGCCTCGCGCTGTCATCATTTCTTTGGATAATTCATTATACAGGATACCGGAGGTAGCCCCATCTACCGCCACCTCTTTGATCACTGCTAAGAAAGGCAGCAAGCTCATCTCACAAACTAGGAAATTTATTTTTTGTCTGGTTCGCTCCCAAAGTAAGGGGAAGATCGTTGCTTCATCCATGACCACCGCGAAGGGTTCCTCCACACAGCAGCAGCAACAGAGGGATACAGTCGTGACAGAACATAGGAACAACTTCTCCTTACCCGGAGGGGTACCACACAAGTTTCAGGTGGGCGACAAAGTTTGGTTACATTTGCGGAGGGAGCGCCTTACCAAAACCCATCAGAAACTCAGACCACTTCGACATGGTCCTTACACCAGTAACAAGGCTACGGGAAACAATGCTTTGAAGCACAACATTCCTCCATTCCTTCGCTTGCACCAAGTGTTCAATGTGGACCGTTGCCGACCATGCTCCCCACCATTTCTGAACACATCGGAGATTGCAGAACAACTCACCAGAGACCCAACTCAGCAGAAGCTTCCTCATCTCAGGGAGGAACTCAATGCAATGGGGACCAATGCTTCCTAAGGGGGGAGGAATGATCTAGGTGGATGTTGGTGGCCACCCACCTATCCCATTTGGACCCCCACAACTGTCTCTTTCAGCTTTTTCAGTTTCCTAAATTGTAGCACAATTTACTATTTTTAGCAGTTTTTCGGGTCCTGAACTTCCAGAGCCGTTTTGAGGCCCTAAACGACGTTTTTTTGGGAATCTGGGGCAACATGGGTCCATGGACCCATGTTGTCTCCCAAAGTGGTAGTACTTGGATAGATCTTTCTAACGAGCTATCGTACGCGTCAAACGGATATCGTATGCCAAAGTTACGACCCCGGGAAATTGATGTACCAATTTACCCAAACGGGGTACAATTTGGCATTTCATCTTCTAGGGTTAGATTTCGGGATGTGAAGGGTTTTCCATTGTTTCTCAACAATAAATAGGCCTTCGAGCCTCATTGTAACACAGTTCAGAACAGTTCAGAGGCATGTAGCCGCCACATCTCTCCTCAGAGATAAGCTACCATCGCCCTAACTGGTTTCTTTCCATTTCTATTTGTAAGAATATTTCAGTATTTTATAGTAATGAAATGAAGTATTATTTCCGCTGCATATCTGTATTTATGGTTATCTCTGTGTTTTATTGCGTTCCTGTCTAAATCCGGATCATCTACCATGGTCTAGATATATCCCCAGATCATCCCCAATGCGCCTGGAAACATCTTCCGACCAGAATTGTAGAGATAGACTTGGTAGTTGCACCCATATTGGTCCCACCCCTAATTTTTCTTTATCAGGGTCAAAAAGTGGCAACCATCACTTAAGTAGTACCGGTGTCATTTCATTGTGCCAGTACTTGGACAACACCCAGTTTGCCTGGTCAGGGCTTGCGAAGATGAGGGTGAACCATTCGTACCTCATAGTAAGGATGACCGATAGTTGATCCAGGATATGGACCCAAATATCCACAATCCATCATTTTAACCTAGCTGTGGAATAGCTCCAGCCTCTGACTCGTCTGACTATCGTCGTTCTGTCAGTGTCCGCAACCTATGCCATACTTATTCCTTCTCCAAAAACTAGCAGTCGCCCATGTTCCTGCACCTCAGGGCACTTTGATTATTTCCAACACGTACTTTGTGGGTGATTTTCTGGGGAAATTTCAGGCACCTCTTGTTGGTTATCATCAGATTCTGATACCCTGGTTTCCTCTTGTGCTGGTATTTGTTGTGATATGCCCTCAAAACATCTAGAAGTGCGAACTGGGTGTTGTGGGTGAGTAACCCTTGGTTTGGCCCCTGGGTTGTCAGGTATGTTGATCCCTAGGTTTTTTATGCCAAAGGTGGCTGCCTCATTACCAAGTAAACCCCTAACTACCACGGATGTTTCTCCAAGACCAGATGTTTGATGTGCATGTTGTGCATATTCCCAATATTGCAGCTTGGAAGGAGACGATATTTTTACTAACGGTTGAGGTTTTTCATCCTGTAAATTCTATATGAAATCCAAAGTTGTTGTAGGGGTCGGTTGTACAAAACCTACGTCATTAATGGTGGCCACTTCATTCTCCATATCATATATAAATGCCCCATCCTAGACATCCAATGCATGGGGGTTCTCTAGTGTTTGCCTTGTTAGATGCTGAGGTGGATCAACCATCCAAATTGGTGTTGTATCGATCAAGTTTGATGAGTAGTCAACCAAATCTTCCTCCATGAAAACGATGTTTGTTATGGTTGTTGTTGTTCTGATGAAATATGCTCAAAAATGTTTCTACCTTCTGCCGACAAAACCCTGGCCCAGTGAATATTCTAGCCAGTCCTCCCGTTGGTCGATTCCCTTTTAGAACTTGATGTCCATCCATACTTGATCCAAAATAGTTAACACCATCCAGGTCCGTCAGGTCCTCGAAGTTTGTTGGTCATAGAATGTGTCGTCACCATTTTGGTTGTTAGCCCCTGTCGTCCCTAGGTTTCCATTGTGATTCTAGGTTTTATCCTCCACACCAAAGCCATCCCCAAATCACCTAATTTCAAAACTGGGCCACCATGGTAACTATTTTTCATCATGCAACTTCCATCATTCATCATATATCCCCCGAAAGTAAAGCTCCACTCCTCAAAACAGGTCCATATGAAACAAGAAAGTCCACCAATCATTCCTATAATGTTAGTAGATGATTCTTAGGTTTTGTTTAAAGTTTTTTTCTCAATTTATTTAAAATGAATCTAGTAAAATTGTAAATTCAAAACATGACCGATATTTTGCATTTGAATTAATCTTATAATTTTCTGTAGATATATAAAACAACAATTACTTAAAATTGCATTATAAAATATGGGATGTACATTAAATTTCATTAATGTGTAGAAAGGCTAATACATTTGCATTCGTGTATGAAATTTTTAAAGACCAGAGAATGTATGCACATATAAATTACTTGTCGTGCATGAAAACATAATATCAGTAGCATCAAATCCTCAATAAATTCCTACATAACAGGAAGTATACATATAACTTTGTAACTCAATACAAGGTCCAATGAGTATCACTTTCACATCATCACATTCTTATGTACAACTTAAGAGTGGACAAAAAGAAAGGCTAACAATGTACTTGAACTCTAATTTCTCAAAGATGAATCCAACTAGAAGAAAATGTTGGGTTGTTCAATTTTTAAAATTCTAATGGAATGTCATCCTCAATGATCCGTTCATGGTCAAATTTTGACATTCTCCATTTTTTAATTTTCAATTGTTTTTTTTATTGAAATTCTATCAACTTTATGCGCCCTACACAAACCAAGTGACTATATTGACAACTTATGACATCAGGTTGATAGTCTTGAAAGTAAACATCACTCTCAGTTTGGTGAGTTTCTTGGAAAAAATAACCTTTCAGTGTAATAGACCCTCTTTCATATATAAAGTCGTTATCATCATAGTTTTCCAATAAATTCATCTTGCGTTCATTGCATCGCATCAATTAATACTTGACATTTTCTATGTTGTTAATGGGTGAAACTACTGCAACAAAAATCTCCTACATATTAAAACAAGTGTAAATTCAAATCATAATTAACATGAAATTAACTTTATCAACATGGACTTGATTTTATTATCTATTTCTAGATTTCTATATTTTAACTATTATCTAGATACTTATACACATTGATTTTAAGAACATAAAACACACACACACACACACACACACACACATATCCTTTGAAAGCAATTGAAATGTTACATTCTCTTACAAGATCATAAACTCGATCACCTTCAGATGATACTATAGTGTCTTATGATTCCATCTCTTCGAAGCTTGCAACTGACATTTTCCCCTTTGTATTTAGTTTTGTATGTTTCCAAGCTTTTTCATACATATTGTTTTCACAAACATCATTGGATTGTGTGTCCTCTATGCAAACATGACAAAAACAAGAATATTTTGTTATCAAATGCAAACGAATTTCGGTAATCATTTTTTTTAATTGAATGCAATTTTCAAATCCCTTTTACTATTTCAGCTTCATATATAATTGATCTATCTATATCTTCAACTCCAATATGCCAAAAAATATATATAGTAAATTCAAACAAGAATTTAAATATGCTATTTAAAATACAATTTATATATCAAAGATAATGATCCTCATACTGTTTAAACTATATAATTTATAAATATTTAAATTAGAAAATTAATAAAAATTATCATATATTAAAACTATATACAAGTTCATTTGTATATATGTACATACCTCTGTACCTCCCTTGATGGGTTAGTCTGATGGCTTAGTGCAACATTGCACCATTGAACAACATGTTCAGCTGAGACAAGATGGTTTGGAGAGTGGTCCATTTGATATCTTTGAAGTGCTTGTTTTATACATGCCTCATGTTCTCCTTTTCCATGACCAGTCTCAAAGAAATTCGAACAATATTTAATGTGGTTTTTCTTATGAAGACGACACATCCAAAAAAATGATCGTGAAGATTTGAATTGACCTACGTATCCATCTACCCATATCCAATGTTCATTGAATTTTATTCCATGACCTTTCAATGAGTCTTAAATCTGATCAAAACCATGTTGTACAAAATGTGTATCATGTGTACGATCATCGCTAATATAAAAGTAATATTCTTTAATAACATGTTGATTCTCACCGGTGCTTTCTATATCATCAACGTTTTTTTTTCAGCATGTCTATATAGAATATGGACAAGTATAGAGACTTGGCTAGAATGATAATATTCACTCTGTATTTCATTTTGTGCAACAAATATGTAATTCTCTGCAAAATCAACTATTGACAAAATGGTCCCTCGTGGAAAAACTTCATGCGATTTTTTGAATTTCAGGTCCTGCCATTGATCTCTATGTGAATGTTTGGTGTACTTATAAATTTTTGTCTCAAATTTCTTCAAAAACTCTATCACATAAATTTCGTCTTCTTGTAAACCAATCTTTTTAGCACTTGTACTATTATTTGAACTAATCGATGTATGGATATATGCATATCTCTTGCATTTCACTTTTAGGTTAGACAATGATTGATCATTTATACCAATAGAATACTTTCTTGTGAAATAAAGTCAAATTTCCACAATGATCACTTTTTTTTACCACCAACACATTTCTTTTGGTAAAATAATTCATGACTTTCTCTTACACATAGAATTTCAGATATGAACCATGGATAATGCAAGGAGGAGGAAAATTTTTCCAAAATGTTTTACCAAAATTAAGGAAGGTTTCTTTTATGAAACCAACTTACAAAAAGATATAAAAGATAGATCAACACCTTATAAATTAGCCTCTTCGAGGGGGCAACCTCATTTACATTACACAAATGAACCATTCTTGGATGATACAAATGACAAGACCTCCTTTCTATATATAGGAGTCTAAGGGGTCATAATATAATCATAGCCGACATAACAATAATAATGTAAGGGCACAACAATAACAATAGTGGGCTTCTATGGGGCACAATAATAACAATATGGGGACTACATGGGCACAACAATATAATAAGGGGGTTGCACTAATAACAATAAGGGGTTACACTAGTAGTATAGGGACCTAACATGCCCCTCTCCTTAAAAAAGTGTTTTCCTCAACAATTGAGTAGTTCTGGATGCTTCCGTGTAAAATTCTCGTCCTCCCATGTGGAATCTTCAGCGGGTAAGTTCTTCCACTTGATGAGATACTCTAAAATTGATTGATTTCATAGTTGTTGGGTTCTTGTTTCTGTGACTGCTTCAGGTTCCAATATGATTTTTCCTTGCTTGTCAAGTTCCAAAAATATTGTTTGAAATGGGAGCTTGCCATCTATAACCTTCTTTAAGCATGAAACATGGAAAATTGGGGGCACTCGGGAAGATGCAGGGAGCTCCAATTTGTATGCCATAGTACCAATCTTTTGCAGCACCTTGTAAGGACCACAGTACTTTGGTGATAATTTATTATCCTTCTTAGCTTGCTTGAGGGACATTTGTTTGTATGGTTGTATTCGTAAACATACATAATCACCTACATCAAAACTTCTTTCACTGCGATTTTGATCTACCTATTGTTTCATTCAATTTTGCACCAAAGTGGGGTTATCCTTTAAAAGTTGGAGAACTTGTTGTTGATGCTCGATGTGATCTTTCACTGCTTGAACCTTTTTCTTCTTGATATGTCCTTCTATCTTGAGAGTTTGAGGAGTGGTAATTATTGCCAATGCATTACAAGATATGGTCAGATTCATTTCTTGATGCTCGATGTGATCTTTCACTTCTTGAACCTTTTTCTTCTTGATATGTCCTATCTTGAGAGTTTGAAGAGTGGTAATTCTTGCCAATGCTTTACAAGATATGGTCGGATTCATTTATTCTTTCTCTAGGGTTAGTTCCTATGTATATCCTCTTCTTTTTATGTTTCTTGATCCTTTTCTTCCTCCTCTTCATAATCTATGTAAAATAATTTCTTCTCAGCACACTTATGACCGTTAGTGTATTTTCTATCACAACTGTAACAAATCCCTTTTTCTCTTTTTTCTTCCAATTGTTGTGGTGTAAACCTTGTAGGTTGTGGAAGGCTAGGAGCAAAAAGACTTCCATATTTATAGTTGTGAGTGGTAGGATTCCTTGTTTCCATAATTTTGCTTTCAATTTTTCTTGCCAACCTGAATGCCTTCTCTAATGAATCAAGTTCCAAAAGACAAACCTCATGTTGAATGTTATCCTTTAAAGTCTCTATGAAGACGTCAATCCTTTGCTTCTCTAGAATACCATTTACCCTTATATTCAATTTTTGGTAGTCCTCAATGTGCTTTTCCATTGAACCCTTTTGTTTGAGATTAACAATTGGCTAAAGAACATGTTGCTCTTTGTATCCTCATAATGTGATATCGTTTCCTCCGTGAAAATTGACCAAGTGACAAGTGGTTTATGAGAAAAAAGCCATTTATACCATAAAAATTGATTCGATTCTAAATATAAAGATACAATACGTACCTTCTGTAACAGTTGTACATCATGTAGATCAAAATATTGTTCCATCTGTAGTATCTAGTTTACCAGATCCTTGCAATCAAACTTCCTCATATCGCCTTTTCTTGATTTTAGGAGCTCGATATTTAAATGACTGTAACTCTATAATTTCAGATCTCCAAGGTCTAAGATTGCGACCTGCAGTAGCCCTCTGCGTCCTCTTTCCAATGCCACCAGTCTAATCAAAATTGGATTCTCCAAGAAAGAGTTACTCCCAATCTCCCAAGATGACTTGCTTATATACCTTTTGGGTAGCGGAAGCCTCGCGCAATGGCTAAGGGGCGCGAAGCTGGACATTTTGGGTAATGTTAGGGTAAAGACTCCACTAAACGCGTGGAGCACGAATTGTAATAGGTTGAGTCAAAGGGTAGTCCGCTCGAAAATAATGTAAATAAATATAAATAGAGTCAGCTCGCGCAGGGGTTGTGGGCCAGGGAAGGGTATAAATAGAGCGAGGCTCTATGGGGGAAAAGTAGTTTTTGGAGAATATGAAATGTAATGGGTACTTGAAGTAGAAAGATTGAAAGCGTCTGTAAGTCCAAGTCGAGGGATAAGGGTAGTAGGTAGAGGCTCTGCAGCTGTGTGCGTAGAGGCCTAGAAAGTCTACAGCTGTGTGTGCGGACCCCTGCAGCTGAGTGCGCACGGTAGATCTGGATGTATTGGTGAAGAATAATAATAAAGATAAGTTTTCTTCTGGAATTCTGTGTTATCACACATCTGTCTTTATGGTTTACCTTTTTATATCTGGTTAATGCAAATGTGATGAATGTATGAGAATCTGGGTTCATTTCATGCATAAATAAATTATATTGGTTAAATGTTTTCTTAAAGACCCTATTGAATAGTTCTGAATCATAACGGCTTCATTCAAGTAGAATAGCGCATGAATAAGAAAAATATAATCACCCTGGATCAGTGCGAAGGCCAAGAAGCGTGGAGTTATAGACCAAAGTGCAAACCCTCCAGTACACATCTAGACATCCCTAGGGTGCGGAAACCTGGTTCCAGCACCCTCCCCTGCTAACTCGCGTGAGACCTCAATCTGCGCTCTGCGGGCTGTTGCTGAAAGGGCCGGTAGTTGCGGGATTTGTTTGGCTAAATAACTCTTCCGAAGTTGGGTCAAGCCCAAACGAGCCAACAAATGGTTCCATTGCCGGGACCGAGATCTGCCTAAGGGGTGTCTAATGTGGGAACATTGGAATCCTATAAAGAAAGAACTCGAAGATTGGTGGGATCTGAAGCTTCGCGAATTCGCGGTTCAGGAAAACAGAAATTCACGAATATCGGAGGAATAGTGGTTGGACTGCTATATATTCACGAACATACATGAGATCTTCTTCGTAACATTCCCGATAGAATTGTATGAGTGGATCGCGAAGTTAGCTGATAGCATGGGGAGGTGCAGATTGGACCAGCCCATAGTGTGGACTTTGGAACTAGTGCGAAGGCTGGAAGCCACTGAAGATAGACTTGCGCGCGCGGTAGACCACTGGTTAGATCGGATCATTGGGGGGTTTATCAATGAATTCGCGATAGATACAACCATAAGTTACAGTGAAGCAGAAAGGTACTTTCTCCAAGGACCATGGGGTAGGTGCATCAAATCATTGAATACTTGGATTAAGATGTTGTTGTGTGAGAAACAGATTTTGCGCGTGTATTGATGTCTGCGGTAATGCGAAGTGGAAAGGGTTATCGAAGAATAGAAGAAGTAGAGAACAGCCCATTGGTTTCTATCTCGCGGGAAAGCGAGGAGGATCTCGCTAGGTTCTCGCCGGGGAGTGCGGTCCGATTGATTAAAGAACACTTCCCACTGATACCACCTCCATCTACGTCGTCACCCACTTCACCCACATCGAGTCCATCCAAACCAACACCTTTGCCACCTCCTCCACCACCAAGAGCTGGGATGGCGACCACAATCAAGTTACCAACATTCCAGGGTGTAGGGAATGAAGAGCCCAGTCGGTTCTGGTTTGTGATAAAATCTGTATGGGATGCGCAAGGTATAACAGATGAAAACATTAAGAAGGCTACGCTGGTTAGTGCACTACAGGACCGTGTGCTAACATGGTATATAAAATACTCAACCGACCATCCAGGTGAGGGAATAGCGGCAATCCAGGACATGCTGAATAAAGAGTCTGGCCAACCAATGTCTGAAGCCCAGTCGGTCATTGGGTTCAAGGAGATAGCAATGTTGCCTGCTGAAACTCCGTGGGATTTGGACCAGAGATTGAAAAGTACTGTCCATGAGGCCAACATGGCCTTGACGAATGCACAACACTGCACTTGGTTCGTCGCATTGCTAACGCCATACCTAAAGACAACTTTGTCACAACAGAAGATCTCAACCCAAGCGAAAGCGCTGGAAGTAGCAATGCGGCTACACGAAACCCCGGTACGGGACCCAGGGTTAGGAGTTCAACAAATCCAAGCACAAGTCCAAAATTTTTGTTTGGAGATACAAAAGTTAAAACACAACCAGACGCCGCGTTCATAAATCCGGGAGGAAGTATGGTGCATAAAGTGCAGAGGCTAGGGACACGATAAGGATCATTGTCCAGTGTTGGTGAATTTTGTGGTCACAGGGGGGCCGACACCATTGCGACCAGAGGCACAGATAGGGCTGAGTGCGGTCACCCTGCTCTAGTGTGCAATCTATCAGGTAGGAGGAAAGCACAACATGGATAATTGTCATCTATTACCAAAATACAACCAGACCCCTCAGCAACTCTTTTGCAACTTTTGTAGATCAGTGGGTCATGAGGAAAGGGATTGCCGTAGTTATCAAATGTTGATGGACCAGGAACCTACCTACAGAATGCAGACTGAGGGGCAAGGTTAGGATCTAGCCATGGAAATTGGGCACGGTGGGTTCACAGGATGGGGTCGAGGACGGGGCAGAATGGGACTAGGAAGGGGTCGTGGGCAGCTAATCTGTTACAACTGTGCAGGACTGGGAAATTATGCACGAGATTGAACCAATCCGACCCGAATATCATGTTTGTATAATGAGAAATTCGATCATGAGCTGCTAGATTGCCCGATGCTGATAGCACAGATTCACGAAAAGAAGGCAGTGCCTCCTACAACAACGCAAAATGTGTAGATGATGAGATCCGAACCCCGCGACTATGAACCCACAGTCAACAGGATATTGTGACACGACGCAGCCACAAAAAAGAATAATGGGAAGACTAATATGGAAGCTAGGGAAAGCTTCATGGACATCTCTACTCGAGGTAGTAGGGATCTGCCTAAGCCAACTCGGGATCCCTCGATGATGACTAATTTCTTAGAGACATGCCTAAAACTGCTTCATGACAACCAAGCAGTTAGAGGGTTACAGGAAGTGATTAATATATGCACAGAGTGGGGTGAACCTCGCTTGGTCCAGAAAATAGGAAGACATGCATCAAGAACGGGTTGGGAAATGCGGCTAACGGCGCAGATTGGCGACTACGAGATGGATCAAGTCATTCTGGACCTGGGTTTTGATGCAAACGTATTGCCTAAACAGACTTGGGAGTGCATGGGTAAGCCTACACTACAATGGTCTCCTATCCAATTGCGGCTGGCCAACCAACAAAAGATCTTGCCCATGGGAAGGCTGCAAGGGATTACAGTAGACATTGATGGCATAAGTACCCAGATGGATTTTGAAGTTATTGAAATCATGGACGAACATAGTCCGTATCCTACGTTGCTAGGGATACACTGGGCCATTGATATGAATGGGGTTATTAACCTCAAACAGAGGAAGATGATATTCAAGAAGAAGTCACTCTGGGTTGTTGTTCCGCTGGACCCAACAGACGGACCGCGCTACACAGAACCGGCGTGTGGTGAAGAGAGGGGCGATGTATTAGATAGTATCTACAAACTTGCTACAACAGAGGAGCGGAGATTCTCACGGGGTTACGCCAGTGATTCAGATGAGGAGGATGAGCGATGGCGCAACAAGGTGAACGAGGCAACCACATTGCACTATAATATGATGACGAAATCCCTGTATTGCATTAAAGTTCAGAACCGCGAACTACCAATGTATGACGGGCTGACAGTAGTAGAGGACTTCCTGGATAAGTTTGAAAGCATGGTACCAGAGTACCAACGGTTCGATGCACTAAAATGGGCATTGCACACAACACCGACGCGATGGTGGGATACCCATGTAGGGACCTTCGAAGATTGGCGAAGCTGTAGGCGCATGATGCAGATAAGATTTGGGAAGCCTGAGCTACGAATAATGGGGAAATACAATGGACGAGATGATCCATGCATGCACTTGACCAATTGGACCTGAGCTTATGGTGCGGAGCCTCAACCAGAATGGGTGCACTTATTTTATCATACCCTGGATGTCATTCCAAGAAACTGGTATACGGAAACAAAGCTCCAGCATGGCACTGGCGAATGGGATATCTTGCGCGAAGGGTTTTTGTTGACTTTTCTCTTTGAAGACCAATGGATGGATACTGTGGATGACACATTACAGCTAGTAAAGGCCGCAATATTCAGAACACCGTTGGAACCAGAAGAAGTTGGGCCATCAGACTGGGTGCGACAGTTGAACCAAGCCTTAGCATGTTACAATGTACAAGCAGAAGATGATGAGGATGACTCGCGTAACATCAATATACCAGAATCCAAAGGGAATCATGAGGTGCGCGACCCTAAGATAGAAGATCCAGACATCACGATGTCATTGAAAAAAAGGCAAGTAAATATCAGAATAGAGGAAGAGCCGAAGTATGCCACGCTTGGGGACTACTGGGACGACACCACGGTGGAAAAGGTCGTCGAACTACTCCGCGAATACCACAATTTATTTCCTACAAAAATGACGGAGTTAAAAGGGATTCTAGGAGACCTAGGAATGATGAAGATAACTTTGAAGCCAGATGCAAAGCCAGTAAAGCAATGACCCTATCGATTGAATCCAAAATACAAAGAAAAAGTCCATGAAGAATTGGATAAGATGTTGGCAGCAAGAATTATTGAACTAGTTGAGGAGTCCGATTGGGTAAGCCCTATGGTCGTACAGGAGAAGAAACAAAAGGGGGAGATTCACATCTGTGTGGATCTGTGAAAGCTCAATGATGCTTATGTTAACGATCCGTTCCCAACACCCTTTACAAATGAGGTACTAGAAAATGTGGGCAGGCAGGAAGCATACTCCTTCATAGACGGGTTCTCCGGGTACCATCAAATCAAGATCGCACCCGAAGATTGGAGCAAGACAACGTTCACTACCGAATGGGGTTGTTTTCAGTATACAGTAATGCCCTTTGGACTGAAGAATGCGCCCGCGATATTTTCCTGTATTGTGGTAGCCGCATTCAAGGAGTTTATCCACAAGTTCTTAGAAGTCTACCTGGATGACTGGACTGTCTTTGGCTTGGTTAAGAAGCATGTCATGAGCTTACGATTAATGCTAGATACCTGCCGACGACACCAGATTGCACTCAACTTAAAGAAGTGTACTTTTCTCGTCCCTTTTGGGAACTTGCTGGGCCATGTGGTTTATAAGCAAGGACTGATGGTGGATCTGGCCAAGATCGCTGTCATATTGAATCTGCAAGCATCACGCAGTGTAAAGTAGCTAAGGCTATGTTAGGACATATGGGCTACTATCGGAAGTTCATCAAAAGCTACGCCCAGATTACAGCTCCGATGGAGCAATTGCTGAAAAAAGATGCTACTTATTGCTGGAATGAGGAATGCAACAGAATCCTAGAGACACTTAAGGAGAAAATGGCTTTAGCTCCTATATTGGTCTTTCCGAAATGGGACGTTGAGTTTCATGTGCATGTGGACGCATCTTGTATCGCACTGGGAGCGGTACTCACTCAACGAGGAGTAGAGGGACTGGACCATCTAATTGCATTCACAAGTCATAGGTTGTCCAAGGTAGAGAAGAATTACTCCACTACTGAGCGAGAAGGATTAGCGATGGTATACATGCTCCAGAAGTTCCGTCACTATCTGCTCGGAGGACATTTTAAGATGTACACGGATCACTTTGCGCTCAAGTACCTAGTGAACAAGCCTGTGTTGGGGGGTCACATTTGTCGATGGTTGCTGTTGTTTCAAGAATATGATTTTGAGGTTGTTGTAAAGTTGGGACGTCTGAACGCAGGTCCAGATCATCTGTCCCAAATTGAGATTGGTGAAGAATCAACAAATCTAGGAGAGGGACTTCCGGATGCTCAATTATATGCCATACATATTGCAGATGGCCACTTTGAAGATATCATCCACTTTTTTAATACGGGCACTACGCCACAGGGGTATTCCGTCTAGCAAAAGAAGGAATTGCTGATACGCACAACAGATTTTACCATAATTGCAGGCCACCTCTACAAGATGGGCAACGATGAAATATTGCACAAATACGTACCTGAATTTGAGCGTGGGCAGATCCTGGCCGAAGCACATGGAGGGGCTGCTGGCAGACATTATGCGGGCCGTGCCACAGCCCAGAAGATTCTTCGCGCCGAATTATGGTGGCCCACTCTACATCAAGATTCAAAGGCATACTATCGGGCCTGCAATGTATGTCAACGGATGGGCAAGCCGTCGCGAAGGGATGAAATGCCACTTTAGCCACAGATGACACTACAGCCATTTGTGAAATGGGCGATTAACTTTGTCGAGCCTACCGAACCGTGAGGAAAGATGGGCGCGTGCTATATCATCACTGCGACTGAGTATTTGACCTGATGGGCCGAGGCACAACCAATTAAAGATTGCATGGCTGCGACAGCAGGAAAATTCTTGTTTGAAAACGTACTGACTAGGTTCGACTGCCCAAAAATTCTCATGAGTGATAGGGGAACACATTTTTTGAATGAAACGATCAGTGCACTCACTGAGGAATTCCAGATCTATCACCAACAGAGTACACCCTACCATCCGCAAGTGAATGGGACCATTGAGGCATTCAACAAGATTCTAGAGACTGCATTGACGAAAGTTTGCAATGCGTGACGAAATGACTGGGATTTTCGCATTCCTACCGTGCTATGGGCATACAGAACTACATGCAAGAAGCTGATAGGCCAAACACCATTTCGGTTATTTTATGGCCAGGAGGCCATTATGCTTATGGAATATATTGTGCCTAGTCTACAGATTGCGGCAATCACAGGTATGGCAGACCGTGGGGCATTCGAAGAGAGGCTTGTACAACTAGAAGAATTGGAGGAGGAACGATTCCTGGCAGGATTCCATCAGTAGGTACAAAAATAGTGCTAGAAAGCATGGCATGATCACCATATCAAGGTGCTCACCTTCAAGGAGAATGATCTAGTCTTGCTGTATGAGAATAAGTTTGAAAAAATCCCAGGAAAACTCCACATGCACTGGTTGGGACCCTATGTCATCAAATAAGTTACCAATGGAGGCACGGTTCAACTGGCTAAACTCAATGGAGACCCCTTTCCAGGAAAAGTGAACGGCAGTCGCCTAAAGCTCTACACGGGCAGGCCGACCACTTGACTAGCCAAGGAGAAGATAGTCTCACTACTCCAACCAGTTGCAAGAGAGCACGGGATGATAAAGCAGCCTAGGGAACAAATGTGCAAGAACCCTGGTGCGCGAGCATTTGACCAAACACAAGGGTCTTGGTGGCGCGAGGGGGCTCACGCAGATGCGCCGATCGCAATGATGACCATTGATATCACTATTCATGACAAGATGTCGGCAACATGGCAAAATGGAGCGGGCGATGGGACATTAAGAGATACAGTATGAGCTAGATATGGAACAAATGGCCACCAATTCCACATGGGAAGGTTACACGAGCGGAAACGAGCGACAATCACTGCATTTGAATTTCGCATGGCTTATAAATTACCAAGGGGAGTCCACTCAGTGGCCTATAATTCGAAAACACCGATGGAGCTGTTCATTATCCATGCACAAGGCATGTGCCCGAAGGTAGTAATCTGGCCGATGGCGAGGCAGGACTCTCTAAGGAGTATGGGGGTGACAGCTACAGCATCACCAATAGGAGAGGTACCAGAAAAAAGGAAACACGAAGCAGAATTGGTCTGGAGGTCGTCGATTCACCCAGGGGTAGGCCAACGCACTACAACAGAACAACAAAAGGCTCGACAGATGGGGACCATGGGTAGATATGCACTTAATAAGTCATCTCTGATGTCCCTCAAGGGTTGGGATCTTGCGAACAACAGCCAAGGTCTTGCAAAATTGCAACACATGCTGCGACAAACAGTGCGAAGAGAAGATACGAAGGTCGGAAGTAACTGCGGTGGTACCAGGAGGTTCTGTATACGGCTTCCCCGCTTGTACTAAAATCCTATGGGGGGGTGTTCTGTGTTAACCGAGCAGAGAAGAATGAGCATCATCGGTTGCGAGATGGGGTAGACACACTGAATCAGGGGCCAGACAAAGCATTACAGAAGACAATGAAGGAGCAGCAGGACGATGAGCACCACTCAAAGGGAGGCGAACCGCGAAGCCTAGGCAGAGCATCTAGCTGTACCAACGAGTGACTCGAGATGAGTCATGATGATTGTGTTGGGGGACTGTTGGGTAGCGGAAGCCCTGTGCAACGGCTAAGGGGCACGAAGCTGGACATTTTGGGTAAAGTTAGGGTAAAGACTTCGCTGAACGCGCAGAGCATGAATTGTAATAGGTTGAGTCAAAGGGTAGTCCACCCGAAAATAATGTAAATAAATATAAATAGAGTCGGCCCGCGCAGGGGTCGCGGGCCAGGGAAGGGTATAAATAGAGTGAGGCTCTATGGGCGAAAAGTAGCTTTTGGAGAATATGAAATGTAATGGGTACTTGAAGTAGAAAGATTGAAAGCGTCTGTAAGTCCGAGTCGAGGGATAAGGTTAGTAGGTAGAGGCTCTGCAGCTGTGTTCGTAGAGGCCTAGAAAGTCCACATCTGTGTGTGCAGATCCCTGTAGCTGAGTGCGCAGGGTAGATCTGGATGTATTGGTGAAGAATAATAATAAAGATAAGTTTGCTTCTGTAATTCTGTGTTATCGCGCATCTGTCTTTATGGTTTACCTTTCTATATCTGGTTAATGCAAATGTGATGAATGTATGCGAATCTGGGTTCATTTCGTGCGCAAATAAATTATATTGGTTAAATGTTTTCTTAAATACCCTGTTGAATAGTTCTAAATCATAACTGCTTCATTCAAGTAGAATAGCGCATGAATAAGAAAAATATAATCACCCTAGATCAGTGCGAAGGCCAAGCAGCGCAGAGTTATAGACCAGTGCGCGAACCCTCCAGTACACATCTAGACATCCCTAGGGTGCAGAAACCTAGTTCCAGCACCCTCCCCTGCTACCTCGGGTGAGACCTCAGTCCGCGCTCTGTGGGCTGTTGCCGAAAGGGCCGGTAGTTGCAGGATTTGTTTGGCTAAATAACTCTTCCAAACTTGGGTCAGGCCCAAACAAGCCAACATGTTCCACCTGTTACTGTTTCAACCTTCGAACCTGAAAAAAATACATAGAAAATTACATTATGTCCTATTTCTGTAGCTTCTTATGAAATTTCAATCTGATGCTCAGAGAGAAATTTATGACGATTTTACCTAGGTCACCTGTTTGGGATGTAATTCAGGAGCATGCAGAAACCCTAAATGTCTTGGCCTGTATCTCCAAAAGTATATCGAAACAAGATCTGAAATTTAGGTTCGAGTGTCACCATGATTTCGGCTCAAATGGGTTTTAATTTCAAAGTCTGAACCTTCGTAGTAAACAAATTATAGCGAAAATGCCACAATGCCATGTTTTATATGGAATTCTAGAGCTTGCAAAAACCCTAACTTCATCAAATCATATCTCCAACAATATAGTGATACAAGATCTGAAATTTAGACCAAAGGTTCCGAACGATTTCAGCGCAAAACGGTTTTTCGTTTAGCTTCTGAAAATTTGTAGAAAAAAAGTTATGTAGAAACCTCCATGATGACCTGTTTGGAGCAGTGAAACCCTAGAATCCAAAGCTCTGATATTAAATGTTATGAAACCAACTCACAAAAATATATAAAAGATAGATCAACACCTTATAAATCAGCCTCTTCGAGGGGGAAACCTCCTTTACATTACACAAATGAACAATTCATGGATGATATGAATGACAAGGCGTTCTTTATATATATCGGAGTCTAAGGGGTCATAATATAATCAGAGCCGACATAACAATAATAATGTAAGGGCAAAACAATAACAATAGTGGGCTTCTATAGGGAACAATAATAACAATATGGGGGCTACATGGGCACAACAATATAATCAGGGAGTGCACTAATAACATTAATGGGTTACACTAGTAGCATAGGGACCTAATAGTGTCATAATATAATTGAAATTCCATATGATAACGACAACAACAAGTGTCACGTACAATGATAGGTTTAACATACCATGGTTTTTGTTGCACAAAAGTACTGATTGAGACATTAATTCCACGATTCTCTTCTATGAACTTATTGAACAACTCTATCTGAGTGGTGTCCAATATATGGTTTTCATGTTCTTCATACTGATTTCATGCTATTCTTCGCCGCATGACATCCCTTGCTTTTGGTGAAACACGTAAATTTTTCATACAATATTCATATATTATTTTTTAACATCTTCTCCAACTCTATATTTGTATGGTTGCCTACAAATAACTGCCCAACAAGTGAGCTCATCGTTTACATCTATTTGCAATTGAAATTTCCTATGTTTGTGGATTTTTTCGTGACGTTGTTAATTCTTTCTCCATAGATTTTACCAAAAGATTTTCTTTAGTACTTGATGAAACCACTTCCATTTGTATTTCTCTACGTGTAGCTACATCATTTTTATTCCAGATCTTCCAATTGTTTTTAGAGCACTATTTATATTTTGAATCACATTTTCCTTCACCTTTTTATCTTTCGTTGATTTTTGAATAACCAATAGAGTTGTATCTTTTTTTAATTTCTTTGATGTTAAGAGACCTCTCAAAATTTGATCTTGAAATGTCTTACTTTCATCTTTGAAGAACCTCTCAATAATGAGCTTAACACGATATTGTATAACATGGTCAACTTTTTTATCTCCATATATATCAGTGTCAACATTTTCTAACATTTTATCATCGATATTGATTTTATCTGTACATATGAAAATTAAATGTAAATGGGTATAAATATTCATTAATTAATCAAATTAAAAAATAGAGTTTGAATGAAATTGAAATTAATAAATATGTATAATTTCAATAACACATATGATATATATATATATATATATATATATATATATATATATATATATATATATATATATACTTGATGGTGATTCAACATCTTCCCTTGAATCTCTTTCAACATCTTCAACAACATCATCAATCATTTGTTCGTTATCTTTTTCATTTTGTCTTTCAACATTTTTAATCTCATCATCAATGTTATGAGGAATATCTCTCTCTGTTTACATTGCAAAATATTTTTCAAATTAGTTCATCAAATAAAAATTAAATTTCACAATACACTAGTTAAATTTTAAATATCATTTATAATATTTACATTTACATACCTGCTTCAACTTCTAGTTGAGATTGATTTTCCCTTTCAATATTTAAGCACTCTTCCTTCTTTCTTTTGTAATAGTTTCTCCCGTATTCTCTACGAGCCTCAATGTCTCTTGTTCGATCATATTTTCTCTTGCAATTTCTTTGATTTTCCATGATAATTCAATCTATGTAGATATTTAAAATCCAACCCAAAAAAATCAATTTCAAACTCCTGCAAAAGAAACTCATTTTCAAACTTTAGACCAAAAAATTCACTTCAAAAATTCAACACAAAAGGCTTACTTTAAAAAAAACTCACTTAAAAAATTCAACCAAAAAATTTTACTTTAAAAAAACTCACTTAAAAAATTTAGCACAAAAAACTCACTTTAAACATTTAGTCCTAAAAATTCACTTGAAAAATTCAGCTCTAAAAATTCACTTTAAAAAATCAGCCCTAAAGACTTACCTTAAAAATTAAGCCCAAAAAACTAACTTAAAAAATTTAGCCCAAAAGACTTATTTTAAAAATCAAGTCCACAAAATTTCCTTTAAAAATTCAACCGAGAAGATTTAGTTTAAAACTTCACTCCAAATGAGGAAAGAGTGCGAAAATAATGTTTTGGCCCCATTTATTTATATCGTTCGTGCAAAACATTTTTTTCAGAGGGTCGCCTAGTTTCATTTTTGCGGCCGACGGAAAATATCGACACATTTTTGGACGAAATTTAAAAAAAAATCGGCCGATCTTTTAAATTAATTCGGATGAATTAGTTTTCCATCTATTTTAACCGACGTTGATGACAAACACAAGTTCGACCAAATTTGATTTTAGTTCGGTCGAATCATTTTAACATGCAACTCTACAACAACTCAACTCTGGTCACATTTTTCCGACTTCAGAATGGTTAAACTCTATCAAATTTGGTGAATTTACTTTTGGAACAAGTACCAAGAATTGCTGAATTGAATCTACTTTCAGTAGATATAAATTCTATGGAATTTCATAGAAATTTGCTAATTTTAATTAATTTTCTAACAAAATGTGTGCAAAAAATTTCTGAAGGTCATATTGATTAAGTGAAATAAAAAATATGTATCTTCCAAAATAAGCTATAAAAAATATAAAAAAATTATGGTTCATTACATTGGTTCGTCTTCTGTAATGGGTAGTTTTAAGATTTTTAGTTTATAACTAATATGTTGAGAAACTTGACGCTAAGTTAAACATCTTCAAAATCTGTAGTTTTTTCATAATGGTTAAATTCAAAAAATTCTTGTAATTATGATGTGAATCAGTTGGTTTCATAAATATAATGATATTGATGTAGAGTCTCTGTAGATTGTTGCAACACACTTTTTTTTTTCAAAAAATGCCAAGTTAACAAAGAATACAGTAGTGCTAAAATACATGGCTTTTTATGAATCCTTTGATTTTTAAAGAACACACAGTGAAACAATTGCGAAGTTGACATATCAAATATGAATAAAACAATTCCAAAAAATAAGTAATAGAAAGCTAATAAAATTTATGACAAGTTTTTTTTTTATCGTAAAATAAAATTCTAAACAAAAAAATTGCTTTGGCTTGCTGAAAGTTGAAAAACTTCTAAAAATGATATCTTTTTCTCAGAAAAGGGAAAAAAGTGTAACCCAACTTCACATTTTCACCCAAAGTTCACTATCTCCCATAGATTTGGGTTGGATTTTGGAGACTCTTAGATATTCCCTAATGTTGTGTTGGCTTGAAAGAGTCATCAGGGAAAAGACCCCGGGTTCAGGCACAGGAGGCCAACAGTGGCCCGCTGTAGTCTAGGACAATGCTGGCACTTTCACCTCACACTGAAGGGCAAGGATTCTCACCCAAAGTGCGCTGCGACCAAAGGGAGAAGGGTTCAGCATGAGGTCGAGAGAATATCAACCAGGCACAAGTGATCACACACATATGCATCCATAATACAGGAAACAAAGATAACAGTACCCATAACTCATACGCATAGATCCATCATAAAGAACCCAGAACTAACAACATACTTGCATCAATCTATGAATTACCATTTACATGAAATAGGCAGACTATTTAAAATTTTAATAGGCCCACTAAGCACGATGCTCAATACATTAGAAGTCTCAACAACCAACATCTTGGTCTTATATTAACTTAGCATAACAGAATACATCATAATTTGGCATTTCGCCATAAACATTACATAGAATACCCGGCTCAGTCGCTCAGGTTAGATCAGCTCCGCAACCTAATTCCTCCGATCCCAGCTCTCTCTACTTCAGCATCTGCAACTGCACGCCTCTTCTGCAACCAACTCCTTCTACTTCTGGCGGGTTCAACAACAACCTCTTTCCTCTCTATTCTTTCCCTTTTATGTTCTTTCCAGCTGCATGGACTGCTAGTTCTCGCTCGGCTGCTTCCTCTCTTGGCTGCTTCTGCGCCTTCCCGTCTTGTCGGTTGCCTTTTCCTTCTGCTGCCACCTTGCCATCCCTCCTCTACAACTGTTCGTTTCGCCACCCAATTGTTTCTACCATTTGTCCCTTTCCCACCCTTCGGTTAGTCAAAACTAGTCAAAATCATTCAAAATTAACGAAGGCTCCAACAAGCCCCGACCATAATTTCTTGACTCATCCCCGAGTCAAGTCATTTCAGCCTCTAGCAGTTCTATTGCTACTTCCATATGTTCTACAGGTGGTGGCTGCGTTACTACCAGCATTGTCTCTGTTGTCTGCTGTGTTGGCACTTCTGCTGCTTCGATACTTGCTTACGGAGTAGGCATCTCTTCTCTCTCAATCCTAGCTTGCGGCATGGCATCTGTTCCTATGGACCTTTCTTGACCTTGTGGCTCCTTCATTCCAAATGAAGGCTCCAACTCTGGGACTGTGGTTGTTTTTTGTTGCCTGAGCTTAGTGTATCGCTGAATTGCTAGGTCCTAGTTGGCGAGGATTGCGCCGACACCTTGTGTGAATGCCTTGGAAGATTGTGATGTTAAAGTTGTTGGCCGCTGTCTCTATAGGTCATCCCATTGTTGGCCGCTAGCGTTGCATGCCTCCTTCAAGAGCAGAACCTTCATACGAACCGGGGGCCGCAGGTCTCGGATTATCCTTTTCATCCTCACTAATTCCTCCTCAATGCTGTCGATCAGGGCCTGGAGGATGTCGATTTGTTTGTTGATTTGCTGCAACTGAGCATGGTCTATGCAATCCCTTGTGTTGGAAAACAATAACTGAATTTGTTCTCTTAATGGGTAATCCTGGTGGTTCTTTAGAGCTAGACTACCTGACCAGTCGTAGACCTTGGCCATTAAGGCGTATCCATCGGTGAGGGCTTCGACCAAGGAATTTTTCTTCATTTCTAGCTCCTTGACCTTTCCTTCAACCGTTTGTGCATAGATTTCCACAGAATCTGGTAGTGCGGACCTGACAGTCTCTAGCTTTCGCTTCATTTACGCATTTGTGGTTGCCGAGCGCGTGCACGCCATTTGTATGTGATAGCAGCAGTCGATCAATGTGCAAGCAGACATGTCTGCCAGTGCTCCTATGTTGGCTTCGGTGACAGTTGGCCATATGGATTGGAACCGTTGTGTAATCTGATACACCTGGGCTTGCAATCTTATGTTTGCTTCCCATAAGTGATCTCATTCTTCCGTCACTACCAGCAACTGAATTTTCTGTTGCTCATGTTCTTTGGCCAGGTTTTCATGAAGGCTCTCGGCCTTGTGGACTGCTTTTTGAATAGAAGAAAATCACTGGGCTGATGACCAGTGATGGAGTGTATCAGCCCGCATTGTGTCTGGTTCCGGGAATTGTTGTTGTAGGGGTAGTCCGCTTGTAATGGACTTATCTGAATCGGAGGTGGGTGAATGTTCTTGCTGGGATGGTGGAGTGAACTGTGGTGTGGCTGGAGTGATGCTAGGGTTTAGAGGGATTGTGATCTTTATAGGGAGAGCAGATAAGAACGGGGCAGTCCTTTCTCTCTGCCAACTGGTATCCAGGCATCTCCCTGCTGGTGGGTCCAACCCAAGCATTGGTGTTGTAGTATCTATTGGTGGGATTCCTATGGTCGAGGCGGTGCCCTCTATTCGGCCAATCGACTGAACTTCTGCTTCTGCAGTAGTCCTTCAGTGGCCAAACGGGAGGATCTTGGACAGGGTCGTGGAAGTGGAAGCGGTTTGCAGGGATGACTCCCGTGATGGCTGTACTATAGTGGATGTGGTGGCAGGGATCTCCTCGACTATGGAGGTTGCAGGAATTGGTTGTTCGACCTCAAAAGTGAGGTCGACGACTAGAGCTGGTGGATTAATTTTTAGGTTTTTGGTAGCCGGCATTTTGGCTTGGGGGGTGCGGATGACTCGCTTCTTTTGCAGTTTGGGAACCGGCATCTAGGAGGGAGCCTGGGCTTCTCCCACAGGAGGGGCCATAGTGAGAGGTTGAGTTACAATAGGGAAAAGCATGGTGGAACCTTGAAAGCACTCGGGATAGTCACTCTCACCTGGCTTGAAGCTTGTGATTTTCCTTCTTGCTTCGAACATTTTTTCTTCCATTTGGAGCAGCACCAGTTGGAGTACTTCATTTGCTCTCCCCTCCTATTTCTTTCTGCCCCATCTCCCTCTTGGTTCTTTGGCATCAGAGCTCTGAATAGGTACCTAGGCTTTCCTTCTCTTCTCATAAGCCACTCCCGGCCAGGACTCCATTTCTCTGCTAAGGCTTCCTTCGTCAGGATAAACCTTTGCAACCATAATTTGAATGTGCTCAGGTTGACACACCGTGGTCTTAGATAAGTGTGTGCATGGGAGGCACCAAATCAAAGCTCACCTGAGAACTCATCCAAGAGAGCCTTGGGTATCTTTTCGGCAGACTGAAAGGTGTCCACCATCTGCTTGTACCAGCTCTTGAAAGCCCTCTCGTTGATCTCTTTTGTGTTGGATCTCCTGATGCCCTCCAAAGTTCGTACCTGAGCGTAATTGGATGGTCTTCACTGATGGTTGCCATTTGCCTTTCTGGTAGTGGCCTCCATTTCCACATTGCCAGTGCCATTACCAAGTATCTGAACACAAAGCCAGTGCTCCTCCTGTAGACATCTTCACATGCCTCGAATAGTTCATTGAGCACGAAATCTGACCAGTTGAGTACTTCTCCTTGGCAGAAGTGTTCCACGATCGAAATGGTGTCCAAGTTGCACTCATTCCTCATGAAATGCCTCATTGTCTTGCCTGCAATAAGATAGCAAGAAAACCTGATATTATCTTTGTTGATTTTGTCCAGCTTTGTGCCCTTCCCTCCATGCTCTGTCTCATATCTAGCTTAGATGTTGTCTCTCATTTTCTTCTTACCCTTCTTGACTTCAGCCTGGAATGCTATGTTGAGTGCATTCTCCACTTCTTCTAGCCCAGTGAGTTGATATATGTCCTCGACATGAATGGGGTATTCCCTGTCCAACCATAGTGACCCTCCATGCATCCTGCTTGCCAGTAATTTGGTGCACTACATGGCGGCAAATTGGGTGCCGAATATAGGAAAATTTCGCAGGTGGAACAACGTGGACCTCTGTATCCCTCTGAAGTCCTCTCTGATTCTGGAGGCCCTGGTGCCATCCTCCCTTTGAAATTCTTCCGTGTATACTTCCCTCTTCATTGCTGGAAATTGGAATCCATCTGTGAAGTCATTGTCGATGAGATTTGACCTGTCATACTTCCCGTATAGATCGTCCACTACTTCAATTCTTGCATCCAGAGCATTTTGTGGGATTGATATGATTCCTTTTTCCATTGCTTTTCTTCTGCAGTAAACAATCTGTACTAGTGGTCTCCTGCTTCTCTTCTTCTGCTCCTGTTCTTTTGAGCGATCCTGGAATTCTTCTGTTGTTTGAAACTCTACCATTCCCTGCATCCTCCTGTGATTTATGTAGCCAAATCTCACACGACGTCCCCTGACTGACGAGGCTTTAATCAAATAATTACTCCAGTGACCTTTCCATGTATTCTAGCTTTATCTTTCCGTCGTCTGCTGACTGGTACGTGCTAACTATGACGTGGTCTGAAAGGTACAGAGTGGGCTGCAAGGTGTCTTTATTCTGTTGTGATAGGCTTATAATTAACTACTTCTATGCTTAATGGGAAATATTTTGCGACCCGATCTTGACATTTGCCATATTGATTACTTAATCAGGAAATAACTACTCATATGCTGGATGGGACGAGTACTTGTGCGACCATCAATTCTGGAAAAGGTTCGGACCTACGTGTATTCTACTGATGGGGTGACATGCATGGTGACTATCCCTATTGACTAGGCCTACCAAGGCAATCCCTGACACTATATGGCCGCTGACACTACCCCCCGGCCACAAATGGGTTGTGGTATCCCAATCATGGCTGCAACCTTATTATTCAAAAGACCTTTTTTTTAAATTTTTATTTTTAACTTGCGGAAGAGTTTCAGGCGTGCGCCATTAACCCATCCCTTCAACAGGACTTCATCCAGTTGTGCGAGCCTTACCGCACCTGATTATTTTATTTATACGATTATGAATGGGCCTAACTACTACATCTGTACTTTTCCTGGAAACGACAAGAACTTGTTGTCGTAAAGGAGCACTTGGTCTCCAACTTCAAACAATTTATTTTTGATGTGCCTATCATGCCAGGCCTTTTGTCTTCGTTGCTCGATTGATTGATGGAATTCTGCTAAGAACCAGGTTTCATCGAGTTCCATCAGCTGAGTCAGCCTATTCTACAAGGCACTGCTATCCGTCATTCCTCTAGCCTCTGAGATTAACATGCTTGGCAATATAAATTCCGCTGGCACCACCACCTTGTTAATGGGAAAAGTGTCTATTCAGAACGACCCTATCCCACTAAGGTGTGACAGTGACCTTAGAAACAAACAAAGAAAACTACTTTCGTATTCTTCTTTATGAACTATAAACGAAGAGGAATAGGATGAACCAACCTATGTCTTACGCTAGTCCTTTGATCCAATCTCTCTCCTCTTTGACAGCTTCCAGCTACCTGCTCCCTTACTTGCCCAGCTTCACCAAGTTCCTGTAAGATCACAGAAGAAGAAAACTACACAAAGACATGGATTTATATTCATAAATAGCTTAGGATCAGATTTAAGCTAAACATACAAATGTAACAAACATCAATGACACACAAGCATGTAGGAGAAACTCAAATAGTTTTATTGATATAACAAGAAGATCCAGGAGGAGTTACAATCGATGATTTCTGATCCAGCATCAACCTCCCAGCAAAGAAGCCTCTCTTCACCTCCAACAAAGCATAAATCACCCAATACTCTGATATCTATCTCAAAACCAACAGCAATTCTCTGCAATGTACAAAATTCCAGCCTCTGGATCTCTGGGATGAGGGATCCATAAATAGATGTATGCAAAGAGGATGAGTCAGCTTATGATTTGACTAGTGGCTTCTCTCTGTCAGTTCTTGCTTCCACTTGGAGACTGAGAGCCTCTTACTCATCCTTGGTCGAACTCAGTAAGGCAAGTGTCATTGGGGAAGATTCTGGAAGCTTCCATTGTCTTTCCACCTCGCGGAATGGCACTGCCATTTGTCATTTCCCGCTCAACGCACCCTAGTAGTGCATTTAGGTGCGTTGCAACGCAACTAGCTAGTGTATTTGGGTGCTATGCAATGCAGCTGGCCAGTGGAGCAGCTGAAATGATCCTGATTTGACTGATTCTGAGCAAGTTTCTGGTGGAGAACTTCTGGGAGAAGCTGTAATTTGTTGACCTTGTTCCTTTAGGGGTCGGAACAACACTTTTAGGGACTTAGGATCCCTTGGTTTATGGACATTTCATGCTTACAGCTGTAAGGCCCAAAAATGTCTATAACACACCTCTCTATCATAGATGAGCTGAAAGGGAGTTTGTTTGTGTAGTCTTTTGACTGTTATCCTATATGCCCACAGTGTCGCTAGAATTCTTTTGTCCCATTCATCGTGGTAGGCAGATACGATTTTTGTTAGCCCTTTCTCTACTATTTTGTTAAATGCCTCTACTGCATCGTTTGCTTGTGGATGATAAGGAATGCTCTTATTATGTTGTACCATAAAAGTTGTTAGCAGAGCTTCAATTATTTCATTCAGAAAGTGAGTGCCCTGGTCACCTGTGAGGCTTCTCAGGCATCTGAACCTTGAAATAATATTTTCAAAAATGAATCTTGTCGTTGTTTCTGCTGTGCAATCTTTCACTGGCGTGGCCTCTGCCCATCTTGTGAGGTATTCTGTCGCTATGATTATGTATCGGGCTCGGGAGTGTCTTGCTGGTGGTGAAATTGGCCCAATAAAATCTACTTCCCACTTATCAAAGATCTGAACCGTATGGACCGAGTGTAGGGGTAGCTCATCATGTCGGGAAGGCTTACTGACCCTCTGACAGACATTGCATTCTTTGGCAAATGCTTTCGAATCCTTATGGATAGTGGACCACCAAAATCCTGCGTGTAGTATCTTCCTTACGATGGCCTTGCCTCCTACATGGCCTCTTGCGACCCCTGCATGGCACTCCCATAGGACAACCTTTCTTTCATGTTGTAGGACATAGCATCTAAGTATTTGGTCCAATCCCATTTTGTAGAGGTGCCCCACTATGAGCTGGTAATCTGCTACTCTGACCACTAAGTGTCGCTTCCGTGTTGCCATGTATCCCTCTAGGCAACGACCTGTTGTTAGCAAAGTAGCAATCTCCTCTAAGTGATTGGGAATGGCTTCTGTCCTGAATAGGTCGGTATCAGGCAACTGATCATCTACCACTCCATCAATCTCCCCCAGTTCCAGCTGCGACAGGTGATCTAGCCCTACATTCAATCGACCTGGCTTAACAACCACTTCAAATGTGAATTCTTCAAATAGTAGTATCCACCTGCATATTCTTCCTTCTAGTACCGGCTTGTTTACTAAGTACTTCAGCGCGGAATGGTCTATGAATAATTTGAACAATGTACCTAGTAGGTAGTGCTTGAACTTTTGGAGAGAGTAGACCATTGCTAGGGCTTCTCGTTCTGTTGTGGTGTAGTTTTTTTTCTGCCATGGAGAGCTTCCTACTAGCGTAGTATACTGGATGGTCCATATTTTCTCTTGGTTGCACTAAGACTGCTCCTAGCGCTATTCCAGACATGTCGATGTGTACGTGGAACATTTTGTTCCAGTATGGGTACACTAATATGGGGGCACTTACTAACCTTTCTTTCAGTTTGTTTAGTGCTGCTTGACAATCCGTGCTCTAGATAAATTCTTCTGTCTTCCATATTAGTTTCTCCATTGGGGCTGTTATGGCTGTGTAGTTCCTGATGGACCTTCTATAGTACCGTGTGTGGCCTAGAGTTGCTCTCAGTTGCTTCACGTTGTGCAGTGGTTCCATGTGGACAATTGTTGCTACTTTGGCAAGGTCCATGCAAACTCCATCTTTGCAAACAATATGGCCCAGTAGAGTTCCAAACAGAACTGTGAAAATGCATTTTTTCAAATTTAAAGAGATCTGCAACTATCTGCATCTTTTGAACATCACTCTCAATAAGCTGGTATGCTTCTTTAGTAGGTTGTATACTATCCAGTCGTCCATGTAAACTTCTAGAAATTTATGAATGTAATCCAGGAATGCGGCTATTACAATCCTTGAGAAGATTGTCGGTGCATTCTTTAATCTGAATGGCATTACATTTTATGTGTATGACCCCCACTCCATCATGAAAGTTATTTTCCTTTTATCTTCTTCAGCTATCCGACCTGGTGGTAGCCTGAGAACCCATCTATGAATGAGTATGCCTCATTCCCCGCAACATTTTCTAGGACTTCGTCGCTGAATGGCGTGGGGAACAGGTCATGCACGCATGCATTGTTCAAGCTTTTGTAGTCGATGCATACCCTAATTTCGGTCGCATCCTTCTTGTTATGAATAACTATGGGGCTTATCCAGTCAGCTTCATCTACCAGAAATATGATCCCTACATCCAACATTTTGTCAATCTCCCTTTTAACTTTCTCTTTTACCCTTGGGTTCAGTTGGTATGGTCTGTGCTTTACTGGTTAGACACCTGGTTTTAGAACAATTTTCATCTCTCCCAGGTTACCTTTTATCCCCTTGAGTTCTGCCACTAAAGCTGGGAATAGGTCCTGATATTCTTGTAATAAATCAAAAATTTCTTTGGTGGTATGTTTGTCCTAGTAGTCTCCCACTGATTCTATCTTGGGTTTATCTTCCATCCCTACATTTTGTTTTCTCAACTTCACTAGTAGGAGATGGGCACCTTCCGTCGTGGGGTTCTCCTGAATCCCTCTTTATCCCTCTGTTTCTTCGAAGGCTAGATGTCTAAGCCCATCCAATCCATCCTCTTCTGGTTCTGCATCAATTTTTTTCAAGTCACAAATCCTGGCAATTCCATATCATATAAGCACTGCAGAAATTTTTCTCTGTGCTCCCCCTCAACTAGCATCTCTGGGGTGAACATAAGCGCCTTCACTGTTGGGAGTACCTCTGTCATTTGTACTTCACTGATTTTGAATGAAAAATCACCGACGAACTATGCTTCCAAGGAATCCAACCTAGCCGTTTGTCGTCGTAGCTCCTCCTGGATATACCAAACCTGGGGGATGGTGCTGAGGGTATGTTTAAAAGCATGTACCCATAGATTCCTTGGCAGTCCCTGGATTTCCTAGTTGGTCGTGCAATATTTGATGTGCTCCTTGGGACTTGAATTCCACGTGTATTCCCTTTCATCTTGTGGTCAATCTTCTTTCCTACTAAACCTCTCCTTCATTGCTTGCTTAGTGTCCTTCCAGTCTTTTAGTACTTGGCAGTGCGCCTTCCACCATCTTGCTGGCGTTGCCATAAGCGCAATGTCTAGAAAGGGAATTCTCTGGTCTTCCGGTACATCCCGGTCCACCCTGTCCAGGAACCAATGTATTTGCTCAAGTCCATAGTACTTCAGGTTGTCACCCCTTCCCACGTCTCCCCATTTTGCTCGTCTTATCATTACACATCGTCGGGTTGTCAATTCATATCCACCCTGCTGCCATGCATCCCTTGCAGCTTTTGAACGAGCTTCTGAGCTTTGAATGCTTCTCCAGCTAACTGATCCTCCGGCCGTAGGATTTATGTAGTCCTCCCTTTTCCCTGCCATGAGCATATATAACTGATCTAACACCCTTGGTTCCTCTATGTCATTTGTTGGCTCTGTAAACATGGGTCCTTGGTAGGGGTCCAATGGCTAGATCACTCTTAGCCCCTCTGCTTCAAAAATCATCAACTCCTTCTTCAAATCTATGACAACATAGTTTTCGTATGCCTAGTCAATCCCCAAGAGTGCTGGATACGGATCTTTATCCCCCATAATATCAATTACTTCAAACTCAGTGTGCGTTTTCACCCCTACCACATCCACCTCTACATTTTCCAATCTCTCGATGGGCAATATACAATATTGGTTCACCATTCTTAATTGAAATGGCGAGTACTTCAGCTGTGGCTTCCCCATTTCCTGCTAGGTCTTCCTGGGTAGGATGTTTACATCCGACCTAAGTCTAGCATGGTGTCCCTTATCTGGAATCCTGCCACTTGTGCATTGATTCAGAACTCCTTCCACTTCTTTTCTTATTCTTCTTCACTCTCCTGGAGGCTTTCTCTGGCCAGGTTTCACATGGTTGTTTCGCATCCTCTTTTTCTATGGATACCATGGCCTTTAAGCTTTTCCACAATTCCTTTAGCATGGCCTCATCTTCAACAATTTTTAAGAACAATTTAAACCATTCCCCAATGGGCTGGGCAGGAGCTGGCCCATGGACATTCTGTCTTTGGGTGTCCCTATCTTCATTCATTCCCTCAAACAATTTGGCTACTTCTTGATAATACTGCTTTTGGAATTTAGGCTGATATGCCCTTCGTGGTGATGCTGCTTTAACGATCACGGAGGGTTCCTCGATGTAGCAATCCTACCCTATCTTCTTCCCTCCTCAGGTGACTATATTAATATTTGTCACAGGGAAACCCTCGTTGGTCCGAGGCTCAGCATTCACCAGGTTGGCCCCTTTCCATCTGGTTCTCTCTTCCAATTTTGCAATAAGCTTTGGGTAGTCCTCCATTGCATGGGCGTTAACTCTGCACTGCAAACACCAGGGCCTTCTCGGGAGTGGGCATTCCCTTGCAACATGTCCCTCCTAATCACAGTTGTAACATCTTAAGGGTCCTCTACCTCCCGTTCTTCCTTCGCATCCATTTCCTCCTCCCCCCCTCGACTCGCTTCATTGACCGTGAACATGGATCTGTCCAGTCTTTCTGCTAGAGCATCTAGCCCTCGGCACTGATCGATGTGATGAGTGGCCGATGCGTAGAACTCACAGTATTTGTTATTGGGGATATTAGAATACCTTTGCATAATTGGACACATTCGTGGTAGGTTTCCATATGTTCTACAAATCTCGCAGAAGTCTATGTTATTCCTTCTTGGGAAGGGTCCTTGAGCTCCGATTGCCACAACTCCTACGGAGGGAGGGGTTCATGATGACCCCGCCACCTCCCCTGGTTGGTTAATTCCCCATAATCGCAGGCATTCTGTCGCAACATGCCCTTCCACCAGGGAATGGGTGCACTAGACATTGGGCCTGGCTGGGCGCACTGGCTGGAGATCCCTTAGCTTCTCGGTCAAGTTTGTGATTTGGCTCTACAGCCCCGTGATCACCGGATATTGCAGACTCGTGCTTCCCTGGAATTCATGGGGATATCCTGCCATTGCTTCTATCCGAGAGGCTTGCTCTAATGCATCATGTATGGTTCCTATCTTCTGTTGTGTCAGTAGTG
Source organism: Pinus tabuliformis (assembly GCA_031772625.1). Lineage (NCBI taxonomy): Eukaryota > Viridiplantae > Streptophyta > Pinopsida > Pinales > Pinaceae > Pinus > Pinus tabuliformis. Next base: position 85,012,020 of record CM062818.1, read on the forward strand.
TTCTGGTCAGGGGCGAGAGTTCCTTGATGAAATAGTCCCGCTAGTGGTTCGGGTCCAGGGTGTAACTCAACCTAGCAATGGCATCCTTAAACCTTTACATGAGCTCCCAAGCCATATCACCCTCCCTTTGCTTAATTTCCCACAGCTCTGATAACCCCTACTGATATGTTTGCGGTAACTTGAATTCCTACACAAATCCCCTCTTAATATCATCTATGGTGGGGTTCTGGTTTTGCTCTACCCACTTTATGAACCAACGTAGATCTTGTTCCCTAGTGTGGTCTGGAATTCCACCACCCGAACGTTATCTGGAGTCTGACGGGCCCTCCAGATGGCTTTGCAAAGGTACTAGTGTTGCTCCACATACTTGTTTCCATTTCCTGCAAATTCCGGGTATCTAGTAAATGATCCCGCCATACTGCTCTAAGTATGGGCTAACACCACAAAACCTTTGCTTCCTGACTGTTGGGATCCCTGTAGTTCCAAGTTACTGTTATTGCCGGTTCTTGTATTAGTTCCAATATTGAGACCAGTCCTGTATTTCTCCCATGCACTATATACTCGTGCTGCCTTGGCTAAGTTAATGAGAAATTCTTCTGGTCTATGATAAAGTACCAGGGGAAGGTCAGGGAAAATGCCACTTAGATTTCGGGGTTGGGGCTACTGAATTTTGATGGATGCTTTCTCCTCATCGAACAACCTCCTCATCCCATCACCCACGTTGTCGTCATCTTCATGCCCACATGGGTGTTGATCTCGCGATCCTACTTCCGCAACCTGCAGTGAGGATTCCCTGTCCGTCCCCTATTGCAATTTTGCTTCTGCAGCCTTCCAAGACGATCCTCCTCTAATTTCCTATTGTGATCCTATTTCTGCAACATGCAAGGAACGTCCTTCCTCCTTTTCCTGATTCCAGCATCCCATTTTCCCACACTCAGGTTTCCTAACATCGTCTTCTCCCTTCGTCTCAACTCGGGGTTTTCCCAACACCACTCCTATTTGGCGGGGTCCCCTCCTTCTTTTCCCTAGAGCCTGAGCCGCTCTTTCCTACCACTTGTTTGGTAGCAGTGCTCTCCTCTGTGATCTAACATCCGTAGCTCTCTTCAATCCTTCTGCATCCATCCCCTCGCAGTATCCCTATCCCCTTGTAGGCAACATGTCCCCTTTTAATTCCTTCCCCTGATACCGGGGTTTTACGCTTCCATCCCGGCAGTGGATAAAGATACCAGTCCTTCTTCTACCAAAAACATCTTAATCCACGTTAGGACTTCCCTTATCAATTCCCCCCTTAGCTCAGAGTTGAACACCACCTTTGCCTTTGAGAAGGACTGGTATCTCTCTGCAGCAAACTCGACCATGTACCCCTCCACTGTAGTCTTCACCCAGAAATCAACTGCTCTCATCCGATCGTTATCCAGCAATTGTAGCAATGCAGTATCAGATGGAGTCCAACTATGGAAGATTGTTGCCAAGCCACTTGATTGAATCTGCCTCTTCAGCTCCCTCAACCAATTGTATAAGACCTTAGGCAACTTGCATCATAAAATTCCATTCCGCGTATAAAATCCCCTCATGTACCTTGTCAATTGGTTGATTCCTGTGGGAAGCTTTCTCTACCACAAATTGATCTACTTTGTGGTTCCACCAGTCTCTAATCTCTATTTTAAATACCCTCGACACCATATTCTGAACTAGTTCTCTTAACTTCGAGTCCCGACAATGGAACCATTTGTTGGCTCGAAAGAGTCATCAGGGAAAAGACCCCGGGTTCAGGCACAAGAGGCCAACAATGGTCCGTTGTAGTCTAGGACAACATTGGCACTTTCACCTCACCCCGAAGGTCAAGGGGTCTCACGTGAAGCACGTCGCGACCAAAGGGAGATGGGTTCAACATGAGGTCGAGAGAATATCAACCAGGGACATGTGATCACACACATATGCATCCATAATATAGGAAACAAAGATAAGAGTACCCATAACTCATACGCATAGATCCGTCATAAAGAACCCAGAACTAACAACATACTTGCATCAATCTATGAATAACCATTTACATGTAACAGGAAAACTATTTAAAATTTTAATAGGCCCACTAAGCACGATGCTCAATACATTAGAAGTCTCAACAACCAATAACTCGGTCTTATATTAACTTAGCATAACAAAATACATCATAATCTGGCATTTTTCCATAAACATTGCATAGAATACCCGGCTCAGTCGCTCGAGTTAGATCAGCTCCGCAACCCAGTTCCTCAAATCCCATCTCTCTCTGCTTCAGCATCTGCACCTACACACCTCTTCTCCAACCAGCTCCTTCTGCTTCTGGCATGTTCAACAGCAGCCTCTTTCCTCTTTGTTCTTTCCCTTTTATGTTCTTCCCAGCTACATGGACTTCTAGTTCTCGCTCGGTTGCTTCCTCTCTTGGCTGCTTTTGCGCCTTCCCATCTCCTCGACTGCCTTTGCCTTCCGCTGCCACCATGCCATCCCTCCTCCACAACTGTTCATTCTGCCACCCAACCATTGCTGCCATTTGTCCCTTTCCCACCCTTCGGTCAGTCAAAACTGGTCGAAATTATTCAAAATTAACGAAGGCTCCAACATGCTGCCACTTTTTACTTAAGGATCAATTACCATTCTTGAGTTGTGATTGTAGGCTTGCTTTGTGGATAATGAAGGACAAGTTTGGTGGGAGACATATACATGGTCAAGATCTGTAAAAGGGTTGTAATCTTCTCCTAAATTTCATTAATACAAAGAGTGTTGTTTTCCTATACTTATGTCTATTTCATGCATATGTATTTCAATGCCTCATTGATTAGAGATATTAGTCTAAGCTATTTCTATCTTGTATTTCTCATGATTGTTATAATTATTTTGTAGGTTCCATTTATAGAAATTAGTGCTGAAGTTAAAGTTCAAAAGCAGGGAGAAGAGGAGAACTTGCACTGGACTCAAGGTAAGTATTTCCTCCATATTCTAATTTCTCTAAGGAAAGCACAAGTCTTTTGTTTTTGTTGTTTCTAGATCAAGCCACTAGATCAAGCCACTAGATTTAAGGATTTCACTTTTGTCCACAAAAGCAATTTTTTTGTCAAACATTAATATTATTATTATCTATGTTTTGTAACCCAGAGGAATCAACAATTGGGTTATTCTTGTACTTGTGTGACATAGGGTGAATTATGCCCACTACAACTATACCTTTGGGGGACTACAACGTGTCCTCATCTCCGTAGACCGGGTCATGACCAAGATATTGAACCTTGGATCTCTTAGTTTGCATGATTTCACCTCACTTTGATCACCAATGTTATGGACATTTTTGTGCCTTACAGCATTGAGCATGAAATGTCCATAATCCAAGGGATCCAAAGTCCCTAAAAGAGTTGTTCCTGCCCCTAAAGGAACAAGGCCAACCAATGACAGCTTCTCCCAGAAGTTATCCACCAAAAACCACTCAGAAACAGTCAATTCAGGATCAATTCAGAAGCTCTTCTAGCTGCCTGCGTTGCAATGCACCCCAGTACACTAGCTAGGTGCGTTGCAACGCACCTAAATGCACTAGCAGGGTGTGATGAGTGGGAAATGACAAATGGCAAGCTCATTCAACGAGGTGGAAAGACCCTGGAAGCTTCCAGAATCTTCTCCAATGACACTTGCCTCAATGAATTCGACTAGTGATGAGTAAGAGGCTCTCAACCTCCAAGTGGAAGCAAGAACTGACAGAGAGAAGCCACAAGTCAAAACATAAGCTGACTCATCCTCTCTTCTTACATCTATATATGGATCTCTCACCCAGAGGTCCAGGGGGCTGGAATTTTGTACTTTGCAGAGAATTGCTGTTGGTTTGAGATTGAGATTAGTACATTGGGTGATTTATGCTTTGTTGGAGGAGAGGAAGGGATTCCTTTGCTGGGAGGTAGATGCTGCATCGGGACTCACTTGGTTGTATCTCCTCTTGGACTTTCTTATCTTATCAATAAAACTATTTGAGTTTCTCCTATATGCTTGTATATCAATGATGCTTTGTTATATTTGCATATTTAGTTTATATCTGATCCTAAAATAGTTATGAATGTAAATCTATGTCTTTTGTGTAGTTTTCCTCTCTTGTGATCTTGCAGGAACTTGGTGAAGCTGGACCAGTGAAGGAGCAGGCATCGGGAAACAAGAAAAAGAGGAGAGTGATTGGATCGAAAAACTAGCGGAAGACACAGGTTAGTTACATACTTCTTCTCCATTTACATTTCATAAAGAAGAAAATGAAGATAGTTTTCCTTGTTTGTTGCTAAGGCACTATCACACCTTAGAGTGGGATAGGGGCATTCCGAATTGGATACTTTTCCCAACAACAAATTGGCGACTCCACTGGGGAGAGTATCTTGTTAGTTTATTTGTGTTTCTATTGTTGTTCATCTCATAAACTCAAGAGTGCCGAATCGAACTGCATTTGCCATTTACAAATGCAAAGTAGAGATCAGCTACTCTAGTCCATTCACTGGGCCTGTTTATGATCTGAACAACTGATCCACAAGTGCTCTAACAGCCCTTTGTGATAGATCTTAGTCCTCCTTTAAATCATCCCTCTAATTGTACCTAATTGATAGCTTTTATCCGGCCAAAAACCGTAGATTAAACTGCAAACCGTGACCCAGAACCCAGAAACAATTCTCGTTTCTGCTTCAGCACAGACTCTGTGAAGAGGTTCTCCATTTCAATGCAGGTCCCGTGAAGGCTACCTGCGCTGAAGTTCAGTTTCTCTATGCTGGGGGTGCGCTGATCAGCCTTTGCCTTGTGCAGCTGTGGTTCCCTGCTTCCTTTTGCTCAATTTTATCTTTGTTTTTTGCAGCCTGTTATCAGTGTGTGTACCTATCTGAAACCCCTTTTCTTTGCCTCAACTCCGCCTCAGTTGTATAAAGAAACTGTATTTGTTCTTTGTGTATTTGTTACATCATTTGCAGTTTCCCATCACAAAAGTAAACTAGTCATACTGTCGCCCTTAGATCTAGACCTGTCGTAAGTGTCGTTTTGATCTTAGGAGTGAGTTTGTTTACTGTTCACAGTTGATTTAGCTTTTAATTTTGTCTTTTTGTTTGAATTTATGAATTTCTAGTGTCGAAACAAGTATTTACTTCAAAGTCATAAAGTGTCGTAATCGTCTTTTTGATTTCGAAAGAAGCTTGTTTGTGTTTTTCGCTTGAAATCGAATTCAAATTTGTACAACAACTTTCTTTTTAGGCATCAATATTAAGAAAGAGAAAACAAATACATGCATATGTGCATTTGCATTTTGACAGTTTGTATGTTGATTTAGGAAAAGTGCATTTACGGTGTGCTCTATGCTCTTTGAGAAAAGATTGTGTCTTTCCTTTCCCCTTGTAGCTAGGATTTTCATTGTTGAAAAGATATAAAAGCTTGCTTATCATCTTTAGACTGCATTTAGGAATTGTATCATACATCTCGTGGTGATCCAAAAAGGCAAACTTCTAAGAAAGATCAACCTAAAATAAATTGAATGAACTTAACAACGCTTTGTAACTTAACGCACAACATAGAGGTCTAGGCTAGAGACGTGTTCCGGCGTTGTAAAACCTGGTCACTGGTCGCCTCACTGATGGTTGGGTGATTCCTCCTGAGAGACGATAAGTGCCAGTACGGATTGTGCTCCCACGTACCGTCGAGTATATATTGGGAGACCCCTATAGGCATAAAACCTTTATCCATAGGAAGCCGTGTCGGCCGCCCTACTGATCGCAATGCACTGAACACAGCATTCGGGAAGATTGACCGCCCGTACCTTAAAAAGTATTCTGCGGTTTTGTGATTGGTTGGCACACCCTCTACCTAGAACTCCAGAGCAGTCCCTTTCGTTCCTTTTCAGACTCCTTAACGGAAAAGGTCCATCTGAGCACTTGTCACTTCAGGCTCATTAAAAATCGAAGGAGACTAGAGTCATCTTTTGCTTTTTCTTGACTCTTTAAAATTGAAAAGGAAAGTTGTGTCCAAGCGTCGTTAAAATTTATTTTAAACAGAATAATCATCACCTTTCCCTCGTTGATCTTCGAAGTTAGTCTCCCTTCATCACAAGTTCTTGTAGAATCGCTAGGAAATCTTTTGGATAGACTAGATATGTCTGAACAACCATCAACATCCAGGATTGTGTCATCCGACACAGCAGCGGCAGAGCCTCCTACTGCTACTCCAACGATGTTCGCTGGTATACCATCTGTCCCGGCAAATTGTCAACAACAAGCTGGAGTCCAATCAGAGGCTGTTTCGACGACATGGTTAGTTCCTATTTCTTCATCCGGATTATCATCTGGTATTTCTTATGTTGAAACTCAACAAATTGATCCAATGTGTCTTCAAAGGCCAATCTACCCTTTAAGTACTGGATTGCCACCATATGGAGGACAGTATGCCTTTTCATTGTTCCCCCCGAAGAACAACCATATGGGAGTTCACAACAAAGTTCAGGTCAAACTGGAATTACATCCAGCGGATGGGTGCCAATACTGCCTCAACAACTAAGGGTTGCATATTCAATGCAACCAGTCCACCCTGTGTCGAATGTTGCCACTATACCTGGTATGGTGATTGCATCGCAAGTACAAGCGCTACCTATTGTATGTCAACCCCAAGTTTCTCAGGTTGCCATACAACAGCCTCTTGTCTCGACAACTCAATCACAACCTCCGGTTAGTGCCTCCTTATCTGGAGCGACTCAGGCTCAAACAAGTACTATGACTCCTCATCTTGGTCAATCATCCAGTATTGGACAACAGCAAATGGTCCAACAACCAGAGCTGGTTCAAACTCAACAACCCCCATTCCAGCAATCATATCAAGGACCTGAGCAACAAGTCTTTGTAAGTAATGGGCAATCGCATTTACAAAGCGGTTATCAACAACCATATTATAATGGTTATGCCCATCAACCTTGTCAAAGTTGCCATCATCAAATACATTATGCTGGTATGCAAAGACCCACTGCTCAGGCAATTCCATCTTATCCTGGGTATGCTTCGCCTAACCTGAATCAACAGTTGCCCTTTGTAGCAACTCTAGAATTACCAGATCTAAACCGGCTGACGAATGATCCAATTGCTTATGCCCCTTGGTGGCCAGCGATTCCGCATAAACTTCCGTCAGATATTCCTAAATTTAATGGAAATCTAGGTGAAGACCCGTCGAATCATGTGATGACATTTCATCTGTGGTGTTCATCAAACACCCTAAATGATGATTCGATAAGACTTCGCCTCTTTCAGAGGATGTTAACGGGTCCGGCGGCAAAATGGTACATTGAATTGCCTAGAGCTTCGTTCGACAACTTCAGTACCTTAGCCACAACCTTTTTAACCCATTTTCAGTTACCAATAAGGTACGAAACGGGAACAGAACTTCTTACCAACTTCAAACAGACGACGACCACTCACATATCTGATCATATACATGAGTGGCGACGTCGTCGTAGGATGGTAAAAAAGTATGTCCTTGATTAGCTCTTAGCTGAATGGTTTATCAAGTCATTACTACCTTCCATCACGGAAGATGTGGCAAAGGGGGGAGTTGTAACAGAAGAGCAAGTTATCGCTCGTGCGCAATATCTGGACTTGATTTACACTCAGTCTGGCACACTCTACGACAAAATACCTGACGCCCCTAGACCGGAATTCTCAATTCCTCCTCCTCCTAAATCAAACAATGACTCTCACGCCGTCGATGGCGTGATTGGCACGACAGACGCGAAATCGACAAAGGCTACATCCAAGAAAGCCCGTAAGATTTCAGATCAAAATGCAAAAGAGGAACTTCTTGCCTCGGAAGTAAATGCCGTGTCGACTGACAAGGGCAGACAACTGAAGCAACCAGGGGGCAAGAAGAAAAAGAAAGGGAGAAAAAGGAAGCAGGATGAGTCATCTCCTGAAAAGCCTTCTACAAACCCTTCTGGGCAAAGGAAACCCCCTGCGGGGTGTCATATATGCGATGAGGATCATCGGACGAGAGATTGTCCACATAAAGCTGAAGTTAAGAAACTCTTTAGGAGTTCAAAAACCTTAGCAGTATTGACTGATCCGTTTCCAAGCCCGAGAACCAAACTGGTTGCTAATCAAAATGCTTCCCGATCCCAAGTGCTTATGTTGTCTATCTCAAAGCGGCAAAATGATGCTTTGACAAGGAATAAAGATTACGGGAATCCACAACTGTTGAATAACAAGGCTAATGAACAACCTAGTAGTTCGACAACAACTTTGACCGAAGTTGTGCCGCCCATCATTCCTAAACCAATGATAAAGCAGACAAAGGGAGTAGTACATAAATCGACATTTAATCCTCGTGCCAAAGTAGCACAGAATTATAATATAATAGAGGACCTGGCCCAATCACCATCCACTATGTCGACACTTGAGGTACCGCAAAATTTCCCCTCCCAAGAGCAAGCTTTATTATCAGCAATAGGTGGGATTGACACAATGGATTCCAATCTTGTGGCCTTTGATCATAAAGGATATGACCCTCAGTTACCAGCTCAACTAGCTTTCCTTATTCAAGTGAAAGCCCTCAACAAAACTGTTCATCGAACAATTATCGATGAGGGGGCATCTACATGTATTATGTCGATGAGTTGCTGGAAAAATTTAGGGTCACCACCCTTGTCGAGATCGTCAACGACATTAAAAGCATTTGATGGAAGATCGTACACTCCATACGGGATTTTAAGTAACTTGCAAGTTGAACTGGGGGGAAAAATAGTAGAAGTTGATGTTGAAGTAATCGATGGAAACCTCGATTACAACATCCTACTGGGAAGGCCCTAGATATATGCCATGGCCGCAGTTGTATCGACCTACTTCAGGAAGATTACATTTCCCTTTCAAGGAGGAATTACAGTCGTCGACCAACAAACTTTCCTCCCCGACAGTTCACAAGTTACAGGAAGCATTCTAATGATCCATGGAAGCAATCATTCGCTTCAAAATATTGGAGTAGGTCTCCTAAAAGACCCTGCCATAATGGGTACTTTTGCGCTACCACCTCCGAGTAATTTGGTGGAAGTGGCCACAGTGGAAACCTGCAGTATGAAATCTTCTATATCCAATGGATTCGGAAGACTCCTAAACATTTTGTCAGCATGGATCATCGCCATAATAGAAATATTGTAGCAATCAATTTTCTTGGCTTGGGGGGAAAACCCAAATCAACGCTCATCGAGTGTTTGGATAGATAGGTCTAAGGAATATGGCACCTCTTCAATGATGATAGGAGAGGCACCATGGGAAGATTACCACCATCGCTCCCATCTTCCGGATTACCACGAAGATTATTCCAGCAACCTTAATCATCCTTCAGTTTTTTGATTTTCTATCAAATACTGTAAATACGGTGGATTCCGAGGACGGTTCTTATCTCGTGTCAACCTCGTTAAAAAATGAAACAAGGAGTCATGAGGATAGTTCTTTTACTGTGTCAACCTCATTAAAAAATGAAACAAATCCCCTTTTCAAATCTCAAAGGTAAACCTTCATTCCAACCACCGAGTTGAATGCAATGAAGCTTGGGGGGCATGCACCTCTAGTTACGTTATTATGCTGGGGGCATGCAAACTTATCATCGAGCAGTTTTAGCACATAGTTCATGCTCATTAAAAAATAAACATAAGATCGAGCAATTTTAGCACATAGTTCATGCTCGTTAAAAAATAAACATAAGATCGAGCAAGTGTTTCAATCCGCGTTTAAGCTCGTTAAAAAATGAACTATACTCTGGTAAATAACCACCGTGAATGTAACATTATCAGCCATTAAAGCCTTGGTCGTTTTTACACCGTCACCTCCACTTTTCCATTGGCTGATCATTCACCTCCATTTGATTGTTTACCCATTTTGAGGAACAGCTGCAAAGAGTGATTTCACTAGCCATCTTGTGAAACTGCCGTGATTGGAAAATTCCAACCCTTACCTGGAATCAGCTGCTACCCGTTTTATCACTCGTTCCTCAAAAGACGAGTCTTCTTTAAGCTCTTTTCATCTGACTCGTAAAATATGAAAAGATTGCCGAGTTTTGGCCTTCCAGCTCGTTAAAGCGACCGGAAGTGCTATCCCTCCTCTAGATTTTAATCTTTTTGGACCTGAGGGATTATTACACAAAAAGATCGAGCACTTGTTTTGTTCGGCTCGTTAAAACTATCGAAAATTCATCCCTTCTGTATTGTTTTATACTTTTTCGGACTTAAGGGATTAGATGACGAAAAAGGAACTTTGGAGTTATCTTTACGTACCTTTTCAGGCTCTCTAAAAATGAAAAGGACCGAGTTATCTTTGTCGTTAAACTCGTTAAAAACATTAATAGCGACAAACTTGTCTTTAGACGAGAACGAGTTTCACTATCGCTAGGCTCGTTAAAACATAGCGATGGGTTTGCCCGAAGGGCAAATTATAGAACAAGCATATGTTATCCTCCTCAAGCTTGACAAAAATAAAGAGGTACTGGTCAGAAATGACTGGGGAAAAATTGGGAAGAAACTCAAAGAACTTTTATTGGTAGCAAGTCGCTCTTGAACATGACACTTCCACTTCGTGCCTGAGTCGGGTTGGGTTGTTTCATTCACCGGTCACATCACCATGGTCTCGCCATACCATCCACCTTTGGGGTAAATGCTACCAATCCATCACACAAGTGTTGCCGATAGGTTCAAGAGAAGTCATCCAGAAAAGTCAACCGTGTCCCATCCACTACCATACATTATCCTTCATCCTTTCATGACCGCCACCCTGAACCATATATCATCAGATCGTTTTCACCTCCATCAAAATCATTTGCTCCGTTCCGTGTCACTGATATGGGATACATTAAGGCCCTCCTTTGACGGATCGCTTCTTGTCGACATCAGCTCATTATCCAAGAAGTTGATCTAGGAACACCCCCTTCAGTACTTTGAAGCTTGCATGCCTCAATGGAAAGTTTCTCACTTCCGGCGACAGGTATACATCAATGACCTTTGACCGAAAGATTTTGCGTGGTGTTCGACGCCAAGTCCTTTATTCACACCACGTGAATTGTACTGCAGTACCTTGAGGGTCATTATCATTATCGGTGATCCCTCTCGCGCTTGTTAACAGTTTACATCATTGACTGGTAATCAAGCGATGTCTTTCCATGTTCGAATTCAGAACATTTCTCACATGGATCGACTTGTACTTAGAGTGAAGATCGAATGAGATTGAAGACCTCGGATCTAGTTTCATCCATCCGGGCTGCGATATATATTCAGGAAAAATAAAGACATTGGCATCTACAGCATTGCAGCACAAATAATCATCCTACCAAAAGGATGGTGATTTCATCAAGATCATCAATCTACCATCAAACGATTGTCTGTCCTATGTACATAAAAATGAATTTATAAAGCTGAGCATGGGAATGCCCGCCTCAGCTAGATCATGAAAGCAGTATGAAAAATAATGTATTGTATTGTATCTTATTACAAGTCTCCTCCCAGCATTGGAAGAACTTCGGATCCTCCTAATAAAGCATTTCACCCGATAAATGGCCTCATACTTTAGGGGGCCACTGTTATAGACATTTTTGTGCCTTACAGCTATAAGCATGAAATGTCCATAAACCAAGGGATCCTAAGTCCCTAAAGATGTTGTTCCAGCCCCTAAAGAAACAAGGTCAACAAATGACAACTTCTCCCAGAAGTTCTCCACTAGAAACTGCCCCAAAACTAGTCAAATCAGGATCAATTCAGAGGCTCCACTAGCTGCCTGCGTTGCAATTCAGAGGCTACACTAGCTAGGTGTGTTGCAATGCAGGTGGATGCACTACCAGGGTGCGCTGAGCGGGAAATGACAAATGGCAAGCTCATTCAACGAGGTGGAAAGACAATGGAAGCTTCCAGAATCTTCTCTAATGACACTTGCCTCAATGAATTCGACTAGTGATGAGTAAGAGGCTTTCAACCTCCAAGTGGAAGCAAGAACTGACAGAGAGAAGCCACAAGTCAAAACATAAGCTGACTCATCCTCTCTGCTTACATCTATATATGGATCCCTCACCCAGAGATCCAGGGAGGCTGGAATTTTGTACTTTGTAGAGAATTGCTGTTGGTTTGAGATTGAGATTAGTACATTGGGTGATTTATGCTTTGTTGGAGGAGAGGAAGGGATTCCTTTGCTGGGAGGTAGATGCTGGATCGGGACTCACTTGGTTGTATCTCCTCTTGGACTTTCTTATCTTATCAATAAAACTATTTGAGTTTCTCCTATATGCTTGTATATCAATGATGCTTTGTTATATTTGCATGTTTAGTTTATATCTGATCCTAAACTAGTTATGAATGTAAATCTATGTCTTTTGTGTAGTTTTCCTCTCTTGTGATCTTGCAGGAACTTGGTGAAGCTGGACCAATGAAGGAGCAAGCAGCGAGAAGCGAACAAAGGAGAGAGTGATTGGATCGACAAACTAGCGGAAGACACAGGTTAGTTACATCCTTCTTCTCCATTTACATTTCATAAAGAAGAATACTCAGATAGTTTTCCTTGTTTGTTGCTAAGGCACTATCACACCTTAGAGTGGGATAGGGGCATTCGGAATTGGATACTTTTCCCAACAACAACCAACTGAGATGCCCCCCTAGGACAAGGTTGATTATATTATTATTACTATTATATGATTGAATATATTATTCATAGATGATGATGATCAAACTTGGTTAATATTACAATAGTATTATTAATATTAATAAATTTGCCTAATAATAATAATAAGGAGGTTGACTATATTATTATTATTATTAGTACATGCGTTGCCAATGGCTATAACATTCTCCATATGGTCAAAGTGCATTGGCTCTGCATTATTTTGTTTTTTTTTTGGCAATTTTAACCAAAGTTTTGGGAAAATGCTCAATATTTCTATTTTTTGTTAATTCAAAACAATTTTCTATTTTTTGGACATCGTATTTATATCCAAAATAAATATATCCAACCCTATCTATCTCCCTTTTAAATATATTTTAATAAGTCAAGGTAAACAAACCTTCAAACTATTACTTCAAAAGCATTTAATAAATAGCAAAGAACTTATATAACATAAAATCTATAAAAAAACAAATAAATATATAAAAATAAATAAAAATAATAATGATAATAATAATAATAATAATAATAATAATAATAATAATAATAATAATAAAAAATAAATAAATAAATAATAATAATTAATAAATAGATAAATAAATAAATTTAAGTATATACATAATCAATTCACTAATTGAACCAAAAAAATAATAAATAATAAATAAATAAATAAAATAAATAAATATAAAAGAAATAAATACATTTAAATATAATTAATCATTAATTAAACCAGTCATTATAAAAATAAAAATAAATAAAAAATAAATTATATAGATATATATATATATATATATATATATATATATATATATATATATATATATATATATATATATATAAAAACTATTAATTAGCTAGGTCGACATTAAAAAAGACATCAAATATTTTTCAAATAACTATTAATAGCTCCATAATTTCACGCTCTCTCTTCTCAAGATACAAATCACATTGCCCCGATGATGGACTCACTATGCTAGTCCGAAACGTTGGTTTCAAAAAATGTTCACAGGTTTTTCCACAAACATAAAATTCTACCAAACTGTATGGACTCTCTCTTTAACATCGTATTTCTAATTTTCGATTGGATCAACAATGTATGATAGGACATAATTCCCCTAGTGGAGGGTGTTTTATTTTTGGTATTTGTAAGTTCCTAACAATTCATTTAAAAATAGAAATAAAAACCTAATTTGGTAACTCACCATTCCGTTGGTGAGTGTTGTGATATTGACAATGACATTGACATTGTTATGTTACTGGTCTACCCAATGTTTCTAGAATTGATGTAGTTATAGGAACTTTACATAGGCAAGAGGGTGAACAATCTCCAATTAATAACGTACTTGTGTAGATCTTTCACTATGTGGAGGAAGCTTCCTTCGCACATTGAAATCTCATTTCTATTAGTATTTTGTGGTCACTTCATGTCATATATAAAAGATAGAGGGTATTGAATGTGTAGCCTTCAAATTAATTTTAATTATTTCATCTCCATAAGAGCTGATGTTTTGTGAGGGGAACATTAGTTCATAGCCTTAAATTCAGTCTTCCTCTCCGTCTTGCTACCACCCATATTATAGGGAAACAATACAATCGTTAAAGTGAGCCAATAAGAACTTATCATAATGATAGAGTTGACAAGATGATGAGTGATATATTATACACGACCATTTGCATATCTGATTTGTTCCTTTCCGCTAGACATTTTAGAGAGAGGCTTCAATTATTTTCATTTGTTGTTGAAGTTCTAATTATGAATTTTGTTGTGAATTATACTCAATGTAGAGTGTGACTAAAGCTTTGTTTCCATTTTTTCACTTGGGATCATGACTTTTATGCATGCCATAGTAAAAATCAATGCCCAACATGGAACACTAACTAATGAGTAACAAGATACAATCAAACCAAGGGGATAGTATTCAAAACATTAGGTGTGCCGCCAACTCTCACCTCAATCCATGTGGCAGTACTTTTATTTTGATAATTGGGCATGAAGTAGAGAATATTATATTTCTCTCTACTGAAATTATGTTATTTTTTATAACTAAAATCTGGGGAACTAATGATTAACAAAATACACTGACACGAAGTAGATAGTGATAAGAGAACAATTAATGTTGCATCATTTCTCCCTTCAATCACTCTAGCAGTGCTCTTCTTTTGAGAGATAGGCATTGGCTCGTTACATTCATGTTGTTGTGTATTGAAATTGTGTTCATTTTCTTAGTTAGAACCTTACGATATATATCATTTTTACGTTCGTTTCACCAAAATCACCTAGACATAAATAATTATAATTATAATTTTCAATGCACTTTTATGGAAAAATATAATAAAAATATCTTAAATACATATGGGAAACTTGAATATATTAAATTTTGATTTCTATTGTGTGGAGCTTCCTTGTGCAGATGTTTCATTATGTGGAGGAAGCTTCCTTCGCATAGTGAAAGCTTCACACATCAACATGCTCCTTCCCCAATGTGTAACTCCCATACCTACATTGTCTATATGATGAAGCTCTCACTTGCATCATGGAACTTGCATCACACTTTACTAAATACAGAATCAAACGTCCATTGGAGCGTTCTGCATAGAAAAATTCCTGAGGTTTGGTACTCACCAACCTTCTTTATAATCAACCTCCCATTGCTCCCATAGGACTTCAATACCACCCAAGGCACATGGCATGCAAAATTTCCTATCCTTGCAATAGATGGGGGATGTGGGGGAATTTCCTTACTAATTCATTCTTCCAATGTCTTCCATGTCCTCTATTGAAGCAGGTACACCAACCCCTGTAGACAAAGACCACCTATTATTCATCATCCTCTTCTGCATTCTTCCTAGAACCATCTCTTGTGCCAACAATTCCTTCATCTTCTAACTTATCCTCATCGTTATCCCCTTCTTCTTCGACTTCATCATGATCAATTTTTTCATCAAGCTCGACTTCAATGTCATCACTAATTCTGCATATACAACCATTTCCATTCCATTATTCAACAACAACTTGGCCATTTTCTTCATATTTATCATCATGTCTTCCAAATGTATAAAAAAAAACAAGGCTCACCTCCTTATCCTTTCTGATACAAATACTATCACGTCTACTCATAAGGCTATAGAGGCCCATTCAAAGGTTATGTAGAAGTAGTATATGTCTCATCATTCATTTACGAATCACATGACAATGCAGACCAATCAACCAACCACTAACTATCTGGGTAGACTGCATATTGAAATTACATTAGCAGAAAGTAAGGGGGAGATGAGCTCCCTGCAACAAGCGTAATTACAGAAGCATGAATTGCAATGTCCACGTCCTACACCACTAAATATCTGGAGAGACTCTCACAACATTTGAAAGCCACCGTTTTTGGTGCTTTCCGTGGCATACATGTTGTCAGTGATTATATACGTACAGTCTCCTGAGGCTATACACACTAAAGCACATGAGTTCATGACTCTCGTTCAATGCCTCATAGGTCACATTAACACCCAGGGTGATTCCACTATGCCCTCCTCTTCTTCCATTCCATCTCAAACTTTTCATACACTTCCATATGCTCACACCACCCTAATTGTAAACCCTAATTACTTCCTCTTTTATGCTTTTTCTCCTCCAGGTGGATGAGGTCTTGATTTCCTAGTTAAAGAAGATAATTCTATTGTCACCAGTTCAAATCTCACCAAGATTTATAAGAACGTTTGATCTGAGCATGCCCCTATGCAATCCTTGTTATCTCCATCTATTCAGTATTTTTTGATGTCTCCTATCTCACCCAACCTCTTTTTTCCATCTCCAAGTCTGTTATCTCCTCATATATTTCACAAGTTTCTTGTGAGTGCAACCCAAATAGACTATTTCTACTTGCCTTGACATATTTCGTGCATCTAGTTAGAACCCCATTTTTCCTTTCGTGGTAGAGTAACCATGAACGTAGTTTCCTTGTAACCTTCTTCCTCTCCCTCTCCACCACTTTACTATCTCTTTAATCACCACTATAACTCTTGTTCCAATGCACTCCACAGTGTACTCTAAATAAATGTTTAGTTTGGGTGATAAGCAGGTCATTGAATTTGAGAGCAAGCATGCCCGATATATAGGTTGTTGGATTTGAATTTATAGTGTGTATGTCATCCTAACATTTAGTGTTGGGTAGCTAGATATATAAATGCGAATTAGTTTTAATAACTCCAATAACAAGGAAATATGTGGACATGATGTCAATAGCTTATGGTATTAATTTCTTAATAGTTTCATTATATTGTAAATTTGATTTTTTTAATTGTAAATTCTTTTTGTGGAAACTCACACATTGAATTTCAATGTGTGGAGGTTTGCACAATGAGATGAAATTTCACACAATAATCTTCTGCATAATGAGAAGCCTTATGTGTTCATTTTGAAGAAGTTCAACTCATTGTGGTGACCTATACACATTGAAGTTCAATGTGTGGAGGTCCCCACAAAATAATTTAATTCAATAGCCCTAATTTAGCCAACAAACTCAATGGTCAAAATGGAGTGCGGGTGCTCCCCTATGACATATGTCTGTAGGGGCCTGCACTTGACCTCCATTTTCGATTTAATTGATGGTCAATATCTATTGTGAGGGCCTACCCTTACGTCAAGAATCGGGGGTGAGGGGGTCATTGCAATCACCGTTTGCTCTGTTGGAACCTTGTACCAGACTCATACACCAACTTTGAATCTGCTATAAATGTTTGTCATGTAGAAATTTGACTCGAACTTAGATTTTTTTTGATGTGGGCTTCACAATAATTTGGGATTCCCAGTATAGTTTGAATTTACTGATGAACTAGTTGCACGAAATTATAGTGTTGGGGTTCAAATTTTATATAATTCCTATATTTAAACTTCTTTGAAAATTAGTATCTAAATTTAAGTGTCAATTTAAGCCCATGATCAACCTCAAATATCATATACTTATTGATAATCTCATTTACAAACCAAAATTGATATTGTTATGAATAGTCAACAATTTTTTTCGTGATTATATTCAAATATGTTAGTGAGAATCTTTACATGCAACAAGAGGAATTGGAGAAAAAAGTCTATTATACATAGATTTTTTTCATCTCGTCGACCTGAAAAATTAAAATTTACATTTTTTGCTTTTATTTGTTGTCCCCACTCAGCCTGGCCATGTTGTGTGAGGCTCCTTGTTGAAGTGGATAAAGTTGAAGGTGTCATCATAATAATAAATTCGTCAAACATCATGTATTTGTCTCCGTTGGAGTTGACACCTGCTATCATATTTCAATAATCTTTGAGGGAACACAACTCTCCCAAGTTGTGGGAAACCCTTATTCGCACATTGAAGTTCAATTTACGGAGGTCATCCCAATGAGATGAATTTTTTCACAATAAATAAAAGATTATTGTGAAAAATTTGAAGTTCAATGTGAAAAGGTCTGTAAAAAAGAATTTACAATTAAAAAAATTCAAATTTATAATATAACAAAACTATAAAAAATTAATACCACAAGCTAATGACATCATGTCCACATATTACATTTTGGTTGGATATTAAAACAAATTTGTGTTTATCTATCTACCTACCCAACACTCAATGTTACGATGGTAGACACACTTTAAATTCAAATCCATCAATCGATATATCAGGCGTTCTTTCTCTCAAATTCAATGACTTGCATATCACTCGAACTAAAAATTACATTAGAGTACACTACATAGTGCATTGGAACATGAGTTATAGTGATGATTAAATATATTTTAATGCAATGGAGAGGGAGAGGAAGAATTTTACAAGGAAAATTCGTTCAGGTTGCTCTACAATGAGAGAAAAATAGGGTTTTTACTAAATGCACGACATATTTCATAGTGAGTAGAAATAGTCTAGCTAGGTTGCATTCACAAGAAACTCGTGAAATATATGAGATACGAAGCTTGGAGATGGAAAAGAGATGAGCCAAATTTCCACATAATAACCTTCTGCAAAATGAACATGTATGGATGCTGGCTCGGAGCACCAAATTCGCGTTTGGTAGATGAAGTTTATTTCAATTAGATTTGTCATGGTATTAGTGTAGGGTTTTGTTTTTCTACATAAATCTATGAGCATGGGGTGCCATTTGAGTTCCATATATTTATCTAAGTAATGCATCCATGTGAGGAGGTCACCTTAAGAAAGAGAATATGGGAGGAAGTTGGGAAAGGGCCAGGGAAAATAAGGTGAATATTACCTTCCTACCAACCTATCTTTAAGTTCAATATTGTGTTTGTTAAGGAAGGGATTTGGTTTTCCACATGCCTCCTTCTACCAAGCATGATCAGTGATGATGATACTTATGGCAGAGGTGTTAGCATTGTGCCTATTTTGCAGTGTCTTCATGCTTTGGAGGCATCCCTTCCATTTCCATAAAATTTGTTTGAAGTCTACTACAGAATGTAGCAACCTTGCTTTATTTCCCTTTCCTGCTTGCTTATGGATAGAATGTTGGAGTATCGAGTTAAGTAACTATAATCCTAGTGTACCCAGGAAATAATTATTTAGTCTAGCATCATAGGTTAATCAAGAGCTTAGTTTGTAGAATACTATGGCAATTAGCTTATGTGTGTTAAAGCATAAATTTAACATATTAGACTCTAATACTATGAATTTATCAAAGCCAAGATTGCATTACTCAAAGGGGTGAACGAGTCTTGGGTAATGTCTTTACCCAAAGTTCTTGCATTTTAGCTTAGTTCAAGTTTCTCTACTAGGCATGTTACTGGATCATGAACTTGTCTACATGTGTAGCACCATGGATCATGGATGTGATAGTAATGGAGGAAGGAGAGAAGGAGAGAAAGATAAATGAAGAGAAAGAGTAGAAGGACTAGTGTGAGAGAGGGAGAAAGAGACAAAGAGAGATGAAGAGAGAGGAGGGAGAGTTATGGAGGTAGAATAATAGAGAGAGAGAGAGAGAGAGAGAGAGAGAGAGAGAGAGAGAGAGAGAGAGAGAGAGAGAGAGAGAGAGAGAGAGAGAGAGAGAGGGTGAGGGGGAGAGGGAGAATGAGATAGGGAGGGAGGGCAGAGAAATAGAAAAGGAGATAGGGGAGAGTAAGAGAGAGAGGGAGAGGGAGAGGAGAGAGATAAACTTATAGGGTGATTGTTGTGAAGGAGGGAGGTGGAGAGAGAGAGAGAGAGGAGGGGTAAGATATAGGAAAAAGAGAAATGCAGGTAGATAGAGTCAAAGAAGGAGGGAGAGAGAGGAAGCGTGAGAGTGGGAGAGTAATTAGGAAGAGAATAGAAGATAAATAGGGAGTGGGTGAGACAAAAATAATGAGGGAGAGAAGCGGGGGAGAGAGAGAGAGAGAGAGAGAGAGAGAGAGAGAGAGAGAGAGAGAGAGTGAAGGGGGGGATATAACTATAGGTGTATATAGATAGATAGATAGAGAGAGAGAGAGAGAGAGAGAGAGAGAGAGAGAGAGAGAGGTTGGGGAAGAGGGAGGGAGAGAAATTGAGGGGGAAAGAGAAAAAGAGAGAGCAATGGAGGGAGTGATAGAGGTATCTCTCTCTCTCTCTCTCTCTCTCTCTCTCTATATATATATATATATATATAGAGAGAGAGAGAGAGAGAGAGAGAGAGAGAGAGAGATGTGGGGGGTTTGTTTTGAAGGAGTGTTTGAGAGAGTAAGACAAGAATAGGGAAAGATAGGAAGAAAGGAATGATAGGATGATGAGAGAAGAGAGAGGGATGGAGAGGAGGTAGACGTAGATAGAAGGTAAGGAAGGGAGAGGAAGAGTGAATGTGAGAGAGAGTGATGGGAGGAGACAAAGAGAAAGAGAGGGGAAGTGAGGGAGAGAAAAATAAGGAGAGAGGAGGGAAAGAGAGAGAAAAATCGTGAGGGGGAAGACATGGGGAAAATAAAGGGAAAAAGAGAAGGAGGAGCAAAGAGGAGAGAGAGAAGGGGAATAGGGATGGAGAGAGAAATAGAGGAGGGAGATACATAGAGGTAGATAGAGATATAGAGGGAGAGAGAGGGAGAGTGAAGGAGAGTGAGATAAATTAATGGGGAGTGGGGAGAAAAAGAGAAACAGAGAAGAGGTGAGGGATAGAGAGAGAGAGAGAAGGAGATAAGGGATAGTGAGGGAGAGAGGGCTAGAAGGAAATAGAGAGAGATAGAGTTGTATGGGTATTGTTTTTAAGGAGGGAATTTGGGAGTGAGGTATGTATAGAGGAAGAGAAGAGGAGGGGAGAGAGAGATGAGGAAGAGAAATAAAGTTATATAGAGATAGACAAGGAGGTAGAGAGAGGAGGAGGACAAGAGAGGAAAAGTGAGATAAATAGTGTGTCATATGGGAAGAGAAAAAGAGAAGAGGAGAAGGGAGTGTGTGTTATAGATGTAGAGTGATAGGAAGAGAGTGAAGGAGGAAGGTAAGGGAGAGATAATTGGAGAGAAGGAAGGTGAGAAGGGAGAAAAGTAGAGAGAGAGAGAGAGATTTTTTTTTGGGAAGGGGGGGATTCTTGAAAGAGAGAATGAGGAATGGATAAAGAGAGAAAGTGTGTGTGTGTGTGTGTGTGTGTGTAAGAGAGAGAGAGAGAGAGAGAGTTTGGGGGGGTACAAATAAGTAGAGAAGGGAGGGTGAGGGAGGGTGTGAGATAATGAGATAGATTAATGTTCAGTGCATGACTACTCCCATACATTGTATTTTAAACTGTGTTCAGAGAGGGAGTCACAAAGTGAAAAACATTCACTTGCATGAGGGTTTAGGGGCAACACCCCCAAAAAATTGACCTTTTTTTGCATCCATTTTTAGTGATTTTGTGGTGAATGGTGGTTTAACCCATGGTTTTATAGTTTTGGTTAAGGAACTACAATTCTATTCTAATCCAGGTTAAATGCATTGGTGTTTTATGGATACTGTGGGATATTGCATTAAGGGAAGTTCAAGTTAAACATGGGAATCAAAATGAAAAATGTACTAAACAGATATATATATATATATATATGTAGATATATATATATATTTGGTAGGTAAGCAGCCACTGGGGATTTGAACCAGTGACCTATTGCAAGGAGTGCCTTAATAGTACACCCATTCACCGTCAATCCAAAGCCCCATGGGCACTAACAATATAAAATTCAAAAGAACTAATAAGATTCAATATTATGATGTCATCCCAAGGATAAATATTTTTGGAGGAAAATGAAGAAAAATATTTTCTTTAATCAAAATTTTGAGTTGTGTCCTTATAGGCCTACTTAGATCTCAAGTTTGGTCACTCATTAGACATATAATTAGACAACACATCCAATGAATTCCCATTTTTCATACTTTTGAGTAGAAATACATTGAGAAAAATTCTAAATACATGGAAAAATATGTTTAAAAAACATAATTTTTTTTTTATATATTTTCAAATTTTCTAGGTGTGGGTCTACTCAAATGTATGCAGAGTGGGTACTTTTGATGTATAATATAACTAATGAGTTCCTAGACTACAAATTTCAGTAAACCTACAAGGACATAAGTCGAAAATAGAATTTATAAAATTAGTTTTATTTCTTTTCCTTTAGATCTTTTTTTTTCTATGCGGTTCACAGGACTCGGAGATCAGTGACTGTTATGTCCATAAAATATTTATACTAGGAAGTTCCACCCAAAGGGATCACTTCCTATTGTCTTAACCATAGAGACTAACCCCAAGGCAATCAAGATAATTAAACTTGTGACCTTTGAATAGAAAAGGTGCTTTAACATTGGCGACTTTACCAATTAAGCTAATCCTCGGGGGTTCCTTTGGAAATTCATCTCTTATTTTGTTATATTCCTTAGGAGGGACATTTTAGATCTCTCCATTAATGGATTTACAGGGTGAAATATTTTTGTTATTGCATGCGTTTTCCATTGGATCTCTTCTATTATATTAATTATTTATTTGAAACAATTAACTATACATGGTTAAAACCTACATTTGGGATTAGAGAAGTTTTCGCATCAAGTGGATGTTTTTCTGGCTAAGAGATTTTTCATGGGCCTATCATAGACCATATTATAATGGGACATATGTAGAATTAATTAGGCTTATGCTGAAAGGAAATTATGTGTAGTTCAAAGATAGGGATTGAGAAATTCAATAGGAATTTTTTTGTTGTTGTGGAAGCTCAAAATTAAAGATATGTTGGTGGAAAAATATCAGTTAATTGGTGTGCATAATGGTACCATACCAATAGGGATGTCAAAAAAATATTGTACCAAGTCAGTTAGAAATTCACAGACCACAATATGATTATGTCTATAAGATTCAATATTACTGAATATTTTAGGTTAAGTTACAACAAATGAATTGTGGAACAAGTTAGGGATTTTATATCAATCTAATTCCATGGTGAACAAATTGTTGCTACATAAAAGGTTGTATAGTGTGAGGATGAATGTTTGGAACATGATGACATAGAATCTAAGCGGCTTCAATACTATTGTGAGTTAGCTATTATATATTGATATTAAGATTTTAGAAGAAAAAAAGTTTATCATTCTTTTGTGTTCTTTAGTAAACTCATGAGATAGTTTGGTTGTTTTCATAGGTAGCGATGCAACTACAATAAGTTTGAATGATATATTATCATCTTTTTTATGAGAGGAGATTATACATAAAATGATTTGTAAGCTATTGTGGATGTTTTACTAGAGAAATCATCACAACAACTTTGATAAAATTATACTTAAAAATTCAAAATCTACACTATGATGGTTTATTTCATATGCATTCAAGTTATAATTATGAAAAAAAATAGATACCATTGAAATGAAATCTCTCAAACCATAATTGACACAAGTTGTATCATGGGAAACCCTTTGAGGAGAAAACCCTGATAGAAGGTGAGACCACTTTATACTCTTTCTCTAAATAGAAAATGGATGTGAGTACAAAGAGGTAAGCCCTATGGACCATGGGCTACTATAATGTATAAATCCTCTTTGTGTGTTCTCTCCATTTTCCTCTCATCTACTCTTCTCATCTATGGAACAAGATGAAGTTGAAAAGAATGGAACTCCATTTCCTCGTAGTGGCATGGTTATAACACAACTTGATGACCTACTAGTAGTTAGTTTTAACTCCAAATTTTAACTAGAGTTACAATATTGAATATTCTAGAGGCTTCTTCATCATGATCACGTGTCTAGCCCCTTTTCCATGAATAATGGGGGTTGACATGGCATCCTCTTGAATTATATTGTCAAAAATTGGAAGGTCAACTTCCAACAAACATAGCGTTTCTATACAAACACTGGTTGACATGACTCTTGCACCATTAGAAAGGTATGTATGTGTAGAATAGGAAAATAATGTGTAATTAGAAAGTAGAAAAAAATTTCCCCCAAAAATGTCATTTGATGCCTCAAAATTCGGTCAGAAATTTTCAAACCCAAATTGCTAAACTAGGTCCCACTGGTAAAAGTTGTCTTGTGAGCTAATTGCTCTAGTTTTTCCACTCTAAAAGCATTGAGGGGTATGAAAAATAATATAATGATCTAATATGGTTCATAAAAACATGGAAATATAGAACAAAACTTCCTTATTTGTAAGCACTTTCTCATAGAATAGAAATAAAATTACGTCCTCAAGTGGGAGATTTAAATCTCTAAGAAAATTCTTAAAGGTATGTTGGAGATGTGAAAAACAAGGGAATTATAAGAGATATCATACATACACATTTGTAAATAAAGGGAATAGATCTAACAATACTCTTTCTATAGAAGAAAACATATCGTTAATTGAAGGAGGGGATGTGTACATGGATTCTTCAAGTACAAATGTAGATCATGAGGCTTGGTTTCTTGACTTGGGTGAATCCTTTCATATTACTTCTCACATGGAGTGGTTGTGTGAGTGTGAAGTATATTATAATGGTGATATTTTCCTAGGACATGACTCAATAGCGAAAATCATAGGACGAGGAAAATCATAGGTGGAAGGATTAAAACACTCCCTAGTGTTCTACACATCCTAGGAATGACCACAATCTAATTTTTGTAAGAAGGATGAGCTACAAAAATAGTATTTGCTAAGGATACCTTCAAGATTATTTCAGGAGAAATGGTATTATTGAGAGGATTTTGGATTGGAATTTTATATAATTTATTGGGAAGGACTACTAGTGATGGGTGTAACAATTCTTTTGTTCCTAATAGTGGATCTAAATAACAAAAACTCCTATGGCCTCTAGAGAAAAGGCTATCATATGGCATCAAATACTAGGACATATTAGAGAAAAGGGCCTTTGAGTACTACATGGTAGTGCTAGGGTAGAAGGTATGTCTAATTTCTCTATGGATTTTTATTTTTGTGGCCATTGTTTATATGGGAAGAAAAAATGGGTAAGATTATCCTCTGATGCTACAAGGGTGGAGAGAATATTACAATCTATTTACTATGTCTCATTTGTTAATGAATTATCAAGTAATACATTGATCTATTTCCTCAGGAAGAAATATGAATGCTGTGAAAAATTTATAGAGTTTAAGGCTTTTGTGCAAAATCATACATATAATAAAATTAAGGTGCTAAGAATAGATAATGGTGGAGATTCTATAGAAATGAATTGGAAGAATTCTATAAGAAGTGAAATATATCAAGGTAGAAGACTAATCAATTCACACTTTAGTTTAATGGATTTATTGAAAGGATGAATAAAATTCTAATGGAGAAAGAAAGGATTATGCCTAGTGGTGCAAAGTTATGATATGAATTTTGGGTAGAGATAACAGATATTGCATGTTCCCTAGTAAATAGATCGCCCTCATCAATGTTTTATGATGAGACTCCACATGAGGTATGTATTGATAATAATCCTTCTCTTAAACATTTGAGGGTATTTGGATATGATTCTTATGTATGCAATCGAAAGGAGAATATGGATAAGCTAGATCAAAAAGATAAATATTTTATCTTTACTGGATATAAACATGGTTTAAAGGTTATAAGCTTTGGATTGCAGAAATCAAGAAGGTTGTGTATAGTCAAGATGTAGTGTTTAGAGAAATCAAAGGTATTTTCAAATAGGAATTCCTACTAATGGAGAAATAACTATAGAGCATAGAGTTTGAATTAAAGGATGATAAAGCAAACTCTTTAGAAAATATAAATTAGAAGAAGAAGAACCACACCCTCTAGTATTGAGGAGATTAGACCAAGAAAATAGGTAGCAAAAAATTTATACTCCACTTGCTTTATGTTCATAGTTTTGGTTTTTTTATTACTATTAATGATCCTAGAACTATTAGGGAGGTAGTGGATTCAAAGGATGTAAAACTATGGAAAAAGGTCATGTTTGAAGAAATGGCAGCCTTAGAAAAAAATAAGGCTTGGGATCTAGTCGATTTTCCAATTGGAAGAAAGCCCATTGGTATCAAATGGGTGTTTAAAAAGAAGTTGGATGCAGAAGGTAAAGTCGAGAAATACAAAGCTCGATTACTAGTAAAAGGTTATTCCCAGCAAGAGGGAATTGAATTTGGTGATATCTTTTCTCCCATTACCAAGTTAGCTTCTATTTCATCTCTTTGATATGTTAATATTTGATTTTATTTCAAGGTAGAAAAGATGGATGTGAATACAAAATACCTCCATGGAGATTAGGAGAAAGAAGTATACATGAAGCAACTAGAAGGCTTTGTAGTGAAGAGAGAGAAAGATATGGTATGCTAGCTAAGAAAATCCCTATATGGGTTAAACAATAAAAAAGGGTGCGGTATCAAAATTTTAATACTTATATATTCAGACTTCGCTTAACAACGAGAAAAGTATAATTGCATTTATTTCAAATTATTTCATGATCATCTTGTTTATTTGGTCTTATATGTGGATAATATTCTACTAATTAGAAATTATAAGGAAATAATCAAGGAGGTGAAAATTCAGTTATCCTCTAAATTTTACATGAAGGATCTTGGTTCTGCAAATTTAATTTTGGGAAAGGAAATTAAAAGAGAACAATAAAATAGGAAAATATAGTTACGTTAAAGGAAATATGTCAAGACAATGTTGCAAATGTTTAATATGTAGGAATGAAAACCGATAAAGATCTTTTTTCTTACAAGTGAAAAGTTATTTTTAGAGCAATGTCCAAAGACACGTTAATAGTAAGAGGAGATCTTGTTTTCCATATACTAGTGCAATTGGAAGTTTGATGTATAAAATGACATGTATTAGATTGAACAATTCACGTGTAGTGTGCATATTGAGCAGGCATAAATCAAAACTAAGGAACATTGGATAATAGGAAATATGGTTTTCACGTAATTTCATGGCACTACTAGTTATGGATTTTTCCACCAAGGAAGACTAGGATTGGACAAAGCGAAGAACACACATGGATTTGTTGATGTCGTCTGGGCTAGAGATTTATATTTAAAATATGTACAAGTTGGCATGTACTTAACCTATTTTTAGGAGCAATAAGTTGTATTAGTCAGAGATAATTTGTAGTAGCACTCTCAACTACAAAAGTTAAATACATGGAAACAACTCGTGCAAGCAAGGAAAAAGTATGGTTACAAAGGTTGTGTTCAAGTATTGGGTTGGTGTATTTACCTATGAGGATATATTGTGACAATCAAAGTTCAATCTACCTATAGAAGAACACAATGTATCATTCTAAGGAAAAGCATATTTATTTTCAATATCACTTGGTGAGAGATATGATTTAAGAAAGGAAGGTGCTATTGGTGAAGGTGGACACTTTGAAGAATGTTGTAGATTCATTAAAAAAAATTTGAGCATTGAGAATCTATCATGGTGTAGAGAAACAAACGAAATTATTTCCCTAGATTTTTCATCATTTTCTCTCGTGACCCCCTATGTGAAAAAAAATAAAAAGTCGGAGAATGTTGTGCATATGTTATATTATTTACATGAATACTGTCAAAAATTGTATTTTTGTGGGCTGTAGTAAAAGGGTCATAGGGGGAGCATAAGATCCCCTTTTTATGGGGTTTTCAAGGGGAAATTTGTTTCCCCTAAGAAAGGGTTCAAGGGCAACCCCAACCCCACAAACAAAAAGCACTTGCAATTTTATGCATCTATTTTTTGAAATTTTTGAGACAAGATTCTCACTTTTAGTTTCTTTTTTGGTTTTAGTAAAGAAAATAGGGTTGTATTCTAATCTAGGATGAATAGATTGACAAGTTATCGATGCCACAATATATATATATATATATATATAATGTTGTAATACTGTAAAAATATATACAGTGAAAAATATTTCTATTTTTTCTAGTTTGGATATCCAAGGTAAAATGATTGTGTAAATATATTTTTATTCTATTGCATATATTATATTTTACTAGAAATATATATGCAACAATTAACTATATAGGGGTAAAACCTATATGTGTCTATGAGAGAGAGAGGAAGAGTGTGTCTGAGAGAGAATGTGTCAAGGTTGAGAGAAAGCACCAGGAAGAGAAAGGTGGAGAGAGAGAAGGAGTGAGAGAGAGAGAGACAACAGGGTAGAGATCAAAGGAGAGACGAAGAAGGAAATAAAGAGGGAGGGAGAGATACTTTTGGAGGGGGGTGTAGAAAATCTGTGATAGGTTAACCCGATAATGCAATATAAATCAAAGAAGAAGAATCAATGGCACAATACACATGAAAATACTTTGAGGAAAGTCTCAGATAAAAAAAACCCCACACTATTGTATTATCATACATGGTGGAAATAAATAAGAATTATACCAAGCCTTAGCTCTCGTAGCTAGCCAGCTCTCAGTATAATCCTCACAGATGCTCACAGGCAATCTTGGCTTCTCTCCAGCCTTCCTCTCTGCACTCCAAGCTCCTATTTTCTTGCACTGTTCTTTGTGGATGATTTTCCTATTACCAAGTGGAAAAACAAGCCTTCAAAACTGTGCAATCCTCAGGGATGAATCCTTGACTGCATGCATGAGTTTTCTCCATGAGAAAACACATACAACTGATAGTACACTGTCCTTGAACATTAATCTCAACTGGGTCTTTCTTAGAATAGACATGCATGAGTTTCTAATGAGGGAATCTTCAGTTAACTGGAGTAGCACTAGTTGAGTGCATTAATGCATCAACTGACTATTAACTCACTCTAAGTTCCTCAAACAGTTTGGAACTAATTGATCTGGAATTTATCCAGGAAAAATAATTAAAGGTATTACAGACTCATGTGCATGGATGTGGCTATGTTACTTTATGAAACGGATCGATAAGATTGTGAAATACATAGACATTGAAGCAGTTAGAGAAAACACAACACGAAAACATGTAAATACAACAAGTTTAATAAGGAGTTCACCCAATTCTCCTGGGCTACATCTCCTGGTCCAACCTTCAGTGGTGGCCTCTCTATTACGTTTTCTAAGTAAAGTTTTTACAACACTGAGCTCAATTTGATTCTCACTTAACAGATATAAATCAATAGGACAGGAGTACACAGACTCTTCTTACTGAAACTCGACCACTACTGGTCACTGTAGTATGAGCCCAAACTGAGACTCATACATGACAGCCCTATGCCGAGGAGTTCGCTTGAACCTCTCAAGCCTTCTCTGGAGTGCACAGACTCTCTGACTCTCTCAGGCTATGTCTCGATGGTACCTTTGCTCTGCAGGTCAGCTCGAGTTACTTTCTCTGTTCTCTACTCTTAGCTTTCTTACTATCTTTTCTCCTTTCTAGCTTCTTGCTTTGTTTCTATCAGTTCGTGGCTTTTAAATTCAATCTGCTTTCTGACTGTTCGTTTCCGCTTCCTGGCGTTGTTCTTTTGCCTGTGTCTGTTTGAATTCCCCTGTTCTGCATCATCATCACTGTGTAATGCTTCACAGGGAGGTTGCCACCTGTTTCATAATGAATTGAGTGTCAATTCTCTTGGAAATGTTTGAACAGTCGTTATTTCTGTTTAACTCCCAGATTGCCCATGAACATGGTTCTTCTGCCAACTCATCATTCATGTTGGACTTCAAACTTTATACAACTCGGCCTGTTTACCTCATTGAATCCGGTCATCCGTTGAATCGCATGTCCGCCATCGATCTGGAGCCTCTAGATCCTATGGTCTCTGTCCATATTGGGCAGGTAAGTTGCATGATGTTTACCTGTATGATGTAAGCGGTTTTCTCTCTCTTTTGCAAAACGCATGACACCTAGTGTGTGGCATCGGGCGGGACTCGGTCGAAACCGCTTACCGCTTGAAGCCCTTCCGATATCTTGTCGGTTTTCGTGTGGGACCCGCCTTTGGCAGAATCGGCGAATTCTGTACGGTTTTTTACTTTTCGGGTCCGAGTCACTCTGAGCTTTTTGTTCTCTCAGGGGTTTGCCCAATGATATCAAAAACCTCCCCCGTTTCTAAAAAAGGCTTCTCATTTTGCTGTTTCGTGGCAGCGTGCGTTACCATGGGGCAACGGTCGGTGCACTTGATCGAGGGTCCTCGTTGCTTGACATTGCGCACAAATTACAACTGTTCAAGGATATTTCTGATAAGCTCGACCTTTGTAAGTCTTTGAAAATTTGGCATGAATTTTTCAGAGTTATGGAAACTTAGAGAGTTCCTTAGCATCCAATTCGGATCACAACCTTCCCACTGAAAATCTTTTGGACCACCAAAAGTTGGTTTTTAAGCATCAATCAAGTGAGGGTATAGATTCCTCGCTTGAACAATTTCTATCCATTTCGTATTGCTTGGTTTTGAACCTTTGAGTCCAATCCTCAGGTAGTCAACATCCCCCCTGCGTGTAGTTCTCACCTTCCTGTCCAGAACTGTATCTTCTTGCAACTCATTGAGATATTCAGGTAACAGATCATCAATAGAAGGAAATTGAATTTTCTCTTTGGGATCTTCAATCAATGAAGGTTCAAATAGTCTCAAGCTGTCTGCATTAACTACTGAGTAGATGTGCATGTGAGCTGGTAAATCAAGGCGAAAAGCATTCTCACCAATTTTCTCAAGTATCTTGAAAGGTCCATACCTTATTGGCTTCAGCTTCTTACCTTCACCTTGCATTCTATCTTTGCTGATATATAGCCAGACTTGATGACCAACTTGGAAACTATGCTCAATCTAATGCTTATCATGCCTTGCCTTGTACTTGGCTTGGCTCTTTTCCAGCTGTTTCTGTACTGCCTGGTGAATCTCTTGGATTTGTTCGATGAACTTGGTTTCCTTGTCCACATCACTCTGTCCATCAACTGCTATATCTTTACCAAAGACAAAATCCAAGGGAGACCTTGGTGTGAAACCAAAACAGGTCTCAAAAGGAGATCTTTGTGTAGAAGAATCTTTAGCTCGGTTGTAAGCATGCTGCACATAACGTAAATGTTCATCCCAAAGCTTGGGATGCTTGGTGCAATAGCCTCTGAGCAAATGGATCACTTTCCTGTTGACTACCTCTGTTTGGCCATCTGTTTGCGGATGAAAAGTTGTGCTCTTCTTCAGTCTGGTGTCCATAAACTCCCACAAACTTGACCAAAATTTCCCAACAAATCAGGTATCTCGATCAGATATAATGGAAGTGGGTAATCCAAAATGAACCCATACATGTTAAAAGAACAACTTTGTAGTTTTTTCAGCTGTAATATGTTTGTTACAAGGTATTAAAATACAAATTTTGCTGAACCTATCCACAACAACATATAAATATTCATGACCTTTTCTAGATTTAGGCAGTCCCCAAACGAAGTCCACAGAAACACCTTCCCAAGGATGAGAAGGAACTGGTAGTGGAGTGTACAAGCCTAGTTTTCTATTGCTGGGCTTGCTTTTAGCACACATGGTACACCCTCTTACATATCTAGAAACTGTCTCATTCATTTTTGGCCAATAACAAAATCTTTGCAGATGTGCAATTGTTTTACTTACACCAAAGTGACTTGATATTAGAGAAGTGTGTGCTTCTCGAATTATCTTTACTGTTTCTGTTTGAGGAATGCATAACTTTCCCAAATGATACAAGAGTTGGTCCTTAACATGATAATCCCATTCTTCTACTTGTTTTGCCATGACTTAAAGTTGCATATACATCTTTAAAATCTATATCTTGAGCATATTGTTCAATGTAGCTTTCATGCAATACTGAATTATGCTTAAGTATAGTGGATGCATTTATGATTGGTCTGGACAACATATCTGCAACTTTATTATGTATGCCCTTTTTATATTTGATGACAAGATGAAACTGTTTTTAGAAAACCCATCCACCTATAGTGTCTTGATTACTGCAACTTAGTTTGTGAGTGCAAATATTGAAGTGGTTGATGATCAGTATGTATAACTGTCTTTTTGTCCATTAAATAATGTTTCCACTTTTTCACACTCTGTACTAATGCATACAACTCTTTATCATATGTGGGATAATTAACTACTGCAGAATTAAATGTCTGAGAATGATAACATATGGGTTGACCGTGCTGCATCAACACTACTCCCATGGCATAGTCACTGGCATTCGTTTCAATCTCAAATGGTCTTTGAAGATCGGGCAGTGCTAGTACTAGTGCTGTACTAATCTTTTCTTTTAAGGTGTGGAAGGATTTCTGCTGTTTTCCTCCCCACTGAAACACCTTGTTCAGTCCTGTTAAAGCATGTAAGGGAGCTGCAATCAGGGAAAAGTTAGAAATAAACTCCAATACTGTGCTGCTCCTAAGAAGCTTCTAACTTTTGTAGCAGATTTGGGTTTAGGCCAGTTTACAATGACTGCAACCTTAAAGGGATCTATCTTCAATTCACCACCCCTACAATATGACCCAAATAATTCAAAGATGTTTTTCCAAATTCACATTTTGGGAGCTTAACATAAAGATTCTCTTTTTTCAAAACATCTAGAGTCTACTTGACATGCTTTAAATGTTCTTCCCATGTTTTACTAAATATTATTAAGAATGTCATCCAAATATACAATGATAAAATCATCAATAAAAGGTCTGAGTACATCAATCATTATTCTCATGAAAGTAGCAGGAGCATTAGTTAAGCCAAAAGGCATAACCAACCACTCATAAAATCCCTGCTTTGTTTTGAAAGCAGTCTTCCATGCATCTTGCTCTGTAACTTTGACCTGATGATAACCACTATGCAAGTCCAACTTGGAAAAATAAATAGCTTATTTCAACTGATCTAGTAGATCATCTATGCAAGGAAGGGGATAACAATTTTTTATCGTTATCTTATTCAATGCTTGGTAATGAATGCACATTCTCCATGAGCCATCTTTCTTTCTCATCAAGAAAATTGGAGACCCACAAGGCGATGTGCTAGGTCTTATGAACCCTTTCTCGAGTAGCTCCTGTACCTGCTTCTTGATTTCTACATTCTCTAAAGCGAACAACCTGTACATTCCGATGTTAGGCAATGGAGCATCTTGCTACAAATAAATATCATGTACTATTTCCTTTTTGGGTGGCAGACCTTTAGGTTGTTGAAATAGTATATCATATTCTGAAACAACTTTTTCTAAATCAGCTTGCTGTTTAGCACTACAACCCTCAAATACATTGGTTTTATCAGGTTTCTTTTCCTTTACAACGATCATTAAAAATCGTTTGCATGAATTTACGATTCTATTCATCTGCCCTGATTTTATGAGTATAATTATTCTTGAGTTTATGAGCTCTTACAATATATTCGATTCCATCTTTAATGAGTTGATACTTGTTTTCATCTATATAGAAAATAACTTTTCCATCATACAAGTAAGGACTTCCTAAAACAATTCCACATATATCCAAGGGAACAATACCTAACTCAACCTCATCTACAAATGCTGACCCAAAAGAAAACCTAAGTTTACATTGTCTAGTCACTTGTAGCTGTGCTTTATCACATAACCAACCTAATGGATATGGCTTTTTGTGAGGTGTGGTTAGTAATCCCAACTTATTTACAACTGCTTTAGAAATTAAATTTACATGTGAGCCACTATCAAACAAAGTATCAATCTTTTGATGCTTGGAAACAACTCTAATATGAAAAAGCTCATGCCTTTTTCTCTCATTTTCTTCATTATCAATTGATTGTGAAGAATTACTAGTAGATGCTTCAGAATTTTTGCCTTTTATACCTGTGGCTGCAATTGTTGTTTCATCTCCTGAGTCTGACCCCAAATCCTTTTGAATAGTTGCAGCAATCTTCTTCTTCTTGGCATCGTACTTCTTGGGTTTCAGCTCCGGATGCAGAATCCAGCAGTGTTCATCATCATGCCCATCCTTCTTACAGTGAGTGCATGAAGATTTTGTCTTTTGTACAGTATTTGTCTTCCTCTCTTTCCATTTCTATTTTATTTTCTCCTTATTCTTGTTTGTAGTGGGTTTTGATGATCCCCCAAATTTTGGGTTCACATTCTTGCCTCTAGCTTCTAGATGTGTAGCTTGAACAGGTACCGCATCTATGCTAGTGGGATTAAACATGAGAATAGTGTGCCTTAAGTAGCTGTGTAGACCACATATATACTTCAACAAAGTTTCATGTGAGTCTAAAGAAATTCCTAGAATCAAAGCTCTTTTCCTAAATTCTTGAGTGTAACTTTATACAC
Organism: Pinus tabuliformis; assembly: GCA_031772625.1. Classification (NCBI taxonomy): domain Eukaryota; kingdom Viridiplantae; phylum Streptophyta; class Pinopsida; order Pinales; family Pinaceae; genus Pinus; species Pinus tabuliformis. The sequence continues at coordinate 85,046,197 of CM062818.1, forward strand.
TTTTCCCTTTTAACTGGTGAAGAGTTTGCCATCTCATTCGACTTAGTTACCGGAGAATCCACAGTAAGAACCATTTTCTGCCAACGTTTCGAATCCCAACTGGGATCCATCATCAGGACAACTTGAATGCTTGATAGAAGAAGAGCTTAGTTGAGAGATTAAATAGTAATGAGGAGAGTAAAATGAGATGAAAGTCGGCTCTCAATATCTGAATAATAATTATTGATGAGATGTCGGCTGTTTCTGATTAATTTAATTAATTAATTAATTAATTTTTTTTTAATTAATATCAATTATCATTAAGATTGATCATTATCATAATTAAAAATTAATATTAATATTAATTTAAATTAATTAATAATAATCTTTTAATAATTAGTTACTTTTAATATAATATGATAGTTATTATTTTTTTTTATCGTTAATACTATGCTATTCTATTATATACAAAACAGGAAAACAATTACAGTCGTTGAGTCATACTGTCCAAGGCCATGGATGGCACTTTGGATTGGAGTTTAACAGCAAAAGCAGCCCACACAGGGGCACCGCAACTGAAACAAACCACCCGCGCAGGGGTTCTAAACCAAGGAAGTGTTATCTGAGCCAGACTTGACAACCCACGCAGGGGTTCTAAAGGGAAAAGGGAGACCTTCATTAGGAACCCGCGCAGGGGCCTCAAAAACCATTTAACAAAACTTCTTTCGAACCAAACGTAAACAGCAAAAACAAACAGAAGGCTTAAGCAGACATAGCATAACATAGGAGAACCTGAACAACGATTCTGAGCAAGAGGACGGCTAATCTTCCGGTTCCTCCTCGACAATTGGATACCAGCCATAGTCCTCAGGGAGCGGGTCCTGTTCTTTCTTGTCTTCCGCTGTAGAAGGCACTGCCTGAGACAGAGGTGGACTGGCAGCCTGTTCTGGAGCAGCCTCTGGCGGTCCCTCAACATCCCTCGAGCTTCCTGCCTGGTGCTTCTTCTTGCTGGGTTGATCCTCGCTCTCATCCTTCGGTTCCTCAAGGAAAAGGACCGAGACATGGGCGTTGATGCGAGAATTCTCTTGGGAGCTGCTGAAAGAGAAGACAGCCGTGCCAAACGCTGGTAGAGGTGCCGTGTCCAATTCTGGGCTACTCGAGTCCAAGAATTGACTCGCTTGAATGGGGTGAGCTTCTGCAACTCTGTGGCAGAGGCATCTACAGCAGCTTGATTGGGCTGAAGCCTCGGAGGGGCGTGAAGACCCGCCTCGGCTAGTGCCGCGCCGGCTGAGAAGGCGCTGCCGTGGCCGAACCATATTCCCACTGATACCCGGAGGGAAGAACAGAATCGCAAGGGAGGAATTGGGGAGGCTGAGGCGTCCACCTCTCGCGTTTTCCACTTGGAAGCCGTAGTTACTTGACAGAGGAATGGCGTGAACAGCAGCTCCGCGAACCATAAACACAACAGAGGCACTCTTCTTGAACCATGAGCCAGGCTCCAATTTCTGAGATCTAAACAACATAGAGCGATCCATCCCCTCATCATTTTTAACCTCTTCAGCATTTCCTCATAATCTACACGCCATAACTGCGCTCTGAGATCGCACTTGAACTCCGGACTATGCATTGAAATGCCGTCCCAGTACCCACACTTAAAATCATCGGCGGCGGATCGCATTAAAAACCTGTCTCAGGCGTGAGGCCACACATGGCCTCCATGTGGCTCCCCTCATTCGTCCCTGATGTCACTCGCATCCGGGGAATATGATAGTTATTATTAATATTAATTTTATTATTAATTATTATTATTAATATAATAATTAATAATAATAATTAGAATTAGAATTTAATAATAATTAGTATTAATGATATTATATTAATCATAATTAATGTTAAAAATATTAATCCTACTATATTGTATTGATATTTAATATTTATAATAAATGTTTGATCATTAATATTTATTATTATTTATTATTAATATTAATTGTAATTATTATTATTTTTTCCAAAGGAAAAATCTGTAACCTTTTATTTAAAAAATGAAAAGTTACAATTGCATATGCATTGAAGCATTTCCATAAGCTGCCCATTGGGCACAGGTGCTTTCGCACCCTTCGCAACGTTGAATAGCTAACGTGCAAAAATGAGAAAAATGAGAAAAGAAGAGAGAGAGGGGGAATAGAGGGAAGCAGAAAAACTGAATTACATATGTGAGTAAGACTCACTCTTCAGGTTTTCCTTCCCTTTTTCTTTTCGACCTTGCGCCATTCACCTTGAGTGGGCTCGATCGAAGCTATGACTAGTTGTGTTTCTGCTTTCTGCATGCCTAATTCCTTATCTGAATCTGAAGAGTCCGATTGGTGAAGCCGTTTGATCCCTCCCATGCTCTGATCCTCATTTGTCTTCTCTGCCTGATTTGGTTGAAACTGTGAAAACTGATTGTCTGATGAGTTTTCCTTCTGGGTCCCTGTTACTTGGGAATCCGTAGCATTCTCTGTGGGGATATCGTCCTCTTCTGCTTCTGATTCTTCATCCTCTGAGTTCGGGGGGGAGAATTGCCATCCTTTCCTCGGCTTCCCTTTCTTCTTTCTTCTGCTGTTTACTTTCTTGGCTTCTGGACAAGTACTTTGCAAGTGTCCTGTTTGTCTGCATAGCCTGCATCTGAATGCAGTATTTTCATAGTCCAAGGCTTGCAACCAATTCTGTTGTTTGTAGATCAGCCTTATGTTGTCTGGCAGCCCTTTGCTTAGATCTACTTCCACACATATTCGTGCAAAAGTGAAGACCCTTTCATCAATCCTCTCCAGATCTGTTTTGATGTATTTCCCTATGTTGTTCCCGATTCCTTCCAAAACTCGTTCACCCCAAAAGTGGAGAGGAAGGTTATAAAGCCGAACCCAAACCGGCACTTTGGATACCGTCATTTTGTTTGGATCAAAATCTGTAAACCATGGAGTCATGAACAACCCCGCCGTTCCCCAGAACCAAGGCCCAGCACTGATGATTGTATCTCTGACTTCCCTGGATGCAAATCTGACTATGAAGAAACCTTTAGAACATAAATGTATGTCACATTCCATGGTCCAGGTGGTAAAAATCCAGTGAAATAGGGCTGATGGTTTTGGCCAGAAGCTGTTGAACCGGCAGATTAGAGCCTGCGTTTCATATGACTTGACATAATCATCAAGCCCTGTGGAATCAAAGTTAAGGGCTGGGGTTTGCCCTAACTGGTCTACTATGTATGGCCTGGGTGTATATCCACCTTGATCTGGAGAGGATCCAGGTTCTCTGTTACCTTGAAGAATGTTTTTGTAGGAGATACCTCCCTTGGTTTGATGCTGGGGTGCTGTCTTTTTCCCCTTGTCTCCTCCTGAGCTACTTGGCTGTCCCTGAGATTGAGCCCCTCCTCTCAGCCTGAGGTTCAAAGCAATGGTGTCTCCTAGACTAATCACATAGCTTCCCAGGGTTCTGTTGTCCTGGAGAGACCACCTGCCGCTGACTAAATGTTGGATCTGACAAGGATAGCCATTCAATGCCTGGATTTGCTGCTTTAGCTGCATAACAGTACTATCTACATGTACCCAAACCAAAAGAGATTTCTGTTCTGGGGTTTTGATGAAGATCTGAAAACGAGATTTGGTTACCTGTTGTTCAAGTTTTGGCTGACTTTCCTTGTGCATGTCCAGATCTGCAATCCCTCTGTGCGATCTAAGCTTGATGCCACTGATCTACTGCCTGGAGTCTCGGATATTGGCTGGATTAGGTAGATCTAGGCTGGATCTGCAAGATTCAAAGGCGTAGTTGAGCACCACGCTCCTCAGCACCCCGAATCCCTCCTCATAAAGCCACGCATGGCGGTGATCCACCATTGTGGATCTCGCTGCTTGATCCCATTGGAATCCAGGCCGTAAAGGGCGTTCGCACAGATCAATAACCTCGGCCTCTTCAGCTAGCAATTGGTTCAGGATATAGGGAGAAGAAACCAAATCGTGGATCTGACCAGATTTTATGAGCAGATCTCTATTTGCGTAGATCCTGAGCTCGGGAACCATGGCATTGAAAATGATCGCACTCATGCTTTCCTGACGTTTCCATTCCGATGACGCCTGATTCCTAGAGGCAGAAAGCCCCACAGATTCATTGTCGTGTTGATCTGGAAGGGTTTCAGGCGTTTGTCTGCGCCATTTCACATAGAAGATCCTTTCAGCATCGTGAAGGGAGACGCTTATCGGAACTCCGAGCCCTGGATCGCCTTCGGCCCCTGCAGCAGACTTTGAATCAGCTGCGGCCACGAAACGATCTCCACGGTAGCAGACCCTAACGCTCGCCATCGTCTCCTCTCTCTTCAAACCTGAATCAACCGAAATCCAGCTGCCAATGTTCTTGTTTGGCATGAAACCCTTAATATCTTGTAATTATTATTATTATTATCATTAATTATTATTATTAATATGATAATTAGTAATAATAATTAGAATTATAATAATTAATAATAATAATTAGTATTTAAAGATATTATATTAAAAATATTATTAATCCTAGTATATTGTATTAATATTTAATACTTATTATAATATATGTTGCTACAATTTTTTTTTTATTTTTTTTTAAAAATAGGTTACAATTTAGCTTAATAAAGAAATTATTATTAATTATAAAAATTTTATTGTTATTAATAATTATTATTTATTAATATAATAATTAATAATAATAATTAGTATTAATATTAATATTGATCATAATTAGGATTGATCATATTAATCCTAGAATATTGTATTAATAAATAATATTAATAATATTAATCTTAGAATATTGAATTTAAAATTTTATATTTATTATTCATATTTAATATTAATTATATATCAAATATGTTAGTACAATGTTATTTTTATTATTAATTAGAATTATTATCAATATATTTTTGAAAACTTGTGAAAAGTATTATTAATGTAATGGGTTAATATTAAAATTAGTTAAAATTATTTAAAATGAATAAATATTAATAATTATTATTATTATATTAAAATTTTAATTTTTTTTTTTAATATTAAATTTTTTTAAATTAATATTAAAATTAGTTAAATAATAATAATAATAATAATAATTAAAAAATTAAATTTTATTTTATTCATTTATTTATTAATTTTTTATTTATTTTTATGATAATGGTTATTATCATAATTAATATTGTAAATGATTAATTGTGTATTAATTATTATTATTATTATTATTATTATTATATTTAAATTAATAAAACGAGTTAATTTTTCTGATTAGGGGAAGCCAGCTTCCACTAATCTCCATACCATTGTCTCTGTTGAGATTATGCGGGTGTTTGATAATTTCAAGAGCTTCTCTGATCTTTCGCCTATGGTGTTGCTCTTCCCTAGCAATAATTGAGGCGCTTTCCAAGCAGACATGGTGCTTAGTCTTTGAGGAGTGTTCTGCCAGGGCGGAAGTACGAGACCTTTCATTCTTAATATCAGCTCCATGTTCCTTGAGTCTGGACTGCAGGGAGTGACCTGTTTCACCAATGTAGCTTTTTCCACATGAGTAATCAATTTTATAGACCCCTTTAAGTTGATGTCTATCAATATTATCCTTGACAGATCTCATACCTTGCCTAATAGTTCTAGGAGCTGAGAATTGCGTGCTTATGTTTTTCCTTCTTAGGATTTTCGCAATCTTATCTGTAACCCCATGAATGTAAGGTAGAAAAACCCTACCACCCTCAGGTTGATCTCGGGCATTAGGTTCATGGGATAACATCCTTTTCTCAGCTTTCTAAATTTCTCTTTTAATCTCATTTTCTTTGTAGCCTGTACCCTTGAAGGTTGAGACTAAATGCTTCTTTTCTTCATTCAGATGATCAGCGTCAGAAATTCGAAGGGCCCTGATAGCAAGAGTGTTTAGAACACCAAATTTTTGGGCTGGATGATGGTGGGAATCAGCATGGAGGTAGTTTTTTGTATGGGTTGACTTCCTGAAAACTTTATGCCCTATGGAGCCATCCTCTTTTCTCATGATGAGAATGTCTAAAAAAGGAATGCTCATGTTTTCTTCAAGCTCCATAGTGAATTTTATTTATGAAGAGATGGAATTTAAGTGAATAAAAAACTCTTCAAGCTCTGTTTTACCATGTGTCCATTTTATGTTGGTATCATCGACGAATCATTTCCACCATGCTGGCTTCAAAGGGTAAGATTCCAGGGCTTTCTTTTCAAAATATTCCATGTATAAGTTGGCCACGATTGGCGAAAGGGGGGATCCCATTGCCACTCCAGATGTCTGCTCATAATATGTTCCCTGGAAGGTGAAAACTGTTGATCGCAAGCAGATTTCGGCCAATCTTGCAGTCCCTAGATCAGTAACATCTTTTATAACCTGAATGGCTTCTTCAAGAGGAATCTTGGTGAATAAGGACACTACGTCAAAGCTAACATATAGGCTAGTGGATAGAATTACTTTTTAATTGCATAAAAAAATTCACTCCAGATAGAAAGAATTTTACCATGCTTCTTCATGTCAGCTTGTGTCTTGCCTTCCCACCATACCAAGGCAGTGCCTCCAAGGCGTAGGCTGGCCAGCTGAATCTTACTGTTGTCCGAATCAATGCTCTGCACTCTGCAATAAACATCTGTCTAATCCAATTATCTAACTTCTCTACATTCAACTCTCCATCCTATATTGGTAAATCAAATTTAACATCTAATTTAATCAAAGATGTCTTCTTTTTGTTTTTAGGGCTACTAGGAGGAGTGGGAAGTTTTTCTTCTTTCCCTTTGCCTTTAGAGTGGTCATGGAGGAGAGATTCTTCTGCTCCTTTATCTTGTTTGGAGTTTGTTGAATCTTCTTCTCTACCTTTCTTAAATTCTCTATACATTTCCTCTACCATGGCTCTCATGGTCATGAAACTATCCATGAACTGAGGGTCTGATTCCAAGGGACTTTCTTCTGACATTTTCCTCTTAGGATAGACTCTTCCAATTTCAGGGTTAGTTTCAACCAACTCTCCTTCTCCTAATTTAAGCTTTGATCTAGTTAGCATTCAACAATAAAATCTAGCACAATCTTGTCTAACCTCAGTAACCTAGAGCTCTGATACCACTTGATCTAGAATTTATCCAGGACAAAGAATTAAAGGTATTACAGAATCGTGGATGTGCCTATGTTACTTTATGCAACGGATCAATAAGATTGTGAAATACATAGACATTGAAGCAGTTAGAGAAAATACAACAGGAAAACATGTAAATACAATAAGTTTAATAAGGAGTTCACCCAATTCTCCTGGGCTACATCTCCTGGTCCAGCCTTTAGTGGTGGCCTCTCTATTATGTTTTCTAAGTAGAGTTTTTACAAGAGTGAGCTCAATTTGAGTCTCACTTAACAGATATAAATCAGTAGGACTGGAGTACACATGTTGGCATTATGATGCATATGTTGTACTTGATGGCAACCCACTCATAGAAGAACATCTCACTTACATACAACTAGATCAATCTACAGATGTGACTAAATGCATGGGATGTAGGACAACTCAAAGGAACAAGAAGATCAAGATCTAAGTGTAACAAGTTAGCTTTGCCATCAAGTCCAGAGGGGGAGATTGTTGGCATTATGATGCATGTGTTGTACTTGATGGCAACCCTCTCATAGAAGAATATCTCACTTATGTATAACTGGATGAATCTTCAGAAGAGATGTCAGATGTGACTGATGGAGGACAGCTCAAAGGAATCAGATGATAGTTCTAAGTGTAACAAGTTAGCTTTGCCATCAAGTCCAAAGGGGGAGATTGTTGGCATTATGAGACAAGTGTTGTCCTTGATGGCAAATCACACTGATGACAAATCATAGTGCAGAAGGATAGCAGCAAAGAATTGATGATCAGTCTACAAGTATGAAGAAAAATATATACACGCTGGTTCACTATATACCAAGTCGCGTATACAAGCAGGTTCACTATATACCAAGTCGCGTATACGCAGGTTCGCTATATACCAAGTCGTGTGTACACGCAGGTTGGCTTCAGTAAAAGAGCGTGTATGTGGAAAACTTATCTTTGGTCCGTGGCAGTTATTCCTTTGAAGTTGTGCCTATGGTTTTGGACCATGGTGTCTCGACGGATGTGTTGATCCCTAGTTTTGAAGTTGATGGTATTGGATTTCTATGGTTTTGGCCCGTGGTATTGAGAAGGCCTAAGGCTATATAAGGAGAAGAAGATCATTAGGAAAATGTATCTGAAATGTCTTGAACATCTGATCCAGTGTGCAGGTTATGGGTTGATGATGCATTACTTGATCTGAGCTAAGGAGAGATCTCACCGGTTGATGGAGAACAAGATCTAAGGAGAGATCAAGATCAAATGGTTTGAAATGAACTATCTTTATATGGTTGATTATGCTTATTCTATATCTGCATACTGATGCAAATAATGTTCTATAAGTGTTATAGTATGATTGATGTCTGGTACAGCTGCAAAGTTATAAGGGAATATTTTTAGATCTGTACGCGGGTTGGCCTTGGAAAAAGTGCGTATACACGCAGGTTGGGTTCATCCAAGTAGCGTGTACATTGTAAAGCTTGATATTTGAAGTTGCAGATGGATCTGATGGTTATTGCAGAGTTCTGTGTCTGCTCTGTGTTCTGGTGACTGTGTTGTTGACAGTGTTTCAGTGTTTCAGTGATCAATGATGTAGGTTGTACTACAATGATGATTGTCTTATGGATCCAGTATGAAAATGTATGAAACGTGGTCCCGGGTAGATCGTAGGCCGGCACCTACGTACTGGTAAACATATCAGCCAGTACAAGAGCAAAGGGGGTTGTAGCTCCCTTCCAGGAGCAGCTGGAAAACGAGGAAAGGTTGGAGCATTCTGTAGGTAGGCACCTACGTACTAGTAAATGGATCGGCTAGTACAAGAGCTAAGAGGGTTGTAGCCCTCTGCAGGTTGTAGCCTGCGTGCTGGTAAAGGACTGCACCAGTACATTGTAAAAGAAGTTTCTTATTAAAGGAAGATAGAAACAAATTGTAGCAGGTGGTTTTCACCCACATTGGGTTTCCACCTTATATCATGGTGTTCATGTGTGTGGCTTTTGTGTGATGATCTGTTCTGTTATACTGCACCTGTTTACTGTTAATATGGTTAATAATGTTCTGATGCATTTACTGAAGATAAGCTAACTGAATCATAAGATCTCTGGATATACGCTAGTTGCATTAGACACAGTAGCGTGTACACGCGGGTTCACTTAACTGAAGTAGCGTATATGTTTCTGAGTATGAAATTGAAAAAGTTTTACTGATCTGATAATACTGATTCACCCCCCCCCGCTCTCAGTATTATTTCCAACAACACAAACTCTCCTTACTGAAACTCGACCACTACTGGTCACAGTAGTATGAGCCCAAACTGAGACTCATACATGACAGGCCTATGCCGAGGAGTTCGCTTGAACCTCTCAAGCCTTCTCTGGAGTGCACAAATTCTCTAACTCTCTTGAGCTCTATCTCGATGTTGCCTTTGCTCTGCAGGTCAGCTTGACTTACTTTCTCTGTTCTCTGCTCTTAGTTTTCTTACTGTCTTTTCTCCTTTCTAGCTGCTTGCTTTGTTTCTATCAGTTCATGGATTTTAAAGTCAACCTACCTTCTGACTGTTCGTTTCTGCTTCCTGACGTTCTAGTTCTTTTGCCTCTGTCCATTTGAATTCCCCTGTTCTGCGTCATCATCACTGTGTAACGCTTCACAGGGAGGTGGCCACCTGTTTCATAACGAACTGAGTGTCAGTTCTCTTGGAAATGTTTGAACGGTCGTTATTTCCATTTAACTCCCAGATTGCCCGTGAACATGATTCTTCTGCCAACTCATCGTTCATGCCGGACTTCAAACTTTATACAACTCGGCCTGTTTACCCCGTTGAATCTGGTCATCCATTGGATCGCATGTCCGCCATCGATCTGGAGCCTCCAGATCCTACGGTCTCCATCCATATCGGGCGGGTAAGTTGCATGACATTTACCTGTCCGATGTGAGCGGTTTTCTCTCTCTTCCACTGAACACGTGGCACCCAGTGTGTGGCATCAGGTGGGACTCGGTCGAAACCGCTTACTGCTCGAAGCCCTTCTGATATCCTGTCGGTTTTCGTGTGGGACCCGCCTCTGACGGAATTGGAGAATTCCGTATGGTTTTTGACTTTTCGAGTCCGGTTCGCTCGGGGCTCTTTCTTCTTTGAGGGGTTTGCCTGACGATATGCAATTAGTGACTTGTCGCTAATCGCATATCAGAAACCTCCCCCGTTTCTAAAAAAGGCTTCCCGTTTTGTTGTTTTGTGTTAGCACACATTACCATGGGCCAACAGTCAGTGCGCTTGATCGAGGGTCCTCGTTTCTTGGCACTGCTAAAAAATTACAACTGTTTGAGGATATTTCTGATAAGCTCGACCTTTGTAAGTCTTTGAAACTTTGGCATGAATTTTTCAGAGTTATGAAAACTTAGAGAGTTCTTTAGGATCCAATTCAGATCACTAATTTAACTAGAATTAACTCAGTAAACTGAGTTAAGTAATTACAACTCAAATATAGCTCAATCTTATCTCCTTAATTTAAGAGATAGCCCTTGCATGACTTCATAAAGACTTCTAACTTGAATTTCTCCAACTAATTAATTTAAAATAAATTAATTAATTATTTCCAAGTAGTTGTTAAGACTAAATTCGATTTTAATTCACAATTTAATTCAAGGACAAATTAAATTGGAATATTCTTGTTGCCATATTTCAACACTTCCTCTCAACAATAAAGGGATTATCTGCCACCTTGATCCTATCTCTATGGAACTTGAATTTACACTTTGACAATTCCTTTGTCAAAATGTCAACATCTTGCTCCTCTGTCGAAATATACTGCAGCAACATGATCCTCCTCGCTACACAGTCCTTGAGATGATGATACTGGATGTCGATCTACTTGGACCTATCATGAAATACTGGGTTCTCAAAGAGTTTGATACAACTCTGATTATCACAATAGATCACAGTTAGATCCATCCTCTGATCAAACAAACCAACTAGGCTTTTCTACATCCAAATGGCCTCACATGTTGCCTGACTTGCAGCCATGTATTCTGCCTCTGCCAAGCTGAGTGCAACCGACCTCTGTTTCCTATTGTACCAAGAAATTGCTGCTGACCTAAGGTTTAAAATCCCTCCTGATGTGCTCTTTCGATCTGATGGACTCCCTGCCCAATTTGCATTAGTGAAGCCCTGTAGCTTCACTCCCTCTATCTATCTGTACCATAATCCATACTGATATGTGCCTCTGAGGTATCTCAATACATGCTTTTCTGCCTTCCAAAACATCTTGGTAGGCTGAGCCATCGGTTGACTCAGTTGGTTCACCGCATAGCACAAATCCTGTCATGTGTTCATTAAGTACATCAGTGAACCCACAAGCTGCCTGTACACAGTAGCCTCCACCAATTATCTTGAAGTAGCAACCTCTTTCCTCTAGTTACCTGCTAGAGGAGTCTGTATGGGCTTGCACTTATCCATGTGGAATCTCCTGAGTATCTCATTGGCATACTTGCCCTAAGACACAAACAACTCCCCATCCTTCTACCACACTTCCATGCCAAGGAAGTAATGCATGAGACCCATGTCTTTCATCTCGAATTCTCTTGCAAGGTCCTCCTTGCAAGACACGATCAACTAATCATCACCAGTCAATATGAGATCATCAACATAAAATACGATGATCAACAACTTACCTTTCACCACGATGTGGTATAGGTTCGCATCTGCTTCACTCTTTGTGAAGCTCAACCCGGTGAAGTAGTTGTCTATCCTGGTGTGCCAAGCACAAGGTGCTTGCTTCAGCCCGTACAACGCTCTCTTGAGTCGGAACACATGCGACTCATGATCAAAGGTCTAAAAACCTTCGTTATATGTACACCTCTTCCTCAATCTGGCCATTGAGGAATGCAGTGTTCACATCCATCTGATGGATCTTCCAACCCATCTGTGCTGATAGTGCCAACATAGTTATGATAGATGAGTACCTTGCGACGGGAGCAAAAGTCTCATCATAGTCAATCCCCTCGACCTGTGAAAAGCCACGGGCAACAAATCTTGCCTTATGCTTCTCCACACTACCATCAGCAGCTTTCTTTACCTTGTAAAGCCAATGGGAACTCACAACTGACTTGTTCTCTGGTCTCGGAACCACGTCCAAACACTGTTATGATCTATGGAGTCATACTCCTCCTACATAGCATCAACCCAAATCGGCTGCTTCACTGCTTCCTCAAAGGAAGATGGCTTGGTATCAACACATTCCCCAGCAAGGGCCATGTATCAAGTGTACCTCTTAGGTGACCTCCTGATGCAGGAGCATGCAACCTGGAGGAAAAAATCTTCAAACTTATTCTAAAAAAAAAAAAAATGCTACAAGCAAAGGAGTGGGGTCCTTTAGCCATCAATTTCCATGCTTTTCTAGCTTAGGATAAGGATAAAATTTAAGAATAAGATCAAGTTGTAATAATCGCTTTATGGATAAGTTGTAGTAAGCTTTATGGATAATTGCTTTAACCGATCTATGTAATTGGCATGCTTTTGTAAAGGGATAAGGACTGAGAGGGCTTTATCTATTGTTTTAAAAAGGAAATAATGGGACTTCTCTGAGTTAGTTGATCCTGGAGGCATTGTGATCTTCAAAAAAAAACCTTCCTCTGTACATTTGAACTTATGGTTCTCTATTTTCTGGTATTTTTATGCGTGTATCAGTTTCGGTTCTTTTCTTCTAAACTTTGTTAATGGTGATTCGACATTGTTTTTCCTATTATATACTTGATTTAAGCTTGTTGGTGAGTTTTCCTCTTGTATTGGCACGCCTGATTGTTTGTTAACTACATTGTTGGGTTCCGCAAGTGGAAACTCTGTTTACATAAGAAACCTGTGAAAAGAATTAGCCTGAAAGAAGTTCGGGACCTGAAATCTTATTAAATCTAGTTCATACCTGTATCGGGTGACCATTATCGCATTGCTGAACTACAGTGGAGTGGGAAGGACCTTTGGAACTGCCGAAGTCCGAAACTCCGATAGCTTAGACCCGAAATACTATAGAGCAGGGCGGATAAGTCATCGGGTCCGTGAGGCTTATCACATCACAAGACCGGAGCAGAAGGAGCCTAGCATTGGGAACATTGGAGTCACTGATTGTGATCTTCGATAACACCACATGTTATCGCATAGGAGAAAGGAACACTGGAAGGGCCAATAGTTAACCATCGATAATGTGATTTGTGTGATAGTGTAATTCTTTGGAATTAACACTAAGACTATTTATAAGTCACCATAGTGTTTTAAAGTGCCGATAGTGTTATTCTGTTCCTTTGGAACAAAAAGCTGCTGACTGTATATTTTGCATTAAAACACAATTTCCTTATTTTAAAGCAACAATAGTGTGTTTTTATAATTCCTATGGAATTATAGTCCAGAAGAGGAAAAACAAGCCTATGGTATGATTCATGCTCAATAATGAGGTTGGGGTGATCAAAAGGGAAAAACTCATGAAGCAATCAGTCTAACAATAGATGACTGATACACCAGTTGAAGTAGAAGGAGAAATTCAGCCAGAGTTAGAAGAAATTATATCAGGTTTCGGTCGTTTGTCCATATCGCTTGCACCCAAGCCACCATTAGTGGTATTAGAGCAACCTGTTGACACTGAATTGAATCTCAGAAGCAGGAGAAGGAAAGTTAATATGGCTTTCAAAGTTGGAAGAGGATGAGGACGTGGTGGAAGAGGATGACCTGTTGCAAATGCTGAAGTGATGGAAGTTGTGCAACAGATGCAAGCTAGATTGAATGCATTAACAACAGGAAGAAAGATAGATGGTGGAGATGTTAATGAGCCTAAGGTTGAAGCTACAGAGGAGGAAGATGTAGCAGTTACTCCTGAGATGAGATTCTTCCAGCCAATGTTGAGACCCACAGCTAGGCCAAAGACTGAGGTTTCAATATATGAAGAAGGACTGAATCCAAAAAAAATTAATAGATTGGATTAATGGCATGGAGAAATTCTTTGACTATGAAGAAACAGAAGATGACAAGAAAGTAAAATTTGTTGTCATCAAGCTAAAAGGCCATGCAACACTTTCGTGGGATGGAGTGCAGGCAGAAAGAAAGATACTTGGCAAGCAACCTATCGAAAATTGAAGTAGCATGGTAGCAAAGCTAAGAGGTAAGTTTCTACCAAGTAATTATCAACAAACCTTGTTTAGATAGATGCAAAATCTTAGACAGAGGTCTATGACAGTGAAAGAATACACAGAGGAATTCTATAAGGTAAGCATAAGAGCTGGAGAAACTCAAGATACAAATGAGAAGGTGGCTAGATATGTGAATGGTCTTAGGATGGACATTCAAGATGAGATAAGTATACTGTCTCCTAAAACAGTAGAGGAAGCTTATCAGATGGCACTGAGAGCTGAAGAAAAACTCATAAGGAAGTAGTCTACCAAAGGGAGAGGCACTTTTTGAGGAAGGGGAAGTCAAGGTGGTAGAGGAATATCTACAGCACTTAAATATGGAGCTAGCAGCAACTCAACCTAGCATGCACCCACAGGAGGTGATGCAAGAGGCAGAGGGAGTTTTTCTAGAGGAAGAGGAGGCAGAGGAAGAGGAAGAGAAATAAGATGTTACAGATGTAACAAACTGGGACACAGAGCTTTTGAGTGCCCAGAGAAAGCAGAAACAAATTAGAGGAATGTCATTGTTGCTCAAGCTGAGGGAGAAGCAGCAACAACAACAGTGACAGAAGAAGAAAATATGCCAGAGAGAGGAGAATATTTGGTAGTTAATAAAGTTTTTCTCAAGCTAGCAAAGGAGATAGTTGAACCATCACAAAGAAAGACTTTATTCAAAATAGTGTGTAAGGTTCAAGGGAAATGCTGTCAGATGATCATTGATAGTGGTAGAACTGATAATTTGGTCTCTATAGAAGTGGTGGAGAAATTGAAATTGAAGACAATGAAACATCCAACACCTTATAAGGTGTCATGGTTACAAAAGGGACATCAACTGTTATTGAATGAACAGTGTGAAGTGGAGTTTCAGTTGCGTAAGTATAACGATAAAATTGTATGTGATGTGATGCTAATGGATGTGTGTCACATATTGCTTGGAAGACCTTGGCAATATGACAAAGGAGCTATGCATGATGGGAAAAGAAACACCTACAAGTTTAGAAAGGATGGTGTCAATCATACGTTGCTGCCTCTACAAGAAGAAGATGCATCAGGAAAGAAGATTGATCCAAAAACTCTGTTACTAGGAGGAAAAGAATACTTGAAGAAAATTGAAGAGAATGAGGTAAATTTTGCTGTAATTTGCAAGC
This sequence comes from Pinus tabuliformis, assembly GCA_031772625.1. Taxonomy (NCBI): domain Eukaryota; kingdom Viridiplantae; phylum Streptophyta; class Pinopsida; order Pinales; family Pinaceae; genus Pinus; species Pinus tabuliformis. The sequence continues at coordinate 85,061,575 of CM062818.1, forward strand.
CCAAGGTAATAATGACTTCTACTAGTGTTTTTGATTTACCCATTGGAATTCATGAAATGTTGGAGAACTATTGTGATATTATTGTTGATGATTTGACCAATGAGTTACCACCCATTAGAAGAATTAGCCATCATATAGATTTGATTCCTGGAGCAAGTCTACCTAACAAAGCAGCTTATAGAATGACTCCTACAGAAAATGAAGAGGTTAGGAAGCAGGTGCAAGAATTGCTTGACAAAGGGCTGATCAGAGAAAGCTTGAGTCCTTGTGCAGTACCAACAGTGTTGAGTCCAAAGAAAGATGGAGGCTGGAGAATGTATATAGATTCAAGAACCATCAATAAAATCACAATTAGGTACAGATTTCCTTTACCTAGAATTGAAGATTTAATGGATTGCTTGAGTGGAGCAAAGTATTTTTCAAAACTAGATCTTAAAAGTGGATATCATCAGATAAGGATAAGAGAAGGGGATGAGTGGAAAATTGCCTTTAAGACAAATGAGGGATTGTATGAGTGGAGAGTAATGCCTTTTGGGTTGTCAAATGCACCAAGTACGTTTATGAGACTCATGAATGAAGTTTTTAAAGATTTTATTGGTAAATTTGTAATAGTATCCGGACGATATATTAGTTTACAGCAGGTCTAAGGAGGAGCACATGAGACATCTGAACTGTGTCTTACAAAGGCTACAACAAGAGAAATTATTGTTGAATTTGAAGAAGTGTTCATTCATGAAAGAAGAGCTAGTATACTTGGGTTTTTTTATTTCCACTGAAGGACTAAAGATGGATCCAGAGAAGATCATGACAATCATGGAGTGGCCTTCACCTAAAAGTGCTTTTGAGGTAAGAAGTTTTCATGGTCTTGCTAGTTTTTATAGGAAATTTATAAAGAATTTTAGTAAGATCAATGCTTCTATTATTGAGACCATAAAGAAAGATAAACAACCATTTAGATGGACTGTTGAAGCAGAAAAAAAAATTCAGCTGTTAAAGAAGAAGATCACTGAAAAGCCTATTTTGGTTCTACCTGATTTTAGTAAACCTTTCCAAGTGAAGTGTGATGCTAGCAGAGAAGCTATTGGAGGTGTATTAAGTCAGGAAGATAGACCTATAGCTTATTTTAGTGAAAAGCTGAATGATTCAAAGAAGAAGTATTCTTCTTATGATAAGGATTTCTATGCAGTTGTGCAGTCATTGAAGAAATGGAGGCATTATCTAATGTCAAAGGAGTTCATACTTTATTCAGATAACCATGCACTAAAGTATATTATGCAGTAACCAAAGCTTAGCTAGAAACATGCTAAATGGGTAGGGTATCTTCAAGGTTTCCATTTTGTCTTGAAGCATATAAATGGCTAATCAAATAAATTTGCATATGCCTTAAGTAGGAGAAGTGTATTATTTCATGAGAGTCAAATCCAAGTGTTGGGTTTTGATTTCTAAAAGAATTGTATGAAACAGATCCAGATTTTAAAGAGGCATTTGAAGCTTGTAAAAATCCTGTTTTAGTGGATATAAGTAAATGGTTGGATTACTTCTTACAAGATGGATTGTTGTTTAAGAGAAATCAGTTGTGCATACCAAGCTATTCTATGAGGGAGAACTTAATCAAAGAGAAACATAGTGGAGAACTTGCAGGACATTTTGGGGTAGAGAAGACTTATGAACGGTTAAACAAATTTTATTTCTGGCCGAAAATGAAATCTGAAGTGGAGAAGTATGTGACAACTTGCAAAGTCTGTCAATATGCAAAGGGAAGGAGCCAAAACACAGGTTTGTATATCCCATTACCAATTCTAGATAGGCCTTGGAATATGGTAAGTATGGATTTTGTTTTGGGCTTACCAAAGACTCAAAGAGGTAATGATTCAATTTTTGTTGTAGTGGACAAATTTTCAAAAATGGCACACTTTATTCCATGTTATAAAACTATTGATGCTTCTCACATTGCTAATTTGTTTTTTAAGGAGGTTGTAAGATTGCATGGATTGCCTAAAAGTATTGTCTCAGATAGAGATTCCAAATTTGTTGGACATTTTTGGAGGACATTATGGAAGAAGTTGGGAACTAAACTAAGTTTCAGCTCTGCCTATCATCCACAAACTGATGGACAGACTGAATTTGTGAACGGGAGTTTGGGCAATCTTCTAAGGAGTCTTACTGTAGAACATCCAAAGCAAGGGGATCAAGTGTTGGCACAATCTAAATATGCATATAATGACTCACCTAATAGGAGTACAGGACAAAGTCCATTCCATATTTTTTATGGAATTCATCCAAGAGGAGTAACTGAGTTAAGAAACTTGGGAAAAGATGAAATGAGAAGTGCAAAGGGAGAAGATTTTGCTTCAAAAATGCAAGCAATACATGAACAAGTAAAACAATAGCTGCAGGATAGTAACATTAAGTACAAAACTAGAGCAGACATGAGAAGAAGAGAGGTGAACTTTGAAGTTGGAGATCTGGTTTTAGCACACCTCAGAAAGGAGAGGTTTCCAAAAAGGGAGTATAACAAATTGAAGTTCAAGAAAATTGGACCGTGCAGAATATCGAGAAATTTTTTTGCAAATGCCTATGAGATTGAGTTACCCCTTGATGTTGGAATATCACCAATTTTCAATGTTGCTGACCTATACAAGTATGAAGGTGAAACTGCAAATGATACAAAAAAGGATCAAGAGACCCAAGAGATTGACTGGGTAAAATAGTTACCCACAGCAAAGGAATTGCAGCTAGAAAGAATTCTGGACAAGAAGGTGTTTAAGAAAACAAGGGGATGAGAGTACTTCTAGTATTTGGTAAAATGGAAGGATCAGCCAATCGCTGAAGCTACTTGGGTTACAGAAAACATGCTACAGAAACTAGGCAGTTCTGTAGATGAACTCATGGACAAGAGCCCATGAAGAATTTTGTCCTCAGGAGTCTAATGCAAGATCATGCGACTTGGAGGAAAAAATATTCAAACTTATTCTAAAAAAAAAAATCTACAAGCAAACGAGTGGGATCCTTTAGCCATCAATTTTCTTGCTTTTCTAGCTTAGGATAAGGATAAAATTTAAGAATCAGATCAAGTTGTAATAATCGCTTTATGGATAAGCTGTAGTAAGCTTTATGGATAACTAATTTAATCGCTCTACCTAATTGGCATGCTTTTGTAAAGGGATAAGGACCAGGATTTATCTATTGTTTTAGAAAGGAAATAACGGGACTTCTCTGAGTTAGTTGATCCCAGAGGCATTGTGATCTTCAAAAAATACATTCCTCTGTACATCTGAACTTATGGTTCTCAGTTTTCTAGTATTTTTATGCGTGTATCAGTTTTGGTTCTTTTCTTCTAAACTTTGTTAATGGTGATTCGTCATTGTTTTTCCTATTATATACTTGATTTAAGCTTGTTGGTGAGTTTTCCTCTTGTATCGGCACGCCTAATTCTCTGTTAACTACATTGTTGAGTTCTGCAAGCAGAAACTCTGTTTACACAGGAAACCTGTGAAAAGACTTAGTCTGAAAGAAGTTTGGGACCTGAATCTTATTAAATCTAGTTCATACCTGTATGAGGTCTGAACCATTATCACATCGCTGAACTACAGTGGAGCGGGAAGGACCTTTGGAATAGCCGAAGTCCGAAACTCCGATAGCTCGAACCCGAAATACTATAGAGAAGGGTGGATAAGTTATCGAGTCTGCGAGACTTATCACATCGCAAGACCAGAGCGGAAGGAGCCTAGCATTGGGAACATTGGAGTCGCCGATTGTAATCTCTGATAACACCACGTGTTATCGCGTCGGGGAAAGGAACACTGGAAGGGTCGATAGTTAACCACCGATACTGTGATTTGCGCTATAGTGTAATTCTTTGGAATTAACGCTAAGACTATTTATAAGTCGCCATAGTGTTTTAAAGCACCGATAATGTTATTCTGTTCCTTTGGAAGAAAAAGCTACTGACTCTGTATTTTGCGTTAAAACGTAGTTTCCTTATTTTAAAGCAACAGTAGTGTGTTTTTATAATTCCTATGGAATTATATTCTAGAAGAGGAAAAACAGGCCTATGGTATGATTCATGCCTGATAACGAGGTTGGGGTGATCAAAAGGGAAACCTCATGAAGTAGTCAGTCTAACAATAGATGACTGATACACCATTTGAAGTAGAAGGAGAAATTCAGCCAGAGTTAGAAGAAATTATATCAGGTTTCGACCGTTTGTCCATATTGCCTGCACCCAAGCCACCACCTCCTCTATCTATGCTGAGAAGATGGTGCTCCCACATTCTCTCTCGTATCCTCCAACAATCTATCAGCTTCTCTTGTACGCTTTTTTCCATCTCTAGAAGACTCTTCTTGAGTGGATGTCTCCACTCCTGGAACCGCTGCATGCAGCTGCTCCGCATCAGTCTGAGACTCCTGCTCCTTAGAAACCAATAGTTCCTCCACAGTCTATAGTTGGAGCTCCTTCTCAAGGGAAACTGGCATGGCCTTCTGCTCATCAAACTTGAGATCTCTGCGAACCACTGTCCTTCGATTGGTAGGCAAGTACACCCGATAGTTGTGAGGTGTATCAATGTACCCCACAAATATCCCCAACTCTGCTGTTAGCTCAATCTTCCTCCATTCATCCTTTGTCACATGGCAATATACCGATGAGCCAAAGATCCTGAAGTGACCCACATTTGGTCTCTTACCGGAGAAAGCTTCCTCTGGTGTCTTCATCCCAAGTATGCAATGCGGGCTTCTACTCTGCAAATAGACTGTTGTGTTGCATGCCTCAGCCCACAAGTGAAGTGGTAAGCCTTGGTCATGCATCATTGCTCGTGTTTCCCCTACAATAGTTCTGTTCTTCCTCTCAGCCACCCCATTCTACTGTGGGTTATGAGGTGTCGTTAACTCTCGTTTAATTCCTTCCACTGCATAGAAGTCCTTAAACTCTTGAGGGACATATTCTTCACTGTTGTCACTTCTCAAGGCCTTAATCTTCTTCCTTGACTCTTTCTCAACCAAAGCTTTGAACTCACAAAACTTTGTGAAGGTTTGGTCCTTCTTCTGCATGAACTAAATCTAGCATTTACGAAAATAGTCATCAATGAAAATCACATAATACCTTTGCTTCGTTATGGATGCCATCGAGAATGGTCCACACAAATCAATATGAACTCACTCTAAGATAGCCTCTGCTCGACTGTCTCAATCATGAAAGGAAGACTTAGTGTACTTTCCCAAGGTACAACCTTTGCATGTGTTAACTTGCTCAAGTTTACCTTTGGGAAGTCCTGTAGATATCTGTTGCATTATCTTCAAAGCCCCATGATGCAAATGGCCCAACCGCCTATGCCACAAGTCGCCAATCTCTTGGATTTGCACCAATTCTGCTTTTGTACTCAATGCTACATAATCATCTATTTATAGTTTATAGAGATTCTTCACCTGAATCCCTATCCTCATGGTCTGACCTGTGGCTATGTGTCTTAGGAACGCCTTTCCTTTACTGAAGACAACATCGTAGCCTTTGTCCTCCAACATCGTGACCGATAACAAGTTCTTCTTCAGTCCAGGCACATACATCACATCTGTCAAGGTGATAGGATCTCCATGCTCCTCTGAAAAGCAACCATGCCCACTCCTGAAACACTATACCTTCCGTCGTCACCCATCTCTATGCGCATCTTGAGGTCTTTCTCCTCCAAAGCACTAAATAATTTTTTATCACAGGTCATGTGGAATGAGGCTTCACTATCAAGATACCAGACACAACCCATCATCAATGACACCATGCATATGATGAGGGTAAAGTCCATTTCGAACTGAGAGGCTAATGCCTCACCTTCCGATCCTTCCGAGGATCCCTTCTTGGACTTCTTCGATGGGCAATTAGTCGCATAATGTCACATCCTGTGACAATTAAAGCATCTTACTTTAGACATGTCACCCTTCTTCCCTCCATGAGAAGAATTCGATTTGAAATTGGAAACCTTCCCCTTCCCTTTCCTTGCCTTACTTGCTAAGGCTAGATTTTCTTCATCATCGTTCTTGGATGAAGAGCCATCTCGTGTGCTCCTACTAATCTCCTCCTGCATAAGATCTGACCATAGTTGTTCCCAATCCGGCAGTGTCTCCCTTCCAAGGAGACAAAGGCTCACCATATCATCACCGACAGTAGTTATTCCCACACTGCCAAGCTCATCTCTACAGGTGGTGAGATTTTTCATATATGTGGAAATAGTATCACCCTTCTCCATCTTGATTCTTCGAAGCTTATCCTTGAGCACCAATTTCCTTTGGTCTCTACTGTTCTGGTAAAGGTCCTTCAATGTCTTCCACATTGAAAATGGAGTATCCTTCCCATGGAGACTTGAGACAATATGGTCTCAAACTCCCTCAAGGATGATCCGTCTCGCCTTCGCCACACACTTCTTCCACTTAGCCAACTCTTGTGTATTAGTTGAGGCTAGCTTTGGGATTTCTTGATCAATGAATTCCTTCAAGCCATTGTCTTCTAATACAACCTTCATTCTATCTTTCCATGCTATGTAATTCGAGCTACCTTCCAAGGCATACTCGAGTCTCAAGCCATAGAACGCCATTGGCCAACCTTGAAGTATGATATGAATTCGATTTTCACCTGCAACCCCGAATTTCAAACTTCAAATTCTCTTTTCAGTATATTGTTCACAACTCTGATACCATGTAGAAAATCTGTGATAGGTTAACCTGATAATGGAATATAAATCAAAGTAGAATACTATAACCTACTTCTACTATCAATTTGTAGAAGCTTAAAGATTGAGCTGAACAATATAATGAGAAGAAGAAGAATCAATGGCACAATACACATGAAAATACTTTTGGGAAAGTCTCAGATAAAAAAGACCCCACACTATTGTATTATCATACATGGTGGAAATACATAGGAATTATACAAAGCGTTAGCTCTCACAGCTAGCCAGCTCTCAGTATAGTCCTCACAGATGCTCACAGGCAATCTTGGCTTCTCTCCAGTCTTCCTCTCCACCCTCTAAGATCCTATTTCCTTGCGTTGTTCCTTGTGGATGATTTGCCTATTACTAAGTGGAAAAATAAGCCTTCAAAACTACGCAATCCTCAAGGATGAATCCTTGACGGCATGCATGAGTTTCTCGATAAGAAAACACATGCAACTGATAGTACACTGTCCTTGAACGTTAATCTCAACTAGGTCTTTCTTAGAATAGACATCCATGAGTTTTGGTGAGGGAATTTTCAGTTAATTGGAGTAGCATTAGTTGAGTGCATTAATGCATCAACTGACTGTTAACTCACTATTCGTTCCTCAAACAGTTTGGAACTAATTTAACTGGACTTAACTCAATAAACTGAGTTAACTAATTGCAACGCAAATATAACTCAATCTTATCTCCTTAATTTAAGGGATAACTCTTGCATGACTTCAGAAAGACTTTTAACTTGAATTTCTCCAACTAATTAATTTAAAATAAATTAATTAATTATTTCCAAGTCGCTGTTAAGACTAAATTCGATTTTAATTCACAATTTAATTCAAGGACAAATTAAATTGGAATATTCTTGTTGCCATATTTCAACAGGGGGTTGTTGTGAAGGAGGGATTAAGGGAGAGAGATGAAGGGAGGGGGAGAGAGAGCAAGATGATATTTTTTCAGAGAGTTAGGGTTGGGGTCAGAGATGATGCCACTTTTAGGATGTTTTCTATGAATTAAGGGAGGGATAGAGGAGTAGATGGGGATAGAGAGAGGGGTGGGATAAACAAAGAGAAAGGGAGGAGAGAGCTAAGGAAAGGGAAGAGAGTGGAGGGATGGGATACAGTGAGTGATGAAAGGATAATTGACAAAAGGACATATGCACTCTTGGAAATGTACTATATAGAAATAGAGAATTAAAGAGTGTATTTAGAGAATCAAACAAATAATTTAGTGAATTTAATAACCACAAACTTATGAAATTGAATTTCCTGGATTGATGAATGTTGTCTCACAAAAATTGTAGATTATGTTTCTTCTACAAATTAGCAAGTTGTGTTTATTCTGCACTCATGTATGGATTTCTTCATTTGCAATAACATTCATATTCATTAACATCAATGTTATTTATGGTTTTACAATAGTTTCAAATACTAAGCCACCACGTACGTCTAACATGGGACAATGACTCATACAATCTCCATTCTCTACCACCCAATGCTTCCATCCAACTTCCCACAATAGTTACATAGTTCACGGATGCTAATAAGCTAATATTGGGTGTAGTAATTTCAAATGTAGTGATTCTACTTCTCAACACTTAATTAAGGTCTAGTAATATCGATTTTCATAGTAATTCCAAATCTCACCACATAGAGATATCAATGAGGGCAGTGATTTTAATTATCAAACAAAATCCATTTTCCACCACTCAAGCCTAGTAATTTTAATGTATGGTTCAAGAGGCTTGATGATTTTGATAATAATTGATGAGGTTGACCAAGGTTGTATATGGTTGACCAAGTCTAACTGAGTTTGACCATGGTCAACCATTAATGTGACAACTTACAATGTTATATTGATGTTGACCATTGTTGAAATTGAGCATGTTTAACCATTCTAACGATGGTTGACCATGGTTTTCCATGTTGAGCATGGGTTTACTATTGTTATCGAAGGTTGACTATGGCCAACTAGAGATGACCATGGTTTGTCATGGTTGATCATCATTGACCATTGTTGACAATGGCTTATGATGGCTAACTAAAGTTGACGGTTGACCATAATTATCTACATGTTGCAATAATTGACTATGGTGAACCATAGTAAAACATGGTGACCATAGCTAACTATTCTCACCTTACCTTATATAGTTAACCTTATTATTATTATTGTTATTATTATTATTACTCAACTTTATTAAACCTTATTCACAAACTCAAAGATTAATATTATTGATAAACCTTATTAATATTATTAACATTATTAATAATAAACTTTATTAATATTATTATAAAATATTTTTAAATCTTGGCAATGACCAATCAAAGTTGAGCTTTCTTGACTTTGGCTAACCGTGGTTGACTATAATTGAATATGGTCAAGTTACTTTGAATGATGATGACTATGAATGAACAATTTTTACTATTGTTTACTATGTTAAAAATAGGGTTGACCAAATTAGATCATGGTAAACTTTTAATAATATATTCTTGTCAACCATGGCCAACAAATCCACCCCACACCTGTCAACTCTCAACTAGCACAACTATATTAGTAAATGTGGTTTATATATGTAGATTTACATTATTTCCACTTATTATATGCCAAGACTACAAACATACATCAACCATTTAATAATATGATTGTGCTAATAATAATAGTAGTAAAAATAATATTCAAACTATTATTACACCAGATAAAATTGATAATCATAAAAAATTACAAAATATGAAAACCATAATCATGTGCGAGTATTAACTCAAGGGAAAGTTTTATGTACTTTTTGCCTGAACTTCTCCTTACATTGTGCCATTTGTCCTCCACAAAGAATGGAGATAATTGAGTTATATGTTTTATGAATATCATACAACATGCACTAAATTAATCGTTGGTTCAGTGTTTTCATTTTATTTATGGATTATTATTTTATTCTCATCCAAAATATCAAAAGTCACTCAGCCAACAATTGACTTGGTACATGGTGCTTGATATTTGATTTTCCACGAAGACAAACTTCCTCCAAATCGTATCTCTGACCCTCTCTAACACCAACGCCAACCATAGGCCAATTTTGCAATTGCACTTACCATTACATTCACCTCATTATTTATTGAAACTTCAGCTATGGATCCACTAGTTTAATCAAAACCCCTTTCTGAATCTTTGTTATCGCCAAGTTAGTAATGTCAATTTTCTTTCTGTTTTGATTGATGGCCATCACCATTGGGCAGAGATGATCTTCGCCAAAACGACTGCAAATCTGCAGACATTGGATTTCTTGGTCAGCTAATAGCACTGTTGGAAAATTAATCACAACAACCAACTAGAAGTACAAGAAAAATTATGCTTCAGATTTTCTGGGAGTAAATAGATCTTTGTCTGGCATGCCATTTTTTTATATTCTTGTAACACATCCATAACAAGAAGTCAACATAGTTGGTATGGTCATTGAATGTCAGGTTTATTGCGCAACAGTAGTCTATATTACGTAGTGTAAAGTATTGAAAAATAATTTTATGTATGCATGCCCATATTTTGGATTAATGTTTGTCATGTCATAAAATTAATCCAACAATCTGTGTTTTTGAGCAATTTCATGACATATAATTTTTAGTGTGTTTCACGTAAGTTCGGAGTTAGTAGCGAAAATAGGTGGCCGTGTGAAAAGATTATCTAGCTGTGTAAAAAACAGTTGCAATTGCCTATAAAAATAGAGTGTTGGTAAACCTCCGTAAAATCTTGTTTTCACTATGGTGAAAGGAGATGAAGCCTCCATTATAGTTTTCAAATGTTTTTTGGTTTCATGAATATATAATTCAAAGTATGTTCCTTGGCCACCTCATTTTGGAAATTCAATCTTCTTTTTAGTGTGCATTACTCTATTCTAGACTAAGCGTAATTTTTGAAGTTTTACTCTATGTTATTTATTGTCAAGGGAAATTTGAATTACTTATTGTGCATTACTCTATTCTAGACTAAGCGAAATTTTTTAAGTTTTACTCTATGTTATTTATTGTCAAGGGAAATTTGAATTCTGGAAATTCAATCTTCTTTTTATTGGGCATTACTCTATTCTAGACTAAGCATAATTTTTGAAGTTTTACTCTATGTTATTTATTGTCAAGGGAATTTTGAATTACTTTGTCTGCCCATTGGTGTCTTTTATTTTTATTTCATTTTTTGCCTTTACTCTCATGCAGTATTAAAGCAAGTGTCAAAATTTGGTTTGACAAGTGATTTACCAAAGCAGGTTTTCCAATGCAAGGAGGCAAATTTTTTAATCAATAAAAATGATAGATTCAAGCACAAGACTGAAAAATCCACATAATCCTCAATTTAATGGCAAGGACTTTGATTATTGGGCAATCACAATGAAGGCTCCACATAATCCTCAATTTAATGGCAAGGACTTTGATTATTGGGCAATCACAATGAAGGCTTCATTTTGTTCTCGAGATATATGTTATCTTATAGAAAATGGGTTCCAAGAACCAGCAAATGCAGCATCATACAATGCATTGACACAAGCAGAAAGAGATTTATTGAGAGATAATAGGAATAAGGACTCCAAATCCCTCTTCTACATATTTCAAGCAGTGTATGAGAGAAATTTTCTAAGGATTCCAACAACAACAAAGTCCAATCAAGCATGGGACATTCTCCAAACAACATATCAATGCATGGCAAAGCCTAAGACAACAAAATTGCAAACATTGAAAATAGATTTTTAAACAATATGAATGAATGGGTTTGAGACAATAGACTCACACTTTACACAAGTTATTGGACTGGCGACTCAAATCAAATCTTATGGTGAGACACTTGAATAAAGTTGAATTGTTGAAAAAATTCTAAGAAGTTTACCGGTAAGGTTTGATCCTATTGTTGTGGGCATAGAGGAGACAAAGGATCTCTCACAATTTTCTGTTGATGACCTTCATGCCTCATTTATTTCTTATGAAGAAAAGTTGAGTAGAACAATAAATTATTTAATGGAGCAGGCCTTCCAGAAACAAGTCTCAATTGGTCAAGGTAGAGGCATATGAAGATAAAATACCATAGGTAGAGGAAGAAGTAGCCCTTCAAGTTCAAGTGAAAGATACAACACTCAAAATCCAATTTAAAATTCAAGCCAAAATCAAGCACAAGGTGAGAGGTAAGATAAATCTCAAGTTTAATGTCATTATTGTAAGAAGTATGGGCATTTTGCTAGTGAATGTAGAAAGAAACAATATGATCTTAGTAATAAACCAAATGCAAAATTTACAAAAGAAAATCAAAATCGCGATAGTATGTTTTTAGCATGCAATGTAACACAAAAAATCAAAAGGATGTGTGGTTTCTAGACTTAGGTTGTAGCAATCACATGATATGGAACATAGAAATGCTTTCTATTTGAGATGAAAGTGTAAAATATGAAGTCACTTTAGGGAATAATAAAAAAGTGTAAGACATGTGTTATCACCTAAAAATGATCACCTAGCTATTTCTAACTAGGTGGATTGAAATACACCATGTAGGATTAATTTTACCGTAGTAAAATCTTTTTTTTTTTTGGTAGGTAAGCACCAAAGGGGATTTGAACCAGTGAACTATTGCAAGGAGTGCCTTAACAATGCACCCATTCATCGTCAATCCAAATCCCCATGGGCATTTTACCGTAGTAAAATCACTTTCACCATAGGAAATAATTTAGTAAACCATTTTTATTAAATTATTTATATTTAAAATAATAATAAAAAACCACATGAGAATAATTGAATAAATCATTATTTATTTAATTTTCTCTAGAAATAATTATTAAAACATTATTTTATAATTATTTCTTAACACATTTGACTAAATCATCTAGGAAAAATTAAATAAATCACTATTTATTTATTATTCCTTAATTTTTACTTTTGGACTAATTGTTAAATCACTATTTAATAATTATTTCAAATTCACACTTTTCTTAATCCTTTGCAAAGTGATTAATAAATCATATTATTTGTTAATTACTTCAACTATTTTCTAAATAAAGATATTTGACCATTTTCAATATCTTTTCCGTCTCCGAAAAATATAATAGAGTATTCCTAATGGCTAGATTTTGATTTGGTCAATAATATTTTATTATTTTCCAATTCCTAATTTAGCCCAATATTTTGTTATAAATAAGATAGTTTTCCATTCATTCTTCACCATGATCATTATCATAGTCACCACTATCGTCTTCTCACATTTGAGCTCCCAATTGAGTTCCATCTTGCTTTTGGGTTTTTCCGCATATTGAGAGAGAGACATGGATCGTTGAAGCATAAGGACATCAAAGGACCCATCCCATGGAGGGAGATGATGCAAACCCATGTTGTAAATCTCCTTCATCAGGTGTTTTCTAATAAAAATATTATTCATTCAAAGCTTATATTGGGTTATTATATTGGGTTATTACATTGGTTATTTCTTCTTGTTTTATGTTTTGGGTTGCATATGATATTTTTACTACAGGGTTTTCTTATTTTTTCATTGCAGATAATATGAAGTGTAAACAACTACATCTTGTTGTTAGGGTTACTTGTCACCAATGATTTAAGTGAAGCATTTTTGGTACACACACTAAGAATTTTCATACTAACAAATGGTAACTCCACTGGGGAAGTAATTCAGATCCTTGGTAACTGTCATTTCAATGTTCTTCAGTGTTTTCCAACTATTTTTAACCTCTCAATTTCTATTTTTAGATCCACTTTGTTTTCTGGAAAAAATTTGGCTTCCGTTGGTTTTCGCATCTTTCCATAGGTCACAGTTATCGACCGAGCAGGAGATGATACAATCTGCGTGAAATCTGCCAAGCGAGAGTTGCGGGAGAAAAACACAAATTTTAGCCCATTTTCTGCATTGTGTAACACACTTTTTGGGCCATTTTTTGCATTCCTACACACTTTTCAGGTCAAAATCTGCATTGTCATTTTTTTCATAATTTTTCATATTTTCCCATTAACTTCCTCTTCCCATTCCTCTAAAATTTTCCAAATACCTTCATCAGTGCCCTCGCAATATGCCTCGACAGCCTCACTCATAAGCCTTTCCACTGATTTTATACCCCTGTGAGGCTCATACGTGATCACTTCCTTTTCGTTTCTGGGAAACAGGGCCCATCTTCCATGGCCACGACTTTTCGTGGGTCGAGCCATGACAAAGACACGCCAAACCTGTTCAATGCAACAATTCGTTAACCAAAAACAATTCAACATGATATAACAATACTCCCATCCCTGGGTTGGATTACCACTGATAACTACCCCACCTTGCTCCTTCCCTTTCCCTTTCGTATCGGTGCCAGGGCCTTCGTGGTCATAGGTCCATTCCCCAGGAGGGGCTAGCCTACTGCAACCAACAATGAGACCCCATCGCCACACCTAACTTCTCACTGTCGCAGACTAGTTCTCTTCCCCTCACAAATTCCAAGTTTGTGAGCGTTGCCTCTTGCGAGCATTAGGCCAGCCATGGTTTGCAGACCCCTTCCCCTCTGCCCAAGACACCAGTGTATAGCCTCTGATATTTTCATGCTCGACATCCCACCCATGATTCCTAGAAATTCCCTCTCTCCATTTGTTTCTATCTACTTCCCAACAACTGCATTGGCGTCGACAGCAGGGGACCACACCTAGGAAACAACTTAACTGACACCCATGCCCCTCCGCACCAGGCTCGTAACCTCTACTCGTAAAACCCCTACAGGCATCCCCACTCAACCCTTGGCCCATAGTTCCCAAGATCCCCATGCGGGACAGTAAGAGTTCGAACTAGAGGGAAATTGCAGCAATACCTGACAATAGCAGAATATAGAGGCAATACTGAGCCAAAACAACTAGGTACCACCCCCAATTCCACCAACGAATCTCAACTTCCTAATTTTCCCCTGCTCCCTCCAGCAGAAACCCAAACAGGTCAACATTGCAATGGAAGAGAGATGTCAGAAAACATACCCGTTGATATTTGTGAGTCGTTGACAAGATTGAAGCTAAGGATGGCATCGTTAGACCCATCCATTGCACCAACTCCCTCATTCACGAACAAACTCACCAACATCATCAACCTACCTACCCTTTCTCCCATTAAAACCTTCTCCTCCACCATCCTCGTTGCAACCTTTCCCACCTCTCTTGCATGCAATCATGCCAAGGGCCATCGCACCCATTGCCTCGAGTGTGTGGGGGGTGGTGGTACAGTACTCAAGTGTACGCAGCATTAATCTCCGTTAGCTGTCCAAACCACCAGCTCGCACCCTGATCGAGGTTCTATTTTCAACATTATTTACAGTTTTTCAGCGCTTTATTTTCAACAGCACATGACATCATAAAACATGCTTAATTAACTCGTCCACTTGACACATCATTTTCACACACACACACCCTAAGTGAACGTGAGCTTGGCTAACACCACCAAGCTAAGACTTGAGACAATGCACCTTAATAATTCAAAACACATACATTAAGCCCACTTGGTCACCACAACCAAAACGATCTATGCATTTAAGTGTAGGATAGGTGGGATAGGCTTCCAATAACACCCATTGATCACTTACACTGAGACATAGAATTTGACATATTAGGGAGCTTAAAATCCTTCACCATCCCACTGTCCAAAGCAAGAGTGCATCAGAAACCTGACTCAGAGGGGGTTAGGCTAGGTCATCGTGTGAGTGGTTCTCCTTGGGGCTATCCATCCCATGGTAGGGAATCCCATGCGTTGGATGATCACTTGCATTGGATGATCACCAAGAAGCTTAAGACTCAACCATTCCCGTGGGACAAACTTAAGTGTAGTGACTAATCTTGGGAAAAAACCGTATAGTACTGGTTGTGGGAAGTAGGTTGTTCTCTACCCCACCTTTATCTAGAGAACTCTTCTCGCGGGGATTTCATTTCATCAAGTAAGAAGTCTTTTGGAAGGCCATCTGAAGCAGTATATTTAGGACATGTTTGAGGATTTAGATCACCTATATGATAGAGGTCATTTTTCTTTCATAGGACGTGTTTGCTTGAATTATAGTAGCATATTAATATAGTTAGTTTACACTTGGCATCACTGCAGTAGGTGTTTTCTTGCTGTTTGTTTCTCTTTTTCTCATTTCATCCCCTTTTATTCTATTGAGTCATCTTTTTCTTGACATCATTGCATCTGTTTGGTGTTTGTTGCAGAGACTTCGTTGCCTTCGCCCCCACTTTCCTTTAGGACATATTACTCCTCCCCGTCAATTTAGAGTTCATCCTCCTAGTCCTCCATTGAGACCTCATTTTGACTCTGGTTCTGCTGATTCTTCTAGTTCTTCCTTTGATTCTGTGTCTCCCCAACTCGGTACCACCACCATGTCAGGCACCAACATGGGTGCAGGAAACCAAGGTAACCCAACAGGTAGAACCTCTGTGGGTATGGTCACTAACCTCCCATTTTTCCCATATATGGATGGTTTGAGCCTCCCTAATTTCAACCAACTCATCAATGATACCCTTCTCCATGACCCCAGTTGGCCTACTATGACTACCAAGCTTCCATCTGACATCCCAAGGTTCGAAGGAAATTATGGAGAAGACCTCACAAATCATGTTCACTCATTTCATATGTGGTGTTCATCTAATTCCATCACTGAAGAATCCATCCATCTTTTTCTTTTCCAACACACCCTTATGGGTGCTTCTTCCAAGTGGTATGTGGGCCAACTGCATGCCTCCCATTCCACCATTGTGACTCTCGCCAAAGATTTTCTATCATACTTCGAGTTACCCCTCCGATATGACACTGGTACCAAACTCTTGACCTCTTTTTGTCAAACTTTTGCCACTCGACTATCTGACCATGTTCAAGAATGGCATAGAAGGAGGAGCATGTGTAGGGCTCATGAATTTTAAGACCATATCTATATGGATTGGTTCCTTAGAACAATTTTCACCCCCATAGGTAAATATGTCACCTCCCACTTCCCCTAGTTTGAGGAAGAAGCGCTCGAAGTAGCTTTGAAATATCACGTTATCTATGCACACTCAGGATATGTTTATACTATCCTTCCTAATATTCCTTGGCCTCATGCTACTAATACACGAGGGGCATCTCATGATGCTGACGGTATCATTCGATCTATCTCACACCCTCCACCTCCACTATATCCTCAACCTCATATGATTTATGGTTAACCCCAGGGGGGGGGTCAGTTCCACATACACCTATCCCCCTGCTTCTTCTTCCCATGACTACAACTACCTAGGTTCAAGCACATCATATGCATATACTCATCCACATCAACCGATGCCAAGGGAAGTTATTGCTTCACCTAGTTATCCCAATGTTGTCTCCAATTCTTTCTATCCATATGCACCGCCTAGCACTCCAACCCTATCGACACTAGTGCCCCAACCTCCCATGCCTTCTCCACCTTTGCCACAATAACAACCACCTCCTCAAGGTCAAGTGTATGCTTAGCAGAGTGAAACTAATCCTCCCAACCCTAAGAGAAGGAATAAGGGGAAGGTTAACCAGAACCAACCATCTCAAGGTAACCAAGGCAACCAATTTCCACCACCTAATGCCCCTCAAGATGACCAACCTAATCCTGCAACCCAACAACAAGGCAGACAACCTAAGAAAAATAAGTCTCTTAGTATGAATAAACCTTATAACAAATATTTCATTAAAATTGGAAAAGTTTTATTACAGGGACATCACTAGAATTGGGTTTTTTTGTTACTTTGAAATTCTAGATTCACTATTTAATTCCAGATTTAATGAAATATGTGTTTTATGCCCGTTGTAGAGTATTTGGCCATTATACGCACGAGTGTCCCCTTTTACCTCATATGCATTAAACATGGAAAGCTCAAGTAGCTGCTTCAAGAGGACCTTAGCCCAAATACTTTTCCCTATCAGGGATATGTAGCTTACCAACCCACACAGGGTAATGCAACTCTTCAACCTTCACAGTCTAGCCATAATAATTACCAGATCCTCATGATGAATTTTGACGAAGTCAGAACCAAACAAGTCAACCTTCAGACTAGGACGCACAAATATTACAACCCCCCTACCAAGTCAACGACTGATCCCCAACCTAAAGTTTCCACTAAACCTTTTTCATCACCAAATGGCACTTTAAAAATCCCTCTACCTAAAGTCTAGGTTCCCCCCAAGATCCCCAAAGGTCCATTACATCGAAATGTTGCTTCATCCAAAGCTACCCATAATTATAACATAGTAGATCACTTAGCACAGTCTCTTGCTCCCATGTCAACACTAGAAGTCCTCTAGATATGCCCATCCCAATAGAAAGATCTACTATATTATTTAGGTGATTTATATCCTTGTGATGATCGTCTAATTTTTTTTACGATAACAAAGTGAAACATCCCCCCTTTCCTTCATTAGTTTCTTTTCGAATACTAGTCTCCATAAAGAATGCCACGATCCATCGGTGTATCATAGACAAAGGTGCCTCCACTTGTGTGATGGCCTCTAGTGTTTGTAATCAACTTGGTTCCCCTAACCTATCCCCATCTACTATCACTCTTCGTGCTTGGGATGGTCACCCCTCACAACACCTCGATTTGTATCGCAGTTGTCCCATCACCATTGCCGGCAAGACTATCTTGATTGATACCGAATTCATTGATGCCCCATCAGATTATAACATCTTGTTGGGTCATAGTTACACATATGCCATGTTTTTTTTCGCATCCATTTTCTTTTGCAATATGTGCTTTCCTCACAATGGAAATATCATCACTATCGATTAGTTGACTTACTATGACCCTCAGTCTTAGACATATCCTCAGACCACTATCTTATTAGTGACTAACAATAAGACTATAACTCCCCTTACCAATGTGTCTCTTAGAGTCTATAAAGACTCCATGCTGCTCGGGGTTTATTATGGCCCACTACCTATTCGTAATGAGCCTAATTCATCCAATGTTTGCATGATTCAGGCATCACGGGGCACCCACAACTAGTCTGGTATGCCTTCACTAGAGACAACTCCTCTGCAACCTCCTACTCCTAACTCAACCCTGCCTTTAGGTACAATTCCTTTAGGGCCATTTCATTCTACTCGTATCTCTCCTGACCCTTTTCATCTCGGAACCATTCCCCCAAGTCTTAACCATTCGGGAGCAGTTCCCCCTAGTCATTACCCTTTCGGTCAGATACCTTTCTTATTCCCACCAACTGGAACCTTTTTTACCACTATTATGGCTACGTTGAGTCTACCTAACATTACCTGTGAGATCCTAGTATGGTACATTGATCCTCCCACAAACACTCCTAATCAATTCAAACCTTCCACAACTTTTACCCCAGTTCAACTTATTGTTCCCTCCCATTCCTTTTCTTCAGTTCCACAACAACCTCAACAGGAGGACAATCCTATTGCGAAAGCATCTGTTGAGGGGGGAAAAACCCAGAAAAAGGGACCCAAGGACAAGGCACCCCATACAACTCCAATTCCTCCTAAATTGCCTAAGCCTACTCCTCCATGTGCTTTGTGTGATGTTGTTGGGCATGCCACCAATACTTGTCCTGAGCTCCATCATATCAAGAATGTGGTATCTAATACATTTCCTGACACTAACATTCCTAAGGTCCATGTCACCTTACCTGAGTCATCTGAGAAGAACATATCCTTACGCACAAATCACCCTTGTGCTTTGTGTGATAGCTATGGTCATTATTCCCACCACTATCCCCATCTCGAATATTTTAGTGATACACTTCAAGTACTTCACAAGTTAGATGTTGCCCTTAGTGATTCCACTTCCCCTCTACCTATGGGTTATGATACCACTGTAATTATAGAACAAGAGGTTTCCCAACCCACCATTGTGATTCTCCCTCTTGATGTCAAGATGATAGATAGTTCTACCCCTATTCTCTACCTGTCATCATCCATGGGATCAATCTATTGGGACTCTCGTAATGTCTCCTATTGTGATTCGATCGAACCTACTTCAGTGAACACTTCGGTCTCGACATCGGTAGATGTCACATCTACAAGTCATCTGTCTCCCCTTTGTGACAATGTGTATGTGAACCTTGTCTCTCATGAAGATGCCTCAGGTGGCTCCTCTTCATCATGTGGTTTCTCTTCCTCCCATCCTCCCATCTTTCATTATGATGAAGACATCATGGAAGCCATGACAACCCTTAATTATCCTTGGGATGATATGCACCATTATGCGTACTTCCTATTAGCACTACACAATTTTTGAGGTTGCAGAGTAAATTATAGAGGTAACCTTAAAACCACTTTGAAAATTGGGAATCCATCCTTTCCAATTTCAGAGAGGGATCTCTCTTTATGATTTAGCTTTGTTTTACTGATGATATTAAGGTAGTTATCATGTTCAGGTTTGGGTTTTTTGTGTTGTTGGGTTGAGATAGTGGAATTAGGTCATTGGGCAATGGAGTCACAGGTTTAGATTGATCAAATGCAGAGTTTACAGGCTAAACTTATAGGGGACGGTAAGAAAGTTCATTGGATCGTTTAAGATTTATGGGGGGGAGGAGAAGAAAAAGATTAAGCAATCGAATTAATAAACAGAGCAATTAAGAATTTTGTTTTTAATTTTCAGTAGAAAAAATAGAAATTATTCATAAGTCAGATACAGAGTGTAATTTTAAACAAATTATGTTCATACTCTTCTTAGAATAATTTAGATTGTAGAAACATATGCGAAAAACAATGAAAAAATTCAACAGAGAAAGATGCACTTAATCAATGAAATTGACAGAAGAATCATGTAATGCTTGTATTGTATTACTGGAATACGATCAATGATATCTCTGTGAGCTTGTTTACAACACAAGTCCTTTCTTCAAAAATAATCCCAACACTAATACTTCAATTTTTGAAGTATTTATACAAAAGCAATTGCAAAATATCTTCATTCAAAAGATCAAGATGGAATCCTATTAATGTCTAAACTAATTACAAAATTAGAACAAAATAATAGGAATCTTCAAATTGCTGAATGCTGGCCTTGTTTTTTAGGAAGACTATTGGTGACTGGGCCTCAAAATTTGTTGCATTGTTCTGCCTTGCTGTGAAATTATGAATTACTCTAGTAATTCGCACAATTTCTCCCACCTATACTCTCTTGGTATTGAAAACTTAATCAATTTCCTGTAGCTTTCATCCACATCTGTGTATTTCTGAAAGGTTGGTTTCATGAAAAATAGGTGCCTAACCTCATGACTGATAAATAAATCAAAATATAAGGCCTCCATGAATGCCTTCCTTGTGGTGACTAAGTTGGATGATTGGAAGGAGGATAGAAGGCGGGGAGCGCATGGCAGGACGAAAAGACCAGGGTTTCGGACTATTACAGAGGCGTTCTCCATGGAAGGATGCAAAGGAGGGAGCTCCACTCCCTCCTACAATCAGGTTGTGGCTAGCAGGGGAAAAAGACCAATGGAAACTGACAAAGAGCCTTCAGAAGGAAGGGAAAGAAATAGTCAAGAAGAACAAGAGGGAAATAAGTCAAGGAAGCATAATGATGCAAAGGAAAATGAAGAAGAAGACAAGGAGAAAGGAATAAAAGACAAAGCACACATGGGACCATGCAAACCCAAAGCGGCGGTAACTCCCAGGGTCATTTTAAATGAGCCAGTGCTGCAGGCGCACAGGGATCACATGCAAACTTATGCAATCATTTGTAAATTCATGGGTCTATGGCCCACTGAAAAAGCCTTACAAATGTGGATTAAATACCACTGGAAACCAAAAGGTAGCATTGACCTACATCTTGGGTCTAAGGGCTTTTTCACTGTTGTATTTGAAAATATTGAAGATAAGGATACAGTGTTTGAAGGAGGGCCCTACTTTTATGCTGTAGTAGGCCTCCATATGCGACCTTGGATTATAAATTTTGTTCTAGAACACGAAACTTTTACATCGGTTCTGGTTTGGGTAAGACTCTATTCTCTACCTCTCGATTACTAGCAAACAAAATCTCTAGCCACCATAGGAAATAAGTTAGGTCGATTTGTCAAAGTTTCTGAGGCCACTAGAAGGGGAAAGTACACTTCCTTTGCTAGAATATGTGTGGAAATGGATCTATCTGGAGCTCTGTCGGATGAGGTTATTTTGGAGGTTTTTGATGAAGAATGGATACAAATAGTAGATTATGAACATATCCCATTCATATGTCGCAAATGTCACAAGCATGGACATCTGTTCAGAGACTGCCCTCTCAGTAAAATAGAGAACAAAAATAAAACTGACACAATGAAGGATTCGGAAAGCTTTGCCAA
Source organism: Pinus tabuliformis (assembly GCA_031772625.1). Taxonomy (NCBI): domain Eukaryota; kingdom Viridiplantae; phylum Streptophyta; class Pinopsida; order Pinales; family Pinaceae; genus Pinus; species Pinus tabuliformis. The sequence continues at coordinate 85,083,552 of CM062818.1, forward strand.
GGTGAAACATAAAGGAAAAGGAGGCAAAAGAGGACCAAAACCATGTAAATTAGTAGGGCAGCAAGCTAACCAGAACATGTTTCATGTCCTTGAAGTAAACGAAGGTTCCATAGAAACAGATCAGGCAGAGGAAGGAAGTCCAGAGGAGGAGGAGAAAGTAGAAGAAAGGGAACAAATACAAGATAATAACAAGCAGAAAGAATTTATGATGAATGATACAGAACAAGAGATGGATCATGAAATGACCCAAAGTGAGATGGAAATGGAGGACCATGAGCTCTAGGAAATTCTTGAGAAAGAAAACCTAGATTTGGAAGGTTTCTTGAATCAAGGAACCAAAGAAGGGTTAGACTCGTTACCCACAGAGGAGTTCAACAAAGTTTAGCAGTTGTTTTTATGGAAAACCCAGACTACAGGGGTGGATAGACAAAAACACAAAGATAGGCAGGGCAACAAAGGAGTGAAAACAATGAAAAACACAGTGGGACTAGCACTCAGAAACCTAGGGAAGAAACGGGGCAGAAAAAAGCAGAATGAGCTGTTGATGGAATGTGGAAAGCTAATGATAGATTCAGGTAAGATGAAAGACCTATCTAGTTACTCCTTTACTAATCTTTAATTATGAAGTTCACTTCTTGGAATATTAGGGGTCTAGGTAGTAAAAGGAAACAAAGATTACTGAATAATAGAATGAAACAAGCAGCGCTGGATATGATTTTCATCCAGGAAACTAAGTGTTACATCCAGAAGATAAGAGATATACATAGTAAATGGCTTAATAGATTTCAGTTTCTAGAAGTCAAAGCAGAGAATACAACAAGAGGTATTCTCACTCTTTGGAATCCACAAAAAATTGCCTTAATAGATGTGAAGGCATCTAGGGATTATTTATATGTAGTCATTCAACCTGTGGGAGACAAGGATACTTACCTAGTAACGAATGTTTATAGCCCTCAAAGAATGGACGACAAACTCAGGCTTCTAAACTCTTTGGAGAATCTTAGAGACAGACATGCAGGAATACCCTGGATCCTAGGAGGCAATTTCAACATGATCAAATCACTTACAGAAAAAAAGGGGGAACTAGAGTTCTAGGAAAATATTCTTTGGCGTTTCAAACCTTTATTGATAAGATGAAGCTGGTGGACATTGTAACGAGAAATGGAATATTTACTTGGAAAAATAAAAGAGGAGGAGAGTCTCAGGTGGCCTCTAAATTAGACAGATTCATAATCTCAGAGGATCTTATGTTTAATGACAAGGAAATGGTAGCAAGGATGCTCCCCTTTGGAGGCTCAGATCACTGGCTGGTACAACTAGAGGTTCAGGGCATTGGCACCCCTAGGAATAGACCTTTTCGATTTGAGAACATCTAGCTTTCCCACCCAGACTTCATCAGCAACATAGCCAAATGGTGGTCAAAAGATTTAAACATTCAGGGCACCAGCATGTTCCTTCTTCAGAAAAGACTAAAACACATCAAGCTCCGGCTTAAAGACTGGAACAAGAATGAATTTGGTAACATCTTTGAAGAGAAAAAAATTATTGAAGGTAAAATTCAGGAACTCAACCAAGCCCTTATTGCAGAGGGACATGACAAAGCCAAAAGTGATCAAGCCAACAAATATCATCAAAACTGGGAGAATTTATGCAAACAAGAGGAAATATTTTGGAGAAAAAAATCTAGAGTTCAGTGGCTAAAAGAAGGTGAACGTAATACCAGATTTTTCCACAAATCCACCATAGCAAACAGAGCTCATAACAGAATTTCTTTGATCAAGGATGAAAGAGGAAATCTTCTCAATTCTCATGAAGAAATAGATGCAGTTCTAGTCCAGCACTTTCGAAACATAGCAAAGGAAACCTGTTATGATAGAGAACTCCACATCCGGGACTTCACTAAGCATATACCCAGGATGGTTTCCAGAGAGGATAATGCCAATCTTTACAAGCCAGTGACTGAAGAGGAAGTTAGTGGAGTACTCAAAGAAATGCAGAATGGGAAGGCACCAGGCTCGGATGGTTTCAATGTTGACTTCTTCAAAGCTTGCTAGAATATTGTCAAACAGGACATTCTGTAGGTGGTTGAGGATTCCAGAATGAACAAAACCATTTTGAAGGCTCTGAACACCACTTTTATAGCCCTAATCCCTAAACAGGAATTGGCTCAAACCCCGGATAGGTTTAGACCTATAGCTTTGTGCAACATGGTGTACAAGATAATATCTAAAGTTTTTGCTAATAGACTCAAACCCCTCCTTCCTTCACTAGTCTCGGGGGAACAATCTGGATATGTGGAAGGAAGGAAAATTCTTAATAACATTATTCAAGCACATGAAGTGGTGCATTCTCTTACTAGCAAAAGAAAGGCTAGAATGATCATGCAGCTGGACATAGACAAAGCTTATGATAAGTTGAACTGGATCTATATCAGGAAAGTTCTTATTTCTTTCAGGTTCAACCACAATTGGGTAATATGGATCATGGCTCTAGTCACTTCTTCCAGTTTCTCAATTCTGGTCAATGGTTCTCCTTCGGAGACTTTTATTCCTTCTAGAGGCCTTAGGCAGGGTGACCCTCTCTCACCCTTCCTCTTCATCCTCATGATGGAAGGACTGGGTAGGTCTATCAAGAATGCAAAAGAAGTTGGTAAAATCAAGGGTCTTCAACTCTCGGACAATGGACAGGCCTTGACTCATCAACAATTTGTGGATGACACCATGCTGCAAGGAATCCCTACAGTCAAAGAAGCACTTGCTTATAAACAAATCCTCAGTGACTTTGCCATGGCTTCAGGTATGGAAGTAAATCTTTCCAAATCCAAAATCTTTTTCTTCAATACTAACATTGCTATTCAAAGGAACATATCTAGAATTCTGGGCTTTCAAAGGGCTTCTCTCCCCTCAAATTATTTGGGAGTTCCTCTAACGGCTAAACCATTACATAAGAGCATCTGGGAGCCAATAATTAATAAATTACAAGACAAAACCAGGAAATGGACCATAATATCACTAAACTTGGCTGGTAGGTTGGTCCTCACAAAGGTTGTACTACAATCAATCCCAGTCTTTATGCTTTCAGCTATGCCTGCCCCTAAAGGAATCTTGCACCAAATGAGAAACATACAAAGAGACTTTCTATGGGGCAAGGGGGAAGATAAGAAGAAATGGGCCTTAGTTTCCTGGAAAAAAATTTGTAAACCCAGAAACCATAGGGGTCTTGGATTGGATGATCCTGAGATTCTGAGCAAGGTTTTAGGGGAAAAATTATGGTGGCGATGGATCAAAGAACCAGAAGCACATTGGGCTATCCTTTGGAAAGAAAAATATGCAAGCTCTTGGCTAGATAATGACCACATAAGGATGGATGGTAATATAAGAGGATCATATATTTGGAACAAAGCCTGGGAAAACAGAAGCATAATTCAAGATCACAGCTTCTGGGAAATTAGAGAGGGAGACTTAGCCTTATTCTGGGAGGATAGATGGCAACAAGAACCCATTTTGTTAAAGGAGGATTTGGAGGACCTCAAAGCAGAGACAGACACCAAGGAGCTCACCAAAGTTAAGGATTTTTGGGATCAAAACAACAGTTTAGGGAAATGGAGAAACTGGAGGAAACTTGATCTCAGAAATGACAGTCCCCTAAAAGCCAAGGCTGAAAGACTAATGAAGATTTTAGAACAAAGAAAAATTATAGTTTCAAGGGGGCATGACTCGCTGAGATGGGGCAACAATAATGAGGGGACTTATAATCTCAAGGAAGCTAAACTCATACTCCTTGAAATAGATTCCCAAGCACCAGACAGGATTTGGCAAAACCTATGGAAACTTCAAGGGTGGATGAAAATTAAACTTTTTATGTGGCTAGTATTGCACAAGAAAATTCTGACCTGGGATAACATTAGGAAAAGGGGTGTCCTGGGACCTTCTAGATGCCAGCTTTGTGAAGTTCAAGAGGAGACAATGGAGCACCTTCTCAACAACTGCATTTTTACTTCCAGATTATGGGATTCTTTCGCCTCTATCTTCCAACAATCTGATAGAGACATTGGAAGTCTTTTCAATACCCTCACCAATTGGAGAAAGAACTTTTCAGATAATGAAGTTTTGAGTTCAGCTTGGGCTCTTACACCAAGCTTCATTATTTGGAATGTCTGGAAAGAAAGGAACAATAGAATCTTCAAAAATGCAAAAAAATCTCCCCAGTACCTCTATGATCTGATCCTAACGAAATCTCCCTACGAAACCCCCTTCTACTACAGAATGGAGGATTCTTTGTAAGCTAGAGCTGCAGGGGCTTGTTCCTCAGGGCTTAGTCAGGAAAGCTTCAATTCTGGATCTTGAGCTAGATTTCTGGCATCCCCCCTAAGGGTTTTCTGAAATTCAACATTGATGGTGCTTCTAAAGGTAATCTGGGCACGGCCGGCCATGGAGTGGTGTTAAGGGATGATAATGGAAGGATTTTGTTTATCTTCCATGGTCATTTAGGCAAAGAAACCAACAACATGGCGGAGCTGATGGCCATGGAACAATGTCTTGAGTTCCTAGTTCAAGAAAACCGCCAAAATACGATCATTGAAGCTGATTCTGAGTTAATCATTAACTCGGTCAAAAGAATAAGTTGGGGAACAAAACTTGAAAATGTCTCAAGAAACTGGAGGCTGATCCAAGTCTTTCAACAGATTCATAGTCACCTATTGAGTCTGAGAACAGTCAGTTTTGCACATGTGTGTAGAAAGGCAAATAAACTGGCAGATTCTCTAGCCAATCAAGGAGTGATCTGCACAGATAATAGAGTGGTGATGGCCTAGCAAGAGCTCCCTCAAAACAAATTAAAAACGGAGTGTCAAAACCAAGCAGATGAAGATAAGACAGTGTTCCGTGAAAGAGCCATGGAGGTGGGCACAACTGACAAGTAGCTGTTTGCTTAGAGGCTTACTCTCAATCGGGTCTTTTGAGAGCAGCTTGCAGTGGTCAACTAGCGAATCCCAGGTTATTATGTTCACTAAAGGGTCCTGTTGCAACAACGAGGATGTTTTGGTTTTGTGGTTAACTGGAAGTATGGTGGATGCTTTCATGCACATCGGCTCAAGGAGGGTTGACGCAGCGAGAGGTCGAAAGCCGGAGACCATCGGAGGCCGCAAAACCAGAAGTTTTTCCGGTTGGTTCACTTTACCGCGACTTGAGCAGTTTTCTGGGGACCGCGGCCCTCAAAGGCAGGAAGTGGTTTCTCCTTTTAGGGAGCGATTCCATTCTGCGTGCTCCACGTGGCAGTGGGGACGGGAGGATTACCACCCTCATCGCACGCTAATGTGCGCGAAGGTTGGTGGGTGCGATATCAGTCTCAACCGTTGGATCACTCATAGCAGATCAACGACTGGGAGTGTTCGTGCATGTCTGCGGGTCCCACTGGTAAACAACGGGCTCTCTTTATCCCGAAGTTTTTCTGGTTGGCACACTTTACCGCAAAGTTTTTCCAGTAGGCTCACTCTATTATGACCTGAGCGGTTTTCTGGGGATAGCGGCCCTCAAAGGCGGGAAGGGGTTTTTCCTTTTCGGGAGCGATTCCATTTAGCGTGCTCCACGTGGCGGTGGGGATGGGAGGAATACCACCCTCATTACACGCTAATGTGCGCGAAGGTTGGCAGATGTGATATCAGTCCCAATCGTTCGGTCATTCATAGCAGATCAATGGATGGGATTGATCGTGCTTGTCTGTGGGTCCTAGGGATAAACAGCGGGCTGCTTAACACAGAGAATTGGTCCATAGTAGTTGGATCGAATGGACAAGTTCAACGGTTAAGATTAAAAGGGCAAGTTAGGATTTGGCGGGAAGCGGGTGTCCTTGACATCAAAATACTTTTCACTCTGGCTATTGTGCCATGGGTTAAGAAGTCGGACAGATGCGATACCCTTATTTTATAGACACTTTTTGTTCTTTTCGGGTCTGTTTCCTGTTTCTTGTTTCATTCCTTTGTGAAATGTAAGGTTTGGTTGTAGGGAGGGAGGCATGGGCTTTGATCCCGGTTTCAGGTTTTGATAGGGTCTCTCCATGGTCCACGACCATGCGGGATTATTTGTATATTATGTACCCTATTTGATGATTAATGAATTTGAAGGTCTGACTCTTGCATTAGCAAAAAAAAGAATGCCTTCCCTGTGGTATTCCATTTCATCCCTACAAATTTTATTTGTCTTTGGCAATCCTACTTAATCTATCCTGGCACTCTGTTAGGCTCATGAACTTATTCTCTGTATTAATCAACTTTGGCAAACCTTTCTTGTTCAACACCTGCAACTTCTTGTGGAATCTATCTATACTGGGTTCTAAGTTCTAGCATTTTTTATCCATCTGATTCATAAGAATCCTTTTGTTCTGCATCCTTTTCACCTCCAGGATGGTCTCTATTTTGTCTTGAATTCCCAGCTCCGGTAGTTCTTCCTTGTTCTTGGAATTTAGAAATTTGATGATGGTTGTAGCCTCCTCAGGTTTCTGCCCAAAGTCTATGTTAGGTCCCTACAATACTAGTGATTACCCCATTACTACTGTAGTTGTATCACTTATTAATATTTTTGTGCCCCTATTGTCCCCATATTGTTATTACTGTGCCCCATAGAATCCCTCTATTTTTATTTTTGTGGCTTTATATTATTATTGTTAGGTCAGCTGAGTTATATTGTGACTCCTTAGACTCCTATATATAGAAAGGAGGTTTTGTCATTTGAATCATCAAGGAATCATTCATTTGTGTAATGTAAAGGAGGTTGCCCCCTCGAAGAGGCTGAATTCTAAGGCGTTGATCTATCTTTTCTATCTTTTTGTGAGCTGGTTTCATAACAGTCTATTTTAATATGCCTGATCACCTCTTGGGATTTCCGCACTAACTCCTGTTGTTCAAAAATGATCTGTATAGATATCTTTGTGATGGATTCATCGATTTCTGTCCATATATTTTCTCTGGCTTGGGCCAGAGTTTGACCCATAACTGATTCACTATGCAACTGGTCAATTTTTATATTTAACTGATGGGTTTTTTGCAACTTTGCCACATAAAAATTATCAATTTTTAACTTTTGTTCTGATAGTCTCTTAAATCGAGGTTTTAGCATAGAAATTTCCTGCCCGTGGATAGTTAGACTATCCATGTCTTTGATCAATTCACTTGTTGAATCTATTGTAGTTGCTGGTGTAGATGCAGATGCTCCTATAACTATGGCCACTACAATTAGGACTACTGTAAGTGGAACTATGGCCAACTGTGTTGCCTTCTCTTTCTCTTTGAGCAGTTTCTCCAGTTCTACTTCCATATCCCTGATCTGGTTGTTTAACTCGATGACTATCCTGAACATATACTCTTTCTACTTCTCCATCTCTCCTAGCTCCTTGGCCTGCGGATCCTCTGTGGTAGGCAACTTTCATTGTTTTCTCAAGGCTACTATGTCAGCATCCTTTTTCTTTAGAAGCTTCAACTGGCTTTATATCTTTGGAATTATATCCCAACTGGATCACCAATTCCTCTAGTGACTTGATTTCTAGTATCCTTGGCCAAGGATGAAATCTTCTCTAACTTGAGCTCGGACTGTGAATTATTTAGTGATGCCTGCAATTTAGAGGTATACATGGTAGTGTTAGTGATTGCGGAATACATCATATCAGTTGTTTGTTTGTGCAGGTCCATTTGGTCTATTGTAGGAATATGTTGTGCATTAAAAGCGAACACAGACTCCTTGTAATCTCCAGGTGACCTGGGAGCTGGTACTTTGGCTTCAAGAAATTATATTTTGATTTTTCCCTTCTCCGAGTCGAATGTCAATAGTAATCTATCTTGAGATACAACTGTTTCTTTCCAGAACTGTGTATAAGTGGAGGCTTTTAGCATTTCATTCCTTTTCTTAATTGCCTTATATTTGGAAAAAAATTTGGGCTTAACAGTGTCTTGAGCCAAATCATTTACCTTTGGTGTCTCTAGAGGATCTTTGGAAGTAGACGAAGATGATGATCCTATAAAGATATCCTCCTCTCTACTAGGCACATGAGGACCTATCTTTACAATAATCTGTTGTTCTTCTGTGTCTTGCTGAAAAACAGTTGCAGAGTTGGTTTTTTGCTTCCTTTTATAAACTAGGAAATATTTTGCTCCTATTTCTATCATCGAGGATGATTCTTCTTCTCTTACTCTCTTCTCCTATTTCCCTTTAGGTATGGGTGTTTTAGTGGTTGTAGTAGACAGAACCTGCTCCTCTACCTCCAGTAGTGCGTTTTCCACCCATTGAGTCTTGTTCGTGTATTTTTCGATTTCTGGTCGAGGAGTATGTGAATAAGGTGTCGCCTTTTGCTCCACCTTTAGTTTTGAGATCAAGCCAAAAGGGTCATAAGACCAGGTGAAACTCAATAAAAATTTCATTTCCTTTAGTAGAAAATCGGCTTCCTTACCTATTGACCTGGTATTGCAGACAAAAGGTTCTACTCTAGCTCTAGTCTTGAATTGGGCCTTCTTCTTGGCTGCCACGAAATATGGATCATCCATGTGAATCATCTGCCGAATCTACTCTAATGAGAAAAGTCTCATAGACACAAATTTGGGCAATTTGTAGGGTGGCATCTCACACCCATATATCTAAATTTCTTTGTAGGTCTCATAAAGATACCAGTCCCCTATCTTTACTTGATCATTGAGATGTAGAATCTTCTAAATGTCTTCACCTATCCTGGGCTCCACATCACTATGTAGGAGACATACCACAGTGTATCAGAACTAGTCCACAAAGTTTGTGAAAGAGAATTCTGTGGAATTCCTTCTCACCAAGGATGTTCATTGTATGACTGACTGAGCATTAACCCGCTCATCCATCTTCTGCAAGGTGAAAGGGAATATGTATGATTGTTGATAAATAAACAAGTACACTAAAATAGAGTATTTGAAAGGTCCCTCTATAGAAAATTTGATAAATTGATCATGCATAGCATCTGCAATAAATTGACTGTAGTTAAAAATGGATGGTTGCTTACTAGTGGTGAAAATTGACAGGAAGCCAACAATGGCCTCATCAACCCACTAATCAGAATGATAACTAAGAATGTAAGAGATGATGGAAATAATCTGCTTGGTTGCCTCGGGGACCAAGGAAGATGAATATGGAGGATTGGTTTTTCATAATTGGGCATTTTCAGGAAGGAAAACTTCAAAGATCTTGGCTCTATGGTGAAAAGTTAAATTCTTGTAGAGCTCTATGAGAGAGTCTACTGATAGTGTCTTAGATGACTCTGGGATTGTTATCAGGAGCATTTGGGAAATTGCGTCAGCTATGATAGTTATCAAAACATCACCATTGCGACTTATGATAGCTCTATGAGAGGGGACATAACTCAATTGACACCAGGAAACTAACTCAAGGAAAATATGGGTATGTGGGAACATGAACTGAGGTAGGGTATACCCCCACAGATTAATTTCATCACTTCGATCAATGAATTTCTTCTTTAAACAACTATGAAGTTCAAACAAGTTGAATTCACAATTGGTTTCAACAATTTTATATTGCATGTCCAATAAGGGTACATGATCTAAGTCTACAGGTGGGGGTAGCATGGGGTTCTCTTCTGATTTATTTCCCTTCTCTTTGGGGAATTTCAATTTTGGGTGGCATGATGAATTTGCTAAGATGAGAAAAGGTCACTGATTACCTGGAGTAGGAAAATGACAGAGGAATGTCGAATTGGGTCCTTGATAACAATTTGAAATAGTAATCGCTCGGCAATTTAACTGGTCATTGTTGTGGCTTAAGAATTTGTAGCCTATTTCTGATCATACGACATGTTGAAAGGAAGACGTTTTATGGTTTCATAACGTTTATATAGAGAAATATCCCAATTAACCATTAATCTTTTATCATTAACGAGGAGTGGGTCCATTGCACAGGGAGAAGAAGGGAGTTAATAAAGTAATGGCTTGCTAACATGGTGAGAGGGGCGCCAGATGTCAGCATAAGATTGGGAGGAAGTGAGTCCTCAGGATAAGTTTAACGGTCGGGACTAGTCGTGGGTGTAGGGTCCATGAGGGTGAGGTGGCAAGGAGCCCATGGAGGGAAGGTAGGCTGAGGTGGTAAGTATGGTGGGGTCGGAGATATGTCATGGCATGTAGGTGCTAATGGAAGGTGGGGACAAGAGGTCCATGTCGTGGGCGGTGAGTGAAAGTGGAAACAGTAGAAGTCAACAACATAAGACTTTTCGAGGGTGGTGAGGCATGATGAGAGGAAACTGAGGGGGGGGTGCGAAATGTTGAGAAGGCACCACAGAGCAGGAGCTTTAGACCCCCCCACAATGGAAAAAGTGGAGTTGAGCTCAGGGGGGGGGTGGGGCGGGGGGCGAAAGCATTCCCCTATTGTTGATCCAGTCGTGGGATGATCTTAGCCATCCACTTTATTAGAAAGTGCGAACATAGGCTAAAATACATATTCCAAACAATAGTACAAGTGAATTAAAGTGCGATTAACCCTTACTTAAGGTAAAGTTAATCAAAAATTGATTTTTTCCTATCGATTAATCACAATTAAACCAAGTGATTAATTTATTCACTAATCTAACCTATTGTATTCCTAGCCTAATCACGATTAAGCAGTGTGATTGCCCCAAATTATTTCTAATTTTCCTATTTACCAAGTGGAACTTAAACAAGCTGCACACTTTATTCAAAATTTCTAAATGTAAATTGATGCAACACTTATTTTTCTTGGTGGAATTTAGATTTTCTCGCCTGGGGGGACATTTTCACACATTTTTTTTCTATTTTTTGTTTTTCTTTTCTTTTCTTTTCATTTTTTTCTTTATTCTATTTTTTTGTCCCCTACAATTTATTTTCTTTTTCTATATCTATCTATATATATATATATATATATATATATATATATATATATATATATATATATATATATATATAGATATATATATATATATATATATATATAGATATATAGATTATGTTGGAAATAAATTTTGAACATGAAACGTTATTTACATTTTTCAAATATAAAATCATCAGGTAAAAACAACTCATCCTATAAAATATAGGACCCTAATAGTGGCTCCAATGGGGATGTCATCCTCCTTGTGAGGTGCCAAGAACACCATAGATTCGATAGCCTTGATCCATTGGCCATGCTGCAAAGATCTTCCAAATTAATTGTTTCACCTGTATTTTATTCATATTTATGGTAACACATCAAATAGAAGCTCAAGGACTTCACTGCAGGCTTCAACTTCTGTTGATAGTCACCTTCACTCATGTAATATAAAAGTAAAATGGTATTTTACAATGGTGATGAATGAATTGACTTACTCTGATGGGAAATAATTCTTAAGATGCCCGCCATTTACTGGTCCACCTGGCAGTTCTTCTCCATTCAAATTGATTAACATAAATGCATTGTTGCCCCTGAAAGCTTCGACCTTAAAAGACCCTTTTTATAAGTTGTCAAATTTTCCATGTTTTCCTTTATCCTAATTTCTAGAATCCCATTTTAAAACAATTGAGTTGAAAATCCTCTGCCTTAGTCCTTTTGTCATAAATCATTTTGATATTTTCTTGGGTAACTTGGGTTTTATGATAGACGTCTTCCCTTTACTATTGTAACTGAATAGTGTGGTTTATCCTTCTTTACATGTCACTGGTCTCCACCTAGGCTTCTTGTAGAAGTTTTAACACTAGAATTCCCAAAGAAGTTGGGAAAAAACATTTGTCCCATACATTATCTGGAATGGTGACATTCCAATGGATTTCTTAATAGTAACTTTGTCAACCCATAGTGCATTGATTAATTTTTTATGCCATGAATTTTTGTTCTCCAACAATAATTTCATCATAATGTTAACCAAACTCTTGTTTGAGGACTCTGCTAACCAATTTCCCTGAGGGTAATAAGCAGTAGAGTTACCTAACTTGATCTTATATTTATTACAGAAATCTATCATCTTTTTTGACTTGAAAGCAACAACTTTGTGAGGTATGATTTTATGAGGGCAACTAAACCTAGACAATATATTTCCTTCTAGAAATTGGGTAATAATGGTATCACTGGCTTGTCTATAGGGAATGGCTTCTATCCATTTAGTAAAGTAATCTGTTGCTGTCAAAATCCACTTGTGTTGGACTGAGGAACTAGGGTGGATTTCACCAATGAAGTCTAGACCCCATTGTTGAAAAGGGAATTCTACTGAAATTGGTTTTAATGGTAAAGTTAGCAGCTTTCTTTTTCCTTTGAATATTTGGCACTGATGGTAGGAGGTGACATTTTTATGCACATCAGAGAATAGGGTAGGCCAGTAAAAACCATATCTAAGGATTTTATTGGCTGTATATTTCCAATATAGATGGCCACCATAGTCTCCCTGATGAAATTCCTCCAGAACCCTCTCTGATTCATTTTTCAACAAACACTTCAATAACATTCCTCCAGCATCTTTCCAATATAAATTCTCATCAAGGATGCAAAATTTCATGGATTTTATTTTAAGGAACCTTTCCTTGGTTTTAGTTAAACTAGGGGGGGCATATAAGTTTTTTAAAACAAAAATTATGTCAGCATACCACGGTGATGTGTTGAAAACTTCTGAGATTGATGGAGTCACCTACTCTTCCTGTTCATCTAATTCTGCAATAAAATTTATGTCTAATACATTACAATTTGACATTGCCATGAGTTTTTCTAATCCTTGATCCTTAATAAGTTTTGTTTGTCTGAATTCAACATCATATTCGAGAATGATTGCAATCCATTTGCCCCTTTTTCCATCTAGATCTGTTTGTGTGAGTATGTCCTTGACAACTGCACTAGGGACAAAATTAATAATGTGTCAGTGCAAAATATAAGCCATGAAATATTTAAGGGCCTTTACCAATGCAAATGCATGTTTTTCCATGATGATGTATTTAAACGATGCATCTCTCAATGCTCTGCTGAAAAAGGGAATTGGTTGTTCATGTCCTTCAACATTCTTCTGTAACAACACAACTGTTATTGTATGATCGGATGCAAAAGAGAATATCATGAAATCTTTTTTAAAATTAGAACTTATTAAAATGGGTGCAGTTGTTAAAGATTTCTTGACCTTAGTGAAAGAATCCTTTGCATCATTATGTCATTTCAATTTGGCATCGTTATTTAACATGTTTGTAATTTCTTTTAGGATTTCAGCCAAATTTGGTGTAAATCTTTGAAGGAAGTTTATTTTTCCAGTAAAGGATTGGACCTCTTTCTTGTTCCTAGGGGGATCTATCTTCAGTATTGCTTCTACGCTTCTGGGGTCAATATTTATGCATCCTTTGAGATGATTTGTCCTAGCAGTTTTCCCTCTTCTAACCCAAATAGTGTTTTCTTAGGGTTAAGAGAGATACCAAAGTTTCTCCATTTTTCTAAAAATCTACTTATATGGAGCAAATGTTCGTCATCTATCTTTGAGAAGATAGTGATATCATCTAAATAAATGACTATAAACCTACCTAATTCATCTTCAAATGCAAAATCCATTACTCTTTGGAATGTAGCCCCAACATTCATTAGATCGAAAGGCATTTTCACATACATGAAAGTGCCCTAGGCTTTTGTAAATGTTGTTTTCTCTTGGTCATCGGGATGTACTAGAACCTGGTTATAACCAGAAAATCCATTTAATAAAGAAATTATTGCTGATCCAACTACCTTCTACAGGATGTGGTCCATTTTGGGAAAATGATTGTCTTTTTTCAAAGAATCTTTATTGAGATTTCTAAAATCAATACATAGTATAATGTCCCTAGCCTTTTTCCTAGTAGGAACTAAGTTTGATACCCATTTTGAAAACCGTAGGGGTAAAATGATTTTCGCATCATACCATTTTTTAACTTCTTTCTCAACTAGGGGAAAAAGCATTGGGTTGATCCTTCTAAGTTTTTATTTAAAAGGTTTGTGGTTCTCCTTTATAGGAAATTTATGTTGTATAATGTTGGTGTCATAGGAATTTAAATGCTCATAACTCCAGACAAATATATCTATGAATTCTTTGAAAATATCTATATACTTCTGCTTTTCAGCTGAAGGCAAAGATTTTGACAATTTAACTATTTTAGTCTTTTCTTTGGTTCCCATGTTACATTCTTCCACATAGGCTCCGGTAAGTTCTATTTTATGTTTTTTAGCCACATCATTAAAATCAAATAACTCTTCCAAGGGAACTAACCCTCTAGGAAAAACATTATCCTACCACTACAATTGTCTTTACTCTTCTTTATCTTTATCTAATTCATTCAATTCTAATTTATTGTTTATTTTATGTAAATTTTTATCTACATCACAATCTATGTCTATATTGGAACACTCGAATTCATCCTTTGACTGCAAAAAATTTCAATATGTTCATCATTACTAAAAACTTGCTAGTACCTGATGTTATCTGAGACAACTGGTCTGTTTTTTACTTCAACTGTGTACTGGTGACTTGGGTGATAAGGCAATTTGAAAGTACTAGCTGAAGTATCCAAACCATTAGCTATGATGTTTTGACCTCTTGGAACTACAGATAACCCATACTCAACAAAACGTTCAAGGAATCTAGAACAAAATTCCTATAATCCCTTAACCTTGGATGTTTAGTTGAATATTCCCCTTTGATTTGTTTAATTATGAGCTAAGAATCTCCATGAACTGAAATTATTTTGGAACCTAACTTTTTAAAAACCTGCAATCCTAGGATTAAGGCTTCATACTCAGCTATATTATTGCTACATTGAAAGTTCAGCTATATGAATGTCCTCCGGTTTTTCCAGTTTGTGAATTGAAAAACCACACACCTGCTCCTGATCCTTCTTTGTTTACAACCCCATCAAAATCCATGTTCCGTAAAGGCTCATTTTCTTCATCCAATTTTACAATGTTTGTTTTGTTTTCTTCCATCTCACACAAATCATTATACAAGATAAAAGAGTCTAGGTCTGAATGGAATGAATACAAGGGATGGTTGTTTGGTCTATCTTGACTGCTAACCATGTATTTCATTAACGTTTCTCTATAAAGTCTCCTAGGTTGACCAAAACTAGTATGGTATCATAACGTATATCCATTTGCGGGGTGCCTTGCAGCTTTGCCCCCCCATGATCTAGAAAGTAGCATTCCATACTTTGGGGGTATGTCTACCACTACGAAATCCATGATTATGCTTCTGGCAGGAACTTGAGCTAGGGTAACACAGAGGTCTTTAATGAGACCAAGGCACCTTACCTTGTTGGAATCAAAAGAATACAAGTATTTATATGGCCTAGTAATGTCAAGATTAAATTTATCCATGATGGCTCGGGGCATAAAAATGTGTGAGGCACCAGATTTGAGCATGGCATTGAGAATAATTTTATCAAGGATATTGAGACTAACATAAAAAGGGGGGACATTTCCATCTTGGGGTTCACCTTCTACCTCTGGACAAAACAACAGTTCATGTTTGTCATCAACGAGGTTTACAGTGTCTGTTCCTTCTCCTACTTTTGAAGGATTTGATTACTTGTGTCCTATATGCAGTCTTATTCATTAGTTAAGTGAGGGGGATTGAAGTTTTAACTTTATCCAATTTATTTTCTATGTTGAAAGAGGTTTGTGGCTTCTCTATTTCCTTTATGTTCTGAACCTATTTTTTGAGGTTTTCTTTTTTAGTATTTTCTTTGGATTGACTAGAGGAAGGGACATCTTTATCTTGACTCGAAGAAGGGATATTAATATGATTTTTCTTTGGTCGATTATTAGCAGTCTTATTGGAGGGAGTATCAGAGATTTTCTTGGGAGCAGTATCAACAGTTTTTCTACTCCTGAGGTTATATTGCCTATGCACTTCCATTATGGCATTTTGATAACCTTGTTTGTATTCTTTAGACTCTACTGGATTTTTTGTCTGGTTGTGAAAGTAGAAATTGATCTTTCTCTTCTTTAGTAAAAAAGATATGATCAAGTTTTGACTCCCCAAACAAATTAATTTGGTTTTCCTCAATATATTCTTCTATTTCAACTTCTTCTTCGACATAGTTTTCCTGGAAAGGAGGCCTAAGTTGCTGATCATTAGGGCACATTTGTTCCCTTTGTTTTATCATAGGTGGATTTCTTCTGAGATTCTGATTTTTTTTTTGAGAATTTCCTTGGTTGTCCCTAGGAGGGGTTCTATCAACCATTGTCATCCTCTCCATCATTCTTTCCATGGTTTTGACTAGATTGTGTATTTTTAAGTCTAATGAAGAGGAGGAAGGTTCCTCCTTGATGGCAACCCTTCTTTCAATTTTAAGCTTGGATTTTTTGGCTAATAAATTAGTCTTTGGTTTAACAATGTTGCTTTTCATTTCTTCAAGTGTGGTAGGGTCTCTTTCTCGTAATTGGTAGGCCACGTCAAAATCAAATCCTTCATGGAAATGAATGAGGGCTAACCCTGGTGGGGCTTTATAGTAGATGGAATGGCATTATAGACTCGATTAAACCTATGATAGTATTCTTCAACAGTTTCATTAGGCCCTATTTTTAGATTTTTATATTCATTTAAAAAATGGAGGGGAATCTTTTTAGTTTCCCATTTGTTGAGGAAAGACTGATTAAAGGCAACAATATCATTAATGGTAGCTACTGGTAAAGATTTAAGCCATTTTCTTACCTCTCCATTAAGGCTTCAGGAAAAAAGCCCCATCTTCACATCATCTTCATCAACCTCCTAAAGGTAAAAGTAGTCATTCATTTTATCTACATGTTGTTGTCCAGTGATGGCCCCAGTTCCATCAAACTAAGGAATCCTACTTTGATAGCCTTGAGGCATGTTATGTAATTGGGCAGGTAAAACCAGGGGAGCATATCGAGCTGCCATGACAGGTATATGGGAATTAACAACAGCTGAACCTATGTGATGTGGAGATGTGGAAGGGATTAATACAGTTTGTATTACACTTTTTGATGTTGATGGAGAGGTAGTGGAAATTGTTGAGGAGGTGGAACTAGTGGAAATAGGATGTAAAGATTGTGTGATGGGAGAAGAAATAGAGAACGATAGGGATGAAATTTCAACTGATTACTGGATGTAGGCTTTATGTATAGCTTGATATAGGTCTGTCAGTAGGTCTTCTATTTTTTCAAATTGCTGGAGAGCTTGTTTGTCAACATACTGGTCTACAGAGTGATGTTCAGATATGTATGGTCTTAGAACTGACTCATCTTTGATAGTTTCAGCTTCAAAGTTTTCAGACTTGGTTTTAAACAAAATGAGTTGAAAGGGTAGATCAAATTGAATATTTTCTATGGTAAAAAACTCTCTGGAAAAGAATTATCTCTTAGCACATGACTGTTACTCCCTTCACTTTCGTTTAAGCTTTTCTTCCTTATTAATTTCTCAGGATTATCTACAAAACTTGGAGGATACAGATCTAGATGAGCTCTGGTATGAACTATTTTAGGAGATTGATATATATAGTATTTAACACACAATTGTAGTATGTACAAAAATAAAAACCTCAAAAACATTTATTTATGAAAGGTAAATCTTAAATGTACTGAAATAAGGTTTTTGAACCAGGGAAATCAATTTTCACAGTAGATATGCTCGTTCCCAAGTATGGTCGCCAAGATGTTACCACTCCGTAATTTTTTAGGTTGCAGAGTAAATGATCTAGGTGGATGTTGGTGGCCACCCACCTATCCCACTTGGACCCCCACAACTATCTCTTTCAGTTTTTTAGTTTCCTTATTTGTAGCATAATTTACTATTTTTAGCAGTTTTTTCGGGTCGTGAACTTTCGAAGCCGTTTTGAGGCCCTAAATGACGCTTTTTTGGAAAACTAGGAGCAACATGGGTCCATGGACCGATGTTTCTCTTCCCAAAGTTATGGTCCTCAGATAGATCTTTCTAATGAGCTATTTTGTGCGTCAAATGGAGATTGTATGCCAAAGTTACGACCCTGGGGAAGTTGATGTACCAATTTACCCAAACGGGGCCCACAATTTGGCGTTTCATCTCCTAGGCTTAGGTTTTTGGATGTTTAGGGTTTTCCATTGTTTCTCAACAATAAATAGGCTTTTGAGCCTCATTGTAACACAGTTCAGAGGCATGTAGCCACCACATCTCTTCTGAGAGATAAGCTACCGTTGCCCTAGCTAGTTTATTTCCATTTCTATTTGTAAGCATATTTCAATATTTTACATTAATGAAATGAAGTATTATTTCCACTGAATCTCTATGTTTATGGTTATTTCTGTACTTTATTGCATTCCTGTATAAGTCGGGATCAGTGGTATCAAAGCGGTCTGCTCTTTCTCTATTTTTCTTTGCATGTCCCCAATGAGGTCGGGATATAAGGAGTTAGGGCTTGAACTTATTGAACCCTTACAAGACCAGCATCGCAAATCCCTACGGCCTCCCATGGTGAATGAAAAGAAATAATAGGGGGCGGGAAATCCTATCAAAATCTTTCTTGAAGAAGCCCTCGAGCAACAAAGGAACGCGATGATGGATAGCTTTGCCCAAATCCTTCAGCGGCTACCCAGAGGCGACGAATTGGCTTCCAACAGCTACTATGGAAACACCGCACCCTTTAAGGTACAAGTTAATTTTGATATCCCATATTTGAGGGTCAAATAGATGCAGATTCCATAGATAAATGGTTAAATCTGCTAGAAGGGTATTTTTCTGTTCATGATTTTTTCATTCGGGAAAAGATTATTTCGCACTTCTCAAAGCAACCCTCCACGTCAAGGACCAATGGGAAACCTACTGCGAGTAGAAGGACGAAAGTAAAGGCTCACTATTTTCAGCTGCACCCACTTGGAATTCATTTCGAGATGCCATCAAGGAGCAGTACTACCCTGTCAAAAGCTATGAGGACAGATACATAAAGTGGACCATGCTGCGGTCAGGAAGCGACCAAGATGTACTAGTGTTCACAAATATTTTCCATACCCTTCGCACACAGTTGGGTATCAAGGACTCTGTGCTGCATTTGCTACTCAAATACTGCAGCTGCCTACACAGATACATCTAGGACGAGATGGAGTTCTTGAACATCTCCTCGCTCGACATAGCGTACCAATACGTTGTCAAAATCGAGTAGAAGCTTAAACAAAAGAAGAAAGACTTTGAATCTATGAATCCGAAGAAAAAAGGACAAAGCCAAGGCGGGGTGATCCAAGACAACCCGTCGAATCCGCAAAAAGAACAACACCACGAAGTCAAAGAAGGACACAGGAAAGTGGTGTGAGTTCCATAAGAGCCCCACTCACAACACAAGTGAGTGTCGGACCAAGCAGTCGTTGGTGGCTGAGTTGAAGACTTCCAAATCAGATGCATGTTCTGACCCTCAGTTATAACACGACAAAGGGAATGACAAAGGGAAGCAGCTCATTGATGTGGAGCCCAGTGCCAAAGTTTCCACTGCCAAGGTCTAGAAGAATGAGTCCAAAGATCTAGAGGAGGGGGAGCGTCTTTTCCACTCACAGATGTGGGTGAAGGGTTCACCACTGCAATTTATTGTTGACAGTGGCAGCCAAAAGAACCTCATTTCAGCAGAGGTCATGAAGCGATTGGGCCTACCGACCATACCACACTCGCAACCATACAACATCGAGTGGCTTCACCAAGGACAAGATCTCTGAGTTCGCCAGCAGTGCTGCCTTCCCTACAGCCTCAAGCCCTTCACAGATGAGGCATTGTGTGATGTTGCACCTCTTGATATTTGTGATATACTATTATGCCAACCATACTTATGGAGGCGACATGTTGTGTATGAGTCAAGCCCTTGCACTGTTATTATTTCTTTGTGTAATTCATTATATAGGATACTGGAGGTAGCCCCACCTACCGCCACCTCTTTGATCACTACTAAGAAATGCAGCAAGCTCATCTCCCAGACTAGGAAATTTCTTTTCTATTTGGTCTGCTCCCAAAGTAAGGGGAAGATCGTCGCCACATCCATGACCCCCGGGAAGGGTTCCTCCACGTAGCAGCAACAACATATGGATACGGTCATGAAAGCAGATACGAAAAACTTCTCCTCACCCACAGGGGTACCACACAAGTTTCAGGTGGGAAAAAAAGTCTGGTTGCATCTGCAGAAAGAACACCTTACAAGATCCCATCAGAAGCTTTGACCACTCCGACATGGTCCTTACACCATTACCAAGGTTGTGGGAAACAATGCTTTGGAGCACAACATTCCCCCATTACTTCTATTGCACGGAGTGCTCAATGTGGACCATCGCCAACCATGCTTCCCACCATTACTAGACACAACAGAGGTTGCAGAACAGCTCACCAAGGACCAAGTTCAGCAGAAGTTTCCTCATCTCATGGAGGAACTCAATGCAATGGGGACCATTGTTTCCTAAGTGGGGAGGAATAATCTAGGTGGATGTTGGTGGTCATCGACCTATCCCACTTGGACCCTTACAACTGTCTCTTTTAGTTTTTCAATTTCCTTATTTGTAGCACAATTTACTATTTTTAGCAGTTTTTCGGGTCCTAAACTTTCGGAGCCGTTTTGAGGCCCTAAACGACATTTTTTTGGGAAAAATGGGAGAAACATGGGTCCATGGACCGATGTTTCTCTTCTCAAAGTTATAGTCCTCAGATAGATCTTTCTAACGAGATATAGTGCACGTCAAACGGAGATCGTATGCCAATGTTACAACCCCGGGAAGTTAATGTACCAATTTACCCAAACGGGGCCCACAGTTTGGCGTTTCATCTCCTAGGGTTAGGTTTTTGGATGTTTAGGGTTTTCCATTATTTCTCAACAATAAATAGGCCTTTGAGCCTCATTGTAACACAGTTCAGAGGCATGTAGCTGCCACATCTCTTCTCAGAGATAAGCTACCATCGCCCTAGCTAGTTTATTTCTATTTGTAAGCATATTTCAGTATTTTACATTAATGAAATGACGTATTATTTCCACCGCATCTCTATATGTATGGTTATATCTGTAATTTGTTGCGTTCATGTTTAAATTGGGATTAGTAAATTACAGAGGTAACCTTAGAACCACTTTGGAAACTGGGAATCCATCCTTTCCAGTTTAAGAGAGGGATCTCTCTTTATGATTTAGCTTTGTTATATTGATGATATTAGGCTAGTTATCATGTTCAATTTTGGGTTTTTTGTGTTGTTGGGTTGAGATAGTGGAATTAGGCCATTGGGAAATGGAGTCACGAGTTTAGATTGATCAAATGCAGAGTTTATAGGCTAAACTTACAGGGAAGGGTAGGCAAGTTCATTGGATCCTTTAAGATATATGGGGTGGAGGAGAAGAGAAAGATTAAGCAATCCAAGTAATAAGAAGAGAAATTAAGATTTCTGTTTTTATTTTTCAGTAGAAAACATAGAAATTATTCATAAGTCAAATACAAAGTGTACTTTTAAAGAAATTATGTTCACACTCTAATTAGAATAATTTAGATTGTAGAAACATATGTGAAAAGAAATGAAAACATCCAACAGAGAAAGATGCACTTCACCAATGAAATTAACACAATAATCATGTAATAAATGCGTTGTATTAATAAAATATGGTCGATGATAGCTCTGTGAGATTATTTACAACATAAGTTCATTCTTAAAAGCTAATCCCAACACTAATACATCAATTTTTGAAGTATTTGTACAAAAATAATTACAAAATATCTTGATTCAAAAGATCAAGATGGAATCCCATTAATGTCTAAACTAATTACAAAATTAGAACAAAATAATAGGAATTCTCAAACTGCTGAATGTTAGCCCTATTTGTAGGAACATTGTTGGTGACTAGAACTCAAAATCTGTTTCATTGTTCTTCCTTGTTGTCTAATTACGAATTAATCTAGTAATTCGCACAATTTCCCCCACCCATGTTCACTTGGGATTGAAAACTTAATCAATTTCCTGTAGATTTGATGCACATTTGTGTATTTCTGAAAGGTTTCTTTGATGAGGAATAGGTGCCTGACCTCATGAAAGATAAATAAATCAAAATCTAAGGCCTCCATGAATGCCTTCCCTGTGATATGCCCTTTGATCCCTGCCAAAATTTGATTTGTCTTGGGTAATCCCACTTAATCTGTCCCGATAATTTGTTAGTCTCATGAGCTTATTCTCTGTATTAATCAACTTTGGTAGACCTTTCCTGTTCAGCACCTGCAACTTCTTGTGGAATCTATCTATGCTGGTTTCTAAGTTCTGGCATTTTTTATCTAGATGATTCACAAGAATCCTTTTGGTTTGCATTCTTTTCACATCCAAGATGGTCTTTGTTCTGTATTGAATTCCCAGCTCCTTTAGTTCTTCCACGTTCTTGGAATTCAAAAATTTGATGATGGTTGTAGCTTCCTCAGGTTTCTGCCCCAAGTCTATTTTAATCTACCTGATCACTGCTTGGGATTTTTGCACTAACTCTTGATGTTCAAAAATGATCTATATAGAAGGCCATATCTTTGTGATTGCTTCACCAATTTCTTTTCATATATTTTCTCTGTCTTGGGCCAGATTTTGACCCATAACTGATTCACTATGCAACTGCTCAATTTTTAGATTTAACTGATGGGTTTTCTGCAGCTCTGCCACATAAAAATGATCAATTTTTAACTGCTTTTAGTTTAGCAATTTCCTGTTGCTGGATAGATACACTGTCCATGGCTCTGACCAATTCCCTTGATGAATATGTTGTAGTTGTTTATGTAGATGCAGATGCCCCCGTAGCTGTGGCCACTGCAATTGGGACTGTTGTAAGTGGAACTATGGCCAACTGTGTTGTCTGCTCTTTTTGTTTGACCAGTTTCTCTAGTTCTACTTCCATATCCTTGATCTGGTTTTTTAGCTCGATGTCTATCCTGAACATATCCTCTTTCTGATTCTCCATCTCTCGTAGCTCCTTGGCCTACAGATCCTCTGTGGTAGGTAGCTTTAATTGTTTTCTCAAGGTTGCTATATTAGCATCCTTTTTCTTTAGAAGTTCTTCAGCTTCCTTGATATCTTTGGCATTATATCCCAACTTGATCAGCAAGTCCTCCAGTGACTTCATTCTAGTATCCTTGGCTAAGGATGAAATCATCTCTAACTTGACCTGGGACAATACATTATTTAGTGATACCTGCAATTTAGAGGTAGACATGGCAGTGCTAGTGAGTGTGGAATACATCATCTCACTTGTTTGTTTGCGTAGGTCCATCTGGTCTATGAGATGAATATGTTGTGCATCAAAAGTGAAGACAGACTCCTTATAATCTTCAGGTGACCTGGGTGCTGGTACTTTGGCTTCGAGAAATGCTACCTGCATTTCACCCTTCTCTGAGTTGAATGCCAATAGTAATTTGTCTTGAGATACAATTGTTTGTTTCCATAACTGCATATAAGTGAACAATTTTAGCATTTCATTCCTTCGCTTAATTTCCCTGTATTTGGCAAAAATTTGGGCTCAGTAGTGTCTTGAGCCAAATCGACTGTCTTTGGTGTCTCTAGAGGATATGTGGAAGTAGATGAAGACAGTGATCCTATGAAGATATATTCCTCTCTACTAAACACATGAGGACCTATCTTTACAATGGTCTGATGTTCTTCTGTGTCTTGCTAAAAAACAGTTGCAGAGTTGGTTTTTTTCTTCTTTGAATAAACTAGGAAATATTTTGCTCATATTTCTATCACCGGGGATGATGCTTCTTCTCTTACTCTCTTCTCCTGTTTCTCTTTTGGTATGGGTGTTTGAGTGGTTTTAGTAGAGAGAACATGCCCCTCCGCCTCCTGCAGTGTCTTTTCCACCCATTGAGTCTAGTTCATGTATTCTTTGATTTCTGGTCGAGGAGTATGTGAATAAGGTGTGGTGTTTTTCTCCACCCTTAGCTTTGAGATCAAGCCAAAAGGGTGATACGAATAGGTGAAAGTCAATTAAATTAAAGTTCATTTTCTTCAGTAGAAAATCGGCTTCCTTACCAGTTGATCTGGTAATGCAGACAAAAGGTCCTACTCTGGCTTTAATCTTGAATCAGGCCTTCTTCTTGGCTGCCACAAAATGTAGATCATTCGTGTTAATCATATGTCAAATATACCCTAATGAGGAAAGTCTCATAGGCACAAATTTCAACAGTTTGTAGGGTGGCAGCTCACGCCCATATATCTGAATTTTTGTGTAGGTTTGGTAAAGATACCAATCCCCCGTCTTTACTTGATCACTAAGATATAGAGTCATCTGAATGTCGTCACCTATCTTGGGCTCCACATCACTATGTAGGGGACATACCACAATGTATCAGAACCAGTACACAAAGTCTGTGAAAGAGAATTACGTGGAATTCCTTCTCACCAAGGATGTTCATTGTATGACTGTCTAAGCATTACCCCGCTCATCCATCTTCTGCAAGGTGAAAGGGAATCTATCTGCTTGTTGATAAATAAATAGGTACACTAAAAAAAGGAGTATTTGAAAGCTCCCTCTGTAGAAAATTTGATAAATTGATCATGCATAGCCTCTGCAATACACTGATTATAGTTAAAAATGGTTGGTTGTTCACCAGTGGTAAAAATTGATAGGAAGCCAACAATGGTGTCATCAACCCACTAGTCAGAATGATAACTAAGAATGTAAGGGATGATGGAAATAATCTGCTTGGTTCCTCAGGGAACATGGAATATGAATATGGAGGATTCGTTTTTGGTACTTGGGCATCTTCAGGAAGAAAAAATTCAAAGATCTTGGCTCTCTAGGGAAAAGTTAAATTATTGTAGAGCTCTGTGAAAGAGTATACTGACAGTGGCTTGGATGACTCTAGGATTATTACCAGGATCATTTGGGCAATTGCTCAGCTCTGATAGTTATCAAAACTTCACCATTGTGACTTACAATAGCTCTCTGAGAGGGGACGTAACTCAATTGACCCCAGGAAACTAACTCAAGGAAAAAATGGGTCTATGGGAACATGAACTGAGGTAGGGTAGACTCCCATAGATTATTTTCATTGCTTCGGTCAAGGAATTTCTACTTTAGCCAACTATGAAGTTCGAACAAGTCGAATTCACAGTTGGTTTCACCAATTTTATATTGTAGGTCCAATCAGGGTACATGATCTAAGTCTACAGGTGGGGGCAACATGGGGTTCTCTTCTGGTTTCTTTCTCTTTTCTTTGGGGAATTTCGTTTTAGGCACCATGATGAATTAGCTGAGAGGAGAAAAGGTCACAAATTACCTGGAGTAGGAAAATGACATAGGAATGCCGAACTGGCTCCCTGATGATAGTTTGAAACAGTAATGGATGGTCAATTTAACCGGTCACTGTTTTGTCTTAAGAATCTATAACCTACTTTTGATCATACGACACGGTGAAAGGAAGAAGTTTTATGGCTTCAGAACGTTTATATAGAGTAATTTCCCAATTAACCATTAATCATTTACCGTTAATGGGGAGCGGGTCCGTTGCATAGGGAGCAGAAGGGAGTTAATACAGTAATGACTTGATGACATGGCGAGAGGGGGGCCAGATTTCAGCATAAGATTGGGAGGAAGTGAGTCATTGGGATAAGTTTAATGGTCAATAATAGTCGCCAGAGTAGGGTCCTTAAGGGTGAGGTGGCAAAGAGCCCGTGGAGAGAAGCTTGGCTGAGGTGGTAAGTATGGTGGGTGTTAGCCTCCTATTGCAATAGGTTTCATATTTCATGATTGACTGTTTTACATGCCAAATATGTCATCTTTTCATGCTGCAAGGTTCCATATTTTCAAGAAGTTCCATTTGGAAGAATCATACCATTTTTGAAGAGTTTTTACAGTTAAGGGAAAGCCAAACAGCTTAATCTTGGCTTCCCTAGGTTTAAATTGCTTGTTTTAGAAGATAGAGAATGAATATCTATCCAAACAGCTTAAGCTTGGCAGATCAATAGCTAGGTAGAGAAATGAAGGAGCCCAACTGCTTAATCTGGGCCCTTGGAAGAAATAAGGGTACACTTAGATAAGAGGGCAGTCAAAAGAAAAGAAGATAATTAGGGTCTGCAAGTCCAAGTGCACCCATGCAAAAAGAAGAAAAAATGCTAGGTAAGTAGGCTGGGTAAGTAGTTTTGTGGTTGCAGAATCAAACTATGTGATCCATTTCATGTTTTCAAGTCTTATATCTATTCAGATCACAATTATGAGGCAGTTTTTCATTTGGAGGAGCTCAAGCGAGGCATGTCTAACTCCCCCTTCTTCTTATTCCCCAAATCATTCACTAACCTTCCCAAAGAGGTCAAGATCTGCTTGATATCTCTTAAAGTTTCATCATTTGTCATATCATTGGCCTAAGTAAAGGTTTTCTTTGCTTAGGAGTACTTTTATTCACTCTATAAGTCATTTTTCCCTTTTAAGTAGCCTAAGATCTCTAAACTTAGCGCTTTCTTGTCATTTTCATATTAACTTCTAACATTATTATGTAAATCCCTATCTATTTTCCCTTCCCCTTACTAAAAAACACTAAATAGCTCTCTTATGTACATATTCCCATCCCCTGGCACTATAGCCCTATAACATCAGTTTGGGGGAAATGCTGAGTTCATTTGGGGCTTAGCATTAGCCCTTCCGTGTTTTTAACCTGGAGTTAGTTTAACCTCTGGTTGAATTAACAACCGCCCCCTCCCCTCTCTTACCCGTAAACCTTAATGTTTTACCCTGCGCGCTCACATTTTTGGGTTTGGTTTAAATATTTTGATTAAACTGTACCCCCCGCGCACAAACCATGTAAAACCCACATTACCCACAAACCCAAAGTTCGAAAACCCCCGTCGCGCAATATTAATTTAATATTCGGGTGGGCCCCCACACATCAACCTGCCACCAACTCCGCACTCAATCAGCCCTCCGATCCGCCCACCCAGATCCGACGGCTCTCGGCGATTTCGGAGCTGCCCCAACGTCCAACGCTTAGCCTCCGATAGGCTAGCAGTTTCCCCACCGTACAATGGACGCGTGTCTGCCCTTGATTGTATCGGAGCTCCTCTGACAATTACCGCTCTAGTACAGAAGGCGGTCCGATGAAACCACAAACCGCCTTCTGTCTCTCGGCCCCTGACGTCAGCGCCACGTCAGTGCTACGTCACCTCTGCATCGACCCCCCACTGCTACGTGTCACTGCCACCACATCTGCCTCCCTCCCTACCCCACCGCTATGTCCTGTGCCACGTCACCCTGTCGTATTGCCACGTCACTACCGTACCAGGACCCACCGCTAACGTCATGCTGACGTCATCACCGAAAAGGGCGCGAAGGGTGCAAATCGCAGCAAAGGATGCCCAGAATGAAAAACTGAGGCAATTTTTGATGCGCGATTAGCGCCTAAGAAAAATTGATCAAAATGGAGGGCTTCTCATGGCTCGGCTACCTGCAAAACCCAGAAATTCGTGGGAGGCAACAGGATTTCTTCATATATGTTCATATTCAATCGGCCAGCGCCGATAGCATTCTAGAGGCCACGAAAAGCATTTGCAGCAACGATTTTTGCCTTGAAAGGGCAGAAAAGGGACGATTTGACTGTTTCAAACACATCAAGGGAGAGAAAGTGGCCCGATTCAACTGTAAAAGAGTATCAGAGGAAAGATAAAGCCCAGATTAAATTAAAGAGTATCAGTGAAACGGCAAAGAGTATCAAATCGGCAATATCAAAGCAAGTGAACATTAAAAGCCCCCAAGCAAAGTCAAAGAAAGCGGTGAAGCCATTTAAGGCTCTCAGATCACAGTTAATGCACATCAAAGCCACTCAAGAGCAGGGGATCAAAGCCCAAAGCACATTTATGGCTAAATGAACAGCATAGAACCATAAAGATAGATATTAACTCATTTTGATGCAGCTACCTCCAGCGCAGCTCAAAAAGATATTTTCTTGCATTAATTTCAGGACAAGATTAGGTTAAAGAACTCATTTCCATCAGACCTGTTTTAGGTCTGCTGTAATAGATATTTTTTGATATTTTCTCTATATAAACCACCCTCATTCATTGTTTAAAGGGTTGATTGGTTGATAATCCCCATTCTGGACTTGCGCTGTATTTTTTAGAAGCTCTCTAATCAAAGACTGCTGGAATGATTTGGATGAAGAACTGACTGTTGTGTTATTTAATGGCCAAAGAGTGACTGTGGAATTCCTGTGCTACTACATGGCTCAATAAGTGTTTTCCTACCTCTGTTTATAGTTTACATATGTTTATGCACCATTGTGTTACCATCTAAATAGCAAGAAAAATGAATAGCTTAGGTTTTGCTTGACTGCACCCTATGCTCAGTTCTTGTTATTTCTATATGTTTTCTTTAGAAATGGTTATGAATATGCATACTTAAATGATCATGTTTACCCTGTTTCTTTCACATATGACTATTATTTAGGAATTCTTGATTGCTCCTAGACAAACTTTCATTCACCTTCCCTCTCTGTTACCTAATGAAAGATTCTTAGTTGCCTTTCATCTCTGACCTTCATTCCATCTTTATTCCAGCCTGATATTGTTATATGTGTAGCTATCCTACTCTATATTCCTCTTGTGACCAGGAAAACGTAACAGCAAGCCCTAATCCATGACACCATGCCCAATGGTTTGAACTCCTCACTCTATGCATCCGAATTCTGCTTGAAAACATCATCCCTCCCACCATAATCAAAACAAAACCCATGTACACCATAACTAGCCTAAAATCAACCCAAAACAAAGTTAAATTTTAAAGAGAGAGCCCTCTCTGACTGCAGGTAGGCTAGGACCTACAACCCAAAGATTGGTTTGTGGTTACCTCGGCCGTATCCCTTAAGGAGCCAAGGGACAACCTGAGTGATAACATCATTGGCGACTCCACTGGGGACCTTATTCAGAAAATTCCAAAAAACAAGTTAGAAGCTGGCTCCCAAGAAGAAAACATATAATACTAGGTCAAATCCAGACCCAAATCCACCAACTGTTTTTGAAAATCCCAATTTAATCTCTAGAAACCTTAGCAAACAAAAACAAGAAGAGTTTGTTGATTCTAGTCCTGAAACAGTTCAGCCAAGCTGTTTTCCAACCCCTATTAAAGTTTTGTTTCGTTCAACCCCTACTTCCCCTTGTTCATCATCCACCTCTCCAAGCACCTTTTCCACACCTCCATTCACTGCGCATACTACCACTACCACCACTGTTATTACAGCTCTTCCAGCTGTTCCAGTCGTTCCACTTATCCTTGTAAATATGGATAATAGATATGCACCTTTACAGTTACCTGCAAATCCAGGGGCTATGCCTCAGGATTATCAAACCAAAATCACATATTTTGAAGGTACTGGTTCTAGCACAGCCCTGCAACATACCAAGAAAATGCAGGACTATTTTGAGAGTTATGAAATAGATGATGATAGTGTAAGAATGAAGATTTTTGTCCAAAGTTTAACAGGAGATGTAAGGCCCTGGTTTATAGCACTTGCTGCAAATTCCATAGCTGACCCAGAGGCCCTTTACCAAACATTTCTTAACAGATGGGAGAAGAGGAAGGACCCTCTGCACATATTATCCGAGTATGACACTATCAAAAGAGGCCCTCAAGAAGCTGTCTTAGACTATTGTGCCAGGTTTAATAATGTTTACAACGCTATTCCGCAAAACCTTAGACCTCCACCTGATCTTGCTTTATACAAATTCCCTGATGGATTTGATTCAGACATGGCTTGTCAGTTAACGGAAAGAGCCCCTCATACCTTAGCAGACATGCAGAATGTAGCTATTAGTGTGGAGGCAAATCGGATTGCCAAGCGAAATAGAGCAAGAGCTGAGAGAAGAACTACTTTAAAAGATGAACCTTCAGCCTTTGAGCAAAAATTGGACACAATAATCAAAGGTATGGACAGCTTTGAAAATAGAATGGGAACTATTGAAAGAAAAGCCTCATGGGAGGGATAGCAAAACAATCCTATCAGAAATCAAAACTTTAGAAAAAATCAGAACCCAAACGTTGGAAGGGAAAGTCCTGACCATGATATAAGACCTCCTTTTCATGAAAACTATGCTGAAGCATCCACATCTAGTGAGCAGATAGAGGACACTCACATAAACCTGATGGGTTTGGAAAGTGAACAACAAGTATTTCTAACCCAAGAAGACCAAGATGACCATGATATAAAGTAATTTCAGACCAAGTCTGGAGAGTCCTTTGACTTCAAACAAGGCTATGATTCAACTGTCTATGAAGTCCATAAACAATACAAATTGAGAACAAGAACCATTGATGTGTCTAATCCCATCAAGCCAAAGGATGCAAAGCAAGCTAAGAAAGTAAAAGACAAGGCCGCTATCACAGAACCTGCTGATGAAACAGATCCAAAATTAAAGGAAGTGACCATAGAGGATGTATCGAACATGCAGCCCTCTAATAACCAGCGTTTTGTATCCTCTCCCTCAAAAGACAATGTAAATAACACTCCTCAAAGCCTTCCCAAAACAGAACAATCTCAAGAAATCACTGATAACCAAGAGAAGATCACTAAAGATACAATTGAAAAGGCAAAACTTGCCAGTCACAATACTAAAACACAGTCAGAAAAACCTTTTGATTTAGAAGCAGAAATTGGTAAATTAAAGATATCTATTCCTCTCTCTGAGCTTGCCAAACATGATGTGTACAGACAACAAATCAAAAGATCACTACAAATGCCAGAGAACAGGGATGATGTTAATGTCTTAGATAATCAACCTGAATTACTTTTTGGTCCTGAAGTCAATGGTAAATCAGGACATGGAGCTGTTCTACCCTTTTATGTCAGTTTGCACATTCATGATAAAGTGTTGCACAATGCTATGTTTGATTCAGGTGCTTCACACAATCTAATGCCCAAAGCTGTAATGGAGAAGCTAAACCTTGATGTCACTAGACCCTACAAAGACTTATTCTCATTTGATTCTAGTCAGGTCGAGTGTTTAGGCTTAATCAAAGACCTTTGTGTGTCTTTAGTCCAATTTCCCAACAAAACGATCCTAATGGACATGGTGGTTGCTGACATTCCACCAAAGTATGGCATGCTCTTATCAAGATCTTGGGGAGCAAAACTCCAAGGATCTCTCCAACTAGACCTCTCCTATGCCACTATATCAGTCTTTGGGCAACCAAGGAGACTGTATAGAGAAACATTGATGAAGTATGTGGTAAGTAGTGAGGAAAAACCCCAAAACTTTCCCATTTACTCAATCCATTCTGATATGGATTCATTTATATTGTTCAATAACGATAGCTGCCCTCCCACTGATGAGAAGCC
This sequence comes from Pinus tabuliformis, assembly GCA_031772625.1. Lineage (NCBI taxonomy): Eukaryota > Viridiplantae > Streptophyta > Pinopsida > Pinales > Pinaceae > Pinus > Pinus tabuliformis. The sequence goes on from CM062818.1 coordinate 85,114,781, forward strand.
TTTGCCTTTAGAACAAGAAACATGCATCAATCAAGAGTCGGTTGCCCATACCCGTGAAACTGTTAAAACAATTAGTGCAACCAGCATACAAGAAGAACCACATGAAGCACAAAACCTAGGTCCGCCCAATCCTAAAATGACTGAAACTCTTAATACTAACCACAAGCAAGAAATCACATGGTATTTAGAGTTTGATGGTTCTGTTAATAAGCTAGGAGCAGGGGCAGGAATATGGATTCACAATACACATAACAGCCATGCAGAGGGTCATGCTTACAGACCAAAATTTAAATGTACCAACAACATGGCAGAGTATGAGGCTCTCCTTTTAGGCCTTAAACTGCTCAAAGCTCTAGGAGCTGCAAAAGTGTCCATTCTAGGTGACTCCGATTTGACCATTCAACAGATGAAAGGTAATTTTGTTACTAATGACAATAGGCTAAGAGCTTATAGGTCTGCTGCCACAGAAATACTCAACTCCTTCACCGAATCCAAGCTTGCTAAGATTTCTAGAAGCCATAACATGCATGCTCATAGTCTAGCTACTTTTGCTAGCACTTGCAAGCTGCCCTTTGAGCCCAATTACCACTTTACTGCTGAGATAAAGCACAAGCCTATTGTCCCTAACAATATCAAAGATTGGCAAGTGTTTGAGGATGATGCTCAAATCAACAAGTTTCTTACCTTACAGCAAGAATTCTCAAGCTTAAACATTGATGAAGATGCCATGAATGACCCACAATAGCAAATGAGCCAAAATGAGCAAACTATAACAGCTGAAGCATCAAATCAAATGCTGCACCCAATCATTTTTTATGAGAAAAACATGCAAGAGCTGAAGCAAATGAATTTAGATGAAATAGCTGAAGTAGAGGTTGAAGTCATTGATTTAAAGGACAACTTTTTACCTGCTGGCCCCACTCCATTAGAAGACATATTTGATTCAAACGATGTCCCCAAAAAGCCAAAGTTGCAGCCCTTAAACGCTATTGTGGAAGACTGTAATATTGGGACAGCAGAGAAGCCCAAAATGATTAAACTGTCCAATTCTTTGCCTCCCGATCAAAAACCAAAATATGTTGATTTATTTAAAGAGTTTCAAGATGTATTTGCCTGGAGTTATGAGGACCTTAAGTCCTATGACACCTCCATTATTCAACATACCATTCCCTTAAAGCCAAATCAAAAGCCCTTCAAACAGAAACTAAGGAGAATCAATCCTGTGCTTCTCCCCTTTGATTGAGAAAGAAGTGAAAAAAATGTTTGAAGTTGGTATCATAGCACCCATTAGATTTTCAGAATGGGTATCCAATCTTGTTCCCACAAGGAAGAAAACAAGGGAGATTAGACTATGTGTGGACTTAAGAAATCTGAACCAAGTCTCCCTTAAAGATCACTACCCACTGCCAAAAATGGACCACATTCTACAAAGAGTAGTGGGGTCTTCAAGAATTTCTTTGCTAGATGGCTTTTCAGGTTTTAATCAAATACTTGTTCACCCGGATGACCAAGACAAGACAGCCTTTACAACACCATGGGGAACATTTAAGTATGTGAAGATGCCTTTCGGACTAAAGAATGCAGGTGCTACCTTTCAAAGGGCCATGGACATTGCATTTGCCAAGGAAATCCATGATTTCCTAGTGGTTTACCTTGATGACCTTACTCCTTTCTCAAAATCTGATCAAGAGCACCTAAAACATTTGAGACAAGTGTTCCTAACATGTAGGAAATATGGCATTTCCTTGAACCCCAAGAAGTCTTTATTTGGCCTTGAAGAAGGCAAATTATTAGGCCATATCATTTCAAAAGATGGGATTAGAATTGATCCTGAAAGAATTCAAGCCATCCTGCAAATCCCTTATCCGAGAAACATCAAAGAATTGCAAGCATTCCTAGGAAAGATCAATTTCCTAAGGAGATTTATCCCAAACTTGGCCGAGTTGATAAGAATGCTAAATAAAATGTTAAAGAAGGATTCCAAGGTAAAATGGACTTTGGAAGCCAGGCAAGCCTTTGAGGGCATAAAATCTGCCTTAACCCAAGCCCCAGTCCTCACAAGTCCTCAATTTGATAAGGATTTCATCATTTTTTCATTTGCATCTGAACACACCATTGTTGTTGTCCTTTTGCAGAAAGATGATCAGGGAAATGAAAAGCCAATTGCATTTTTCAGCCGAGCCCTTAGAGATGCACCCTTGAAGTACCAAATCATGGAGAAGCAAGCATATGCCCTTGTTAAAGCAATCAAAGATTTCAGAATTTACATTTTATATTCACATGTGATTGCTTATGTACCAAATGCTGTTGTAAAAGACATATTAACTCAAGAGGGCATAGAAGGAAAAAGAGGCAAATGGATTGCCAATATCCTTGAGTATGACATTGAGATAAAACCCACCAAGCTGATAAAGGGACAAGGTTTAGCCAAACTGATGTCCGAAACCAATTTTCAAGCCTTAGACATTAATCAACTGGACAATGAACAGGAGCTGGCGACTCCACAGATCAGTCAAGCTTTTTTGCAATCCCCATGGTATGTTGATATATGTTTTATATTGTTAAACCTGTGTGCTCCTCCAGGGTTGTCCAGAACCAAAAAGAGATTTTTAAAGATGAAAGCATCAAAGTTTTGTGTCTTAGATAGTGCCCTGTTTTGGAAAAATCATGAAGGAATATTGCTGAATTGTCTAACTATGAATGAAACTGACAGTGTCATGAAAGAATTCCATGCAGGAGACTGTGGAGGGCACTTATATTGGAAGTCCATTGCTGATAAGATTCTAATGGCTGGTTTTTATTGGCCCTCTTTGTTTGCTGATGTGAGAAACTTTGCTATTTCATGCCAAAAATGCCAAATCTTTGAAGGCAAATGAAAGCTTCTTCCCTTGCCCCTTAAACCAATTTCAACCGAGAAGCCTTTTAAACAATGGGGTCTTGACTTCATTGGAGAAATCCATCCATCCTCTTCTGGCCAACATAAGTGGATACTAACAGCCACAGATTACTTTACCAAGTGGATTGAAGCCATCCCATGTAGGCAAGCCAATGACTCCATCATCATCCAATTCCTTGAAACCAACATTTTGTCGAGATTTGGCTGTCCTGAGAAGATCATTACGGATAACGTTGCTGCCTTCAAATCCAAGAAAATGATCAGTTTTTGCCACAAATTCCACATTACCTTAGGTCACTCCACAACCTATTACCCTCAAGGTAATGGCTTGGCTGAATCATCCAACAAGAGTCTGATTAACATCATTAAGAAAATCTTGGAGGAGAACAAGAAGAACTAGCACAAAAAGCTTGTAAATGCCCTATGGGCATATAGATTGTCAACCAAGAGATCCATTGGGATGAGCCCATATGAGTTAGTCTATGGCATGGAGGCCAAGTTCCCCTCTTCTTTGGGAATCCCTGTTATCGAATTGCTGCAAGAAATACAAGCAGAGCCTAATGATATTCAAAGAAGAATCAATCAGACCATTCACTTGCAGCAAACAAGAGAGGAAGTGTATCATAGAACCCAAGTACTGCAAGAGAAGCTGAAAAAAATGTTTGACAAAAGAACCAAGGCTAAAGATTTCTACATAGGCAACAAAGTCTTAAGATGGGATTCAAGAAGAGAGGACAAAGGAAAGCATGTCAAGTTTGATTTCTTGTGGAAAGGCCCCTTTATTATTTCTGCTATTCAAGGCAACAACACATATTTTCTGAAGAGTTTGGATGGCAGCACAGCTGAAGAAGGCCCAGTCAATGGCCGAATGCTAAAGCACTATCATGATCCCTTTTGTTGAACGCAACACAACTCTGTATACTATCTGTACATAAATATTTGTATTTTCAACACTTTTTCTTATAGCAGGCCAATAAGAGGGAACAACACAGCAAATTTTGAAGGAAATATCAAAGAAAGCTCTATTTCAGATCCCTGTTTTTGAAATAATTACAAAGAAGTGCTCAAGCAGATTTCAATATGTTTACAAGCACCCAAAAGGCAAGAAGTAGAGCTGTAATGTTTCTGCAATTCAGCTCAAAAGGATACTGCATATCAACTTAATTCAGTCAAAGGCATTGACAAGAAGGAGAATTTCAATTTACAGCAACAAGTGAAGATCAAGGCATTCTGACCTGCTGTTCTTGGCTTTTCATCTTGAAAAACCATCCCCAAGTGGAGCCACTGTTAGCCTCCTATTGCAATAGGTTTCATATTTCATGATTGACTGTTTTACATGCCAAATATGTCATCTTTTCATGCTGCAAGGTTCCATATTTTCAAGAAGTTCCATTTTGAAGAATCATACCATTTTTGAAGAGTTTTTACAGTTAAGGGAAAGCCAAACAACTTAATCTTGGCTTCCCTAGGTTTAAATTGCTTGTTTTAGAAGATAGAGAATGAATATCTGTCCAAACAGCTTAAGCTTGGCAGATCAGTAGCTAGGTAGAGAAATGAAGGAGCCCAACTGCTTAATCTGGGCCCTTGGAAGAAATAAGGGTACACTTAGATAGGAGGGCAGTCAAAAGAAAAGAAGATAATCAGGGTCTGCAAGTCCAAGTGAACCCATGCAAAAAAAAGAAAAAATGCTAGGTTAGTAGGCTGGGTAAGTAGTTTTGTGGTTGCAGAATCAAACTATGTGATCCATTTCATGTTTTCAAGTGTTATATCTATTCAGATCACAATTATGAGGCCATTTTTCATTTGGAGGAGCTCAAGCGAGGCACGTCTAACTCCCCCTTCTTCTTATTCCCCAAATCATTCACTAACCTTCCCAAAGAGGTCAAGATCTGCTTGATATCTCTTAAAGTTTCATCATTTGTCATATCATTGGCCTAAGTAAAGGTTTGCTTTGCTTAGTAGTACTCTTATTCACTCTATAAGTCATTTTTCCCTTTTAAGTAGCCTAAGATCTCTAAACTTAGCGCTTTCTTGTCATTTTCATATTAACTTCTAACATTATTATGTAAATCCCTATCTATTTTCCCTTCCCCTTACTAAAAAGCACTAAATAGCTCCCCTATGTACATATTCCCATCCCCTGGCACTATAGCCCTATAACATCAGCTTGGGGGAAATGCTGAGTTCATTTGGGGCTTAGCATTATCCCTTCCACGTTTTTAACCTGGAGTTAGTTTAACCTCTAGTTGAATTAACAACCGCCCCCTCCCCTCTCTTACCCGTAAACCTTAATGTTTTACCCTGCGCGCTCACATTTTCAGGTTTGGTTTAAATATTTTGATTAAACTATACCCCCCGTGCACAAACCATGTAAAACCCACATTACCCACAAACCCAAAGTTCGAAAACCCCCATCACGCAATATTAATTTAATATTTGGGCGGGCCCCCGCACATAAACCTGCCGCCAGCTCCGCACTCCGTTAGCCCTCTGATTCGCCCGCCCAGATCTGACGGCTCTCAGCGATTTCTGAGCCGCCTCGACGTCCGATGCTTAGCCTCCGATAGGCTAGCGGTTTCCCCACCGTATAATGGACGCGTGTCCGCCCTTGATTGCATCGGAGCTCCTCTGAAAATTACCGCTCTTGTATAGAAGGCGGTCCAATGAAACCACAAACTGCCTTCTGTCTCTCCGTCCTTGACGTCAGCGCCACATCAGCGCTACATCACCTCTGCGTCGACCCCCCACTGCTACGTGTCACTACCACCGCATCTGCCTCCGTCCCTACCCCGCCACCGTGTCCTGTGCCACGTCACCCTGCTGTACTGCCACGTCACTACTGTACCAGGACCCACTGCTGACATCATGCTGACGTCATCACCGAAAAGGGCGCGAAGGGTGCAAATCGCAGCAAAGGATGCCCAGAATGAAAAATTGAGGCGGTTTTTGATGCGCGATTAGCGCCTAAGAAAAATTGATCAAAATGGAGGGCTTCTCATGGCTCGGCTACCTACAAAACCCAGAAATTTGCGGGAGGCAATAGGATTTCTTCATATATGTTCATATTCAATCGGCTAGCACCGATAGCATTCTAGAGGCCACGAAAAGCATTTGCAGTAGCGATTTTTGCCTTGAAAGGGCAGAAAAGGGACGATTTGACAGTTTCAAACACATTAAGGGAGAGAAAGTGGTCTGATTCAACTGTAAAAGAGTATCAGAGGAAAGATAAAGCCCAGATTAAATTAAAGAGTATTAGTGAAGTGGCAAAGAGTATCAGATTGGCAATATCAAAGCAGGTGAAAATTAAAAGCCCCCAAGCAAAGTCAAAGAAAGCGGTGAAGCCATTTAAGGCTCTCAGATCACAGTTAATGCACATCAAAGCCACTCAAGAGCAGGGGATCCAAGCCCAAAGCACATTTATGGCTAAATGAACAACATAGAACCATAAGGACAGATATTAACTCATGTTGATGCAGCTGCCTCCAGCGCAGCTCAAAAAGATATTTTCTTGCATTAATTTCGGGACAAGATTAGGTTAAAGAACTCATTTCCCTCAGACCTGTTTTAGGTCTGCTGTAATAGATACTTTTTGATATTTTCTCTATATAAACCACCCTAATTCATTGTTTAAAGGGTTGGTTGGTTGATAATCCTCATTCTGGACTTGCGCTGTATTTTTGAGAAGCTCTGTAATCAAAGACTGTTGGAATGCTTTGGATGAAGAACTGACTGTTGTGTTATTTAATGGCCAAAGAGTGACTGTGGAATTCCTGTGCTACTACATGGCTCAATAAGTGTTTTCCTACCTCTATTTACAGTTTACATATGTTTATGCACCATTGTGTTACCATCTAAATAGCAAGAAAAAAGAATAGCTTAGGTTTTGCTTGACTGCACCCTATGCTCAGTTCTTGTTATTTCTATATGTTTTCTTCAGAAATGGTTATGAATATGCATACTTAAATGATCATGTTTACCCTGTTTCTTTCACATATGACTGTTATTTAGGAATTCTTGACTGCTCCTAGACAAACTTTCATTCACCTTCCCTCTCTGTTAGCTAATGAAATATTCTTAGTTGCCTTTCATCTCTGACCTTCATTCCATCTTTATTCTAGCCTGATATTGTTCTATGTGTAGCTATCCTGCTCTATATTCCTCTTGTGACCAAGAAAATGCAACAGCAAGCCCTAATCCATGAATCCATGCCCAATGGTTTGAACTCCTCACTCTATGCATCCCAATTCTGCTTGAAAACATCATCCCTCCCACCAAAATCAAAACAAAACCCATGTACACCATAACTAGCCTAAAATCAACCCAAAACAAAGTTAAATTTTAAAGAGAGAGCCCTCTCTGACTGCAGGTAGGCTAGGACCTGCAACCCAAAGATTGGTTTGTGGTTACCTCGGCCGTATCCCTTAAGGAGCCAAGGGACAACTTGAGTGATAACAGTGGGGTCGGATATATGTCGTGGCATGTACGTGCTAATGTAATGTGAGGATAGGAGGTCCATGTGGTGGGCGGTGAGTGGAAGTGGAAGTGGTGGAAGTCAACAACAGAAGATGTTTCAAAGGGGGGGGGCAATGTGAGGAAAGTGAGGGGGGGTACAAAATGTTGATAGGGTGCCACATAGCAGGAGCTTCGGGCCCCCCAATGGAAAAATCGGAGTTGAGCTCGGGGGGGCTCGAAAACATTCCCCCATTGTTGATCCGGGCGGGAGATGATCTCAGCTATCCACTTTATTAGAAGGTGTGAACTTAGGCCAAAATACATACTCCAAAAATTATTAGAAGCGCATTAAAGCTCGATTAACCCTTACTTAAGGTAAATTTAATCAAAAACTAAATTTTTCCTTCGATTAATCACAATTAAAGCAAGTGATTAATTTATTCACTAATCTAACTTATTGTATTCCTAGCCTAATCACGATTAAGCAGTGTGATTGGTGCAAATTATTTCTAATTTTCCTATTTACCAAGTGGCATTTAAACAAGCTGCACACTTTATTCAAAATTTCTAAATGTAAACTGATGCAACACTGATTTTTTTTGAGGCATTTAAATTTGCTCACCTAGGCAGACATTTTCATACATATTTTTTCTATTTGTTGTTTTCCTTTTCTTTTCTTTTCATTTCATTCTTTATTCTATTTTTTCTGTCCACTACAATTTATTTATTTTTCTCTTTTTCTATATATATATATATATATATATATATATATATATATATATATATATATATATATGTATATATGTATATGTATATGTATATGTATATGTATATGTATATGTATATGTATATGTATATGTATACATATACATATACATATACATATACATATACATATATATATATATATATATATATTATTTTGGAAATAAATTTCAAACATGAAACATTATTTGCATTTTTCAAATATATAATCATCAGCTAAAAGCAACTCCTCCTATGAAATATAGGACCCTAACACTTCCTTTTGTAGCAAACCCATGATCAATATGTTATGGAATCCAAATACTTCATCCATGGTGAGGTCGATTGGTTTAAAAATCCCATTCCTGCACTAGATGCTTTCGAAGAAGGAAATATGGCTAACATCTCCCCTACCATCAAAATTAACATTTCAAATAAACCAGGGATTGAAGAAAATATCACCTTTGGGGCATAATGCACCAAAGAATAAATTGATTCTTACACTAAGTTATTCAAAGAATTTCGTAATGTTTTAACTTGGTCTTATTCTGAAATGGCTAGACTCGATCTTGCCATTGTTTAAAATCACACCGGCACTTGGCACGATGCCATCCCTATCCACCAAAAGCAAAGGCCTATCCATCCTTCCAAGCATGATGCTATTAAAGCTAATATCAATAAGCTCAAGTAGGTTGGTTTCATTTAACCCATTGTATACACCACATGGGTGTCCAATCATGTTCTTGTCCTAAAGAAGAAAGGTACCATTCATGTTTGCACGTAATTTCGCGATCTGAAAAAAGCTTGTCCCAAAGACAACTTTCCCACACCTTTCATAGACCAAATCATTGATGAGTGTGTGGGGCATGAGATTCTTTCCTTTATGGATGGATTCTCCGAATATAACCAGATACATATCTGTCATGATGATCAAATTAAAACTGCATTCACTAGTCTATGGGGATATTTTCTTTATAGGGTCATGCATTTCGATTTAAAGAATGTTGGGGCCACTTTTCAACATGCCGTGTTATATTTTTTTCACAACCTTGCTCACATTATCCTTACATATGTAGAAAATCTCACCGCTCATTCCAAGCTTCGGTCACAACACCATCATGATTTGTGTACCATCTTCCTTTGATGCAACAAGTATAACATTTGCCTCAATCTCCTTAAGTGCGTCTTTTGTGTTCCTACTGGATGACTATTGGGCTTCATTGTATCCAAAGATCGCATCAATCTTGACCATCTCAAAGTTCAATCCATTCTCGAAGTTCCTCCTTCTCGCACCCTTTGCAAGCTACAATGCCTCTAAAGAAAAGCCAAATTTCTTCGTCGGTTTGTTCCTGACTATACCTCCACTACGCATGGTTTTCTTAGACTTGTTACTACTCAAACTAGCAAGGGGCCTAAAGGGACGATTGCTAGATCAAGGGTAAACATGGAGACTTAGCTCATTTTCACCTCATCTAAGACTCCCTACTCTTTATAGAATTTCAACAATGGGAGCAGACCCAGTATATATAGAAGGTCACTTGTAAAGGATAAATCGATCAATGAATATGAAGTGACCCTTGTAATCCTTTTCCTAAAAGGGGTTTCAAGAATAGATCTTTCTTTCTTATCAAGCAAGGTACAAAGATATCTAGGAGAAGGAGATGAGGACTTGAGGGTTAGGTTTAGAGGAATACGCCTTATGAAAGAGTTTCCCAATCCTAAAATCCTTATTGAACTTGACTTCATGAATTGTTCTTGAAGATTTAAATTTTCAAAGATACAGGACCACATGGGACCCAGTGGACCTACCCTTGGTTAAGGTGAAAGAATTTAACAACCAATGATGTTCTTAACCCAGACAAGGAGGGGGCAAGGATAAAAGCGATAACTTTCACTTAAAGGTGTCAAATTGATCTTATGAGGCACTAGCCTTTGGGATGCTAGGAAAAATTTTGATCTGAGAGCTAGGGCTTGGGTTATCTCATAACTCCATAGTCGGAATGGCTTTGAAATTGGAGGAAGCCTTGGGGACACACCAGCGTAGGAGAGGAGAGGAGATTGAAATTTTTGGAGGGCTACTTTGTCACGAAAGTGATGCCCTAGGTGATCCAACTTGGCTAGATCTATAAGAAGGTGAAAAAGAGTTGATTTTTGAGTGATCACCTCTTGGTAGATTAGTTCCTTATTCTTGGGAGAATGGAGTCTAGGATAAATATGAATGAGGACCTTGTTTCTTGATCAAGGATTCCTTAATACTACTTCACTTGTCTTCTAGGGAAAAGGGAAGCAACCTACAAATTTATACTTCGACTTGCAAAGGTGATGGCTTATCAAGATGAATTCGTTGATGGAATTATCCCTAGGAAATTTCATTCAAAATTACATTGCCCATACATTGAGAGATGCTATATACAGAAAAAATTCCACAATTTAAGCAGTGAATGCATGCAACAATTAGCCCTAAGAATAGCAAAATTCCAAATCCAATGAATATGACAAAGTAAAATAGGAATAACTTTAAAATCATGTACTTTCATGTAATAGAGCATATCCAACTATCCACAATTTGATAATAGAGAAGCTCCAAGAGAGGATAAACGAAATCCAAACATCAAAATTCATCCATAAACCTCCAAATCATCCTCCAAGAAAAAGTGTGGAATTCTAAAGAGAGAAAAGAGATCCAATCCAAAGTGATGATGGGAAAATGAACTCATCTCACTTGTATTTATACACTAATGAGGAGTTTGAATTAGTCTCAAAATAATGTGCTAATAACCTAAATTTTGGTGACAAGCCCACCAAACTAGCTAACAAATAAAATAATAAGCCTCTCAAGAGGTCAAATGATAAATAATACATGTCATAGGGCCCTACAAGAGAACTGTTGAGTTCCATAAGTGCCAAAATAAAGAATATGACCCTCAAAAGTGATGGACAAGAGGTTGGCCCCTTTTTCTCCAAACAATAAACCTACAGTGCTCCCAATGGGTGTGGGGGTACAATAATAACCTCATGGGTCTCCAAATGAGTCGAATTTTCCTGTAGATCATCTATAAAGATTTGATGATGGTGTAGGTGATGCCACATCATCCCACAAGTCCTCGGTCAGCTTCCAAGTGCATGGTACATCTATGGGGTTGGTATCTTGTCCAATAGGTGAATCTTGAGCAATCTCTAAACATCCTAAGGGATCCATGGAGTGCTTTCTATTGTTGTGGAGGCCCATGGATCTCAATGCACACCCTACATGTGACATTGTAGCCCTCTGGAGGGTTACGACCCAGTATAGGGATACCCAAGCCAAGTGGAGACCACTTGCAATCCTGCATAAGATTCAACATGTTCTCTAGCCTTCTAGTACAACAAGTCATTAGAGAAATCAAGTAAAAGAGCTTATCAACCATGGAACACATGTGGGGACTTCATAACGGCCTGCCCTTCGATAATGGGCTTTGGCATGTGCTAATGTCTCCAAGATCCATATGGGGTTAACCAAGTATCCTATTAAATGGTTTATACTTCTAAAGGGGATGATACGTTCAAGGTAAATCCTTAAAATGGTGGTCGTGTGTGATATAGAGGTGAATGAAATAGGGGATGAGAAGGGGCGGCCCTGGGCCACATGCTGGGATACAAGGGTAGTTGATAAAAGGGAAACCCATACTTGGGTATATAATAGGGAGAAATCATGGTACATGAGGTGCCTACACCTTGATTTTTCCACCCTTCTTTATATTCCTTTTTCCTTTTTATGATTTTTCTTTGATTAACTGATTGGGGCTCAAGGGGTAAGTGAACAATGTGTGAAATATAACAGTGAATGCCCCCTTTTGAGGTAGGGCAGCTCATTTCCCACCAAGGGTTGGGACAATCATGGGTTCCATATGATGAAGGAGGCTCATATAACCTATAGGAACCAGGTGAGGGCCACGATGATGGGGTAGAGCTCATGTATTTGCTTTTTCCTGTGTGCTAAATGTGTTTTTCCCAACCATCTTTTTCATTTTGTGGTACCATTTTTTGTTGAATGTGGCCAATTATTCTTTTATATTTATTTTTCGCTGCATCAACCTCTGGGGCATCATTGCAGGCCTAACCCAAGGCGCGGGAAAAGGGAAGGGTAAAGCTAATCATATGTGGAACCAATGGAGAAATGTGGACCCAGGTGGGAGAAATTATGAATGGGGTAGTAATGAGTGGAGAGGGGGTAATATATGTAGATAAGGGAGTAGGAAAACGCAACCAAAATTAGGTTTATCGTGAAATAAAATCCCTAAATCCAAATGGTCAGTAAACAAGATCCCATGGGAATAGAATCCAAAGTTAATATCCAAAAGGGGTCTAGGGGACAAGAGCACAGACCTAGCCCACTCTTTCCTCTGAATCCCCCCATTAATCCATGCCTAGAAGTGTCCATGATAAGCAAACTACAATACTCAATTACCCAATGACAAGACATACCTTTAGGTTTGGGAGGCCCACCTTGAAACATATGATCATGGCAGATGGGTGAGGGACCACATGGTTGGATCAGGTGGAGGAGAAATGGAACACCGAGCTAGTTGGTGATTGTAAGGGGTTGTTGGCTTCCAACTGAGGACCATCTTTGGGAAAAACTTCTCCTAGGGATATCACCCACAAAATGGTGGGTAACAAGACTCCTTCGATATAACATTCCATTTGTTTGGGTTGACCAAGCTCAACGGTATTTTGATGCCCTAAAACGTGCTCTCACTTCCTCTCCCTTGATTAGCTCACCTAACTTTGAAAGCGACTTCATATTGTATATCTTAGCTTCCACCTATACAGCTTTTGACGTATTAATCCAAGAATATGGTTTTGGAAAGAAGCATGTCATCTATTATGTCAAAAAGAACCTTAACGTTACCCCTGTGTCCTATTCCCATGAAGAAAATTGGACGTTAACTATTGTGTTCTCTTTTCAAAAGCTTCATCATTATATCATTATGCATACCACCAAATTTGTGACTAATTCCAACCCCATGGCCTTCCAGTTGAGTCAATGAAACATTAATGGGAAGTATGCACGTTGGATCGTTATCCTTCAAGAATTCAATCTAGAATTTGTCACACCCAAGAGTAAGAAAAGTTTAACCCTTGCTGAACTCATTTCTGAATTTCCTACCGGTGCACTAGATCCGTCGGTGACATATTTACCTATTTGCGAACAAAGAAATTCGCCCCCCATCTTACTCATGATGATCAATGATGTATTCGACATCTAGCCCCTCATTATCTCCTAATTAGTTGATCCGGATTTAAACAGGAATGCAACAGATTACAGAGATAACCATATACACAAAGATGCAGCTGAAATAATACTTCATTTCATTAATGGAAAATACTGAAATATGCTTACAACCAAAAATGGAAATAAACCAGCTAGGGCGATGGTAGCTTATCTCTGAGGAGAGATGTGGTGGCTACATGCCTCTGAACTATCTTACAATGAGGCTCAAAGGTCTATTTATTGTTGAGAAACAATGGAAAACCTTTAACATTCCAAAACCTAACCCTAGAAGATGAAACGCCAAATTGTGGGCCCCGTTTGGGTAAATTGGTACACCAACTTCCCAGGGTCGTAACTTTGGCATATGATCTCCGTTTGACGCGTACAATAGCTCGTTAGAAAGATCTATCCGAGCACTGCCACTTTGGGAGGCAACATGGTCCATGGACCATGTTGCCCCATATTTCCCAAAAAACGTCATTTAGGGCCTCAAAACGGCTCCGGAAGTTCAAGACCCGAAAAACTGCTAAAAATAGTAAGTTGTGCTACAATTAAGGAAACTGAAAATGCTGAGAGAAACAATGGTGGGGGTCCAGGTGGACTTGGCAGGTGGCCACCAATATCCACCTGGATCATTCCTCCCCCCTTAGGAAGCAATGGTCCCCATTGCGTTGAGTTCCTCCATGAGATGAGGAAACTTTTGCTGAACTTGTTCCCTGGTGAGCCACTTGCCCTGCTGAAGGAGTTGGCCTGCTTTGACAACTCGATACTGTTGGATATTCTATTGGCGAGTGTTCTTGATCTGTGTGTCCATGATCCGATCAGTTGCAGCTTGTTCCATGCAATCTGGATTTAATTCTGTGGGTGTGAGCTGTTCTGCAATGTCGGATGTGTCTAGCAATGGTGGAAAGTATGGCCGAAGGCGGTCCACATTGAACACTGGGTGCAGGCCAAGGAATGGGGGAATGCTGAGCTCAAATGCATTATCTCCCATAGCCTTAGTAATGGTGTAAGGACCATATCAGAGTGGTCTCAGTTTCCGATAGGCTCCAGTAAGGCGTTCCTTTTGCAAATGCAACCAGACTTTGTCGCCCACCTGAAACTTGTGTGGCACCCGATGTTGATCATGTCGCTGCTTGTACTTGGCATTTGATTTCTCCAGAATGTCATGGACCTGTTGGCGAATATGTTGGATGCGCTCAATGAAGCTGGTGGCCTTATCTGTTTCGGACTGGACATGAGCTGAATTTATGTGATTAGCTGCAAGTGGCATGGCCACATCAATGGGGCATAGTGGCTGGAATCCCAAACCCACCTGAAAAGGGCTATGGCCAGTGGAGCTGTGAAGAGCTCAGTTGTAGCTGTGCTGAACATAGGGGAGGCTCTCGTCCCATGTGCGTGGATGCTTTGAGTTATACATGCACTGAATGTGCACAATCATCCTATTGACAACCTCTGTCTGGCCATCAGTTTGAGGATGGAAGGCTGTGGACTTCGTGAGTTTGGTGTCCAGCATTGACCAAAGATTGGACCAAAATGTGCTGAGAAACCGACTGTCCCGATCTGAGATGATAGACTGTGGGATCCCAAAGTGCACCCACACTCGTTCAAAGAAGAGTTTAGCAGTGGCTTCTGCTATGATATTCTTCTTGCAGGCCGCCATAATGGCCATCTTTGAGAACTTATCGATGACCACAAAAACACAGTCATTTCCATGCTTAGTGGAAGGAAGGCCTGACATGTATGTTGGCATTATGTTTTCTGGTATGACTGTATGTTACAGATGTTGTACTTGATGGCAACTCCAGTGGCAAGGCTCTCTGTTTGTTGAAAATTAAGAAAGACGCAGGAAACCAGTTCAGGAGGTGCGTACCCGCAGGTTCACCATGCAGGGTCCGCGTCCAGCGACGCTGGCCAGCTGTTCAGGGGGTGCGTCCACCCAGTGCACACATTTCAAGGCAGAGAAAAAGCATGTGGGGGTTTCTTGTGTAGTATCTAGCCGACGGTTTTGTGTTTCTATGGTGTCGGCTCGTGGTATTGTTCCATGTTTTGGGGAGGAGCTTGCCTATATAAAGCAAAGGAGTTCAATTGGATTGTGCATGGTCTTTGGTTGAATATCTTATTTGGTGAGATCTAGTCCAGATCTAAGAGGGCGAATCTTCTAATGGACTGTGATCTCTATGGCGCATGATCAGATCTGTAGATCTGACTGTTTGGGTTAGTCTTGAAGTCTTCATATCATTTATATCTGAAGGGACGCAAGTTCAGTGGAAGAAAAGTGCGTCGGGACGCAGGTACTGTAAAGGGCAAGTGCGCCGAGACGCAGCACAGTAGAGAGAGACCTGCGTGGGGACGCAGGGCGATCAAGGTTCAGGTGCGTCTCTGAAGCAGAAGGACGCGGCGCGATAGTGTTTTCAGGTGCGTCTCTGAAGCAGAAGGACGCGGCGCGATAGTGTTTTCAGGTGCGTCTCTGTAGCGAAAGACGCGGCGCGATAGTATCTTTGGGTGCGTCCCTGAAGCAACAGAACGCAGAGCAGTTACAGGAACAGTGCGTGGGCACGCAGCGGAGCAGAAGGATATTTGCGTGTGGACGCAGAGTAGCAGAAAGTTAACGGCGTCTGGTCGCAGGCCACAGAAAGAAAAACTGCGTCTTTGTTTTAAGATGTTCTGTTGATTGAATTTCTCTGTTGATAAGGTGTTCTGGATTGGTTCTGTTATTACTGATCTGATATCTGTAGTGGTCTATATCTGTTATGTACTTGTTGATCATCTGATGCTTTATGAAAAGAAGTAGGGGGTTGTAGCTCCCTTCCAGGAGTAGACTGGAAAACGAGAAAGAGAGAGAGTTGTAGCTCTCTGCAGGTTGCAGCCTGCGTACTGGTAAAGGACTGCACCAGTACAAAATCATTGTAAAAGAAGTTTCTAAATTGAAAGAAGATAGAGACATATTGCAGCAGGTGGTTTTCACCCACATTGGGTTTCCACCTTACATCTTGTGTTCTTTGGTGTGATTATCTGTTTTTCATGCTCATTATTTTATGGTACTGACATGCAAAAATAATTCAAAGATCAAATAAGGAAGATTTATTAAATTGCTTAATAATACTGATTCACCCCCCCTCTCAGTATTATTTTCAACAATGTAATCCATGGAGATGGATTCCCAAGGTCGACTAGGGGTAGGAAACGGGGTATAGAGGCCATTCTTCTTGATGGTCGGTTTGGCAATGGCACAGGCAGTACATGATCTGATGTACTTTCCAACATCCTGTTGCAGATTCGGCCAATAGAAATAATTTTGCAGTACTGCCACTATTTTCTCGACTCCGAAATGCCCAGCAGCCCGACTGTAGTGTGCTTCCCAAATCATCTTGGCACGCTCGCTTGAAGGAACACAAAGGTGACCCAGGTGGCATAACAGGGTATCCTGGAGGTGAAAATCTGGAACATGCCGACCCTCCAAGAGTGTCTGGTATGTGTGGCCGAATTCTGGGTCGCTTTTGTAGAGAAGTGGCCAATCAGAAGTCTCGTGCCCACAAGAGTTGAGCATGGTGGTTAATGCCATGATTGGTGGTCGACTGAGGCAATCTGCAACATTATTGGTGCTGCCCTTCTTATACTTGATATTCAAGTGGAACTGTTGCAGGTATGTAGACCACTTCTGATGACGATCATTCTGCAACTTCCCTTGGGTCTGTATGAACTGCAGGGGTCGGTGGTCTGTGTGGATGACTGTTTCCTTCCCCAAAATGTAATGCTTCCATTGTCGGCAGGCCTGTACAATGGAATACATCTCTTTATCATAAGTGGGGTACTTCCGGACTGTGTCTGAAAGTGTTTCACTGTGATATGCCACTGGATGTCCATGTTGAGTAAGGACTGCCCCAATAGCATAGTCAGAGGCATCTGTCTTGACCTCGAATGGTTGTTGTAAATCTGGTAATGCGAGCACTGGTGCCATGCAGAGGCGATCCTTCAACTCCATGAATGCCTTCTGTTGAGATTCAGACCAAAAGAATTTTGCTTTCACCCCTCCCTTGGTGACATGACTCAAGGGCCAAGTAATATGAGAAAACCCCAACACGAACCTGCGGTAGAAGTTGGCAAGACCCAGAAAGCTACGGAGCTCTGTTAGAGTGGTTGGAGATGGCTAATCCCGAATGACTTGGATCTTGGCTGGATCGACATGCACCCCCTGTTCATCAATGATGTATCCCAGATACTGAACCTGGGTCATGCCAAAAGTGCATTTCTCCAAATTGGCACATAGCTTGTGTTGTCGCAGTGTTTGGAGAACCTGTCAGATGTGGTGGAGGTGCTCTTCCCAACTCTGGCTGAAGATCAGAATGTCATCCAAGTATACTACTACAAAGGAGTTGGTGAATGGCTGCAAGATGTCATCCATTAGCCTCATGAAGGTTGCAGGAGCATTCATCAATCCGAAAGGCATAACCAACCATTCGAAAAGGCCCTCCTTGGATTTGAAGGCAGTCTTCCACACATCAGAGGGTTCGATTGGTACCTGGTGATATCCTGACTTCAGATTGATCTTACTGAAATATTTCGCTCCCTTTAGTTGGTCCAGGAGGTCATCAATCCGTGGGATCGGGTACCTATTACGGACAGTGATCTTGTTCAGCGCCCGATAGTCAATACAGAGTCTCCACGTCCCATCCTTCTTCTGTACCAACATGATCGGGCTCCCACAAGGCGATGAACTCAGAGGGATGTGACCTTTCTGCAGGAGCTCCTGAATCTGCCTCTTGATTTCATTGTTCTCCAAAACGGAGCACTGATAAATTGGTCCATTGGGTAGCGGCGCACCTGGGGTCAAATCGATGGAGTGCTTGACCTGACAGTGCAGAGGAACCCCTGCAGGGGAGGTGAAGATGTCCTCGTACTCCCCCATAACCTTGTCCATCTGTAGTTATCGTGCAGAGGGACCCCGTCTGGAGGCCGCAGCCACCGTCTTCTTCTTTCCTTGAGGGCGTATCATCAGGAAAACAAATTTCCTGGTTTTGGAAATGATCTTACTGCATTGTTTTGCAGTAATCAAAGAGATGGCGGTAGGTGGTGCTACCTCTGGTATCCTGTACAACTTATTTCCCAATGTAATAATAACAGCACGGGGCCTTGATTCATACACAACATGTCGCTTCCACAAGTATGGCTGTCCTAATAATACATCACAAACTTCAAGGGGAGCAATGTCACACAATACCTCATCCGTGAAGGGCTTGATGTTGTATGGAAGGCGACACTGCTGGCTCACGCGAAGATCTCGTCCTTGGTGAAGCCACCCAATGGTGTATGGTTGTGGATGTGCTGTGGTCGGTAAGCCCAACTGCTTCACGACCTCTGCCGAAATGAGGTTCTTTTGACTCCCGCTATCAACAATGAACTGTATCGGGGAGCCCTTTACCCACATCTGGGAGTGGAAGAGACGCTCCTCCTCCTTTGGATCTTCGGGTTCATTTTTCTGGATCTTGGCGGTAGCAACAGTGGCGTTGGGATCCACATCAATGATCTACTTCCCTTTATCATTCCCCTTATCGGGTTCTGACTCAGAGTCGGAACATGCATCTGATTCTGAAACCTTTAGCTCAGCCACCAGTGACTGCTTGGCCCGACACTCACTTGTGTTGTGGGTGGAGCTCTTATGGAACTCACACCATTTTCCCGTATCCTTTTTCGGCTTCGCGTTGCTGTTCTTTGCTTGCAGCTTCGGCGGGTTGTCTTGGGTTGTCCCGCCTTGGATTTGTCCTTTGTTCTGTGGTTTAGGGGCACCTTTCCCCTGCTTTGGATTCGCAGATCCAAAGTCTTGCTTCTTTTGTTTAAACTTCTGCTCGACCTTGACAGCATATCGGTATGCTGCGCCGAGCGAGGAGATGTTCAGGAATTGTATTTCTTCCTGGATGTACTTGTGCAGGAAGCCACGATATTTGAGTATCAAATGTTGCTCCGAATCCTTGATACCCAACTTTGTGCGAAGGGTATGGAAAAGATTGGTGAACTCCGGCACGTCTTGGTCCCTTCCTTGCCGCAGCGTGGTCCACTTTATGTATTCATCCTCATAGCTTCCGACAGGGTAGTATTGCTCCTTGATGGCATCCCGGAATGAATTCCAGGTGGGTGCGGCTGAAAATAGTGAGCCAGTACTTTCATCCTTCTGCTCACAGTAGGTTTCCCACTAGTCCTTGACGTGGGGGGCTGCTTTGAGAAGAGCGAAAACAATCTTTTCCCGACTCGAAAATTCATGAACAGAAAAATAACCCTCTAGCAGATTTAACCATTTATCTATGGCATCTGCGTCTATCTGACCCTCGAATATGGGGATTTCAAAATTAACTTGTACCTTAAAGGGCGTGGCATTTCCAGAGTAGCTGCTGGAAGCCGATGCGTCGCTTCTGGGTAGCCGCTGAAGGATCTGGGCAAAGCTGTCCATCATCGCGTTCCGTTGTCGCTCGAGGGCTTCTTCGAGCAAGATTTTGATGGGATCTCCTGCCCCCTCGTCTTTCTTCTCATCCGCCATGGGAGGCCGTCGGGATTTCCGAGGCTGGTCTTGCAAAGGTTCGACCAGTTCAAGCCCTAACTCCTTATATCCCGACCTTGTTGGGGACATGCAAAGAAAAACAGAGAAAAAGCAGACCGCTCTGATACCACTGATCCGGATTTAAACAGGAACGCAACAGATTACAGAGATAACCATATACACAAAGATGCAGCGGAAATAATACTTCATTTCATTAATGGAAAATACTGAAATATGCTTACAACCAGAAATGGAAATAAACCAGCTAGGGCGATGGTAGCTTATCTCTGAGGAGAGATGTGGTGGCTACATGCCTTTGAACTGTCTTACAGTGAGGCTCGAAGGCCTATTTATTGTTGAGAAACAATGGAAAACCTTTAACATTCCAAAACCTAACCCTAGAAGATGAAACGCCAAACTGTGGGCCCCGTTTGGGTAAATTGGTACACAAACTTCCCAGGGTCGTAACTTTGGCATATGATCTCCGTTTGACGCGTACAATAGTTCGTTAGAAAGATTGATCCGAGCACTGCCACTTTGGGAGGCAACATCGGTCCATGGACCTATGTTGCCCCAGATTTCCCAAAAAACGTCGTTTAGGGCCTCAAAACGGCTCCGGAAGTTCAGGACCCAAAAAACTGCTAAAAATAGTAAGTTGTGCTACAATTAAGGAAACTGAAAATGCTGAGAGAAACAATGGTGGGGGTCCAGGTGGACTTGGCAGGTGGCCACCAATATCCACCTGGATCATTAGTGACGATATTTATCATCACGATGTTGATACTGTCCTCCATCGTTATCTCACCCATGTTGAAGTGGAGCATGTGCTCAATGCCTATCATGGTGATGCTTGTGGTGGCCATCTGTATGGAATGGCTACTGCCAAGAAAATCGTGCGTGTTGGATAATTTTCGCCTTATCTCTTTACCAATTGCAATGAGGCAGCCAAGCACTATCCCAATTGTCAATTATATGCTGCTAAGGCAAGATATCCACTTGCTCCCCTCATTCCTGTCAGTGCAGCCAGTCCTTTCTGTAAATGGGTTTTTGACTTTATGGAGTATCAACCCCCATATGATAATAACCATAAGCATATTATTGTGGTTGTTGAATATTTCACAAAATGGGCTAAATCCATGCCCACATTTAATGACACCATGGCTACTGCAACCCTATTTTTCTTAAACGATGTTATTGCTCAATTTGGGGTTATGAAGCAATTGGTTTCTAACCATGGCCGACACTTCGAAGATGAGATATGGTGTGAGCTATCCTCACTTTTTGGCTTTGAACACCAATATTCATCATCTTATTACCCCTAAGGCAATGACCAAGTTGAAGTTGTCAATAAAATTCTTAAAACTATGCTTCAGTAGACAGTGAATAAACACAAGACCAATTGGCACCTTATGCTCTTCCCTGCATTGTGGGCCTATATGACCTCTATCAAAACTTCCATCGGGTTTAATCCTTTCCACCTTGTTTTTGGATAGGAGGAAGTCTTACCGATTGAGTGTGAAATCCCCTCCCTCCACCTTTTTGTCGAACTCCTCCTAGACACCTAACCTTTAGAAGAAAGACTCTTCATGCTTGAGCATACCAATGAAGACTATTGTGCTACATTTCAAACCATTGAAGTGGCTAAAAATCACACCAAAGCTCAATATGATCATAAATTCCACCCTTGTACCTTTCATGAAGGCGATCTTGTTCTCATCTATGACCAAGCTCATGATGTCTTGGGGCATGGGAAGTTTGAACCATTATGGCTCAGTCCTTACATCATTCATAAGTGTTTGGGAAAGGGGGCATACCTTTTAGAGGATCTAGAAGGAGAAATACTTCCTAACCCTTGCAATGTACTCTACCTAAAGAAATTTTACCCATAGAATTTCCCATCGAAATGCATGTCGTTTTTTCTTTCTGCATTTAGGTAGCTTGCATTTCCCATCATCTCATTCATTTTCTTCTTATGTATTTGATATGGATCCATCATCCACACCACATATCAGTTATGTCGATGGTGTGATTCTCTTCTCCAAGAATCTAGCCTCTGTAGCTTGGGCCATTTTCACCCCTTTGCATTCATTAGTTCACTCCAAAGGAATATGCATTGGACTTGCCACCAATAACTAGGATGGATATGATGTAGTGATAGGTTTGTTAGCCGATGCCCCTGATCATCACATCCTTGAACTTCATGTTTATCTTTATTCCTAGCTACATTTCATGTAATTTAATGACGTTTATCATGTGTGTAATCCTGTCCTATTTAGAAAATATATTCGAGTTAGGATTTTGGCACGTGAATTTGAATCCATTACACCCAGTCATGTTCTGAGAGCACAAAATAACTACGTAGATAGGTCCATTGCAAATAAAATTCTAGATTGGCATTTATCACATGCATATACAAGAATACATCCATAACATAAACAAATGGTGAACCACAATCGTCACATAAAATGCATAACCATATTATGTATCATAATATCCAATATATAGAGTTTGGAGTCTACTAATATTAATACATCTAACATGCCCATAGCATGTTACATACAAAAAATAGGGGCCCACATGTCCCTATGCCTAATCACTGTCATTTGGAGGATCTCGGGCCAATGCCTCCATTCCACCCACCTGTAAGTTTCGAACTTCTTGACTAGCCATAACTATGCACTTTTTGATACCTCGCCATTCTGAGGGAAGCCCAATGCACTCATATGTATACTGATCTTCTAGATAATTTCATCCATGCTCTATCACAATGGTTAGTAGCATGTCAAACCTACATTAGAGATCCTCTAATAGTGCATCACTGTCTGCTCTCTGTCATGATGTCAAACCTCTCTGATCTGCAGCCCTAGGTGTTGTCACTCATCCTGCATATCTTTCCCGCCCCACAGGTGCTATCTATGAATACCACAATTTTAGAAATCAATACCACATGTTCTAAAATTTACATGCGATCACAATATAGCAGCTATTACTTACCATTTGGACCCCACATTCGTCCTGGTAGTAGTGGTAGATTAGGATCCCCCTGAAAGTTCAATCCACGATATGGATAGTAATCTATGTACAGTGGCATATGGCTCCAATGAGCAAGGAACTCAGCTTGCAACACCCATCTGACTCCCCATTCTTGGCCTCGTCATAGTAGCTTCCCCCAACATCACATCCTGGGCTCCTGTGGACCCTGATCATGGATCTATACATGTGGACGAATAGTTGGGATCTTCTCAAAGAAGAATGAGCACACAACTATCCCAAATGAACAATTATCATTGGTCTATTGCCCCCATAGTCCCAACTATCATTTCAATGAACAAATCATCATATGGGACCACCCATAGTAGTTCCATTCCATTACACTCTCTACAAACATAATCTACCCCTCAGTGATGTGATGAAAGGTATGACTACCCAAGATATGCACCACTGTTACTGTTGTAGCCAATATCTCGAGTCTCTCCAAGTCATGAATGTGGATGGTTGTACCCTTTGCATGAGCACTCGGTACACAATGATGCTCCACAAACTTATATTACTCCCACGAGGCAGCACGGATGTATCTCACCCACCACGCCTAAGGGTGGAAATCTTATCAAAAAGTATATGTGATAGTTATCTCGATCCTATGCCCCTTTACCACAAAGGCCTCCTAATCTGGATCCCAATAACTCACAATCTTGGACAATAGTGACTCACAATCCCTCATTAATGGGTTCTCCAGGAACTTTAGCAACCCATATTGCACTAGAGTCCCTCTAACTTCTTAGTTCCTTTGAACCTTGGCACGAAGAGTACCAAAGTATCGTTCTCACCATACTAGCTTTAGCTCTCCCATGCCTTCAAAATACAATTATGTTTTGTCAGTTCAGATTCAAAAGCATCCTCTCCTTGTTCTTAACTTCAGCTCAGTGATACCCCTAGACCTACTTTTCCCTTAAATGCAAAACGTAGTTTTTCTCCCTCAAAATTGCATTGGACACATTTTTTTCCCCAGTTTTTGCATTCTAGAATGTAGAAAAGGGGAAAATAGGTGCATTGTATCCTTGAGGAAAGGAAAGGATTTCTCCCATTGAGTTAAGACTTGAAAGTTTAATCGACCAAAATTGATGAGTAAGGTTAGGCCACCTACCTACAACTTGTAGATCCAAATTCTGATCGCCAGTTTGTCCGCTACGATCTCCTTAAGGTTTAGGGCCTCCTCCTCCTCTCCCAATTCTTCAATAGCTCACTATGCAAATGAATTGGATTTGTGAGAAAGAAACCCTTTTAGAGGAAATCCCCTAGTTTTACCATTGCCCACTGCCACCAAACCATAGCTTAGTTTGACGAACCATCAACACCATTGGAAAGCTCTCATGGATTTCTATAATGGATCTCTCCTTGTTTTTTCTAATTTGACACTTCACTAGGAAGGCATTTTTTCAATGAGGTCTCACCTTTCTGCCTATTAAAATCGAATTTCATCATAGGAGATGCTTTTACTCTGGTAGCACTTTACATTTGCATTGGTCGACTCACGTGTCGATTTTCGTCATGAGTAACCCTTTTTTACTCATGTTTGTTTGGTCCACTTTGGGCCTCACCCATGTTGCAGCATCATCGAGTGATCTGGAATATATCCAGGACAAAGAATTAAAGGTATTATAGACTCATGTGCATGGATGTGCCTATGTTACTTATGCAATGGATCGATAAGATTGCTAGAATACATAGACACTGAGGCAATCAGAGAAAACATAACAGTCAAACATGTAAACAAAACAAGTTTAATAAGGAGTTCACCCAATGCTCCTGGGCTACGTCTCCTAGTCTAGCCTTTCAATGGTGGCCTCTCTATTATGTTTTCAAGTATAGTTTTTACAAGAGTGAGCTTGATTCGAGACTCACTTAAGCAGAATGAAGTCAGTAGGAATGGAGTGCACAGACTCTCCTTACTGGAACTTGACCTCTGAGGGTCACAGTAGTATGACAGGCCTATGCTGAGGAGTTTTCTTGAACCTCTCAAGCCTTCAATGGAGTACACAGACTCTCTAACTCTCTCTGGCTCTATCTAGCTCGATGTTTCCTTTAGGTCAGCTTGGCTTCTACTCTCTGTTCTCTGCTATTAGCTTCTTGCATCTAGCTAACTCCTGTCTGCCTCTCTATGTTGTTCTCTTTCCTTATGTCAGGTCACAGCTTTAAAGCCAGTATACTCTTTTGACTGTTCATTTCTGCTTCCCAGCCTTCTGGTTTCCTTACCTCTGTCTGTTTGAATTCCTCTGCTTTGCATCATCATCACTGGGTAACGCCTCGCAGGGAGGTGGCCACCTGTTTCCCAACGAACTGGGTGTTAGATTCCTTGAATCATTTTTGATTGGCCATTAATTCCATTTTCTTCAAGATCGCTCATGAATCATGAATCGTTTGCCAACTCATCATCCACGTTAGACTTCAAATCCCCTATCATCTTGCTTTTGACCTATCAAATCCAGTCAGTCATTAGGACATATCTCCGCCATTGATTTAGGCCCCCCAGATCCTATGGTCGTCCTTCATATCGGGTGGACAAGTCGCACGGTGTTTACCCATCTAATGCGAGTGGTTTTCTCTCTCATCTACCAGGCGCGTGTCGCTCGATGTGTGGCATCGGGCTGGACTCAGTCAAAACTGCTTACCACCTTGAAGCCTTCCGATATCCTGCCGGTTTGGGGAATCCCGTGCTACGGAGCCGAAACAGTTACTTTTCTATTTTTCATAGCGATTTTGGGTCCGGGCACTTTAGGGTTTTCCTTCACTGAGGGGGAGGCCCTGCGGTACGCGATTAGCACTTTAGCCTCTGGTTTTGCCAGTTTGTGCCAGTGCGTGTTACCATGGGCCAACAGTCTACACGCTCGATTGAGGGTCCTCGTTTCTTCGCTCTAGCGACAACTGCAACTGTTACGAGGATTCCTTCTGATATCTTTGATCTTTTCTAGGACTTGAATCTTTTAGCATAATTTGAAACAGTCATGAAAACTTAGAGAGTTTTTAGGATCCAATTCGGATCACAGCCTTCCCACTAAAAAAGCTTTTGGACCACCAAATGTTGGTTTTCTTTCAAGCATCAATCAAGTGAGGGTATTTCTTCCTCGCTTGCTCAATTTATATCCATTTCGCACTGCTTGGCTTTGAACCTTTGAGTCCAATCCTGAGGTATTCAACATCCCCTCTACGCGTAGTTCTTACCTTCCTGTCCAGAACTGTATCTTCCTGCAATTCATTAAGATATTCATGAAACAGATCATCAATAGAAGGTAATTGACTCTGCTCTTCAGGATCTTCGATTAATGAAGGTTCAAATAGTCTCAAGATGTCTGCATTAACAATTGAGTAGATGTGCATGTAAGCTGGTAGATCAAGGCGAAAAGCATTCTCACCAATTTTCTCAAGTATCTTGAAAGGCCCATACCTTATTGGCTTCAACTTCTTACCTTTACCTTGCATTCTGTCTTTGCTGATATACAGCCAGACTTGATCACCAACATGGAAACTATGCTCCATCTGATGCTTGTCATGCCTTGCCTTGTACTTGGCTTGGCTCTTTTCCAGCTATTCCTGTACTGCTTGGTGAATCTCTTGGATTTGATTAATGAACTTGGTTGCCTTGTCCACATCACTGTGTCCATCAACTGCTATGTCTTTACCAAAGACAAAATCCAAGGGATACCTTGGTGTGAAGCCAAAACAGGTCTCAAAAGGAGATCTCTGTGTAGAAGAATGTTTAGCTCGGTTGTAAGCATGCTGCACATAACATAAATGTTCATCCCAAAGTTTGGGATGCTTGCTGCAATAGCCTCTGAGCAACTGGATCATTGTCCTATTGAACACTTTTGTTTGGCCATCTGTTTGCAGGTGAAATGTTGTGCTCTTCTTCAGCCTGGTGTCCATCAATTCCCACAAACTTGACCAAAATTTCCCAACAAATCGGGTATCTTGATTAGATATTATGGAAGTGGGTAATCCAAAATGAACCCATACATGCTGAAAGAACAACTTTGTAGTTTGTCCAGCTGGAATATGTTTATTACAAGGTATTAAAATACACATTTTGCTGAAGCTATCCACAACAACATATAAATAGTCATGACCTTTCCTAGATTTAGGCAGCCCTCCAACAAATTCCATGGAAACACTTTCCCAAGGATGAGAAGGAACTCGTAGTGGAGTGTACAAGCCTAGTTTTCTATTGCTGGGCTTGCTTTTAGCACACATGGTACACCCTCTTACATATCTAGAAACTGTCTCATTCATTTTTGGCCAATAACAAAATCTTTGCAGCTGTGCAACTGTTTTACTTACACCAAAGTGACTTGATATTAGAGAAGTGTGTGCTTCGTGAATTATCTTTACTCTTTCAGTTTGTGGAATGCATAGCTTCCCAAAATGATACAAGAGTTGGTCCTTAACATGATAATCCAATTCTTCTACTCGTTTGCCTTGACTTAAAGTTGCATATACATCTTTAAAATCTATATCTTGAGCATATTGTTCAATGTAGCTCTCATGCAATACTGAATTATGCTTAAGTATAGTAGATTCATTTGTAATTGGTCTAGATAACATATCTGCAACTTTATTGTGTATGCCCTTTTTATATCTGATGACTAAATGAAACTGTTGTAGAAAACCCATCCATCTATAGTGTCTTCATTGCTGTAACTTAGTTTGGGAGTGTAGATATTGAAGTGGTTGATGATCAGTATGTATAACTGTCTCTTTGCCCATTAAGTAATGTTTCCACTTTTTCACACTCTGTACTAATGCATACAATTGTTTGTCATATGTGGGATAGTTAACTACTGCAGAATTAAGTGTCTCAGAATGATAACATACGGGTTTATTGTGCTACATAAACACTGCTCCCATGGCATAGTCACTGGCATCTGTTTCAATCTCAAATGGTCTTTGAAGATTGGGCAGTGCTAGTACTGGTGTTGTACTAATCTTTTCTTTCAAGGTGTCGAAGGCTTTCTGTTGTTTTCCTCCCCACTGAAACACCTTGTTCAATCCTGTTAAAGCATGTAAGGGAGCTGCAATTAAGGAAAAGTTAGAAATAAACTTTCTCCAATATTGTGCTGCTCCTAAGAAGCTTCTAACTTTTGTAGCAGATTTGGGTTTAGGCCAGTTTACAATCACTACAACCTTAGAGGGATCTATCTTCAATTCACCACCCCCTACTATATGTCCCAAATAATTCAAAGATGTTTTTGCCAAATTCACATTTTGAGAGTTTAACATAAAGTTTTTCTCTTCTCAAAACATATAGTGTTTGCTTAACATGCTTTAAATGTTCTTCCCACGTTTTGCTAAATATAAGAATGTCATCTAGATATACAATAACAAAATCATCAATAAAAGGTCTGAGTACATCATTCATTACTCTCATGAAAGTCGCAGGAGCATTAGTTAAGTCGAAAGGCATAACCAACCACTCATACAATCCCTACTTTGTTTTGAAAGTAGTCTTCCATGCATCTTGCTATGCAACTCTGACCTGATGATAGCCACTATGCAAGTCTAACTTGGAAAAATAAACAGCTTCTTTCAACTGATCTAATAGATCATCTATGCGAGGAAGGGGATAACGATTTTTGATCGTTATCTTATTCAGTGCTCGGTAATCAATGCACATTCTCCACGAGCCATCTTTCTTTTTCACCAAAACAATTGGAGACTCACATGGTGATGTGCTAGGTTTGATGAACCCCTTCTCGAGCAGCTCCTATACCTGCTTCTTGATTTCTGCATTCTCTAAAGCGGACAACCTGTACATTCCGATGTTAGGCAATGGAGCATCTTGCTGCAAATTAATATCATGCACTATTTCCTTTTTGGGTGGCAAACCATTAGGTTCTTGAAACAATATATTATATTCTACAACAAGTTTTTCTAAATCAGCTTGCTGTTTAGCATCATAGCCCTCAAATACATTGGTTTTATCAAGTTTCTTTTCCTTTACAAACATCAATAAAAATTGTTTGCATGAATTTACAATTCGTTTCATCTGCCCTGAGTTTATGAGAGTATAATTATTCTTGAGCTTATGAGCTCTTACAATATATTCGATTCCATCTTTAACAAGTAGATACTTGTTCTCAGCTCTATAGAAAATAGCTTTTCTATCATACAAGTAAGGACTTCCTAAAACAATTCCACATATATCGAAAGGAACTATATCTAACTCAACCTCATCTACAAATGCTGACCCAAGAGAAAACTTAAATTTACATTGTCTAATCACTTGTAGCTTTGCTTTATCACATAACCAACCTAATGGTTATAGTTTCTTGTGAGGTGTGGTTAGTAATCCCAACTTCTTTACAATTGCTTCAGAAATTAAATTTACTTGTGAGCCACTATCAAACAAAGTATCAATCTTTTGATGATTGGAAATAACTCGAATATGAAAAAGCTCATGTCTTTTTCTCTCATTTTCTTCATTATCAGTAGATTGTGCAGAATTACTAGTAGATGCTTTAGAATTTTTACCTTTTATACCTGTGGCTGTGATTGTTGCTTCATCTCCTGAGTCTGACCCCAAATCCTTTTGAATAGTTGCAGCAGTCTTCTTCTTCTTGCCCTCAAACTTCTTAGGTTTCAGCTCCGGATGCAGAATCTAGTAGTGCTCATCATCATGCCCATCCTTCTTACAGTGAGTGCATGAAGACTTTCTTTTCTGTACATTGTTTGTCTTCCTCTCTTTCCATTTCTGTTTTCTTTTCTCCTTATTTTTTCTTGCAGTGGTTTGGGATGATTCCCCAACTTCTAGGTTCCCATTCTTACCTCTAGATTCTAAATGCGTAGCCTGAATGGATACCTCATCTATGCTAGTGGGATTAAACATGAGGATAGTGTGCCTCATGTAGCTGTGTAGACCACCTATATACTTCAACAGAGTCTCAGGTGAGTCTAATGAAATTCCCAGAATCAAAGCTCTTTTCCTAAATTCTTGGGTGTAACCTTGTACACTTTTCCCTTTTAGTTGTCGAAGAGTTTTCCAGCTCATCATGGCTTGCTGCATGTAGGCTAGTGGATAGAATTGCTTTTTAATTGCAGAAACAAATTCACTCCAGAAAAAAAGAATCTTACCATGTTTCTTCATGTGATCTTGTGTCCTACCTTCCCACCATACCAAGTCAGTGCCCCCAAGGCATAGGCTGGCCAGTTGAATCTTACTCTTGTCTGAGTCAATGCTGTGCACTCTGCAATAAACATCAATCTGTTTGATCCAATTATCCAGCTTCTCTACAATCAACTCTCCATCATATATTGGTAAATCAAATTTAACATCTAATTTAATCAAAGATGTCTTCTTTTTATTTTCAGGGCCATTAGGAGGCATGAGAAATTTTTCTTCTTTCCTTTGCCTTTAGAGTGGTCATGGAGGAGAGATTCTTCTACTCCTTTGTATTGTTTGGAGCCTGATGAATCTTCATCTCTATGTTTCTTAAAGTCCCTATACATTTCCTCCACCATGGATCTCAGGGTCATAAAACTATCCATGAACTAGGGGTCTGATTCCAAGGGATTTTTTTCTGACATTTTCCTCTTAGAATAGACTCTTTCAATTTCTGGGTTAGTTTCAGCCAATTCTCCTTCTCCCAATTTAAGCTTTGATCTAGTTAGCATTCAACAACAAAATCTAGAACAAGCTTGTCTAACCATAGTAACCTAGGGCTCTGATACCACTTGATCTAGAATTTATCCAGGACAAAGAATTAAAGGTATTACAGACTCATGTGCATGGATGTGCCTATGTTACTTATGCAACGGATCGATAAGATTGCTAGAATACATAGACACTGAGGCAATCAGAGAAAAAATAACAATCAAACATGTAAACAAAACACGTTTAATAAGGAGTTCACCCAATGCTCCTGGGCTACGTCTCTTGGTCCAGCCTTTCAGTGGTGGCCTCTCTATTATGTTTTCAAGCAGAGTTTTTACAACAGTGAGCTCGATTCGAGACTCACTTAAACAGAATGGAGTCAGTAGGAATGGAGTGCATAGACTCTCCTTACTGGAACTTGACCTCTAAGGGTCACAGTAGTATGACAGGCCTATGCCGAGGAGTTTGCTTGAACCTCTCAAGCCTTCAATGGAGTACACAGACTCTCTGACTCTCTCTGGCTCTGTCTGGCTTGATGTTGCCTTCAGGTCAGCTCGGCTTCTACTCTCTGTTCTCTGCTATTAGCTTCTTGCATCTAGCTAACTCTTGTCTGCCTCTTTGTGTTGTTCTCTTTCCTTCTGTCAAGTCACAACTTTAAAGCCAGTATACTCTTTTGACTGTTCATTTCTGCTTCCCGACCTTCTGGTTTCCTTACCTCTGTCTATTCGAATTCCTATACTCTGTGTCATCATCACTGGGTAACGCCTCGCAGGGAGGTGGCCACCTGTTTCCCAACGAATTGGGTGTCAGATTCCTTGGATCATTTTTGATTGGCTGTTAATTTCGTTTGCTTCAAGATCGCCCGCGAATCATGAATCGTTTGCCAACTCATCATCCACGTCAGACTTCAAATCCCCTATCATCTTGATTTTGACCTGTCAAATCCGGTCAGTCATCGGGACGTATCTCTGCCATTGATCTGGGCCCCTCAGATCCTATGGTTATCCTTCATATCAGGCGGAAAAGATGCACGGTGTTTACCCGTCTGATGCGGGCGGTTTTCTCTCTCATCTTCCGGGCGCGTGTCGCTCAATGCATGGCATCGGGTGGGACTTAGTCAAAACTGCTTACCGCCTCAAAGCCTTCCGATATCCTGCCGGTTTGGGGAATCCCGTGCTACGGAACCGAAACAGTTACTTTTCCATTTTTCATAGTGATTTTGGGTCCAGGCGCTTCGGGGCTTTCCTTCACTGAGGAGGATGCCCTGCAATATGCGATTAGTGCTTTAGCACTAATGGCATATCAGAAACCACCCCTGTTTCTTGATTTGGCCTCCAGTTTTGCCAGTTTGCGCCAGTGCGTGTTACCATGGGCCAACGGTCTGCGCGCTCGACCGAGGGTCCTCGTTGCTCCACTCTGGCCACAACTGCAACTGTTACGAGGATTCCTTCTGATAGCTTTGATCTTTTCTAGGACTTGAATCTTTTAGCATAATTTGAAAGAGTCATGAAAACTTAGAGAGTTTTTAGGATCCAATTCGAATCATCGAGTCACCCTTGTTCATAGCATTAGAGATGAGCCACCCTTGCATCTATGGAGCCTTTTCTGAGTCCCCTTGACTCCAGTTACAGTGTATCATCCATCTTTTTTTCACATTCATCCTATTGTGCTCATATTTGGCCTCGATATATATTACTTCATCTTTGAAAAGCCTATGTCTGAGTAATTTACCATCCTCCCTAGAATTGAGTCAGTCACTTCCAGTCCAACCATGCATATCATGCTCTTACAAGGGAAGTCATCAATCCATCTCTCATTTTGTATCCTTCCATCATCATCCCTAGTGTCAGTCCATCAGTCACATTACTATGACCCTCGTGCCTTTGTTTAGGAATCCTCATTGCCTCACCTTTGGCAGGACCTCTTCTATCGACTTTAGCACATTTATTCCAGGAGAGTGGTCTAGAGGGCAGTGTACCTTGGTTTCATATTTCATCATTGTTCAGTGCCTCAGATCAAGCAAAGGGAATCATCATTTCCCTTTGAATTGGTTGTTTCTTGCATGCTCAACTCTAGCTCATTAGCGCACGATTGAGAATCGTACACTTGATGGTCTAATGATCCTGTAGATTGTACCAGTATTTCTAGGTGTGTGTGAGATGTTCGAAAACTCATGAGGGGGTAGCTCTTTAGGTATCCCCCAACATGCCTAGAGGTTAGCAGATCATGATCCAACCTCAGATGCATTTCTGTAGATTTGAATGGATCAGTTCTCACCACTTGCAGCGCCCATAGCATGCATGTCTCATTCAACTAACCCATTCAGATCTTTATAGCCCTTTCCTATGCAAGAGGGCTTATTTGGTTGTGATCCCCCCTCACCATGTCAACTTGGGGGGAATGTTATTGCATGTACTCAGATGTCATTGTCTTCAGTCCTGGCCTTTATTTTCAAGGCACATTATGTATATGGGGCTCATTGTATTATTGTACTACATTCTAGCCCATTGATGCCTGTGTATCATGTATCATGTACTTTGTAGCTTAGTCTCACATTGTTGGGCCCACCATTATTATTTGTACTCAGTTATCTTGATGGGTATTGGTGTGCCTCCCCTACCTCATTTGAAATCATGTACTCCAAAATAAAAGGAGACTTATATCATATTAGTAGGTCTCGCCCCCTCCATTTCTCCATCCTTCCTTGCATCGCTTCAACTATCTCTCTCTCTCTCTTTGACTCCCCTTTGGTGTCTCATGGAAGTGTAACCTACAACGTATTTCGGTCATATTATTTTCTCCTGACGCTCATACATTGGGGGAAAATATATTATCACCTAAACAGTGATCACCTAGCCATTTCTAACTAGGTGGATCGAAATACACCATGTAGGATTAATTTTACCATAGTAAAATCACTTTCACCATAGGAAATAATTTAGTAAACCATTTTTATTAAATTATTTCTGTTTAAAATATAAAAACAACTCCATAAGAATAATTGAATAAATCATTATTTATTTAATTTTCTCTAGAAATAATTATTAAATAATTATTTGATAATTATTTCTTAACACATTTGACTAAATCACCCAGGAATAAATAAATAAATAACTACTTATTTATTATTACTTAATTTTATTTTTGGAATAATTGTTAAAGCACTATTTATTAATTATTTCGAATTCACACTTTTCTTAATCCTTGCAAAGTGATTAATAAACTGTTTTATTTGTTAATTACTCCAATCATTTTCTAAATAAAGATATTTGACCATTTTGACTATCTTTTCCCTCTCCAAAAAATATAATAAAGTATTCCTAACAGCTAGATTTTGATTTGGTCAATAACATTTTATTATTTTCTAATTCCTAATTTATCCCAATACTTTTTTATAAATAACAGGGTTTTCCATTCATTCTTCACCATGATCATTATCATCGTCGCCACTATCGTCTTCTCACATTTGATCTCCCATTTGAGTTCCATCTTTCTTTTGGGTTTTTCTGCATATTGAGAGAGAGAAACATATCATTGAAGCTCAAGGAAATCAAAGGACCCATCCCACAGAGGAAGATTTTGCAGAACCATGTTGTAAATCCCCTTCACCAGGTGTTTTCTAATAAAAATATTATTCATTCAAAGCTTCTAATGGTTTATTACATTGGTTATTTCTTATTATTCTATGTTTTGGGTTGCATATGATATTTTTACTACAGGGTTTTCTTATTTTGTCATTGCATATCTGAAGCGTAAACAACGACATCTTATTGTTAGGTTCACTTGCCACTAGTGAATTAAGTGAAACATTTTTGGTACACATACTAAGAATTTTCATACTAACATCATGGGTAAAGGAAGAGTCAAAATTCTAACCGAGAAGGGAAGAAGAAGAAGAAGTGTATTTTATTCATGGTTTGAAGCACAATCTCATTAGTATTGGACAACTTATGTAGAAGGGGTGCAAAGTCATTTTCAAAAATGGAGAGTGCACAATTTTGGATAAATTCCCAAGAAAAAAACTAATTACAAAAGTTCAAATGACAAGTAATAGAATGTTTCTCCTAAGGATAAAATGATATTTGAAGGAACAAGGTGCACAATCACAAATGTCAATGAATTCACAAGGAAATAAAAGAAAAGTTGTAGCACTCACACAAATAGAATTTTAAGTAGAAATAAAAGATGAAAGTTGGCTATGGCATCTAATATATGGGCATCTCAACCTTGGAGGTTTAAATTTACTGTAACACATGAAATGCATGGTAAAGGGATTTTCACTAATAGGAAATATGGAAAACGTATGTGAAGGATGCATTTTGGGGAAATAACATAGAGAATCATTTCTAGAAGGAAAGTCAATAAGGGAAAAGGCACCTTTAGAGATCATCCATTCAGAATTATGTGGACCAATGAATAAACCATCAATTGGTGGAAGTTATTATTTTTTGACTTTCATATATGACTACACGAGAAATCCATTGGTCTACTTTCTAAGATATAAAAGTGAAGTGTTTGAGTGCTTCCGTGAATACAAATATCTTTTGAAAAAAAACGTGGAAACCACATCAAATTTTGATAACTGATAAAGATGATGAATAGATCTCAAATTACTTCCCATGTTCTTGCAGGAAACATGGAATTCATAAACAATTCAGAACAAGATACGCACCTCAGGAAAATGGAGTTGTAGAAAGAAAAAATACAACAATTATGGAAATGGAAAGGCATATGTTAAAGGCAAAGCATTTTCCAAATGAAGCTAAAGCTATAGTTTTTGCAACATATATTAGAAATAGATGTCGAACCAAAAGTGTAAAGAACATTATTCTAGAAGCATGGAGTGGAAGAAAACATGGTGTTACTCACATGAAATTGTTTGGATGTGTGGCTTATGTACATGTCCTGGATGGATTAAGAAAGAAGTTGAACAACAAAGGGGAAATTCATATTTTTGGGCTATAGCGATGAATCCAAGGCTTATGAGCTCTACAATCCAATAACCAAAAAGGTCATAATCAACAAAGATGTACAATTCATAGAAGAGGAAGGGAATTTTGGAGAAGACAATTAATGTAAAAGCTAGCACACCACAAGAAGAAAAAGAAGAATTTGCAGCAACAAATATTCCTTTAATGGTGATGCCTCTTACACCTTTTCAAGCTTAATAAAGAAATCATCAAGTGACACCATCAATAAGAAATAGGATAACGTCGTACATTCAAGAAAATACCCCTCCAAGTGCACAACAAATATCAACAAATCCATCTTCTCCAAGTTCAACATCAAGTGACATATCAAATCCATCTTTGGAAAGCATGAGAAGACAAAAATTCAGAAATTTGAGTGAAATTTATGAGCAAAATGAAGGTGACAGTAGCGCAAGTTTGAATTCACTATTTTATTTATTTTTTCATTTAGATGATCCAATTAATTTTGAAGATGTTATCAAAGAAGAAGAATGGATAGCAACAATGAGTGAAGAAAAAGAGGCTATAGAAAGAATGACACATGGGAGTTAGTGAATCTTCCAGAGGGAAAAAAAATCATAGGTGTCAAGTGGGTCTATAAGACAAAAAACAATATTGAAGGAAGGATTGAAAGGCATAAAGCAAGGTTGGTTATAAAAGGATAAAATAGTAGTGCCAAATACTTTATGTAGAGACATTTGCATCAATCGCAAGAATGGAGACAGTGAGGACAATTTCGGCAATTACTGAATGACATAAATGGAAGGTATATGAAGTGGAGGTGAAATCAATATTTTTAAATGGAGTGTTGAAAGAGTAAGTGTATGTGGTGCAACCACCAGGTTATGACGCTCAAAGGAAAGAAGACACAGTGTATAGGATGAAGAAAGCCCTTTATGGGCTCAAGCAAGCATCATGTGCATGGTATAGAAAAATAGACACTTATTTGTTGGACAGTGGATTTAGAAAATGTGATGGTGAGCCTACTCTCTACATTAAAGAGAGTGATGGTAAGTTGTTAATTGTTGTTTTATATGTAAATTATTTGATTTTCATAGGGAGTAATGACCTCCTCATTTCTGATTTCCAAGAGGTCATGAAAAGTGAGTTTGAAATGGTAGATTTAAGATTATAGAGTTCAGGCTTCTGTGATCCATATCAAGATTGTGAAAGATTTTTTAGCGAAAATCACATTCGCTGAAAAATCTTTCACAATCTAGATTTAAGATTGTTAAAGTATTTTATAGACATAGGAATGAAACAAATGGAAGATGGCATTTTTATTTCTCAATCAAAATATGCATCAAACATCTTAAAGAGGTTTAAAATGCATAACAACAAATCTATGCCAACTCCAATAGCCATGGGTTTGAAATTGAGGAAAGAATATTATAACAACATCGATCTGACACTATACGAAATTATGGTGGCCAATTTGATGTATTTAACTGCAATTACGCCTAATTTAATGTATATAGTGAGTTTGGTTTCAAGGTTCATGAAGAAACCAAAGGAAACACATTGGAAATAAAATAAAATAATCTTAAGGTATGTTAATGGAACTAAAGGATATGGTATTTTGTATATTACAACAAATGATTTTGGACTGGTTAGATATACTAACAATGATTGGGTAGGAAGTGTCAATGATAAAAAGAGAACATTAGGCTATGTTTTCCATATGGTTTTGGGATCCATTTCATAGTCTTCCAAGAAACAAACAATAGTTTCACTGTCGACAACTGACGCTAAATATGTCACAACAACAAGGCCAACATGTCAAGCAACTTTGATGAGAAGAATGTTGAAAGATGTATGGCATGAACAAAAAGGGACAACATCAATTTACTATGACAAAATTTCTGCAATTATGTTTCCCAAGAATTCATTTTTTCAGAAAATAAGTAATCACATCGACACAAAGTATCATTTCATTAAAGAGGTTATCAATAGTGGAGAAATTAATTTGCAACATTGCAAGTCGCAAGAGAAGTTTGCAAACATCTTCACCAAAGCATTAGCAAGGGAAAGGTTTTTTCATCTAAGAGATAGATTGGGCATTGTAAATATTAGTAGTTGTGATTAAGGGGGAGTGTTGGAAAATTACTCACAACTACCATAACTAAATGCATTGACAACGCATCATACCTAGAAGTACAAGAAAAATTATGCTTCAGGTTTTCTGTAGGATAAAAGAATGTGGGAGTAAATAGATCTTTGTCCAACATACCACTTTTTCTAATTCCTACCACACATCCATAACAAGAAGTCTACATCAATCAGTCAAAATCATTGAAATATCTCGCGGGGATGGTATGGCCATTGAATGCTAAGTTTTGAAAGTATTGAAAATTAATTTTGTGTATACACACCCATATTTTGGTTTAATGTTTGTCCCATCATAAAATTAACCCAACAATGTATGTTCTTGAGCAATCACATGACATATAGTTTTTAGTGTGTTGGTAAACCTATAAATAATCTTATTTTCACTATGGTGAAAGGATCCACACCCTTCATTATGGAAATTCAATATTTTTTTCACTACACATATGCATTACTTTGTTCTGGATTGTGTGTAATTTATGAAGTTTTACTCTTTGTTATTCATTGTCAAGTGAAATTTGTTTTAGTTTGTTTGCATGATGGTGTCTTTGATTTCATCCTATGCCTTTATTTTCAAGCACTGATAGTACTTTGAGTTAGCATACCCTATAGAGCCTTGTGGGATAGTAGTGACATGTGAGGCACCCACTCGTAGAAGCTTGCAAAGCCCAAAATCAGCCAATTTGATATCTAAATTTTAATCTAAGAGAATATTAGAGTATTTCACATTAGTTTGAATAACAATGTTCAAGCGAGTATTCCAAGGTAATATCTTGTGCTTGTTGTGATCACCATGAAGATGGTCGACCACGGTTCCATTTGGGACATATCCATACACAAGTAACGACTTTGGATTATCTGTAGTGGTGCAGCCATAAAGACGAATGAGATGTGGATGATTCAAGGTCGAAAGTATCTTCACCTTGTTGATGAACTACTTGAGTCTCCTAGAGTTATCATGATAAAGTCTCTTTACGATGATAACTCATCCATCCCAAAGTTTATCGAGATAGACCAACTCAAACCCTCCAACCCCATGTTCATTCTCCATGTGGAAGAAATTTGAAGACTAGCTAAGTTCTTTGTAAGAGAATATTCACTAATTGCCCATCTCACACCCTGATAAATGTCTAGGAAGATGTCGACTAGGAGGATTTTTTCTATTCTTCATATGATAAGTTAGGGAAATTACTACTAGAAATGTAGCTACTCCAACAGGGAAACCCGTTTTAGAATGAATAAATTAATATCCATGCGATCTTTGTCCAACCTCAAATAGAATAATGGAAAATAATATACCATAGGGTTGAAGCAGGGAAACAAAATACGAAGAAATTATGAATTTACCTATTATAATGGTTGTTCAACAACTTGTAACATGAAGATAACACAACAATCATAAGTAATAGGAAGGATTCAAATAGACATACTAGCATAGATCCATCTTAACCATAGATCTAACATAAGCTGAGAGGGATCAAATTTCATCACGTGCAAACTTATTTTAGAGTACAAAAAATAATGTGTAATTTTTTATTGATTAAATTGTATTTTTGAATGTTATAGAGATTAGATAGCATGTGCATTGAGTCATTTTATCAGCGCACATTAAACGTTTTTTTGTTAGTAATATATTTTTAAGTATAAGTGAATACTAATTCATATTAAAATATTTTATTAGTAACCTACATTGGATATTTTATTCTATACAACATTAAAATATTTTCTTTTAACATTTGTTTCTATATATAGATATATATGAAGTTGATATCACGTGTTATAATATTTTTGAAAAGTATAAGGTTTAAACTTCTTACATATTTTTTTTATTCTTAATTACTTTACATGAAATTAGAATTTCAGGTGGCCAACCCAACCCTAGGGAACAAACCCTGAGTGCAAAACTTTAGAAACATGAAACGATATGAAAACAATATATATATATATATATATATATATATATATATATATATATATATATATATATATATATATATATATATATATATATATATATATATATATATATATTTTAAAACTATGTATTTGAAACCCCCACAAAACCCTTATGGATAGTTCAAAATTAGTTAATATCATGTTTACGACTAGGTTCATCAATTACCCATCAATCTTCAGTAATTACAAATGCAGCCGTAGCTTTCTAGGCAATGATAAACCTTAAAATTCTAATGCAATAAAATAGTAGAGTCCCTCAAGTAATGAGGCCTGTTACCTGGAACTTAATCGCCAAGACAAGCCTAAGGGGTATCGACCTGAAATCGAAGAGAGCGATTATCGTAAGAGAGGGGTTTCATTTCGAATCCTCCTTTGAACATAGATATAAATACCACAACTTGAATGTACATGCGAACCAGAAAAGCCATAGATTAAGCACGGAAATCAAATCGGAAGGAAGAAGTTAGCAGTTAAATACTTGAGCAGAGAACACATTTACCTAAGAGAGGTTGTTGAGTGATGGAAGACAAAGTGTACCTCACAGAGCACAACGCTGTCATTAGGTGTTCTCAAGAGAAAATAAAACCTTTGGAAGTCATCCTTAACATCGTAACACTTACCTCTAGTTTGTAGAGTGAACCCAATATGTCCTTCCATGCAAAGATTCCAACAATCGGCAGTCCTACTTGCTACAGGAGTCGAGGAGAGTTAATCAGAACTTTGCATCAAGTGAAGAAGGATTAAACGGAAAACTACCAGATGGGATTCGAGGTGCCCAGGTCATTTCCACCATACCTGTGAGTGTGTAGAGGTGGTCATCGTGTGAAGCTATGCCATACATCCATCTGGGTCACCCTCTGTAGCATATCTGAACCCCAACATCATCGCATAACCCAAATGACCCCTAACCTTGCTGCGAATTGCATTACTCTGTGGGTTAATGCCTCAAGCCATTAAGACCGTGGATTTTCACCGATCCAATGGTGAGGATGGGACCAGATGCTGAGGTTGAGATTGTTCCAGCCAGTCTCATCAGCATTAAAATGAATACTGCAGTGTTAGTGAATAGACCTCGGGTTCCCTCAGCTTTAATGGAGAGGTGTTTCGGATGTATGCCACCTAGGTAGAATTTAAAGCGAAGGGGTAACTGTACTCCTAGGTGTTAACACCTATGCCACTAGCTAACCCCAGAGTACCACTTTAATTTAAATAGTGTAATGACAAGGAACTTGTTTATTTATTTATATATATAGTTTCGTTTTGTATGTTAGTTTGTTACAAATGGTATCAGAGCGATAGGTTCGCACACTAAGACTTCTGGGATCAATATAAACATAACATATATGAATAGAAAAAAAAAATATAGAATATGTTTGTATACAAATCTATAACGCATAAATAAGTAAGTGTGAGTGTGCACACAGAGATAGAGATCTACACCCTAAAGGCAAAAATGCAAAGGAGTTCTAGAACATTAATCTATCCAGAAGCAACATATGTAGGGACTAACCCAGACATATGGATATAGCTTGGAGAGGAGTCTCGCCAAGCCAATGTTGCTCTACTAGAAACAGTTCAACAATTACACGTAGAGATGACCAATTTAAGGATGGATGTTGGCTTGTTGGGGCCTGGCCCAGGTTCAGAGGTGATTTAGCCAAACAAATCCTTGTACTACTGGCCCTTTCGACAACAGTTTGCAGAGCACGGACAAAGGTCTCACCCGGAGTAGTATGGGAGGGTGCTAGAACCAGGTTTCCGCACCCTGGATATGTCCGATGAGTTCAAGTGGTCGGCAATTTGACTCTGCATTCAAGTCTCCTCGCACACTTTCCCGTCCCTCGTAGCCTGAGGTACTGCCTTCGCACAACCCTACTCAAGGGCTGAACGTTGCGCTTTTGTGTTATTACCCAAGACTTTACTAATATTCCAATGTTAGTTGATTATCTTAGCCTACTTGCATGCTTTAAGTTATACTTAATAATATAAACCATTCATACAGGTGCACGCAGTAAATAAACAGTATATTTGTAAATTATATCAAACATGCATTAACCCAAGCACAGATACATAGAATTATGATAAAACTTCTCTTTATTAATCCCTTCCTTGGTTACAGACTCAACTCCACCCTGCGCACTCAGCTGTGGACTACTAGGCCTCTCCACACTCAGCTGCAGAGCCTTCTCCTACTCTACGACCCAAAGACACACTTTTCACCTAGTCACTTAGGACTCTTGCTTCTCTACTATCTATTACTTCGCTTCTACACTTAGAGCCTTGCTCTATTTATACAATCCCATGGTCCTAGGCCAACATTACATTACAAAACTAGGGCAGACAACCATGTGACTCTAGCATACTTCTGCGCCTGAAATTCACAGAGATTTACAACTCAATTCGGTCAAAACTTGGGCTTTGAGCCCCAAAACATGTCTTGGGGGGATTCCATGCCCAACATGCCCCTAACACAAACATCGTGACTCGCCCTCAAGTCACTCTGTCGGCGCGGCGATCTTGGCGCGGAGTCCCTCCAACTGTTCTCAAATTGCATAGAGGTCAGCACCGCACTGAGTTGCTGCTTGCTGGATCTACTGCATACGCTATTATGAGACCTCTGTGTCTGGGGCACTTCACTGTATCAATGTGTGCATCCCTTGTATGTTCTCAAGCTTGCCTTCGATCTTTGCCGTGATGGTGAAGGCCTCATCAATCCAAGGCTGGGCGCACGCTTTGAGAATTGCCTCCTTATGTCCTGTTGTGTCCACCTGCTCCTTCAGTTCTTTAGCTTGCTGCATCCTCGCAAGCAGCTGGGTGAGGACCCTTATTTGCGCAATTCCTCGGACACTGTCATACTGCTGTTGGAGTTCTCGTACCTCTGTCTCTAAGTGCTGGATGTTGGGGTCCTCCTGTAGAGGCATGAGGACCTCAAGTGATTCTTCCAACATGTTGGTGCAGTCTCGCACTGCACCTCTGATTTCCTCCAATCCCGTTGTGATAGTGCTAGCACGTTGTTCTTTGACTTTCAGGGGAGTGGATGGCTGTGCCTGTAACTGTAGCTCGACGATCTGAAGATTCAGCTCTAGTTGAACCTTTGTCATTTCTTCCCTAGCCTCGCGGACTCTAGCTGCTAACCTGTGGGTCCGCACCTCTGCTGGTAGATCTGCTGGGATGGCCAGCTCCAGGACACTTTGAAAAGCGTTGCCTATCACCTGCACCAACTGTTGATTTTGCGACACCAATTCATTGTGTTGCAAGCTAAGTTGTTCCATGTTTATCTTCTGCTCACTAAGGACTTGGAGCGCGCGACTCTCCCTAGTGCGCAGCTCTACCATTATCCCATCCTATAATAGATATAATGTCTCATGCAGAAGGGCAACAAGATTAACCCTGAGACCTTTCATCGTGCTAATTGACAGCCTGTCATCCTCATTTGATGCCACTAGAGCCCCTTCCGACAACACGACTATGTTCATCATCCACGTGCGCAACAACTGCTCTGCTGCCACGGATTTGACTACGAGGTTGGTTGAAAGGGTACCAACCTGAGGGGGCAACACCTGTAAGTCCTGCAACTATTCTCTAAGGGCCCCTAACACAGTCTAGTGCTCCTGCATGAAATCCTGAAAAGCCTCATTGGTGACATTGCGCACCTTCTCGCCGATGTCATGCAGATCACCCTCGGTTAGGGTGATCGGGTCAAAGGACAACTTCAAGGCCTTGACCTTCTTTCGCAGTCCTGCCCTCTCTGCTGGGTGTTGTCGCTTTAGCTGGGTCGACACGGTCTGTGGGTCCGCACCTACTTCTTCCATTTCTGCCTCCTCTGCCTCCTTCCCCTGTGAGGGCATTGCTTGGCCCTTTCCCGCCTTTGCAGTCGCTTCTTGTGCTGCTACTGCTACTTCTACGGCCATTTTATGCTCGATGGCTTTCTGTGCCACTTCCCGCAGTGCTCACACCTCAGCTGCTTCTATTTCCTTCTGCCTTTTCTCGACCAAGTCTACAAGTTGCAGCTTGGCATCGTCTTTCTTCTTCTGTGTTGTCGACCTTTCGATTTCTGCAATGTCAGGGGTGTGCTACTCTAGAGGCCATCCCTCTAAGACAATAAAAATGGCGTCGTTAGTGGCTACAAAAGGTAGCTTCATCCACTGCTTCGTCAAATCCTTGCGTGCCCCGATAAAGATGTTGTGCATGTCTGCCTTGAATTCTGCGAAAATCTGTAGACTGTTGTAAACCATGGGCAAAACCCATGGCTTACAGTTGATCCAAATCGGATGGTCATCTCCATGAGCACCCAGAAGATCTTGGTGTCGCGTATCCTTGTCACATCCTTCATG
Source organism: Pinus tabuliformis (assembly GCA_031772625.1). Classification (NCBI taxonomy): domain Eukaryota; kingdom Viridiplantae; phylum Streptophyta; class Pinopsida; order Pinales; family Pinaceae; genus Pinus; species Pinus tabuliformis. Next base: position 85,158,667 of record CM062818.1, read on the forward strand.
GCCCAGAACGAAGCGTACTTTGCGGCCTTTGGTAAATCTCTGTCAATTGTGGGGAATTGACTATCCTCCGGCAATTCCCCAGCTATGAGCACTATGGACAACAATAGCCATGCATAGTGGAAGGTTTTACCCTAATCCTAGGCTTCGCGAAAATTCTCTAAGAGTTCTGTAAAGAGGAATTCAGACCAGTTAAACTAGACCCCCTTCGCGCACTTCTTGGCCATTGCGACCACCGGCACAGGTACCTCGTCTACACGGCACTTCTGCATAGCTTTGCCTTCCAGAATTTGGGTTGCCACACCTACTTCTTTGTCCTTAATGTTGGAGATGGCGTAACCCCTCTTCTTCTTTTCTAGCTTGTACTTCGTGTTCATGGCCTTCGCGAGGGCCAAATCATTGCCCTTTCCTTTCGATATGGTCGCGGGGACCTTTCCTTTGTACGGAAGATGGGAAACGCAATGAATCAGGTCTGCTGTGATGGGGATGGGCTCCTCCATCCATAAATACCCATCATGCACAGGTAGAGTAGCTGCTTGATGACGAAAATGGTTATTTAGGGGCGGTGGAAATGCGGCACCCAAAGTAGGTTCAGCAACCTAGCCTTTTCCACACCACGCAACCATTTCTACGGCTCTAATCTTGTTACCACCCCCGTGGTGTGTTGCTTCATGAGGTTTCCAGTCTCAAGGTGAGGGAACTTCTTGCAGTCAACGAGGTGCAAATCTTCAAATTTCATGGTCAGCAAGCGGCCCAGGTGCATGCCTTCAAACGTAATGCCATCTTGGAGGAGCGGGGTCTGGAGTGAACTCTTGGTCTCATCCAGGTCCTTGGGGACTTTGGCCTTCCCTTTTCACGGGGGAACATAGGCAGGTAGTTTTGTCACAGAGTGCCTAGGCTGAGTATCCACCTACATGCCTTCGTCTTCTTCCTTGGCGATGATAAGGGCCTACAAATCTTCTTCTTCCTCATCTATTTCTATCGTGACAACTTTCACCTTCTCTTCCATCGACAATTTGTTATGCAGCGAGTTCTGTAGGGACACGCGTACGGGAGCCATTGCTTGTTTATCCTTCTTAGGTCTTGGCATACGCGATGATTTTGAGATCTCTGCCACAATACCGACACCTTCTGGAACATCCTCCATAGTTAGGGCCTGTGCAGCCTCGCCGGTGGTTACCTCTTCTATTCCCAGATCATCCTTAGTTGATGTCATTGTAACTGTTCTATAATCTGTCACTCACGAATTCAGGGGCTCAATCAACACTCAGCTCTCAATACTCAGGGATTTTCTCAATCGCTCAGTTTTCAAATGACCAAGTGTTATTTGCTAGGCATCCCTTTCTATTTTATAGCACTTTTTGAATTCGAATTCGACCTTTCCCCCCAATTCTGATTCATTAATGCTTTCTTGGCAGCAGATTTTCCCAAATCTTGCCCATAAATTGCATCATAAATGCCTGTCGCTCACTCCATTTGGCCTCAAGTTGAGCATCCCATCGTGAATAGTGACTTCAACAGTCACTTTCTGGTCAACCCGCGTGTTAGAAAATTATATATTACGGAGCAATGGAACACATAAAATATTGCAGAAATATAAACACAGAAAATGCATAAAACAAGAGAGACACAGATATATGTGGTTCACCCAGTTTGGGCTACGTCCACCCCGAACAGCCAGTCCTTCCTTTCTATTATCCAGCAAAATGAAGAGACACAACCTACAGTAGATCCGCTGTAATATCCTTTGTTTTCTCTCACAGTCTCACCTCTCTGTTTCTCGCTCACAGAATACACATCTATTACACAGCCTCAAATACAATGCCCTCATACAAAGAGAGGGGTTTCCTTCTAGGGCAAAAAACCCTAAACTAAACATAAGTTCTACTCTCAGATCATCCGCCTAATGAACGGCCCAGATTGACTAGAAATTACTATACTTTTACAAGAAAATTTTACATCTGTTTTTAGCTTCGGGGGCACTGCCCCCGAGCCCCTGCCGGGGGACCGCTGGCCCTCAGACCCCTGCGGGGGGAACAAGTCACCCCTCAACCCCCTGCGTGGAGGGGTGTACAAACCTCTTGGGGTATACATCCAGTTGAAACAAAGACCTCTGAACAATCATGCTCGACACACAACAATCTCCCACTTGGAGAATGATTGTAGCAACTCCACCGCTGCTTCATTTGCTAGACAATGACTCCTCTTTAGACCTGGCTATTTCTCATCTTCATCGTCATCCTTGAAGACCAATTGAAACTGAGCATGTTCTCAGTTTCTCCCTGGTTACAACTTTTGTTAGCATATCTGTAGGATTCTGGCTAGTGTGTATCTTTCCTAGCTTCAACTCTCCATCTTCCAACACTGATAGTATGAAATGGTACTTGAGTTGTATGTGTTTAGTCCTGGAATGAAATGTTGAGTTCTTTGCAAGACGAATGGCACTTTGGCTATCACTGTATAACGTGCCCATATCATGCTCCTTACCCAATTCACCCATAAACCTTTGTAACGAAATCATTTCTTTACTAGCCTTTGTAGCAGCAACATACTCTGCTTCTGTTGTTGAAAGTGCAACAACACTTTGGATTTTTGAAACCCAACTGACAGCTGTTCCACCAACACTAAATACATATCCTGTAGTGCTCCTCCTGTTATCTCTATCACCTGCCATATCTGCATCAACATATCCCTGTAGGGAAATGTTTGAACCACCAAAGCATAATGCTTGATTTGTGGTACCTTTCAAATATCTGAGAATCCATTTCACTGCCATCCAATGTTCCTTTCGTGGATTGTTCATGTACCTGCTTACAACTCCCACTGCATGTGAAATATCAGGCCTTGTGCAGACCATTTCATACATTAAGTTTCCAACTGTTGATGCATATGGAACTTTAGACATATAATCCATGTCTTCTTGGGTCTTTGGGCACATTTCCTTACTAAGTTTGAAATGGCTAGCAAAAGGTGTACTAACTGGTTTTTCATTGTGCATGTTAAATATTTTCAACACCTTTTGTATGTACTCATTCTGAGACAATGTTAATTTGTGATTTTTCCTGTCTCTAGTTATTCTCATACCAAGGATTTGTTTTGCAGCTCCCAAATCCTTCATTGCAAATGAATTTGCCAATTTCCTTTTGAGCACTTTTGTTTCCTGCATGTTAGATCCTGCAACAAGCATGTCATCTACATACAATAACAATATAATATAGCTTCCATCATTTTGCTTTTTCAGATAAACACAATGATCAGAGTGACATCTAGTATAACCTTGTTCAGACATAAACTTGTCAAATTTTAGATACCACTGCCTTGGAGCCTGTTTTAAGCCATACAAGCTCTTCTTCAACCTGCACGCTAGTTTCTCCTTCCCTTTAACTTCATATCCTTGTGGCTGCTGCATATATATCTCTTCCTACAAATCCCCATGGAGAAAGGCTGTCTTTACATCTAATTGCTCAAGATGCAAATCTTCAACTGCCACTAGACTTAAAATAGTTCTGATTGAAGTTATTTTAACAATAGGAGAAAATATTTCATCAAAATCAATACCTTTCTTTTTTGCAAACCCCTTCACCACAAGTCTAGCTTTGTACCTCTGTTTTCCTCCATCTTCTTCCTTCAGCCTGTAAACCCATTTATTCTGCAATGTAGTTTTACCTGCAGGCAACCTGACTAAGTCCCAAGTTTGGTTATGCATTAAGGAGTCCATCTCTTCTTCCATGGCTACCTCCCACTTCTTCCTACTTTCAACCTGCATTGCTTCTTCATAACATTCGGGTTCACCGGAATCAGTCAACAATAAATAATATAATGAAGGAGAGTATCGTTCAAGGGGTCTACTTATCCTGGTAGATCTTCTAACACCACTTTCAGGTGTTTGGGGTGCCTGTTGCTATTGTGGTGGTTGCTGCTATTTTGGTTGTTGATTATTATTATTTTCAGGCACTTTTACTTTTTCAGTGATTTCGTCAAGAACTGTGTATTCCTTGTTTTCCTTTTCCTGTTTCTTTTCCTGCAACTGATTCTTATACAAGACCTTTTCATTGAATATTACATCTCTGCTCCTAATGATTTTGTGATTTTCATAATCATATAAGCGATAACCAAAATCATTAACACCATATCCAATAAAGGTACATTTCTTTGACGTTGCCTCAAGCTTTGTTCTATTTTCTTTATCAATATGGACAAAGGCCTCACAACCAAAAGGCTTTAAAAAAGAGTAGTTTACCTTTTTACCTGTCCATGATTCCTCCAAAACACCACCATCCAAGGAACTTGAAGGCCCTCTATTTATTAGATAAACAGCAGTATCTACAACATCTTCCCAAAACTGTAAAGGCAATCTTGCATGCAATCTCATGCACCTTGCATGCTCCATGATTGTTCTGTTCATCCTTTCTGACACACCATTTTCTTGTGGTGTTCTTGGAACTATCTTCTCTCTACGAATTCCATGCTCTGAAAAGTACCTATCAAACTCTTTGCTGCAATATTCACCTCCATTGTCTGATCTAAGACACTTCAATTTCTTTCCTGTCTCAATCTCAACCAAATATTTCCATTTCTTGAAAGTATCAAATACATCAGATTTATTCTTAATACAATAAATCGAAGTTTTTCTAGTTGCATCATCAATAAAAGTAACATAATAATGAGAGCCACTGAGAGATGATACCTGAGCAGGTCCCCATACATCTGTATGCACAAGCCCTAATTTTTCATTCTTCTTTTCTTTCCCAACTCTGAGAATCTGACTCTCTTCTGTTTTCCATAAATGCAATTCTCACAAAAGTCCAAATCAACATTCTTCAAACCCGACAACAAATTCCTTGAGTGAAGAATCTTCATCCCCTTTTCACTCATGTGTTCGAGCCTATGATGCCATAATGCTGCATCTACTCCTTTGGAAGTTAAAGCATTAACAGAGTTAGAAATACCATTGCATAAATACAATGTACCAACCTTTTCACCTTTTTCTATTACCAGGGCTCCTTTGGTGACCTCCCAAGCTTTATCTGTGAAATTTCTCACACAACCTTCACCGCCTAACTACCTTGTTGAATTTAGATTTTTCTTTAGATCTGGAACATGCCTTACCTCCTTTAGTAGCCATTGGTTTCCATTCTGCTGTTTTACAAGAACCTTACCCATTCCAAAAATTTTACAAGGTTTATCATCACCCAAACGAACTTGTCCAAAATCTCCTTGAACATAGTCATGAAGGTATTCTTAACAGGTGTGGCATGGAATGAGGCCCTTGAATCTACCACCCAAAAATCAGTAATATTTTCGAAAGAAAGAATCAAAGCATCTTGTAACACCTCACCTGTCACATTTGCTTCATGATTGTTTTCTTGCTGTGAATCTCCTTATTTTCCCTTCCAAGATCTACAGTATTTCTTTAGGTGTCCTTTCTTTCCGCATTTCCAGCACACTGCCCCCGATCTGGACTTATATCTGCCTTTCCTTGATTTACTGTGATATCCTGAGCTCTTTCCTCTTTCCATTTTTCTTCCCCTAAACTCTGCACTCAAAGCATTTCTGGATGTCTCACTGGAGCTTTTCCATCGCATTTCCTCACTAAGGATAGCATTGACAACATCATCAAACTTTAAAGTACTAGACCCAGACACAGAGTTACTAATGGCCATTACTATACCATTCCAACTTTCTGGCAATGAGCACAAGAATAACAAAGCTCTAACTTCATCATCAAAATTTACCCCTACAGAACATAACTGACTTGTAACAGTATTAAAATCATTTAAATGATTTGCAACAGATCCACCTTCCGACATCTTCATATTAATTAACTTTTTCATAAGAAATACCTTGTTTGAGGCCAAAGGTTTTTCATATAGTTTCTCCAATGCCTTAATCAAACCCTCTGTTGTTGTTTCCTTCGAAATGTTGAAGGCAACCGATGCTGCAAGGCACAACTGTATTTTTCCGAGTGCCTTTCTATCGAGAAGGTTCCATTCTTCATCTTTCATACCCATCGGCATCTTTTCTTTTCCACCCAATGGTAGGTATAGATCTTTCCGATACAGATAATCTTCCATATGCATCTCCCACAGTGAGAAGTTTTGACCGTTAAATTTCTCGACCCTAAACATACCATCTTCCGCCATTGCTCCCACTCGAATGAGGAACCCTTCTTTCCTGCGAGTTTATCAGCCAAATAGACCTTCGGCTCTGATACCAGTTGTTAGAAAATTATATATTACGGAGCAATGGAACACATAAAATATTTCAGAAATATAATGTTATGAAACAAGCTCAAGAAAAGATAGAAAAGATAGATCAACGCCTTAGAATTCAGCCTCTTCAAGGGGGCAACCTCCTTTACATTACATAAATGAACAATTCTTGGATGATTCAAATGACAAAACCTCCTTTCTATATATAGGAGTCTAAGGAGTCACAATATAATCCAACCGACCTAACAATAATAATATAAAGCCACAAAAATAACAATAGAGGGATTCTATGGGGCACAGAAATAACAATATGGGGGTAATAGGGGCACAACAATATAAATAAGGGGTATAACTACAATAGTAATGGGGTAATCACTAGTATTATAGGGACCCAACATGCCCCTCTCCTTCAAAAAAGTGTTGTCCTCAACGCTTGAGTAGTTCTGGATACTTCTGCATAAAATTCTCATCCTCCCATGTGGAATCTTCAGCGGATAAGTTCTTCCACTTGATAAGATACTCTGAAATTGATCGATTTCGTAGCTGTCGAGTTCTTGTTTCTGTGACTGCTTCCGGTTCCAATATAATTTTTCCTTCCTCGTCAAGTTCTGGCAATATTGTTTGAATTGGGAGCTTGTCGCCTATAACCTTCTTTAAACATGAAACATGGAAAACTGGGTGCAATCGAGAAGCTGCAGGAAGCTCCAATTTGTATGCCATAGTACCAATCTTTTGCAACACCTTGTACGGACCATAATACTTTGGTGATAATTTATTATCCTTCTTAGCTTGCTTTAGGGACATTTGCTTATATGGTTGTAGCCGTAGGAATACCCAATCACCTACATCAAAACTTCTTTCACTGCGATGTTGATCTGCCTGTTGTTTCATTCTATTTTGTGCCAACACGAGGTTATCCTTTAAGAGTTGGAGGACTTGTTGTTGATGTTCGATGTGATGTTCCACTGCCTGAACCTTAGAATTTTCTCTTAAATATGATGTGATGGATGGTGGTTGATACCCATAAAGTGCCATAAATGGGGTCATTTTTGTTGCTGTATGGAAGGAAGTGTTATACCACCATTCAGCCAGAGGCAACCATTTGACCCATTGTGTCTGTTTATCAGATACAAAGCAACGAAGATATCCTTCCAAACATTTGTTTACTATCTCAGTTTGCCCATCAGATTGAGGATGATAAGATGAGCTATGAGCTAACTGAGTACCAAGACAAGAAAATAATTCTGTCCAAAAATTTCCAGTGAAAATGGGATCTCTGTCACTTACAATAATCTTTGGGTTTCCATGTAGCTTTTGAATTGTTTCCATAAATGCAGTAGAAACTGTACTGGCTTTAAATGGATGTGATAATGCACAAAAGTGTGCATACTTGGTAAGTCTGTCAACTACCACCATGATGACACTCTTTCCCTCAGACTTGGGTAAACCTGTGATAAAATCCATTGAAACCTCCTCCCAACGTTGGCTTGGAATGGATAAAGGTTGTAATAGACCCGGTGTCTTAATTGTTTCAACTTTATTTTGTTGGCAAACCAAACATTCCGCCACAAACTTTTGAATATCTGATTTAAGGCCATCCCAAAAAAATTCCTTCTTAACCCTGTGGTAAGTTTTTAAAAATCCTGAGTGCCCTCCTAAGGGAGAAGTGTGCAATTCCATAAGAATCTTTTGTTTTAGCTGGGAATTCTTACAGAGGTATAAGCGATCTTTGTACCATAACGAATCATTTTTCCAGCTAAATGTATCAGAAGTACTGGAATCTTGTTGTAGCTTTCGAATAAGTGCCCACACTTCTTCGTCATTCTTCCATTCCTCCCTTGCTTCGTTTATCCAATCTGGTTGGATAATAGAAATGGCACACAACAATGCTTCCACATCCTCATCCTTTCTTGAGAGTGCATCTGCCACCACATTTTGCTTCCCTTTTTTGTAGATGATTTCAAAGTCATAACCCAACATCTTTGTGACCCACTTTTGTTGCTCTTCAGAGGATAATCTTTGTTCTAAAAAGTATTTAAGGCTATCATGATCCGTTTTTACCTTGAAGTGTCTTCCCATTAGGTAGGGTCGCCATTTCTTAAGTGCATGGAGTATTGCCAACATTTCCTTCTCATAAATAGCTTTGCTTAAAAACTTTCCCTTGATTGGACGACTTTCAAAAGCAATGGGTCTTTCATCTTGCATTAGAACAACACCAATTCCATTTCCTGAAGCATCACATTCCACAATAAAGGTTTTTGTGAAGTCCGGTGTAGCTAAGACCGGTGCTTGGCACATTGCCTCTTTAAGATGTTCAAAGGCCTTTGTTGCTTCCGGAGTCCATGAAAATGAATCTTTCTTCAATAATGTTGTTAGAGGTGCTGCTATTCTCCCATAATTCTTAACAAACTTGCGATAATACCCTGTCAACCCAAGAAATCCTCGCAGATGCTTTATGGATGTGGGGATTTTCCATTCCTTAATGGCTTTAATTTTGCTAGGGTCTACCTTAACTCCTTCATGAGATACAATATGACCCAAATATTCCACCTCCTGGACTCCAAAGAAACATTTGGATCTTTTTGCATATAATTGTTTCTCCTCCAATAGTTGTAGCACCCTGTCAACATGTTCAACATGATCCTTCCAAGACTTGCTGTAGATTAGTATATCATCAAAAAATACTAACACAAATTTTCTAAGGAATGGTTTGAAAATTGAATTCATCAAACCTTGAAATGTTGAAGGTGCATTGGTAAGGCCAAAAGGCATGACCAAAAATTCATAATGACCCTCATGAGTTCTAAATGCCGTTTTCGGAATGTCTTCAATCTTCATTCTGATTTGATGATATCCCGAACGAAGATCCAACTTGGTGAAGTAAATTGATCCATGCAATTCATCCAGTAATTCATCAATGACAGGAATGGGGAACTTATCTTTAATAGTGAGCTTGTTGAGCTCCCTATAATCCGGACACATGCGCCATGATCCATCCTTCTTGTGCACCAATACTACTGGAGCTGAGAAAGAACTTTGACTCGGTTGAATTATACCAGCCTCTAGCATTTCTGCAACCATACGTTCAATTTCACTTTTTTGGACATAGGGATATCTGTACGGCCTGATGTTTGGAGGAACACTTCCTGGAATCAGATGAATAGCATGATCATGATCACGCATAGGTGGGAGACCTTTGGGAGTCTCAAATACCTTGGAATGATTGTCCAGGACTTTTTGGAGATCTGGAGAAATAGATGATTCCAATGTGGAAACATCTAGCGAACATAATTGTGCAATTACACCTCTTTGCTCCTTTTTAAGAAGCTTTGTCATGCCATTAGAGCTGATTATCTTTCCTGGTTTCCCTGCAATACCCCTTAATTCAACTTCCTTTCCTTCCGTAGAAAATTTGATGAAAAGTTCTTGAAAATTAAAAGCTATTGTACCCAAGGATTGTAGCCATTGGACTCCTAGTACAACATCAGCACCTCCCATTGGAATGGAAAGCATTGGGCTAGTCAATACATATTCTCCCATGGATAGCTTGATATTATGGCACTTTCCAGAGCAATTTATTGTTCCTCCATTTGCAATCATCACTTGACACTCTGGTGCTGGATATAGGAAGCAATTCAATTCTTTTGCTACCCTACAATGAATAAAATTGTGGGTGCTTCCTGAATCAATCAACACTATTACCTTTTTCTTCTTGATTTGTCCTTCTATCTTGATGGTTTGAGGAGTGGTAATTCCCGCCAATGCATTACAAGATATGGTCGGATTTATTTGTTCTTCATCTAGGCTTTGTTCCTGGAGTATATCCTCTTCTTTTGACCTTTCTTGCTCCTTTTCTTCTTCCTCTTCACAATCTATGTAGAATAATTTCTTCTCAGCACACTTATGACCTTTTGTGTATTTGCTATCACAACTGTAACAAAGCCCTTTTGCTCTTTTTTCTTCCAATTGTTGTGGTGTCAACCTTGTAGGTTGTGGAAGACTAGGGGCAACAACACTTCCGTCTTTATAGTTGTGAGTGGTATGCTTCCTAGTTGCCATAATTTTGCTTTCCATTTTTCTTGCTAACCTGAATGCCTTCTCTAATGAATCAGGTTCCCAAAGGCGAACATCATGTTGGATATTATCCTTTAAAGACCCTATGAACACATCAATCCTATGCTCCTCTGGAATATCTTTTACCCTTATGTTCAATTTTTGGAACTCCTCAATGTGCTCCATTATTGAACCCTTTTGTTTGAGACTTATCAATTGGCTAAAAAAAGTGTTGCTTTTTGTATCCTCATAATGTGCTATCAATTCTTCCGTAAAAATTGCCCAAGTGATAAATTGTTTACGAGAACAAAGCCATTGATACCATACAAACTGATTTGGTTCCAAATATACAGTTGCCATACGTACCTTTTGTGTGTTTTGCACATTATTGAGATCGAAAATTGCTCCATCTGTAATATCCATGTGGCGGGATCCTTGCCATCAAACTTCCTCATATCGATTTTTGGAATATGGTGATTCTTCGATCCAACATTAGCGTCTATGGAATCATGATTAACATTTCTTTTGTTCTCATCATGAGTTTCCTTTAGTACCCTTTCACCCTTAGGGACCATTTCTTGTAGCAACTTATTCATATTTATCTTCAATTCGCCCATGTCTGTCTTCAAATCTATCTTCAAATCATCCATCTTAGCTTCCACGTCAATCATCTTAGCTTCTACGCCTTTATTTAAACAGTCCATCTTAGCTTCTACACCTTTCTTTAAACCATCCATCTTAGCTTCTACATCTTTCTTTAAACCATCCATCTTAGATTCTGTTCCTTTTTGTGCAAGGGACAGTTGTTGCACTTGGTCTTGTAATTTTGATATATCATGTTGCATTTCTTCCTCTTCTTCATGAGTCATGCTTTCAGGTTCCTTACTAGGTGTTTGCATTTTCTTTCCTCGGGGCATCAGTTACCGATAATAATGCTCTACTATGCCCTTTGAATTCCTTCAAAATAAATTTTCAAACCAAGCTTAAGCAAAAATTTAAGAAAATCTACACACCTTTTTTCACTTTGTAGGAGCTCGATATTGCCTCTGATGTATCTCTGTACTTTCCAATCATCTAGTTCTAAATTTGTGACCTGTAGTAGCCCTCTGTGTCCGTTTTCCAATGCCACAAGTCTGACCCAAATTGGATTCTCCAAGGAAGAGTTATGTGAAATCTCCCACAGTGACTTGCTTTTAGACTAGTTCAGTAGAGCGAACTTGTACGACGTGCCACGAGTCACTGTTTCAACCTTTGGATCTGAAACATGCATACAAGAAACTACAACCCATCCTCTTTCTGTACCTTCTTACGAAATTTCAATCCGATCCCCAGAGAGAAAGTTATGACGATTTTCCCCAGGTCACCTGTTTTGAATGTAATTCAGGAGTCTGCAAAAAGACCAACTTCCTCAGATCATATCTCCGCAAATATCGTGCGAAAAGCTCTGAAATTGGGATCCAAGGTTCAGCGTGATTTCTTCTCAAATGGGTTTTTTTGCGACTTCTGAAACGTCACAGAAAAAAAAGTTATAGCGAAAATTCCACGATGACCTTTTTGGAGCAGCGAAACCCTAGAATCCAAAGCTCTGATACCAAATGTTATGAAACCAGCTCAAGAAAAGATAGAAAAGATAGATCAACGCCTTAGAATTCAGCCTCTTCGAGGGGGCAACCTCCTTTACATTACATAAATGAACAATTCTTGGATGATTCAAATGACAAAACCTCCTTTCTATATATAGGAGTCTAAGGAGTCACAATATAATCCAGCCGACCTAACAATAATAATATAAAGCCACAAAAATAACAATAGAGGGATTCTATGGGGCACAGAAATAACAATATGGGGGTAATAGGGGCACAACAATATAAATAAGGGGTATAACTACAATAGTAATGGGGTAATCACTAGTATTATAGGGACCCAACATATAAACACAGAAAATGCATAAAACAAGAGAGACACAGATATACGTGGTTCACCCAGTTTGGGCTATGTCCACCCCGAACAGCCAGTCCTTCCTTTTTACTATCCAGTAAAATGAAGAGGCACAATCTACAGTAGATCCGCTGTAATATCCTCTATTTTCTTTCACAGTCTCACCTCTCTGTTTCTCGCTCACAGAATACACATCTATTACACAGCCTCAAATACAACGCCCTCATACAAAGAGAGGGGTTGCCTTCTAGGGAAAAAAACCATAAACTAAACATGAGTTCTACCGTCAGATCATCCGCCTAATGAACGACCCAGATTGACTAGAAATTACTATACTTTTACAAGGCAATTTTACATCTGTTTTTAGCTTCGGGGGCGCTGCCCCCGAGCCCCCGCCAGGGGACCACTAGCCCCCAGACCCCCCAGCCGGGGGGGATCGGCCGCCCCAGACCCCCGGGGGGGCGACAAGTCCCCCCCACACCCCCTGCGTGGAGGGGTGTACAAACTTCCTGGGATATACATCCAACTGAAACAAAGACCTCTGAACAATCATGCTCCACACACAACACCGCACAGCTTCGCGTGCACAGTCGCAAACCTTGTGACTCTCTGCTTTTGCGCGCATCTCCAACATCGTGCAGCTCCCGAGCAGGATATTTTATAGTCCCACGCTCCCTTCCAACTTCCTGGAGTGCTAAGACTGTCCTTCCCTTGGCTAGTTAGGTGGTCGCACAACCTGTGTAGAGCTCCAACCTGTCCTCCATCACGGTTCTTGGAGAATCCCCACCTTCTATTGTTCTAGTCAACATCGCGCACCTCACTATTTGCAACGTGCTAACCTGGTCACTACGCTTAGCAATATGTGGTCCAAGCCAAGGCATCATACTAACCAATTCACGATGATATTTCTCAAACTTGTCAATATGATCATACACACCTTCCCTTACCATCCTAGTTTTTTCGGGGAGAAACTCTTCCTTTATCTCGTCCTCCAGCTTCTTGACCTCCGCGTCCATCAAAGCGCTTTTCTTCCTTAACCGTACCCTTTCTTTTTCAAGTTCACGGAGTCTAAGGTTTCCCTGTTGGATTTCTTCGTTAAGTCCCATGTGTTTTGTTTCTTGCGACTGTGTCATTCCTTCTTTCCGGGCTTCATGAACTGTCGTATCTATGGGTGTTGCTACGTGCGGACTAGGCTTTGCATGATCCATAGGGATTACAGCATGAGCTTCATACTTCAGCGTCAGAAGTGCCTTCATGGTTAGGGTTTTGCACATGGTCCTATAAGCCCATAGAACTGCTGGTACGCACAGGTCCCAGTCAGTGCATCTCATGTGGTGGACCATGTTCAGTACTTTGCATACTTTGTCAAAGGCTTCCACGCGGATAATATTCAGCGCGCTCGGTATTATCATACTTCGTCATTCGCGACCTCATCTTGCCCTCTCCTGCTTGTTGGTCATGTTTCCTATCGCGAGGACAGTGTGCGTTCGTGCAGGTTACGTACCATATGCCTGTACCCATTTGGAGAGGTGGGTGCAGAGGGTCTTTCTTCCATCATACCTGACTTTCATTGACATCTGAGGCTTTCCAAACCATATGAGCATTATCCTTATGCATTCGCGCCAGTCCTCAAAACTCCTTTGATGCGTACCCCACCACTTTGCAGGCATTGCGCGCAGTGCCCATTTCAGAGCGTCAAAACGCTGCTGTTATGGCACTTCTCTTTAAAATTTGTTCAGGAAATCATCCACTGCTATCAACCCATCATACATAAGCAGATCTTCTACCTCTGTTGCCACGTAGTGCAATGACCTTATCATCATGTTGCATTTGAGCATGGTTACCTCGTGTAACCGGTTCTGCCATCGTTCTATCTCCTCGTCCGAATCTGAGGTGCAGGAGCTTTCGTGCTCCCATGAAATTCTGCCATCCGCTACTGGATTCATCCAGTCCTACTCCCACGCAGTTATCTTGTAAATACAGTCTAGATCATCATCACTATTGTAGCTGTGCACTAGCTCTATGTAGCGCAATCCTTCCGCAGAGTCTAAAGTTAACACTACACGTAGTGAATTTTTCTCAAAAATCATCTTACGCTTCTTTAGATTTATCACTACATTCATGTCAGTGGCCCAATCTATTCCCAGTTGCTACAGGGAAAAGTGTCTATGCAGAACTGCTAATCCCACTAAGGTGTGGCAGCTACCTTAGAAACAAACAAAGTAAAGCTACTTTCGTTTTTCCTTTATGAAATATAGATGAGAGAAGAATAGAGGAGACCAACCTCTGTCTTGCGCTTGGCTCCTAGTTCGATTCCTCTCTCTTCTGATAGTCCTTTGCTACTTGCTTCCTTGTACGCCCAGCTTCACAGAGTACCTGTAGAATCAGAGTAACATAACACTATACAAGAACATGGATCTATAATCATAAACAATCTAGGATCAGATGTAAATTGACCATACAAATGCATAAAACATAAATGACACAAGAGTATGGAGGAAAACTTGAATAGCTTTTATTGATAATCAAGAAAGAGCCAAGGGAGTTACAACCAGTTGTTCTGACCCAGCATCATCCTCTCAGCAAGTAAGCCCTTCTTCACCTCATACAAAGCTTAGATCACCCAACACTATGATGTTGCCTCAAGAAACCAACAACAATTCCTTACAAGATGCAAAATTCCAGCCTCTCACCTCCTGGATCTCTGGGATGAGAGATCTATATATAGATATTTGTAGAGGTGTGAGTCATCTCTGGGTTTTTGATTAGTGTCTTCTCTCTGATAGTTCTTGCTTCCACTTGGAGATCTCATTGATCTCTTACTCATCCTTGGGCGATTCTGAGAGGCAAGTGTCACAGGAGAAGTTTCTGGAAGATTCCATGATCATCCACCTCGCAAACTGTCTTCGCCACTTGTCTTTTCTCATCCATCGCACCCCATTGAAGGGATTTTTGAAATGAAACGGACTTCCCATGTGTACAAGGTGAGATGCATCGCACCCTAGCCATGGAGCAAGTGAAATGATCCAGTTTTGACCAGTTCTGAGTGGTTTTTCATGGAGAACTTCTGGGAGAAGCTGTAATTAGTTGACCTTGTTCTTTTAGGGGTTGGAACAAAAGTTTTAGGGACTTAGGAGCCCTTAGTTTATGGACATTTATGCTTGGGGTTGCAGTGCCCAAAAATGTCTATAACAGTTGCCCCCTAAAGCATGAGATCATTAATCTTTTTTGATGTCGGGTGAAATGCTTTATCATGAGGATCCGAAGTTCTTTCAAGCTGGGAGGAGACCTGTAATAAGATACAATACAATACATTATCTTCATAATTTTTTCATGATCTAGCTGAGGTGGGCATTCCCATGCTCAGCTTTATAAATTCATTCTCATGTACATAGGACAGACAATCGTCTGAGTGTAGACTGATGATTCTGGTAGAGCCATCATCCCTTTGATTGGATGATTATCTGTGCAACAATGATGTACATTTGATGTCTTTATTTTCCTGAATATATATCGCAGCCCGGATGGATGAAACTAGATCCGGGGTCTTCAATCTCGTTCGATCTTCACTCAAAGTACAAGTCAATCTATGTGAGAGATGTTCTGGAGTCGAACATGGAAAGACATCGCCTGATTACCAGCCAATGATGTAAGTTGTTAACAGGCGTGAGAGGAATCACCGATAATGATAATGACCCTCAAGGTACTGCAGTACAATTCACGTGGTGTGAATAAAGGACTTGGCATCGAACACCACGCAAAATCTTTCGGTCGAAGGCCATTGATGTAAACCTATTGCTGGAAGTGAGAAACTTGCCATTGAGGCATGCAAGCTTGAAAGTACTGAAAGGAGTGTTCCTAGATCAACTTCTTGGATAATGAGCTGATGTCGACAAGAAGTGATCCGTCATAGGAGGGCCTTAATGAATCCCACATCAATGACACGGAACGGAGCAAATGATTTTAATGGAGTTGAAAACGATCTGGTGATATAAGGTTCAGGGTGGCGGTCATGAAAGAATGGAGCGTAAATGTATTGCAGCGGGTGAGACACAGGTGAATTCTCTGAGTGACTTCTCTTGAACATATCAGTGACACTGACGTGATGGATTGGTAGCATTAACCCCAAATGTGGATGGTGTGATGGTACCATGGTGATGTGACCGGTGAATGAAACAACCCAACCCGACTTGGATGCGGAGTGCAAGTGTCATGTTCAAGAGCAACTTGCTACCAACAAAGTTTCTTCAAGTGTTCTTCCCAATTTTCCCCCAGTCATTGCTGACCAGTACCTCTTTATTTTTTTCAAGCTTGAGGAGGATAACATATGCTTGTTCTATAATTTTCCCTTCGGGCAAACCCATCGCTATGTTTTAAAGAGCCTAGCGATAGTGAAACTCATTCTTGTCTGCTATGGACAAGTTTGTCGCTATTAAGTTTTAATGAGTTTAACGACAAAGATAACTCGGTCCTTTTCAATTTTAGAGAGTCTGAAAAGGGACGTAAAGGAAACTCCAAAAATCCTTTTTCGTCATCTAATCCCTTAAGTCTGAAAAAGTATAAAACAATATAGAAGGGATGAATTTTCGATACTTTTTAACGAGCTGAACTAAACAAGCGCTCGATCTTTTTGTGTAATAATCCCTCAGGTCCAAAAAGATTAAAATTTAAAGGAGGGATAGCACTTCCGGTCCCTTTAACGAGCTGGAGAGGCCAATGGCTCGGCAATCTTTTCATATTTTATGAGTCAGTTGAAAAGAGCTTAAAGGAGACTCGTCTTTGAGGAACGAGTGATAAAATTGGGTAGCAGCTGATTCCAAGTAAGGTTTGGAATTTTCCAATCACAGCAGTGTGACAAGGATGGCTAGCGGGATCACTCTTCGCAGTTGTTCCTCAAAAGGGGTAAACAATCAAATGGAAGTGAATGATCGGCCAATACAGAGTGGAGGTGATGATGGGAACACGACCAAGGCTTTAAAGGCTGATGTACTACATTCACGATGATTATTTACCGGGAATTGGTTCATTTTTTATTGAGCTTAAACAGTGGGGGAAACATTTGCTCATTGCTTATGTTTATTTTTTAACGAGCATGAAGTCCACGTTAAAACTGCTTGATGCGGGTTTATTTTTTAACGAGCTTGAACCCTGCAGTCACACTACTCATGGCGGGTTTATTTTCTAACGAGCTTGAACCCTGCAATAACACTGCTCGTGATAAGTTTGCATGCCCCCAGCATAATAACGCAAATCGAGGTGCATGCCCCCCAAGCTTCATTGCATTCAACTCGGTGGTTGGAATGAAGGTTTACCTTTGAGATTTGGAAAGGGGATTTGTTTCATTTTTTGATGAGGTTGACACTTTAAAAGAACTATCCTCATGACTCCTTGTTTCATTTTTTAACGAGGTCGACATGAGATAAGAACCATCCTCGGAATCCACCGTATTTATAGTATTTGATAGAAAATCAAAAACTGATGGATGATTAAGGTTGCTGGAATAATCTTTGTGGTAATCCGGAAGATGGGAGTGATGGTGGTAATCTTCCCATGGTGCCTCTCCTATCATCATTGTTTGAATGATTCCTTCGTCTGTAGAATGTACATGCGACCAAGGATCTGAAGAGGTGCCATATTCCTTAGACCTATCTATCCATACACTCGATGAGTGCTGATTTGGGTTTGCCCCCCAAGCCAAGAAAATTGATTGCTACAATATTTCTAAAATGGCGATGATCGATGCTGACAAAATGTTTAGGAATCTTCTGAATCCATTAGATATAGAAGATTTCATATTGCAGGTTTCCACTGTGTCCACTTCCGCCAGATTACTTTGAGGCGGTAGGGCAAAAGTACCCATTAAGGCAGGGTCTTTTAGGAGGCCTACTCCAATATTTTGAAGCGAATGATTGCTTCCATGGATCATTGGAATGCTTCCCGTAACTTGTGAACCTTTGGGGAGAAATGTTTGTTGGTCGATGATTGTAATTCTTCCTTGGAAGGGAAATGCAATCTTCCTGAAGTAGGTTGACACAACTGCGGCCATGGCATATATCCAGGGCCTTCCCAGTAGGATGTTGTAATCGAGGTTTCTGTCGATTACTTCAACATCAATTTCTACTGTTTTGCCCCCCAGTTCAACTTGCAAGTTACTTAAAATCCCGTATGGAGTGTATGATCATCCATCAAATGCTTTTAACGTCGTTGACGATCTCGACAAGGGTGGTGAGCCTAAATTTTTCTAGCAACTCATCGACATAATACATGTAGATGCCCCCTCATCAATAATTGTTTGATGAACAGTTTTGTTGAGGGCTTTCACTTGAATAAGGAAAGATAGTTGAGCCGGTAACTGAGGGTCATATCCTTTATGATCAAAGGCCACAAGATTGGAATCCATTGGGTCAATCCCACCTATTGCTGACAATAAAGCTTGCTTTTGGGAGGGGCAATTTTGCGGTACCTCAAGTGTCGACATAGCAGACGGCGATTGGGCTAGGTCCTCTACTATATTATAATTCTGTGCCACTTTGGCACGAGGATTAAATGTCGATTTGTGTACTACTCCCTTTGGCGGATTTATCATTGGCTCAGGAATTATGGGTGGCACAACTTCGGTCAAAGTTGTTGTTGAACTACTAGGTTGTTCATTAGCCTTGTTATTCGACAGTTGTGGATTCCCGTAATCTTTATTCCTTGTCAAAGCATCATTTTTCTACTCTGAGATAGACAACATAAGCACTTGGGATCTAGAAGCATTTTGATTAGCAACCAGTTTGGTTCCCGGGTTTGTAAACGGATCAGTCAATACTGCTGAGGTTTTTGAACTCTTAAAGAGTTTCTTAACTTTAGCTTTATGTAGACAATCTCTCGTCCAATGATCCTCATCGCATATATGACACCCCGCAGGGGGTTTCCTTTGCCCAGAAGGGTTTGCAGAAGGTTTTTCAGGAGATGACTCATCCTGCTTCTTTTTCTCCCTTTCTTTTTCTTCTTGCCCCCTGGTTGCTTTAGTTGTTTGCCCTTGTCGGTCGACACGGCATTTACCTCCGAGGCGAGAAGTTCTTCATTTGCATTTTGATCAGAAATCTTACGGGCTTTCTTAGATGTAGCCTTTGTCGATTTCGTGTCTGTCGTACCAATCACGCCATCGCTGGCATGAGAGTCATTGTTCGATTTAGGATGAGGAGGTACGAAAAATTCCGGTTTGGGAGCATTAGGGATTTTATCGTAGAGCGTGCCAGACTGAGTGTAAATCAAGTCTAAATATTGTGCATGAGCAATTACTTGCTCTTCAGTGACAACTCCTCCTTTTGCCACATCTTCTGTAATGGAAGGTAATAATGACTTAATAAACCATTCAGCTAAAATCTGATCAGGAACATACGTTTTTACCATTCTACGACGACGTCGCCACTCATGAATATGATCGGATATGTGAGTGGCCGTTGTTTGCTTGAAATTGGTAAGAAGTTCTGTTCCCGTTTCGTACCTTATCGGTAACTAAAAATGGGTTAAAAAGGTTGTGGCTAGGGTACTGAAGTTGTCAAACGAAGCTCTGGGTAACTCGATATACCATTTTGCTGCCAGACCAGTTAATGTCCTCTGGAAAAGGCGAAGCCTAATCGAATCATCGTTTAGGGTGTTTGATGAACACCACAGATGAAATGTCATCACATGATTCGATGGGTCTTCACCCGGATTTCCATTAAATTTAGGAATATCTGACGGAAGTTTATGCGGAATCGCCGGCCACCAAGGGGCATAAGCAATTGGATCATTCGTCAGCCGGTTTAGATCTAGTAATTTTAGAGTTGCTACAAAGGGCAACTGTTGATTCAGGTTAGGCGAAGCATACCCAAGATAAGATGGAATCGCCTGAGAAGTGGGTATTTGCATACCAGCATAATGTATTTGATGCTGGCAACTTTGACAAGGTTGATGGGCATAACCATTATAATATGGTTGTTGATAACCGCTTTGGAAATGCGGTTGCCCATTACTTACAAAGACTTGTTGCTCAGGTCCCTGATATGATTGCTGGAATGGCGATTGTTGAGATTGAACCAGCCATGGTTGTTGGACCATATGTTGTTGCCCAATACTGGATGATTGACCAAGATGAGGAGTCATAGTACTTGTTTGAGCCTGAGTCACTCCAGATAAGGAGGCACTAACCTGAGGTTGTGATTGAGTCGTTGAGACAAGAGGCCGTTGTATTGCAACCTGAGAAACTTGGGGTTGACCTACAATAGGTAGCGCTTGTACTTGCGACACAGTCACCATAGCAGGTATAGTGGGAATATTTGACACAGGGTGGACTGGTTGCATTGAATATACAACCCTTGGTTGCTGAGGCAGTATTGGTACCCAATCGCTGGATGTAATTCCAGTTTTACCTGAACTTTGTTGTAAACTCCCATATGGTTGTTCTCTGGGAGGGAACAATGAAAAGGCATACTGCCCTCCATATGGTGGAAATCCAGTACTTAAAGGGTAGATTGGCCTTTGAAGACACATTGGATCAATTTGTTGAGTTTCAACATAAGAAATACCAGATGATAATCCGGATGAAGAAATAGGAACTGACCATGTCGTCGAAACAGTCCCTGCTTGGACTCCAGCTTGTTGTTGATAACTTGCCGGGATAGATGGTATACCATCGAACATCGTTGGAGTAGCAGCAGGAGGCTCTGCCGCTGCTGTGTCGGATGACATAGTCCTGGATGTCGACGGTTGTTCAGACATATCTAGTCTATCCAAAAGATTTTCTAGCGATTCTACAAGAACTTGCGATGAAGGGAGACTAACTTCTAAGACCAACGAGGGAACAGTGACGTTATTCCGATTAAAATAAATTTTAGACACTTTGACACAACTTGTTTTTTCAATTTTAAAGAGTCGAGAAAAAACAAAAGATGACTCTAGTCACCTTCGATTTTTAATGAGCCTAAAGTGACAAGTGCTCAGATGGACCTTTTCTGTTAAGGATTCTGAAAAGGAACGAAAGGGACTACTCTAGAAATCTAGGCAGAGGGATTACCAAACCAATCGCAACACTGTAGAATACTTTTTACGGTACGGCAGTCAATCTTCCCGAATGCTGTGTTCAGTGCATTGCGATCGATAGGGCAGCAGACACAGCTTCCTATGGATAAAGGATTAAGCCTATTGTGGTCTCCCAAAATATACTCGAGGGTACGTGGGAGAACAAGTCCGTACTAGCACTTATCGTCTCAAAGTGGAGGAATCACCCAACCAACAGTGAAAATAACAGTTACCAGGCTTTACGATGCCGGAATACATCTCTAGCCTAGACTTCTAGATGTTGTGCGTTAGGTTCCAAAGCATTGTTAGATTCATTAAATTTATTTTATAGTTGATATTGCTTAAGAAATTTGCCTTTCAAGTTCACCGCGTGATGTAGATGTACAATTCCTAAAATGCAATCTAAGATGATAAACAATATTTTATCTTCTTTGTGCAATGAAAATCCTAGCTACTAAGGAAAGAAAGACAGAATTCTTTCAACAAAGAGCAAAGAGCACACACTATATGCACTGTCCCAAATCAAACCAATCAAACAGTCTAAATACAAATGCACATGCATGTATTTGTTTTCAGTCTTCTTAATATGTGAATGATAAAAAGAAAGCTAATGCGCAAATCTGAATTACTTTTCAAGCGACAATTACTAACAAGTTTCTTTTCAAAATAAAAAATGAAGACAATGACAACACTTTACGATTTTCAAATGAAGACTTGCTTTCGACACTAGAAAAACTACAAATTCAGATCAAATACAACAGTAACAGGGTAATCAACTATCAAGAGCAACCAGACTCTCTTCTATGACTGAAAACGACACTTGCGACACTTTAAAATCAAGAAACGACAGTACAATTACATTACTTTTTTTCAAAGGAGAACTGAAAATGACTCAACAAATACACAAAAACATTTACAGTTCTTTGCACAATGGAGGTGGAATATCAACAAGGAAAGGGGTTTCAAACAGAGGTGTACTGACTACAGGCAACAAAATTCATGAATAGAACTGAAAAGAATGAACAGAAACCAAAATTCAAAAACAATGCCCAGTCTGATCAGCACACCTGTAACACAGTGAACTTGAAATGCAGCGCACCTACTACACTCGGGAAGTGCGCTGAATTTCAGATTCACAGAACAGAGAGTGCGCTGGGCCAGAGACGACACTTTGCTTGGGTTCCAGGTCATAGTTTGCAGTTCAATTCAGGGATTTTGGCCGAGCAAGTGGTAATCAGTAAATCAACAATTAGGGGTAGATCTAAGGAGGTTACTAGAGCCACCACAAGGGCAATTAGAGAGTTTGTAAATCAGTTGTTTAATTCATAAACAAAACCCAGAGATTGACTGAAGCAGAATTTATCTACTTTTCATTTGCATAGCAAATGCAGTTCGAAAGCTACCTAGATCGACTTCAGGCTCCGTCTGTAAGTTTATAAAATAAACAACAAGGAAGATAAACAAACAACCTAGTCGCTCCCTAGCGGAGTCGCCATTTTGTTACAGGGAAAAGTGTCTATGCAGAACTGCTAATCCTACTAAGGTGTGGCAGCTACCTTAGAAACAGACAAAGTAAAGCTACTTTCGTTTTTCCTTTATGAAATATAGATGAGAGAAGAATAGAGGAGACCAACCTCTGTCTTGCGCTTGGCTCCTAGTTCGATTCCTCTGTCTTCTGATAGTCCTTTGCTACTTGCTTCCTTTTACGCCCAGCTTCACAGAGTACCTGTAGAATCAGAGTAGCATAACACTATACAAGAACATGGATCTATAATCATAAACAATCTAGGATCAGATGTAAATTGACCATACAAATGCATAAAACATAAATGACACAAAGAGTATGGAGGAAAACTTGAATAGCTTTTATTGATAATCAAGAAAGAGCCAAGGGAGTTACAACCAGTTGTTCTGACCCAGCATCATCCTCTCAGCAAGTAAGCCCTTCTTCACCTCATACAAAGCTTAGATCACCCAACACTATGATGTTGCCTCAAGAAACCAACAGCAATTCCTTACAAGATGCAAAATTCCAGCCTCTCACCTCCTGGATCTCTGGGATGAGAGATCTATATATAGATATTTGCAGAGGTGTGAGTCAGCTCTGGGTTTTTGATTAGTGTCTTCTCTCTGATAATTCTTGCTTCCACTTGGAGATCTCATTGATCTCTTACTCATCCTTGGGCGATTCTGAGAGGCAAGTGTCACAGGAGAAGTTTCTGGAAGATTCCATGATCATCCACCTCGCAAACTATCTCCGCCACTTGTCTTTTCTCATCCATCGCACCCCATAGAAGGGCTTTTTGAAATGCAACGCACTTCCCTTGTGTACAAGGTGAGATGCATCGCACCCTGGCCATGGAGCAAGTGAAATGATCCAGTTTTGACCAGTTCTGAGTGGTTTTTCATGGAGAACTTCTGGGAGAAGCTGTAATTAGTTGACCTTGTTCTTTTAGGGGTTGGAAAAAAACTTTTAGGGACTTAGGAGCCCTTAGTTTATGGAAATTTATGCTTGGGGTTGCAGTGCCCAAAAATGTCTATAACACTAGTAGCGCGGGATAGGGATTGCTATCGTCAACGATCTCTATCACTTCAAAATCTGCAAGCGTGCTCACACCTTCGATATCTACCATTATTCCCTACAATTGTCCCATAGGTAGGATATTTTGGTGGTTCACCATTCGCAATTGAATAGGAGACCATTGCAACATGAGCCTGCCCATGCGCTCCCATGTCCGCTTTGGCAGGACGTTCGCGTCCGATCCTAGATCCAAAATCACTGGATCCATTTCATATTCCCCGATCTGCGCGGTCATTCTCATCTCTCTTCTTGTTTGCGTTGTCTGCTTCCTGAGATTTTGGACTACGCGCGGTTCTCCTGATCCAACACATCTAATGATGAGTTCTTGCAGCCCCTTCACTGCTTTGTTGTTGTGCAGCAACTTCATGCATGTCTCTAGAAAGGTAGTGAGCATTGATGGGTCCATCTTCGATTCTAGTTAGTCTTTACTACCCGAAGTGGACGCCTCCATGAAGCTCTTCATAGCTTCCATGAATGTCTCCTTAGCGCGCTCCAAATCAAATTCTGGCTCCTTTGTTAGAGCCTTGCGAATCCAGGAACTCTCTTCGGGCTACTTACCTTTGTCATCCCTTGTCGTGATACCACTTCGGAGCACGATGTTTACATTTGGGTCTTCCTCGTGCGGCTCAGACCTCATCATTTGTAGGTTTTGAGTCGGGGGAGGTTGGAGTGTTCCTTTATCGTGCAACGTTGCTATCAGCGTGGGGCATTCCTCCGTCTCCTGATCAAACTAGGCATAATATAAACATGATGCTCTCGTTGGATTTGTACAATTGTGGGCATAATGCCCTAGCCCTCCGCAATTATAACATATCAGCTGGCCGCGACCCCTTCTTAGCCCCATTCCACCTCGACCTTGTCCACGCCCCTGAAATCCAATGTGCACCATCCCTACATTTTGATTGAGGGCTCGTGTTTCAGTCTGAACTCTATAGGTAGGAGTTTGATCCATCATCAGTTCATAACTTCTACAGGTACGCTCATCATGGCCTACTGACCTGCAAAAATTACAGAACAACTGTTGGGACTTCTG
Source organism: Pinus tabuliformis (assembly GCA_031772625.1). NCBI lineage: Eukaryota > Viridiplantae > Streptophyta > Pinopsida > Pinales > Pinaceae > Pinus > Pinus tabuliformis. Next base: position 85,183,529 of record CM062818.1, read on the forward strand.
CGTATACTTCTATAATAGATGGAAGTTATCTATAGCATGCTTCCCTCCTATCTGACAAATCGCGCACCATAATGCAGGCGCCGCGCTTGGTCCTGCTTGTGCCTTTGGTCTCAATGGCATTGGCCCTCCTCCCGCCAGGTAGTTCGCGAAGACTGGACAATGGTCCTTGTCATGTCCCTGGCCTTTGCACTTTACACACCATACCTCCTCGCGCGCTTCTAGGTGAGCTGTCCTGTCTTGTTTCAAACTCTGCATCTCAAGACACAAGTTTTTCAACTGCGCATGGATCTGTTGGACTCCTAGGTTAGGATCTTGTATTGGGGTCTCGTGCAGTCTCATTGTAATCTCCAAGGCCTCAGCCTGAGTGGATAGCTTCTGCTATGACAGCGCAGTCCTTAGATGCGGCGTTAGCAACGCTACAAACCATGTGCGGTGTTGCCCATCCATCAAGGTCATGTTGGCTTCACGAATCATACCCTTCAGTCTCTAATCCAGCTCCCAGGGGGTCTCGCCTGGAAGCATCGCGATTTCCTTAAATCCGATAATCGACTGTCTCTGATTTTGGCCTACTAAATTCCCTGTTTAGTGCAGCTTGGATATCTACGATCCCTGCATTTGGATTGTCATTGGAATGCTTAATGTACCATGTCAGTGCGCAATCCTGTAAGGCGCTGACTAGCATTGCATTCTTTATATTGTCATCCATGACTCCCTACACTTCCCATACAACCTTTACCACAAACCAAAATTGGTCTGGATCTTCATTCCCTACTCCTTTGAACACCGGCAATTTTATTGCGCTTGCCATATTGAACTGTGGTGGTGGCGGAGGTGGTGTGGGCGAAGATGGGGGTGAAGATGGTGAGATTGGTGGTGGTGTAGGTGGAAGTGGTATGTGCAGAATTCATTGCCTTATCAAACTAATCGCACTTCTTGGTGAAACCTTCGTGAGCTCTTCCTCGCTTTCTCGTGGAGGTGAAATCAAAGGGCTAGTTTCTATCTCTGCGCTACCTTTGTTTCTATAGATCCTCCCACTTCACGTAGCCCCAAACATCAATTTATTCACATAACCCGCTTTTCACATAGTAGCATCTTAATCCAAGTGTTCAAAGATTTAACGTACTTACCTCACGGTCCTTTGAGGAAGCGTCGCTCCGCCTTGCTCTAGCTGACTAAAGTATCTACCATGAACTTGGTGATAAACCCTCCTATAATCCGATTGAGCCAATGATCCATAGCGTGCGTGATCTTATCTTCCGATGCTTCTAGTCTGCACATGAACTATGGAGTCCACACAATAGGTTTGTTGAGCCTACACCTTCCTTATCTGTCTGCTAACTTCGCAATCCACTCATACAACTCAGAGGGGAAGGATGCAAAGAAAATTTTGTGGATTTTCATATATAAGTAGTGCTCTAATCACTCTTGCTTCAATACTCCTGGATTCTTATTTTCCTACTCCACGAACTCGTGAATCTTCCTATCCAGCCACTCTTCAATTCCTTTCTTTGTCGGATTCTAGTGATACGACATCAGAAATCTCTTATGCAGATCCCGGTCCCGGCAATGGAACCATTTGTTGGCTTGTTGGGGCCTGACCCAGGTTCAAAGGTTACTTAGCCAAACAAATCCTAGTACTACTGGCCCTTTCGGAAATAGTCCGTGGAGCACGGACTGAGGTCTCACCCGAAGTAGTATGGGAGGGTGCTAGAACCAATGTTACAGGGAAAAGTGTCTATGCAAAACTGCTAATCCCACTAAGGCTGGTAGCTACCTTAGAAACAAACAAAGTAAAACTACTTTCGTTTTCCTTTATGAAAGATAGATGAGAGAAGAATAAAAGAGACCAACCTCTGTCTTGCGCTTGGTTCTTTGTTCCATTCCTCTCTCTTCTGATAGTCCTTTGCTACTTGCTTTCTTGTATACCCAGCTTCACAGAGTACCTGTAGAATCAAAGTAGCATAACACTATACGAGAACATAGATCTATTATCATAAACAATTTAGGATCAGATATAAATTGACCATACAAATGCATAAAACATAAATCACACAAGAGTATGGAGGAAAACTTGAATAGCTTTATTGATAATCAAGAAAGAGCCAAGAGAGTTACAACCAATTGTTCTGACCCAGCATCATCCTTTCATCAAGTAAGCCCTTCTTCACCTCATGAAAAGCTTAGATCAACCAACACTATGATGTTACCTCAAGAAACCAACAACAATTCCTTACAAGATGCAAAATTCTAGCCTCTGGATCTCTGGGATGAGGGATCCATATATAGATGTCTGCAAGGGAGATGAGTCAGCTTGTGATTTGATTAGTGTCTTCCTTCTGATAGTTCTTGATTCCACTTGGAGATTGATGATCTCTTACTCATCCCTGGTCAAACTCAGATAGGCAAGTGTCACAGGAGAAGTTTCTGGAAGATTCCATGCTTCTCCACCTTGCGGATTGACCCTGCCATTTGTCCCTTCTCGCCCATCGCACCCCATAGAAGGGATTTTTGAAATGCAATGCACCTACTGTGTGTATTTAGGTGGGATGCAATGCACTTTGCCTATGGAGCAGGTGAAATGGTCCAGTTTTGACCAATTCTGAGTAGTTTTTCATGGAGAACTTCTGGGAGATGCTGTAATCAGTTGACCTTGTTCTTTTAGGGGTTGGAACAACACCTTTAGGGACTTAGGAGCCCTTGGTTTATGGACATTTTATGCTTGGGGTTGTAGTGCCCAAAAATGTCTATAACAGTTGCCCCCTAAAGCATGAGGTCGTTAATCTTTTGATGTCGGGTGAAATGCTTTATCATGAGGATCCGAAGTTCTTTCAAGCTGGAAGGAGACCTGTAATAAGATACAATACAATACATTATCTTCATAATTTTTTCATGATCTAGCTGAGGCAGGCATTCCCATGCTCAGCTTTATAAATTCATTTTCCATGTACATGAGACAGGCAATCGTTTGACTGTAGACTGATGATTCTGGTAGAGCCATCATCCCTTAGATTGGATGATTATCTATTCAGCAATGATGTACATTTGATGTCTTTATTTTCCTGAATATATATCGCAGCCCGGATGGATGAAACTATATCCGAGGTCTTCAATCTCGTTCAATCTTCACTCAAAGTACAAGTCGATCCATGTGAGAGATGTTCTGGAGTCGATCATGGAAAGACATCGCCTGATTACCAGCCAATGATGTAAGCTGTTAATAGGCGCAAGAGGAATCACTGATAATGATAATGACCCTCAAGGTACTGTAGTACAATTCACGTGGTGTGAATAAGGGACTTGGCATCGAGCACCACGCAAAATCTTTCGGTCGAAGGCCATTGATGTAAACATGTCGCCGGAAGTGAGAAACTTGCCATTGAGGCATGCAAGCTTCAAATTACTGAAAGGGGTGTTCCTAGATCGACTTCTTGGATAATGAGCTAATGTCGACATGAAGCGATCCGTCATAGGAGGGCCTTAATGAATCCCACATCAATGACACGGAATGGAGCAAATGATTTTAATGGAGGTGAAAACAATCTGGTGATATAAGGTTCAGGGTGGCGGTCATGAAAGAATGAAGCGTAAATGTATTGCAGTGGGTGAGACACAGGTGAATTCTTTGAGTGACTTCTCTTGAACATACCGGCGACACTGACATGATGGATCGGTAGCATTAACCCCAAATGTGGATGGTGTGATGGGACCACGGTGATGTGACCAATGAATGAAACAACCCAACCCGACTTGGATGCAGAGTGAAAGTGTCATGTTCAAGAGCGACTTGCTACCAACAAAGTTTTTTCAAGTTTTCTTCCCAATTTTGCCCCAGTCATTGCTGACCAGTACCTCTTTATTTTTGTCAAGCTTGAGAAGGATAACATATGCTTGTTCTACCCATCGCTATGTTTTAACAAGCCTAGCGATAGTGAAACTCGTTCTTGTCTATTATGGACAAGTTTGTCGCTATTAGGTTTTAACGAGTTTAACGACAAAGATAACTCGGTCCTTTTCAATTTTAGAGAGTCTGAAAAGGGACGTAAAGGAAACTCCAAAAAATCCTTTTTCGTCATCTAATCCCTTAGGTCCGAAAAAGTATAAAACAATACAGAAGGGATGAATTTTCGGTACTTTTAACGAGCCGAACAAAACAAGCGCTCGATCTTTTTGTGTAATAATCCCTCAGGTCCAAAAAGATTAAAATCTAAAGGAGGGATAGCACTTCCGGTCACTTTAACGAGCTAGAGAGGCCAATGGCTCGGCAATCTTTTCATATTTTACGAGTCAGTTGAAAAGAGCTTAAAGGAGACTCGTCTTTGAGGAACGAGTGATAAATTCGGGTAGCAGCTAATTCCAGGTAAGGTTTGGAATTTTCCAATCACAGCAGTGTCACAAGGATGGCTAACAAGATCACTCTTCGCAGCTGTTCCTCAAAAGGGGTAAACAACCAAGTGGAGGTGATGATGGGAACACGACCAAGGCTTCAAAGGCTGAAGTACTACATTCACGATGGTTATTTACCGGAAATTGGTTCATTTTTTAATGAAATTAAACGCTAGGGGAAACATTTGCTCATTGCTTATGTTTATTTTTTAACGAGCATGAAGTCCGCGCTAAAAATGCTCGATCCAGTCGTATAATAAGAATGTCTCATCTAAAAACGGCATTATTTCAAAGCTTTTCCCTGCATCCTTTCTTTATGCAAGTTAGGAAATGACCAATCCTACGAGTTTAAAGGGTAAGAGGACCTACAAATTTAAAAAATAGATGGTCGCTCTTCGCTTGCATGCCCCAGGTATAAAATAAAGTTTTGAGGTTACCCCTCAATTTGCAGACAAAACATTTGTTTTATCACGAAAGGCTTACCTCTTTCAGGTTACCAAAGATTGTTTTATTCACACCGCAAACAAAACACTTCTTCGGCGATGTCTACTGAAATAGACAAAGGCGAGTGGCGCAGACGCCTCCACCCACATAACTTTGACGAGGGAATATTATTCCAGTCTAACCCCCTTTTCCAATTACGGATGGGAGTGTCATACAAGTCATATATCTCTCACAGAAACCTACCCTATACCTGAAGTTTTCCTGCCGAAGAAGACCAAGGTGCATGCCCCCTGAGTTTCAGTCATGTCCGCCGAATCACTCGCGCTCATCAGGTGGACGGAATGGGGATTGATGAGACATTCCTTGTGTGAAAAGACCATTCAGGGCTGGTGCATGACTATTTGCTATGTGTGAACCGGGAAATGGAAGCTGGTCTACGAGCTTGACCACTCTTCCTTCGTGCAGAAAACACATTACTCTAAAGAGTGATGAGACAATGGCTCCTATGCAATAAATATAGTCTCGTCCAAGGAGTAGATTATAATCCAGGGGTCCTTGGACTACCATTACGTTCATGTGAATGGTTTTCCCTCTCAATGTTATGGGCACATTGGGAAGGATCCCTAATGGTTGACTGGTTCCTTTGTCAAAGCCTGTTAGATTTCTCATCTCAGGAAAAAGCGATGGCGAACCAAGTGCTTTCCAAGCAGTCGAGGAAAGGATACTCACAGAAGCCCCTTCATCTATGATGGTACCGGCCATGACCATTCTATATATTTGAGTAATGATTCCAAATGGTACACTAGCTAGTAAACGGGGTCTGCCTAGTTGATTCCAGTCGAAGGAAACAACCAGGTTGCTTGGAGGTGGGACCGAATAGATGGTCGGATATGACTCTGATGAACTTCCTTCCTACGGTAAAGGAATGGGTAGACTGCCCCCATGTTCTTTGGAGTCTGTGCTTACGAAAAGAATTTGGATGGTGTCATCCTTGTTCTCTTCAATGAGTGTATCATCTGAAGATGGAACCTCTGAAGGTAAGACCGGGTCAACTGCCGCCTCGACCTTTTGACTTTCGTCTGGCGTGGATTCAGATGGTTTTTCTTCAATGATAGATACTTCAGCCGACCACAAGGGTGTGTCAGCCGGATTTTCAACTAGTGACGGACTCGGCAAGAGTTTTTTATATCCAGGAGGAAGTCGTAACGGTGAAACCGGACGATCGTCCAAAACTCTTTTAGCCTCGTCTAAGAAGGGACAACGGTGGACGGCATGATCGCCTTCACACAATTTACAAGGAAATTTACATTTTCCTTTTTGTCCAGGGGCTTCACTTTCACTAGTTGACGGTGTACTTTCAACATGATCATCAGAGGTTGATGACACCGGATTGTGCAAATGAGGAGACCAGTCCCTTAAGATCCAAGGGATGCAAGGACAATCTCGATGAAAGTGGTCTCCCTTGCAAATGACACATGGCGATTTAGGCCTGATCGGTGCAGTGTGTGGATTTTCGCTAGACGATGCTTGGTTGCCCCTTTTCGCCTTTGGCTCCTTCTTCTTCTTTTATTTCTTCTTCTTTTCCTTCTTCTTCTCAGGTACTTGATTTTTGGCTTTACCAGCTTCATCAAGCGAAGAGGAAGGAGGAGAGGAAGAATTGGACGAAGTAGAGGGTTGGGGGGTAACTCTAGAATCGTTTAGTTGCTGACTCGATTGTTCAGGAATCGTGGTGTTCTGAATGACGGGTTGAGAAAAGCCATACGGGCAAACCTATTATCAATCCTGGAAGTGACAATGTGGCCATATGGGGTGCACCAACATCTCCCCAAGAGGATAAGGGACTAGGATTTCCTCCAAGGGGAACTCCTTGGTTGGTGGACTCCATTTTTCTTCAACCTAAGACCAACGTAGGAACGGTGATGATTATTCCGTTTAAAATAAATTTTAGACGCTTTGACACAACTTGTTTTTTCAATTTTTAAGAGTCGAGAAAAAGCAAAACATGACTCTAGTCGCCTTCGATTTTTAATGAGCCTGAAGTGACAAGTGCTCAGATGGACCTTTTCCGTTAAGGAGTCTAAAAAGGAATGAAAGGGACTGCTCTGGAAATCTAGGCAGAGGGATTACCAAACCAATCGCAAAACTACAGAATACTTTTTATGGTACGGCAGTCAATCTTCCCGAATGCTATGTTCAGTGCCTTGCGATCGATAGGGTGGCAGACACAGCTTCCTATGGATAAAGGATTAAGCCTATTGTGGTCTCCCAAAATATACTCGACAGTACGTGGGAGCACAAGTCCGTACTGGCACTTATCGTCTCAAAGTGGAGGAATCACCCAACCAACAGTGAAAACAACAGTTACCAGGCTTTACGACGCCGGAATACGTCTCTAGCCTAGACTTCTAGATGTTGTGCGTTAGGTTCCAAAGCGTTGTTAGATTCATTAAATTTATTTTATAGTTGATTTTGCTTAAGAAATTTTCCTTTCAGGTTCACCGCGTGATGTAGATGTACAATTCCTAAAATGCAATCTAAGATGATAAACAGTCGTTTTATCTTCTTTGTGCAATGAAAATCCTAGCTACTAAGGAAAGAGAGACAATATTCTTTCAACAAAGAGCAAAGAGCACACACTATATGCACTGTCCTAAATCAAACCAATCAAACAATATAAATGCAAATGCACATGCATGTATTTGTTTTCAGCCTTCTTAATATGTGAATGATAAAAAGAAAGCTAATGCGCAAATCTGAATTATTTTTCAAAGTGACAATTACTAACAAGTTTCTTTTCAAAACAAAATGAGGACAATGACAACACTTTGCGATTTGGAATTGAAAACTTGCTTTCGACACTAGAAAAACTACAAATTCAAATCAAATACAATAGTAACAGGGTAATCGACTATCAAGAGTAATCAAACTCTCTTCTATGACTGAAAACGACACTTGCGACACTCTCAAATCAAGAAACGACAGTACAATTACGTTACTTCTTTGTAAAGGAGAACTGAAAATGACTCAAAAAATACATAAAAACATTTACATTTCTTTGCACAATGGAGGCAGAATAACAGTAAGGAAAGGGGTTTCAAACAGAGGTGTACTGACTATAGGCAGCAAAACTCTTGAATAGATCTGAAAAGAGTGAACACAGAAACCAAAATTTAGGAACAAGGCCTAGTCTGATCAGCGCACCTGTAACACAGTGAAACTGAAACGCAACGCACCTACTACACTCCGGAAGTGTGCTAAATTTGAGATTCACAGAACAGACAGTGCGCTAGACTAGGGACGAGACTTTGATTGGGTTCTGGGTCACAGTTTGCAGTTCAGTTCAGGGATTTTGGCCGAGCAAGTGGTAATTAGTAAATCAATCACAGGGGTAGATCTAAGGAGGTTACTAGAGCCACCACAAGGGCAATTAGAGAGTTTGTAAATCAGTTGTTTAAATCATAAACAAAACCCAGAGATTGACTAAAGCAGCGTTGATCTACTTTGCACTTGCATAGCAAATGCAGTTAGAAGGCTAGCTAGCTTGACTTCAGGCTCCGTCTGTAAGTTTATAAAGTAAACAAATGTAGATGAACAAACAATCTACTCACTCCCCAGCGGAGTCGCCATTTTGTTACAGGGAAAAGTGACTATGCAGAACTGCTAATCCCACTAAGGCTGGTAGCTACCTTAGAAACAAACAAAGTAAAACTACTTTCGTTTTCCTTTATGAAAGATAGATGAGAGAAGAATAAAAGAGACCAACCTCTGTCTTGCACTTGGTTCTTTGTTCCATTCCTCTCTCTTCTGATAGTCCTTTGATACTTGCTTTCTTGTATACCCAGCTTCACAGAGTACCTGTAGAATCAAAGCAGCATAACACTATACGAGAACATAGATCTATTATCATAAACAATTTAGGATCAGATATAAATTGACCATACAAATGCATAAAACATAAATCACACAAGAGTATGGAGGAAAACTTGAATAGCTTTATTGATAATCAAGAAAGAGCCAAGAGAGTTACAACCAATTGTTCTGACCCAGCATCATCCTCTCAGCAAGTCAGCCCTTCTTCACCTCATGAAAAGCTTAGATCACCCAACACTATGATGTTACCTCAAGAAACCAACAACAATTCCTTACAAGATGCAAAATTCCAGCCTCTGGATCTCTGGGATGAGGGATCCATAAATAGATGTCTACAAGGGAGATGAGTCAACTTGTGATTTGATTAGTGTCTTCCTTCTGATAGTTCTTGATTCCACTTGGAGATTGATGATCTCTTACTCATCCCTGGTCGAACTCAGATAGGCAAGTGTCACAGGAGAAGTTTCTGGAAGATTCCATGCTTCTCCACCTTGCGGATTGACCCTGCCATTTGTCCCTTCTCACCCATCGCACCCCATAGAAGGGATTTTTGAAATGCAACGCACCTACTGTGTGTATTTAGGTGGGATGCAACGCACTTTGCCTATGGAGCAGGTGAAATGGTCCAGTTTTGACTAGTTCTGAGTAGTTTTTCATGGAGAACTTCTGGGAGATGCTGTAATCAGTTGACCTTGTTCTTTTAGGGGTTGGAACAACACCTTTAGGGACTTAGGAGCCCTTGGTTTATGGACATTTTATGCTTGGGTTTGCAGTGCCCAAAAATGTCTATAACAACCAGGTTTCCGCACCCTGGATATGTCCTATGAGTTCAAGTGGTCCGTGGTTCGACCCTACGCACAAGTCTCTTCGCGCACTTTCCCATCCCTCGTATCCTGAGGTACTGCCTTCGTACAGCCCTACTCAAGGGCTGAATGCTGCACTTCTACGTTATTACCGAAGACTTTACTGATATTCCAATGTTAGTTGATTATCTTAGCCTACTTGCATGCTTTAAGTTATACTTAATAATATAAACCATTCATACAGGTGCGCGCAGTAAATAAACAATATATTTGCAAATTATATCAAACATGCATTAACGCAAGAACAGATACACATAATTATGATAAAAATTCTCTTTGTTAATCCCTTCCTCGGTTACAGACTCGACTCCACCCTGTGCACTCAGCTATGGACTACTAGGCCTCTACGCACTCAACGGCAGAGCCTTCTCCTACTCTACCACCCAAAGACACACTTTCCACTTAGTCATTTAGACTCTTGCTTCTCTACTATCTATTACTTCGCTTTTACACTTATAGCCTTGCTCTATTTATACAATCCCATGGTCCACGGACCATGGGTAGGTCAACATTACATTACAAAACTAGGGCGGACAACCCTGTGACTCTAATATAATTCCGCGCTCGCAATTCGTGGAGCTTTACAACACAATTCGGTCAAAACTTGGGCTTTGAGCCCCAAAACATGCCTTGGGGGGATTCCATGCCCAACAATGGACAACAAATTACTAAGGCAGGGATAAGAAAGAATCTTCAAAAGTCTATTCGACCGACATAATCAACGAGGACCGGATCGCAGCACAGAGGACAGGGAAAGGACTCGAACAGCCCACCATGATGAAGATAACGCAGAATCAACTGAATGCCATGGAGAATATGAGGAAGGACGTTTAGATAACGTTTCTAATGAGTGTAAAACCAAGAAACCAAAAATGGAATTACGGGGCAAATTTAAAAAGATAAAACCATCACTCTTTGAAGGGGAATCTAAAGAAGCAGTTGAAGCCTGGTTAATCGACATGAGCAAGTACTTTTAGATTTATGACTAAACTGTGAAACTTAAAGCTTGGCTAGTAGTTTATCAACTAAGGGGTAAGGCCACCCTCTGGTGGGAGGAAATCAAAACTGTGCGAAAAATTGATGAGGAACAGGTTACGTGGCAGGAATTTCAGAAGCATTTCAAGGATAAGTATCTAACGGAGCAGTACTATGATAAGAAGGCAAAGGAATTCCATGAATTACGGTTGGAAACCTTGACCATGGATGATTACGCAAAGTGATTTACTTCCTTATTACAATACGTTCCATATATGCAAGAAGAAAAAGCCAAAATTCAACGATTTATTAGCAGTCTGCCTAATTTTATGAAGGAAAAATTAGAATTTGACTACCCGAGGACAATGGATGACACGGTTCAAAAAGCCCACATCTGTTACCAACAAATGAGGCAGAAGAATGAAGGTTCCAAAGGGGTAATAAGCAAAAAGGGAAGGAATTTACCCTCAAGCAAACCAATAAATAATGCTAATGGAAATAATATTCAACACAGAACATTTAGCAAATTCCCATGGAACCAGCCAAAAGTTACAACCTACACTGAGAATAGATAATTAGAGGGAGTCAATAAACCTGTAAATGACCAGCAACCAAAACAACCCCTGCAATGTTGGGGATGTGGAGAATCCCATTATTATAAAATTTGCCCACAGAGGGCCAGAACAGAACAACTTTCAAATATAAAAGTGGCCCCCACAATTGGAGACGTAGCAAGACGCATGCCTAGAATTAACGCTGCTTTGGACAATCATCAAGTAGAATACCAAACTAAAATGATCAAATGTGAAGGTATGATTTCTGATAAACCTATTTCTGTTTTGTTTGATCCGGGTGCTAGCTTAAGCTATGGAAGACCTAAAGTGGTAGAGAAATGCAAGCTGCAAAGAAGAAAGTTTAAGAAACCTTGGTGTTGAGCCCTAGAGAAGGTATGTAATTACCACTCACTTTGTCATATTTTCCTTGAATTCATCACTTCTTTACATTATGAAATAAGCATATGGCAAAATATTATGATAGAATCTAGAAGAATTGTATGCAATGTAAAATGACTAATAATTACCCTTTTCCTATGAAGAAAAAGGAGAAAATGGAAGATCGTCGTTCTAAAGGAAAAGACAAGACAAGGTTAACTGCTGTCCCTTTGACAAGGAACTGCATTCAAACAAGGCAATCCAGATTGGAGCATATCATCCAAGAAAAGGAAGAGGATATACCAAATCGGCGCAAGAGGACAAAGAGATAATTGAGAGCTAATCGTTTAACGATTCTCTGTACCATTGAGATCTCTGCTCGACTGCTATAAGAAGAGGAAGCATTGCTAGCCCAAGGGAGGGAACTATTGTTGTTTTATGAAACTTACTGTTGTAATTGGAACTTTTATCATCGACTCTCTCTAAGTGCGATACTGTAACTCTGTTTTGATGCGTGATATATAACTTTGGTTGTTGTTCCATCTTTGATTCTGGAGTAATCTTAAGCAGTGTGTCCCTGGAGGCTAAGGGCCTGGCCCTGGTGGAACACTTGCTCCTATACCATTATTTCTGATTCGTGTGTGGTTTGATTTCTTCTATCCGCTCTGTTCAGTAATCTGATGTTCCATACTATTTTACATATCGGTTCTATTATATTTCATTTCTACTTGAATAAGTAATGTTATTCTCTGCAACAGCAATGTTATGCTATTAATTCTAACTTTATATCACATTGTTGTTCCTTTAACAATTGATATTATCATATAACATTGTTGTTCCTTACAGATTGCCATTTCTGTTCAATTACAGAGTAACAGTGTTGTATATTCATAAATCGGTATTACTGTATTTATCTGTGGTTTACTCTTAAACATGATTGTTGTTCATTTGGGATTGTTGTTCCATCGTGATCACAATTGCTTTTCTTTTACAACCGTGATTCATACTTGTTATATTAGAGCTCAGATTGTTGTTCCTTTAAATATAGGAGTGTCGTGTGTAATATTTGATCTGGTTTGTTGTACATTTACATTTGATTTAAGTTGCTGTTCCATATTTCATTTCCATTAGTTTTTTGTCCTATTTCCGTTTGCTGTTCAAATCATTTCTAAAGTAAAGATTGTTACTCAATTCCTGTAGGATACAGTTATTGCTTCATTCATTTCTGTAGGTTAAGGTTTTGCTGTTCAATCCTATTAAATAGATTAGTCATTGTTCCATTTCTTGTCATTTGAATTATCATTGCTTTGGTGTGTAGAACGATCTGAAACTGTAGTGAACATTGACATATGTTGTCCAGTTCCCAGATTGATGATCTTTTCCTTGATTGCTTTTTAATTGCATCAGTTTACAAAGGGAAGAGTTACCACTACTGTACCCTTGACTGATAAATTGTTGTAGCTTTTTGAGTGCATGATTTGAGTTTTAATTTCCTTTCTGAAAGTAGATTTTATTCCAAGCATCCGTTTACTCTTGTATTTAAAGCACTATACTACTAGCATTACTCTGACAAATGACCGCCTCAAACTGAGTACACTCTTTGAAATAACAAATCATTCTTGGATTGATAATTAATGTAGGGTAAATAGAGGTGAAAAAAACCCTTTTTACTGCTCGACATTTTGGCGTCATTGCCGGGGAAGAGTGTAGCCATTTGTTTCTATTTCAGAGTAGTGTAAGTACCTTCTAGGAGAGAACTGGGTTTTAAAAATGGAAGGTAAGAACCTGTGTACGAAGCATGTAACAGCCCTGCTCCCCTGCCCGCTTTCCTGTAGATTTGTTGATTGTTTTTGGGAAGAAATCATCATTTTATTTGTGTGCATGACTAAGCAGAAAAAGCCTGAAAAGAACCGCAAACCACTACCCAAGCCTGATAAAGCTAAGGGGCCGGTGACCCTTGGCCGATCAACCTTTATAGATGAAATCCTGAAGAAAGCAGAATCTCAGCCTTCAATAGGACCTAGAAAAGTTGCTTCTAGACAACCTACTAGTTCCCTTCAGGCCACAGGATCACCATCTGTAGCCTTTGCTGAGGTGCATAGTCAAATCGAGAAGCAAGATTTTCAAGAAATTGAGAATTCTAGTGCAAAATCATTGCAAGAGGGAACCTTAGCAACCTCTGTGAAGGAGGAGGAGAAATAGGGGAAACTAAAGAACCAAGATCTCCTCTTGGAATAATTCAGCCATTAAGCAGCCCAGATAAGGGGAGTGCTGCAAAAATCATTCATAACGAAGTTGAAGAACCTCAAGAATCAAAATCCTCCCAGACATTAGGAACTCTCATCATCCCAGACAAAGGAAGTTCTATTAAGGCTATTCCTGTTAAAGCCATCCCCCCTCAGTCTAGCCAACCTAGGAATACCCTCCTAGAAATCCCGGAAGGTTATTGGCACATATTTGACCAAATGGCCCAGAACCAGCCAAACACCCAAACTTCCACACTGCAATATCCCATTGTAGATACTGCAGCCAATGCACCAATGAAGGCAATTCCTCTCCAACATATCCCTACATTTCATGGCCTAACATTGGAAGATCCAGATGCATTTTTGTTTGAATTTGATGTGCTATGTAGAGGATATGACTATACCACCGACCCTCAAAAATTAAAATTATTTCCCTCTACATTAAAAGGAGCTGCTTTATGATGGTTTATGGGGCTGGGTGGAGGTGTTATAAATAACTGGGACCAGATGAAAGATGATTTCCTGAATAAATATCAAGATTATTGTAGATCTAGAGAGTTAAAAGATGAAATATTTCAAATGGTAGCTAGACCTAATGAAACACTAGAAGAATATGTTGAACATTTTCAGTATAATCTTCAAAGATCTCCTTATGCATCATTACCCTTGCCTGATAATGTATTAAAAACAACATTAATTAAAGGTATGAAGGAACAATGAATTGAAACATTGAATATTACGGGAAAAAGGAGACATTTATCAAGAAAGTTTTCCTAACATCATTGATTTATGTATCAGGAGCTCACGAGGAAGCACAAGGCTAAAACCAGTAACAGGTTTACAAGGGACAACAAGATCTCTACAGAAGGAGTAACTCGCGTAGAAATTGGAAATTTATTAGAAAATTTCAAAACTGACATATTGGGGACTCTGACAACGCAGCTCGATATTATGCAAGCCAAGCAGAAACAAGCAGAGGCAGAGCAAAATCTAGCAATCTTCTGTCCCAGATGTAGAAAGAAACACAGCCACAAAGAGTGCCCATTAGATGCGGTTCAAGTTTGCACCATTTGTACAAAAGACCACTCTACAAAAAGCTGTCCCTCACTTCCTGGTTTGAAAGCAGTATACAAAGAAGCGGAAGAAGAACTAGAACTAGTGTACCTACTTAATCAGCGTTGTCAATGGCAGCCACGACAATCAGGTATGTTCCCCGATCTAGCTTCTTCTTTTCAGCCTCCACAATATCATGCTCAGCAATACATCGTAAATTCAAGGAAGCTATTGAGATTGAAAGAAGGCCAAATAATCTCAATAGGAATGACGGCTGGAAGATCAGTAGATGTTGGATCCCCGCCCTTTCATCCTAGTCTTTCTCTTCCTCCCCCCCCCCCCCCCCCCCCCCCCCCTCTTTTTTCTTCTTCTTTGCTATCGTTAGTGTTTGTCCTTCTTGTTTTAAGGCTTTTTTTTTTGGTTCTTCTCCTTCTTTTCTAGCGCTTTTTCTATTTGCTTCTTTCTGATAAATTTTTTTTATATAAATATGATCGTAAATATTAGTATTATTATTTATTTATTTTTTTTAGCATATTAGTAATTTATAATTACTATAACCATCACCTTGAATTATAAATAAATAATAATAAAAATACAATGGAAAATAAAATTTTAACCTACCAATAAGTAATCACCATATAAAATAATATTATTTCTTCTTTTCTAGTAATTTAACTAACTAACCTAACTCTTATATATATATATATATATATATATATATATATCTATATATATATCTATATATATATATATATATATATATATATATATATATATATATATATATATATATATATATATATATATATATATATATATATATATTGGTCTTTATTATAACTAATTCCCCTTAATTTATTTTTAAATTTATACCTTTCAACTAACTTTTATTTATTTTTTTAATATTAACTTTATATTGGTCTTTATCATAACTAATTCCCCTTGCTTTATTTTTAAATCAAACCATCAACTAATTTTTATATATTTAATATATATATATATATAGATATCTATATATATATATATATATATATAGATATATATATATATATATATATATATATATATATATATATAGATATATATATATATATATATATATATATATATATATATAAGTCAGGTCTTTAATCTAACTAATTCCCATACAAGTCACGATTTTATTAATTAATGTAATCAACTTCTATAATCTAACTAACTGCATTTAAATTATCATTTTGACTTTTTAACTTCTATCCCTAAGTCAAAGTTAGCTGTTGATCAAGATAGCCGTTGGAGGCTCTGCTCAGACTATTTAACATGCATAGGCTAGATCTGTTTCTTCAACTTGTCCTGGCGATGAGCCACACTGGTTGGTTCGAAACGCGTCTCTCTTTATGTGATTTACGCCGAAGTTCTACTTATAAATATTATGGATCACAGAAGCCTCAATTCAACAATATAATACAATGTGGCAAAATCAACCTCCTTTCTCAAACTAGTCACAGCAACCATTTCCTTCATCATCACCATGGCCGAATCAAACAAGCCAATCTAATTGGCCAAATTTTCCCTATGCCCCACCATATTGGCAAAACAATGCATATCCAGCACAATGGTCCTCTCCTACTTCACAGAGTCAAACCTGGCAGACAAACTAGCAAAGATCGATGAATCAGCCAGTAGGAACCATTCTGCTCCCTCAACCTACACTGCCAACATTACAACAAAACCCCTAGTCTAACTTAAGACCGCAACTCCCAACCCAACCCAACCCTAATCCAAATAATAGACCGGTTCAATCTATTCAAATAATTGAAACACCAGAGATAGAAACCGATCTAAGGGAATGCAATGACCTTCAATTAAGATCTGGGCGCATTATAGAAACCGAGGGAGATAAAAAGGTTCAAATTGAAAATCAGTTACCTATAGAACAACCATTACAAGACAAAGATGTGGCTACAAAACAAACTCATGATCAAATAACCACATCTTCTCCCCCATTCCCAGAATGATTAATTATACCACGACCTATAGAACATCCTGATTTTGACATTCTGGGAGAACTTAAAAACCTGTACATAAAAATCCCACTCCTCCAAGCTATCCAAGACATCCCAATATATGCAAAGACCATCAAAGAGCTATGTATAAAAAAACCAAGGAGGAGAATAACAAATAACCCAACAGTCCAAGTAGTTGGCACCTTATCTGACCTATTATCAGGAAAAGAAACACCCGTCAAATATGAAGACCCAGGAAATCCAATAGTAATAGTACAAATCAATGGACAAACCTTTTCAAATGCCTTAGTCGATTTAGGGGCTGCAATTAATATCTTAACAACTACCACTTGTCAAAAACTGGGCATTACATCAGTAGAACCAACTTCCACTTTATTAGAACTCGCTGACCGATCTGTGGTTAGGCAAGAAGGCACACTACATGATGTCATGATATCCGTTGATTCCTGGGAATATCCTGCCGACTTTCTGATAATAAACCCCAAAAACTGACTTGATGGACACCCATTAATTTTAGGCAGACCTTGGCTTGCAACCACTGATGCTTACATTGGCTACCGACAAGGCAGTATGACCATAACTAGAGGGCCTAATATCAAAAATCTAGCCTTATATCCTCCAGCCCAGCCAAGTGTCACGATAATAAAAACTAACAAACATCTTGTATCATACCTTACTGAAAATATTAGATCCCCATTAACTATAGAAGATGCCCTTGATTTCAAAGATCAAACAGAAGATGATATTATTAACAATTTTATTAACCAAGCTGAATCTAGATCTCATATACAATGTCACATGATAGAGGCAGCATTTGATAATGAATTGGAAGAAGATCCTCTCAAAGAAACTCATGACCAGACGATACCTACTACCTCTGTTTCAAATAGCAAAACTGTAGAGATTGAGCCAGGCAAAACTTTAAACATTAATAGTAACCTGACTCCTAAACAAGAACAGAAACTGATCCAGCTACTGAAAAAATATAAGGAAGCATTTGCATGGGATTATCTGGATATGAAGGGAATCGATCCCCAGTTATGTACACACCACATTTATACAGAAAAAGATGCAAGACCTATTCGCCAACCCCAAAGAAGACTTAACCCTCATCTAAAAGACATTGTGAAAATTGAACTACAAAAACTTTTAGATGCAAACTTTATTTACCCTATCTCCGATAGCAAATGGGTCTCTCCGCTTGTAGTGGTGCCGAAGAAGAATGAAAAGTGGAGGATTTGTGTAGATTACAGAGAACTAAATAAAGCAACACAGAAAGACCACTTTCCCCTTCCATTCATTGATAAGGTATTAGATACATTAGCAGGAAAGAAATTCTTTTCTTTTCTAGACGGCTTCAGTGGATACAATCAGATTCAGATTGCCCTTGAAGACCAAGACAAAACTACTTTTACCTGTCCTTGGGGAACGTTTGCCTACAGAGTCCTACCTTTTGGTCTATGCAATGCCCCTGCCACATTTCAAAGGGCTATCCTTAGTATCTTTTTAGATTTAATAAATGAAGGGCTCGAAGTATATATGGATGATTTCACACCATACGGAGATGATTTTGACCCAGCACTAGATACACTGGAAAAGGTGCTCCAACGATGTATTGCTACCAGACTCTGCCTAAGCCATGAAAAATGCTATATGATGATGACCAAAGGTCTTATCCTAGGACATTATATTTCAGCAGCTGGAATACAGGTAGATCTGGCCAAAATTCAAATAATCTTGTTAATACCCACTCCCACCACACAAACAGAGGTACGTAGTTTCCTTGGATTTTCTGGTTATTATAGAAGATTTATAGAACATTTTTCTCACATTGTTGCACCTCTATACACACTAACAGGGAATGTTGACTTTGTGTGGACAGATAAATGTGATCGTGCTTTTGAGGATTTGAAAATGCTTGTGTCAATAGCACCAGTACTCAGAGGTCCAAATTGGGACCTGCCATTTCAAATTTCATCAGATGCCTCAGACACAGCTATTGGAGCAGTCCTTAGGTAGGATGAAGACAAAAAACCATATGCGATTTATTATGTTAGCAAGAACTTGTCTCCTGTTGAGTTGAACTATACTATTACTGAAAAGAAATTCTTAGTTGTAATACATGCTGTAAATAAATTTAGGCATTACATCATTAGATATTCTATTGTTCCATATATAGATCACTTTGCCATAAAATATTTAGCGAATACACCAATCACAAATGGTAGAGTAACAAGATGGCTGATTTTATTGCAGGAATTCGATATCACAATAAAAGACTGACCTAGAAAAGAAAACCCTGTAGCTGACTTTCTCTCATGAATGCCGAAACCAGTGGACACAGCAGCAGTCAAGGACCAGTTTCTAGACAAACATTTGTTTGCTGTTATTGTTAAAACACCCTCGTATGCTGATGTTGCGAATTATCTAGAAGTAGGCAAATTATCAAAACATCTGACTCCTAATGAACGAAAGCAGATTGTTCAGCGTAGTACCCGATTTTCTTGGATTGGGGGTTACCTATTTCATACAGGGGCAGACATGCACATCAGGAGATGCGTCCGTGAGGATGAAATTTTTGATATTTTGAAAGCCTGTCATGACGGACCGTGTGGTGGACATTTCGCAGATCGAAGAACTGGTCACAAAGTCCTACAAACAGGATATTATTGGCCCACAATCTTCAAAGATGCAAAGAAATTTGTTCAAGCTTGTGACAATTGTCAAAGAACAGGACGCCCTGGAGAGTCCGACGAGATGCCCCTGAACCCACAGCTAGTTATTGAACCATTTGAACATTGGGCGCTTTATTTTGTGGGTCCAATCAATCCATCATCGAACCAGAAAACATACATTTTGGTAGCCACAAAATATGTCACCAAATGGGTTGAAGCAGAGGCATTGCCGAGAGCTACAGAGGATTCTGTCATTCAGTTCCTGTTCCACATATTTGTACGATATGGCCTCCCAAGAGACATAATCACGGATGGAGGACCACAATTTGCTGGTAATAAAATTGCTGCAACATTGAAAAACTATCATATTCAGCACAAAATTACCTCTCCATATCACCCGCAGGCAAATGGCCAAGTAGAGAGTACAAATAAAGTAATAGAAGCGAAACTGAAAAAAACCATTGCATCACACAAACATGATTGAGCTAAAAGATTGCCTGAAGCCTTGTGGGCATACAGAACAACATGGAGAAGCACTACTGGTTATTCACCATATCAACTAGTATTTGGAAAGGAACCCATCTTTCCAATAGAATTCGAAATACAGACCTTGCGCACAGCACAAGAAGTCGGTCTAGATTTAAATGAGGCCCAGATTAATAGACTACAGCAGATTAACGAGCTGGATGGAATCAGGCTCTCTACTCTTCAACATACCGCATTGATCCAACAACAGAGAACCAAATGGCATGACGCCCTCATCAAAAAGAAAGTCTTCCACGAAAGAGAATGGCCACTCCTATAAGATTCTAGGTTTTAGGAGTTTATGGGGAAACTCCAGGCTCGCTGGCTAAGACCATATGAGATCCAAAAAGTACATGATAATGGTACCATTACTTTAACCACCATTGATGGATCGGGACATACCTTTAAGGCAAACGACCACCGAGTTCGATTATACCGCAAACCACTCACTTGGGAATCCTTCTACCAGCAACTCCGCGAAGACTCTGACATGCAAATTATGGTTGAGGAAGAGAAATATTCCTCACCTTTGGTTCATTAAGTGGTTTGATCGCTTTTACATTTTGTACATAATTCTTTTATTTTGTTTTTGTAAATTACTTTCTGTACATATTTCTGCATTTCTGCAACTTTTGCATTTTGTTGTTCCTTTTGGAAGGAACAACGTTTTCACCACTTTGCTGTTCCTTTTTGAAGGAACAACACTTCTGCATTTTGTTGTTCCTTTCCGAAGGAACAACATTTCCGCCATTTTGCTATTCCTTTCCGAAGGAACAACACTTTCATGTTTTTTTGTTCCTTTCCGAAGGAACAACACTTTTACGTTTTGTTGTTCCTTTCCGAAGGAACAACACTTCTGCATTTTTTTTGTTCCTTTCCGAAGGAACAACACTTTCATTTTTCTGCTATTCCTTTCCGAAGGAACAACACTTTCATTTTCTGCTGTTCCTTTCCGAAGGAACAACACTTTCATTTTCTGCTGTTCCTTTCCAAAGGAACAACACTTTCGTTTTCTGCTATCCCTTTTTGAAGGAACAACACTTTCATTTTTTGCTGTTCCTTTCCGAAGGAACAACACTTTCATTTTCTGTTGTTCCTTTTCGAAGGAATAACACTTCAACATTTTCACATTTTTTTTGTGTTTGCGCCTGTTTTCTTTGTTGTTCCAATTAAGGGACAGCTGTTGTTCCTCTCAATGAACAACAATTTCGAGTTTCTTTTTGCGATTTTGTGTGCAGTCGTTGTTCTATCTTTTTAGAGTGCATTTTCTCCTTTGTGTGTTTTATCATTTAAACCATTTTTGAAAGTCATGGTCATTTAAAGCACAGCTATACATCTATGCAATGAATACAAAAACTAGAGGATACCGAAATTAGCAAATTACATAAAAAAATCCATTATCTTTAGAAGAAAGTGCTTTGAATTGATAAGAGAAAAGAGGAGAGGACACAACTATTGATCACCTTGCTATCATTATTCTACTAATATCGATATGATTGATTATTTTTATCATGATGGTTCTTTCTAAATCCCCATAATTCTCTTTGATCATTATTATTGAATAAGAATAAGGGCATATTTTTTTTCTATTGAGATGTTAAGACTTCTTCCACCATCCCTACTCTTAAGGAGTGTTGAACCACCCTCTGTATATAAATAGGAAAAGTGCTATATAAAAGAAAAAAGAAGAAAAAGAAAAATGTTTATATGATTGCTAACATGATTTGTCAGATGAAGGATAGGGGGTCTCATCAAGAGCCAGCCTACCATGATCATAAGGAAGAAAGTGAAGTGGCATTCCCACTATGGCCACCACACCAGGGATATGATCCAAAAGGCACATCAGAAAAAAAATAAAGAGTCCTTGGAACAAGAGTTCTCATCATGAGCCGGCCTGCCCACCTTTCACTCCTTCCTGGTGAATGGCATTATGATTCATCTGGTTACCAAGCCATCATAATGGCCTCCATTCTGACATTGCACAACACTTTCCTAGGCATACACAAAGGATTATGGTTCCAAGGGTGAAATAAATAAATTTGTCAAGGTTATGGACACCTATGGGCAAAAGTGCTCTGTTGATGGTATTGAAGTCATATTTCTTATACACCAATAGCAATTATACAACCCTTCTTCTTATATCTTTATAAATCATTCAAATGAGATTATGTATATAACCCTTCCGAACCTTTGAAACATGAAAATCAATTACACATCAATTATGATGGAAAAAGTTGATAATGACCGCATCGGACCTTTTGTGCACGTCAGCTGTCCTATCCTCCAATTCTCGCATCATATCACGGCACTTCCTTATTTATTAAGCGATTCTATTCTACGCCTTGATTTCGGTAATCCGCTCGTTGCTGTAAACATGGCATTCCTATATACGCTGTTCCTTAATGACTTTGTACCATGGCAGTTCAGCACGCTGCTCTTTCATTTGACGGCTGAGGTCGGCCTATCACATTGTGGGGGGGGGGACATAGGTAATCCCCATAATTCACTGACATACATGTTAGCTCATCAATTGGAAGAATTAATGACTTGGGAATAGTAATGCTTAACGATATTTTGTTTTCCAATGTGCATGGCCTGTTACTTCGAAGTTATTTCCGTGTTTCGCTCTGCAAAAATTAGTAGTAAGTTTGAAATTCGAACAACTTGCTGTTCCGACATCTTCTCTGTGCTTTTCTAACAGCCAGCTAAAATTTGAACAGCCTATTGTTCCATTATTGTCTTTGTGTTTTTACAGTGTGCTAACCATGGGAGGAAGATCAATTTGCAGGGAGCCACAGGTATTGATAGTTTCCAATGCCGCACGAGAGATCCTAGCAAGAGCAGGATGGCTAGTTTATCTTAACCGCATACAACAATCCAACGAAACGGTGGCAATTGAGTTTTTATAGAACCTGCATGAACATTATTCCATGGTGAGAGGAAAATAGATAGCAGTCACTGACGACATAATTGTAGAAGTTTCAGGACTGCCAACCACGGGATCTGTGTGGACTCTAAAAAAGGTGAGATTGCGGGACGCCATGAAAATCTTCCAGGATGAAGGGCAGAACTTGACTGTAAAAGGGAAGGGACTTTTACCGACAACCTTGGGAGAGCCATGGGCAGAATTGGAAAGAATTATCTAGAGCTACATCACTTGTGATGGCAAGAAAGACGTGGTAAGACCACGACATCTTAAACTTTTAGCTGTGTTAAAACAAAAGTGCACTGTGAATTTGCTTGTGTTTTTAAATTCTTTATTGCATGATGTCGCCCGAAGCATGAAGAAGTCTCACCACTTAGAATCGGTAGTAAGTCACCATGGCTTAATACGACTGATAGTCAGTCATGGCCTTGCCCAACAACAGAGCAGTTGGGAGGAACTGAATTTTGCAATAGACAGAGGACTGACCTTGCTAGCCCCAAAACAGAAACATGATACCGGTTCATCAAGCAGACCTCTGAAACGAAGGAAATCTGTTAGACTGGAAAGAATCAAGGGAATGCTGAGGAATCGCTAGGAAGACAGTGGTCAACCTGTAGAAATACATGATTTTGGAGACGAAGAACCCCCACAACTGGAAGGTGGGGAGAACAAAGAAGAATTGGAGGAGAATGACAAGGAACCGGAGGAAGAGACTGAACAATCCGGTCAGGAGGAAGAGGAAGTAGAGCAACGCAGTGGAAGTCCACTACAAAACCCACCAAGAAGATGAGTTGGTGCAGATTCTGGCCAATATGGGCGAATATGCCCAAGCTCATAGCCCACTTAACCCCAACATCATAGAAGGACTGCAGGAGCACTCTGTTCATGGAAAAAGTGCATCTGAAGAACTGTGTGATGAAGAAGAAAGATTGCAGGAGCACTCTGTTCATGACAAAAGTGCGTCCGAAGAACTATGTGATGAAGATAAAGGAGAAGAGGATCCCTCTGCTCATGATTAGAGTGTATCCGGGAAGAAGAATGATGAAGGAGAAGAGGATCACTCTGCTCATGATGAGAGTATATCCGGGAAAGAGAATGATGTAGAAGAAGAGGAAAAATCTGTTCTTAGTCAGAATACGCCAGAGGAATTTCATGATGAAGAGGAGGTAGAGGAAGAAGCTGCTCAGGAAATAGCAGAGCAAGCTAGGGTTTCTACCCCTGAACAACTGGATCAACATAGCACTGAAGAAGTACCCCGAGAAGAAAATAAGGCAATTGGCCAAGACGAAGGCAGAGCACTTGAGGTAGAAATTCTAGGCCCGAGAAAACGAACAGCTGTTCCTTCCAAAAAAACTGAGGAAATTAAAAAATTGCAAAAGCAACAACAAAGATTTCTTAGCATGATTAAGCAACTTCGGCAACAAACAAGGGTTTTGAAAATGAGGAAGAAGACAAAAGGGAACTCTGTCATAAAGCATACAAATTCTCAGACAAAACCCCTTAAGAAAAAGATTAAGAAGACTCACGACTAGCTTGCCATTCAAAACCGAAAGGAACAACACCCGGTTGTTGCCCATGTCGAAGTACAAACAAATGATATATCAGCCTGTGACAAGGAAATTCAGACAGAGGCACCGTCCTCTAAGGAAATTCAAACCATAAATACGAGACGATGTAATAAGAAGATTCAAGTAAATCTCCCGCTTACAACTACTATGTGGGATAGTGACTCGAGGACAGTAACTCTGCGAAAGGACTTGGTGCAAGCCCAACAAGCAGTAGAGAAACTTACAGAGCAGACTGTCTCTCGAGAAAAGTATGAAAAATTACAACAGCAGCTGAGGGACGTTAACTTATCCGAAAGCCAGGCCTTCGAAGGATGGCAAAAGGAAGAAGAAAGAGTCAAAAAGGTAACTCATAGACTAGATATAGTCATCAAACAAATGGATACCCTATGCTCTTTGTACACTGACGTTCTAGCGTGTAGGGCACCTGCTAGGAATTATGCTTTGTTTTTAATGGAAAGATATTTACAATTGAAAATTAAAGCTGTTAAAGTAGGAGTCCCTATAGAAATAAACACTATTGATGACTTCATAAATTTTTGTAAGCACTATGGGGAGAAAGTTCAGCGCCTGTTATGTGAATTCTATTTGCACAATCTGGTATTAGATGGAGAAACAAATCAGAACCCTGGCCCTTTTGTGGGAGATGTCCAACTACAGGCATTTATTTCTTTTGGTGTTAATCAAATAAAGTGGCTTAAAGCCTATAATGTCTTTCAAAGACAGGGAAATGGATTAGACTTATGGGCGAGAGGAGAACCTAGAGACCCACAGCAATTATGGAATAAACATAGGAGCCTAATGAGAACTAAGGGAGTGATCGAAGCATTGGGACCTATCCACATAGCAGTCATATGGCAAGGGATAGAATATTTCTTTACCATCAAAGACCCTGCCATAATAGTAGCCAAGTTTCGATATCATACTTCTAATCCGAACATCCAAAACTGAGAACCATTTAATTATGAGAACTTTAAGCTAGCTGCTAACTGCCTAAGTCTCTATGGTGACCTCATTTTGAGAGAAGGACCATCTTGGTTAGGCTGTAGATTCAGAAGTCCAATTATTTGGCATACTGCACCAGGATATCAAGCCTTATATGAAATTCCTGAAGGACAGATAGGACATTTCTTTGAATTCCTAGCTAGCAATCATGGTTGTAGACCACCTCATGAAATCCCTTCTCTAGCCTATTCCCTCACTGCCTTGCATGTCAATTATAATGTTTTCATGAGGGCATGAAAAAGGGTAAGCAGGGGGGTGTGTTGAGCCCTAGAGAAGGTATGTAATTACCACTCACTTTTTCATCTTTTCCTTGAATTCATCACTTCTTTACATTATGAAATAAGCATATTGCAAAAGATTATGATAGAATCTAGAAGAATTGTATGCAACGTAAAATGACTAATAATTACCCTTTTCCTATGCAGAAAAAGGAGAAAATAGAAGATCGCCATTCTAAAGGAAAAGACAAGACAAGGTTAACTATTTTCCCTTTGACATGGAACCGCATTCAAACAAGGCAATCCACATTGGAGTGTATCAGCCAGGAAAAGTAAAAGGAGATACCAAATCGGCGCAAGAGGACAAAGAGATAACTGAGAGCTAACAGTTTGGCGAATCCCTCAGGATCCTTTGATCCTGAGGGATCGCTACCTTAACGATTCTCTGTATCATTGATATCTCCGCTCAACTGCTATAAGAAGAGGCAGCATTGCTAGCCCAAGGGAGGAAACTATTGTTGTTTTATGAAACTTGTTGTTGTAATTGGAAATTTGATCATCGACTCTCTCTAAGAGCGATACTGTAACTCTGTTTTGATGCGTAATATATAACTTTGGTTGCTATTCCATCTTTGATTCTAGAGTAATCTTAAGCAATGTGTCCCTGGAGGCTAAGGGAGTGGCCTTAGTGGAACACTTGCTCCTATACCATTATTTTTGATTCGTGTGTGGTTTGATTTCTTTTATGCACTCTGTTCAATAATCTGATGCTCCATACTATTTTACATATCGGTTCTGTTATATTTAGTTTCTACTTGAATAAGTAATGTTATTCTCTGCAACAGGAATGTTATGCTATTCATTCTAACTTTATATCGCATCAATGTTCCTTTAACAATTGATATTATCATATAACATTGTTGTTTGATTACAGAGTAACAGTGTTGTATATTCATAAATCGGTATTACTGTATTTATCTATGGTTTACTCTTAAACGTGATTGTTGTTCATTTGGGATTGTTGTTCCATCGTGATCATAATTGCTGTTCCTTTACAACCGTGATTCATACTTGTTATATCAGAGCTCAGATTGTTGTTCCTTTTAATATAGGAGTGTCGTGTGTAATATTTGATCTGGTTTGTTGTACATTTACATTTGATTTAAGTTGTTGTTCCATATTTCATTTCCATTAGTTTGCTGTCCTATTTCCGTTTGTTGTTCAAATCATTTCTAAAGTAAAGATTGTTACTCAATTCCTGTAGGATACAGTTATTGCTTCATTCATTTCTGTAGGTTAAGGTTTTGCTATTCAATCCTATTAAATAGATTAGTCATTGTTCCATTTCTTGTCATTTGAATTATCATTGCTTTGGTGTGCAGAACGATCTGAAACTATAGTGAACATTGACATATGTTGTCCAGTTCCCAAATTGATGATCTTTTCCTTGATTGCTTTTTAATTGCATCAGTTTACAAAGGGAAGAGTTACCACTACTGTACCCTTGACTATAAAATTGCTATAGCTTTTTGAGTGCATGATTTCAGTTTTAAGTTCCTTTCTGAAAGTAGATTTTATTCCAAGCATCTGTTTACTCTTGTATTTAAAGCACTATACTACTAGCATTACTCTGACAAATGACCACCTCAAACTGAGTACACTCTTTGAAATAATGAATAGTTCCTGGATTGATAATTAATGTAGGCTAAATAGAGGTGAAAAAGACCCTTTTTACTGCTCGACACTTGGTTAGTCCAACTAGCCACAAAGATGAAAAGGAGAGTATCTGCGAAAACATAATGCTGTCCTATAACAGTTTCAGGATAGTCAATCCATGTTGAACATAATGTTCTCCCTTTAGGCTCCTATGATGTACTAATAGGGATGGATTGGCTGGAAGGGCATTGGTCCCTAGTTGACTGTAAAAAGAAATTCGTAAGTTATCTCATGGAATCAAGACAAAGAAAAGAAATACAAGGGATCATGAAAAATATTAAGCTACCCCCTATTTCCGCCAAACAGTTGGTAAGATGTATTAGGAAGGGTTGTTAGCTTTATGTCGTTCAAGTAGGATATACCAATTGAAAGAGTAAGATGACCTCCCTGGAAGATATCCCTACAGTCCAAGACTTTAGGTTGTATTTCCTGAATCCATTATGGGTTTGCCACCCAAGCGTGACATTGATTTCACCATTGAATTGATACTAGGAGCAGCTCCTATTTCAAGAGCTCCTTACCGTATGAGTATCCCTGAGCTAACATAACTCAAAATGCAGCTTCAGGAACTTCTGGATAAAGGATACATACGCCCCAGTGTATCCCCTTGGGGAGCCCCTGTGTTGTTTGTGCGAAAGAAGGACAGAACCTTGAGGTTATGCATTGATTATCGTCAGTTAAATAAACTGACTGTCAAAAATAAATATCCCTTACCACGCATTGACGATATTTTTGACCAAGTGCAGGGAGCAAGTGTATTCTCAAAAATTGACCTGAGGTCCAGCTACCACCAGATAAGGATAAAGGAGGAAGACATTTTCAAAACTGCATTTCGCACTCGTTACGGCCACTACGAGTTCGTAGTATTTCCTTTTGGCCTTACTAATGCTCCAGCTACTTTTATGAGTCTAATGCATAGTATTTTTAGCCATTTTTAGATAAATTTGTGTTGATTTTCATTGATGATATACTGATTTATTCTAAGAACCGAGAGGAGCATGAAAAGCACTTGAAAATAGTATTGCATATTTTGAGGGATAATCAGCTATATGCTAAGTATAGCAAGTGCAACTTTTTCAAAAGTGAAATACAGTACCTGGGTCATGTGATTTCGGCCAAGCGAATAGCGATGGATCTAGAAAAGATCAAGAATATTATGGACTGGACCACCCCGAAGAATGTTGCTGACATTAGTTCCTTTTGGGCCTAGCTAGCTACTACAGTCGATTCATTAAAGGTCTTTCAAGAATAACCTTTCATATGACCTCTCTACAGAAAAATGGACGTACCTTTCGATGCACAGCATAATGTCAACAAATTTTTTAGTAGTTAAAACAATTACTTACTACTGCCCCTGTCCTAAAAGTAGCAGGTCCAAAAAAGTCCTTTTCTGGTCTACACGGATGTAGGCAAGGAGGGTGTCGACGAGGTACTAGCTCAGGAAGGAAAATTTATAGCCTATGAATCACGCAAATTAAAAGAATATGAACAATGATATTCTAATTATTATCTCGAATTGACAGCAGTAGTGCATGCTCTCAAAATGCGGCGACACTACCTCCTAGGGAAGAAATTTATGCTGCTAACCGATCATAGTAGCCTTACTAATTTCTTTAACCTGTCTAGTTTGAACGCTCGACAGGCCAAGTGGACCGCATTCTTAAGTGAATTCGACTTCGATATGAAGCACCTTAAAGGGAAGGAAAACCGAGTGGCAGATGCTCTAAGCATAAAATTACATTGAATTTATGAAGTTCAATATAATCAAGTACGATCTAATCTGTCGGATGTCATCAGAGAAGCATCTCTCAAAGACCCCGAATATGCCTTTCTTTGGCAGCAAGCCTCGGAAGCTCAAGAAAAAGTGGAACAATCAGATTATGGTATTAATCTTGACAAAATGTTAACATTTAGAAACATAATATATATTCCTAACCAGAATTCTTTCAAGCAATTATTATTGGATGAGTTCCATAGGAAGCCTTACGCCGCTCACCCGGGATACCAAAAACTGTTTTCTGTTATCAAAAATAATTATTTTTGGCCATGTTGAAGGAAGGATGTGGCTGAGTATCTATCCAAATAATTAGAATGGCAGTTGGTGAAGGCAAAACATCAGCATCCCGCCGGTCTGTTGCAACCATTACCCATTCCTGAGTGGAAATGGGAGACAATCACCCTAGACTTTACCACTGGGTTACCTCATACTAAGAAGCAGCACAAATCAATCATGGTAGTGGTGGACAATCTGAGCACAATGAATCATTTCATACCCTTGAAGTCCACCCACAAGACATGGAGATCGTAGACATATTTATGAGGGAGATCTTCCCGCTGCATGGGATACCCCGGGTAGTAATCTCTGATAGGGATGTAAAATTCACATCCACGTTCTGGAAAACCCTCTTCTCTAGATTGGGTACCTAGATTCAGTTTAGTATGGCTTACCACCCATAGACAAATGGCCAAATAGAGAGGGTAAATCAAGTTTTGGAGGACATGTTGAGAATGTTATGCAGCAACTGCAGAAGTGGGAGGACTACCTCCACCTGGTGGAGTTTGCCTACAACAACGGTTACCTTGACTCCCTGGGCATGAGCCCTTTTGAAGTATTATATGGGATAAAGTGTAGGGTACCCACAAATTGGAATAGCCCCAATAATAGATTAACACTAGGTCCTTCTATGTTAGTTGAAATGGAGGACATAGTTAAAAAGGTCCGTAGGAATTTAAAAGCTGCCCAGGATAGGAAAAATATTTATGTGGATAAGAAGAGATCTCACAAGGAATTTCAGTTGGGGGATCATGTATATCTGAAAGTCAAACCCCAGAAAAGTACCTTGCAGTGGAAAGGTTGTGCTAAATTGGCACCTCGGTATTGTGGACCATTTCAAATCCTGGAACGGATTGGACCCGTAGCATACAAGCTAGCACTCCCAGGCCATATCTGAGTCCACAACGTTTTTCATGTCTCTTTGTTAAAAAAATATGTGTATGGCCCTTGACATATTATCAATTGGGAGAATATACATTTATTAAGAGAATAGAAAAAATAACTTATAAATTATTGTTTTAAAAATTTCTGACAATAGGTTATATTTGTGTAGGTCGAACCCAAGGGAGAATTTCTGGCAAAGCCTCTTCGTATCCTCAATCAGAGAGAAACCATCTTGCGGAAAGGAGACATCACCAAGGTTAAAGTGAAGTGGAAGAACTTCGGCCTAGATGAGGCTACTTGGGAAGAGGAGGAAGCTATGTAGAAAGCCTATCTGACACTGTTTGCCTAAAAGGACCACCAGGGATGGTGTTCCTCTCAAGGGGAGGGAGCTGTAACACCCAATGATGCACCGACATTTACGTATTACCAAGTTTTACTAATTACTATCAATTTTTATTCTGTTGTAACCTGGATTGTTAAAGAATTAGGCTGAAAAGACATAACTTATTTTTTTAATTATTAATTAAAACAAATTGATCAGTTTGTAAAAGAACTAAAGAATCAGTTAAATAACTCCTGAAACAGTTACAAGCAGTTGCCCATCTTTTCCTTCAAAAAGAAAATGACAGAACCCTGGGGGGGTTGGAAAAAAAGAAGAAGAAGGGCTACGATGTGGATAAACTTCCTTGAGCTGGACGAATTAGCCAATGGGAAGAGATTGTAGATAACAGTTGAAGGGTACGATACTTGAGGCTGGACACAGTCCTGACACCTAATGTACCAAACTGCCTTTATCCACTGCCAGGAGTTGGAAGAGCTCGGAGGGGGATTTTGGACATAATTTCCAGATCCGTGGCTGGGTGGTGAGGCCTTCCAGACAAAGGAAATACTTGCATGTTTATAATTACAACAGGAAAAACAGATAAGTAGATCACTAGTAAGAAAATATTATTTGTTTTATTATCATGTAGTTAACAATTAACATGCAATTCAATTATTGGTTGTCATTGAAAGTTAATAAGTATATTCTTCTTTCCGCTATATTCCTAGCATATTCAAATATTTGCAGAGATTGATGCATAACATGAGTAATGACATTAAGGAATATTTAACCACTATAGAGTAACAGAAAAATGCAACAACTATCTAGAGCAATAAGTATAGTAATGAATTACAGTAGAAAGAGTAATTTTCCTTTTACTTTCTGAATACAAATTGTCTTACTAAAATTCAGAGCTCACTGAATAATGGAGCCATACTAGGCATTCTGTCAGCTATATAAATTCATAAGTATTTCCTTATTTTAACCGAATTAGGAAAACAAAAAAACAAATGATAGAGACATTGAAATCTCATTCAAAGAGTAAAAGAAAAGGAAAATAACATGTGAAGTTCGTATGACTCCCAGTTGGGTTCTGAGAAGAACCCCCCCCAAGCCTATTACCCATGATAAACCTCATCTTGAACATACAAAGATTGCTATTCTGGAACTGTAGCGGGAAGAAAAGAGATAGTCATAATTTAAATTATAAAAATTAGACATTGAGTAGCCGTGGGCCGAATGTAGAATTTCAAGCGGCCAACCCAACCCTAGGGAACAAACCCTGACCACAAAACTTTACAAACATGAAATAGAGTGCTTATGAAATGGCATGACCACAACTAAGCCATTGATTAAAACTATGTATCTGGAGACCCCCATAAAACCCTTATTGACAGTTCAAAATTAGTTAATATCGTGTTTACGGCCGGGTTCATCAATTACCCATCAGTCTTTAGTAATTAAAAATGCAGCTGTAGATTTCTAGCTGGCAACAAACCTTAAAATTCTAATGCAATAAAATAACATAGTCCCTCAAGTAATGAGGCCTGTTGCCTGAAACTTAATCGCTAGGACAAGCCTAAGGGGTACCGACCTGAAATCGAAGACAATGATTGTCGTAAGAGAGGGGTTTCATTCTGAATCCTCCTTTGAACATAGATATACATACCATAACCTAAATGTACCTGTGAACTAGAAACACCATGGATTAAGCACGGAAATCAAATCAAAAGGAAGAAGTTAGCAGTGATGTACATGAGCAGAGAACACATTTACCTGAGAGAGGTTGTCAAGCGATGGAAGACAAAGTATACCTGACAGAGCACAGTGTTGTCATTAGGGGTTCTCAAGATAAAATAAAACCTTTGGAAGTCATCCTTAACACCGTAACAGTTACCTATGGTTTGCAAAGCAAACCCAACGCGTCCTTGGGTGCAGAGATTCCAGTGATCGACAGTCCTACCTACTACAAGAGCTGAGGAGAGTGAATTAGAACTATGTATCAAGTAAACAAGGATTAAAAGGAAAACTACCAGATGAGATTCGGGGTGCCCAGGTCATTTCCACCATACCTGTGAGCCTGTAGAGGTGGTCATGGTGGGAAGCTGTGCCATATAGCTATCTGGGTCACCCTCTGTCTTAGAGTCGAACCCAAACATCATCGCATAACCCAAATGACCCCTAACCTTGCTGCAAATTGCATTATTCTTCAGGTTATTGCCTCAAGCCATTGAGAACATGTATTTTCACTAATCCAATGGTGAGGATGGGACTAGATGTCAGGGTCGAGATTTTTCCAGCCAATCACATCAACATTAAAATGAATACTGCAGTGTCATTCAACAGACCTCGGGTCCCCTCCTCTTTAATGGAGAGGTGTTATTGGATGTATGCCAGCGAGGTAGAATTTAATGCAAAGGGGTAACTGTACTCCTAGGTGTTAACACCTACACCACCAGCTAACCCCAGAGTATCACTTTAATTTAAACAGTATAATGACAAGGAAATGTTTTATTTATTTATATATATAGTTTCGTTTTGTATGTTAGTTTGTTACAAATGGTATCAGAGTGACAAGTTCGCACACTGAGACTTATGGGATCAATATAAACATAACATATATGAATAGAAAAAAACACAAAATATAGAATATGTTTGTATATAAATCTGTAACACATAACTGAGTAAGTGTGAATGTGCACATAGAGACAGAGATATACACACTAAAGGAAGAAATGCAAAGGAGTTCCGGAACATTAAACCAGCCAGAAGCAACGTATGTAGGGACTAACCCAGACATATGGATACAACTTGGAGAGGAGTCTCGCCAAGCCAATGTTGCTCTACTAGAAACAGTTCAACAATTATATGCAGAGATGACCAATTTAAGGACAGACAACGAACAACTGAGGCGGGAACAAGAAAGAATTCTCAAAAGTCTATCTAACCGACAAAATCAATGAGGACTGGATCCCAACGCGGAGGATAGGGAAAGGACTCCAACAACCCACCATGGTGAAGATAACACAGAATCAGCCGAAGGCCACGGAGAAGATGAGGAAGGACATTTAGATAACGTTTTCGACTAGCGTAAAACCAAGAAATCGAAAATGGAATTACAGGGTGAATTTAAAAAGATAAAACCGTCACTCTTTGAAGGAGAATATGAGGAAGCAGTTGAAGCTTGATTAATCAACATGAGAAAGTACTTTCAGATTTATGACTACACCGAGAAACTTAAAGCTCGGCTGGCAGTTTATCAACTAAGGGGTAAGGCCACCCTCTGGTGGTAGGAAATCAAAAATATGCGAAAAATTGATGAGGAACAGGTTAAGTGGAAAGAATTTCATAATAATTTCAAGGATAAGTATCTAACAGAGCTGTACTATGATGAGAAGGCAAAGGAATTCCATGAATTAAGGTTGGGAACCTTGACCATGGATGAGTACGTGAAGCGATTTACTTCCTTATTACTATACATTCTATATATGCAAGAAGAAAAAGCCAAAACTCAATGATTTATTAGTAGCCTGCCTAATTTTATGAAGGAAAAATTAGAATTTGACTACCTGAGGACAATGGATGATGCAGTCCGAAAAGCCCTTATTTATTACCAGCAAATGAGACAGAAGAATGAAGGGTCCAAAGGGGTAATAAGCAGAAAGGGAAGGAATTTACCCTCAAGCAGACCAATAAAGAACACTAATGGCAAGAATATTCAGCAAAGGACATTTAGCAAATTCCCATGGAACCAGCCAAAAGTTACAGCCTACACTGAGAATAGACAATCAGAGGGAGTCAATAAACCTGTAAATGACCAGCAACCAAAACAAACCCTGCAATGTTGGGGATGTGGAGAATCCCATTATTATAAAAATTGCCCACACAGGGCCAGAACAGAACAACTTTCAAATATGCAAGAGGCCTCCACAGTTGGAGACGTAGCAAGAAGCATGCCTAGAATTAACGCTGCTCTGGATGATCATCAAGCAGAATACTAGCCTACCATGATCGAATGTGAAGGTATGATTGCTGATCAACCTGTTTCTGTTTTGTTTGATCTGGGTGCTAGCTTAAGCTATGTAAGTCCTAAAGTGGTAGAGAAATTCTAGCTGCAAAGCAGCAAGTTTAAGAAACCTTGGTTAGTCCAACTAGCCACACGGACGAAA
Source organism: Pinus tabuliformis (assembly GCA_031772625.1). NCBI lineage: Eukaryota > Viridiplantae > Streptophyta > Pinopsida > Pinales > Pinaceae > Pinus > Pinus tabuliformis. The sequence continues at coordinate 85,218,360 of CM062818.1, forward strand.
AGGAGAGTATCTATGAAAACAGAATGTTGTCCTATAACAGTTTCAGGACAATCAATCCATGTTGACCTTAATGTGCTCCCTTTAGGCTCCAATGATGTACTAAAATGGATGGATTGGCTGGAAGGGTGTTGGTCCCCAGTTGACTGTAAAAAGAAATTTGTAAGTTATCTCACAAAGTTAGGACAGAGAAGAAATATAAGGGCTACCACCAGATAAGGATAAAGGAGCAAGACATTTGCAAAACTGCATTTTGCACTCGTTACGGCCACTACGAGTTCGTAGTATTTCCTTTTGGCCTTACTAATGCTCCAACTACTTTTATGAGTCTGATGCATAGTATTTTTCAATCATTTATAGATAAATTTGTGCTAATTTTCATTCATGATATATTGATTTATTCTAAGAACTGGGAGGAGCATGAAAAGCACTTGAAAATAGTATTGCATATTTTGAGTAATAATCAGCTCTATGCTAATTATAGCAAGTGCGAATTTTTCAAAAGTCAAATACAGTACTTGGGTCATATGATTTTAGCTGAGGAAATAGTGGTGGATCTAGAAAAGATCAAGACTATTATGGAATGCACCACCCCGAAGAATGTTGCTGACATTAGATCCTTTTTGGGCCTCGCTGGCTACTACCATCGATTCATTAAAGGTTTTTCAAAAATAGCCTTTCCTATGACCTCTCTACAGAAAAAGGGACGTACCTTCCGGTGGACAGTGGAATGTCAGCAAAGTTTTGAGCAGTTAAAACAGTTACTTACTACTGCCCCTGTCCTAAAAGTAGCAGGTCCAGAAAAGTCCTTTGTGGTCTACACGGATGCAAGCAAGGAGGGTGTTGGCAGGGTACTAACTTAGGAAGGGAAATTTATAGTCTATGAATCACACAAATTAAAAGAATATGAACAACGATATTCTGATTATTATCTCGAATTGACAGCAGTTGTGCATGCACTCAAAATGTGGTGAGACTACCTCCCAGGGAAGAAATTTTTTCTGCTAACCGATCATAGCAACCTTACTAATTTCTTTAACCAGTCTAGTTTGAATGCTTGAGAGGCTAGGTGGACTGCATTCTTGAGTGAATTCGACTTCGATATAAAGCACCTTAAAGGAAAGGAAAATCGAGTGGCCGATGCTCTAAGCATAAAATTACATTGCATTTATGAAGTGCAATATAAGCCAAGTACGATCTAATCTACCGGATGTCATCAGAGAAGCATCTCTCAAAGACCTCGAATATGCCTTTCTTTGGCAGCAAGCCTCAAAGCTAAGGAAAAAGGGGAACATTCGGATTATGGAATTAATTTTGATAAAATGTTAACAGTCAGAAACAGAATATATATTCCTAACTAGAATTCTGTCAAGCAATTATTATTGGATGAGTTCCATAGGAAACCTTACAACGCTCACCCAGGATACCAAAAACTGTTTTCTGCTATCAAAAAGAGTTATTTCTAGCTAGGTTTAAGGAAGGATGTGGCTGAGTATCTATCCAAATGCTTAGAATGCCAATTGGTGAAGGCAAAACATCAGCATCGTGCCAGTCTGTTGCAACCATTACCCATTCCTGAGTGGAAATGGGAGACGATCACCCTAGACTTTATCACCAGGTTACCTCATACTAAGAAGCAGCACGACTCAATCATGGTAGTGGTGGACAAGCTAAGAAAAAATACACATTTCATACCTGTGAAGTCCACCTACAAGATGGTGGAGATCGCAAACATATTTATGAGGGAGATCTTCTGGCTGCACAGGATACCCTAGGTAGTAATCTCTGATAGGGATGTAAAATTGACATCCACGTTCTAGAAAACCCTATTCTCTGGATTGGGTACCTATATTTAGTTTAGTACGTCATACCAGCCACAGATGGATGCCCAAACAAAGAGGGTAAATCAGGTTCTGGAGGAGATGTTGAGAATATTTGTTATGCACCAACCGCAGAAGTGGGAGGACTACCTCCACCTGGTGGAGTTTTCCTACAACAACGGTTACCACGAATCCCTGGGCATGAGACCTTTTGAAGTATTATATGGGAGAAAGTGCAGGGTACCCATAGATTGGAATAGCCTCGATAATAGATTAACATTGGGTCTTGATATGTTAGCTGAAATGGAGGACACAGTTAAAAAGGTTTGTAGCAATTTAAATGCCGCCCAGGATAGGCAAAAGATTTATGCGAATAAGAAGAGATCTCACAAGGAATTTCAGCTAGGGGATCATGTATATCTGAAAGTTAGACCCCAGAAAAGTACCTTGCAGTGGAAAGGTTGTGCTAAATTGGCACCCTAGTACCGTGGACCATTTCAAATCATAGAACGGATTGGACCTATAGCATACAAGCTAGCACTCCCAACCAATAGCTGAGTCGATAACATTCTTCATGTCTCTTTGTTAAAAAAATATGCGTACGACCCTCGACATATTATTAATTGGGAGAATATATATTTAATAAGAGAATAGAAACAATAACTTATAAATTACTGTTTTGAAAATTTCTGACAACATGTTATATTTGTGAAGGTCGAACCCGAGGAAGAATTTCTGGAAGAGCTTCTTCGTATCCTCGATCAGAGAGAAACCATCTTATGGAAATGAGCCATCACCCATGTTAAAGTGCAAGGGAATCACTTCAGCCCGGAAGAGGCTACTTGGGAAGAGGAGGAAGCTATGCAGAAAGCCTATTCGACAATGTTTTCCTGAAAGGACCACCAGGGACGTTGTTCCTCTCAAGGGGAGGGAGCTATAACACCCAATGATGCACCGACATTTACGTATTACCAAGTTTTACTAATTACTGTCAATTTTTATTCTATTGTAACATAGATTGTTAAAGAATTAGGCTGAAAAGCCAGAACTTATGTTGTGAATTATCAATTAAAAGAAATTTATAAGTTTGTAAAGGAACTGAAGAATCAGTTAATAACTCATGAAACAGTTACAAGCCGTTGCCCAACTTTTCCTTCAAAAAGGAAAATGACAGAACCCTGGGGGGGTTGGAAAAAAAGAAGAAGAAGGGCTATTTTGTGGATAAACTTCCTTGAGCTAGACGAATTAGCCAGTGGGAAGAGATTGTGGATAATAGTCGAAGGGTACAAGACTTGAGGCTGGACACAGTCCTGATGCCTAATGTACCAGACTGCCTTTATCCACTGATAGGAGTTGGAAGAGCTCAGAGGGGGATTTTGGACATAATTGCCAGATCCGTGGCTAGGTGGTGAGGCCTTCCAGACAGAGGAAATACTTGCATGTTTATAATTACAGCAGGAAAAACAGATAAGTAGATCACTAGTAAGAAAAGATTATTTGTTTTATTATCATGTAGTTAAACAGTTAGCATGCAATTCAATTACTGGTTGTCATTGAAAGTTAATAAGTATATTCTGCTTTCCGCTATATTCCTAGCATATTTAGATATTTGCAGACATTGATGCATAACAGAAGTAATGACATTAAGGAATCTTTAACCACTGTAGAGTAACAAAAAAATGCATCAGCTATCTAAAGCAATAAGTGTAAGAATGAATTACAGTAGAAAGAGTAATTTTCCTTTTACTTTCTGAATACAAATTGTCTTACTAAAATTAAGAGTTCACTGAATAATGGAACCAGAGTAGGTATTCTGTCAGTTATAGAAATTCATAAGTATTTCCCTATTTTAACCGTATTAGGAAAACACACAAAAACAAATGGCAGAGACATTGAAATCTCATTCAAACAGTAAAAGAAAAGAAAAATAACCTGTGAAGGTTGTATGGCTCTCGGTTGGGTTCAAAGTCTTTGAGGTCAACAACTACCATTTTCAAAGTATCGACAACTTCTAGGGCATAGAGCCAATTTATGAGTGGCTGACACAATAACTAACATATAGTGCTGCTAATCCAAACGAATTGAATTTACTACAATCATTTCTTCCACAAAATTGTAAGAGAATGGTATTTACAAGTATCTTTGATTTAGCTAATAGCAAAATGTAGAAGTCTATGTGCTACTTAAAATTTGTGGGTCCACAAAGACTTTGAAAGCTCGAAGTCTTAAATCTTCGCTTAAAAGAAAAATTAAAAACAATGATATGTATTTTAATTTTAAAAAATAATGATGTAATAATATGTTAACCTGGGGCATGATTCTAGGTATTTTTATAATTAATTTGAATATGGTATAAAAATATGAAAGGTAGAAAATGAATTAACTTTCTGAATATATAATTTTTACTTATAAAAATTGTGTATAATTTTGAGAATTTTGAGTTTTCCTAATAATGATTTGTTATTTTTCATGCAAAATATAATGCATATTCATTTGTTAGTGCTAAGTTTGACTATCTAAATGACGGAATTGGGTTACAAAAAATTGTAAAATTGTAGAGAACATATGGTTCTTGTGCACACTTAACTTTTCAAAATTTATAATCTTTATTTTTTATATTTATGTTGATAGACATGTCTATTTTGGAATTTAACTTCTAGAGTTTTAATTTAAATATCAAAAATTACTAGATGGATGGTGGGGAGTATTTTTAATTGTATACACAAATCAAAGGCTCAAATTTATTTCCAAAGTAGATATCTTTGTTTGTCCTTTATTTAATTCATTAATAAAAAATATCATATAAACAAGTGTCACAGGAAATGAATCATGGCTTTTTGGGCATATGGTATTGATAAACCATGTTATTGAGCCATGGTATTGTAACAAATCCTGTTTATATATTAAGAACTCCATAACAAAGTGTGGTTGAAGTTCCATTATTAAGAATATTGTTACATAAAGTTATAATTTAATGAATTCTTATGGTTTTTAAAGTTTTAGCAACTTGAGATGTATGATAAAGTAAATGTTTAGATGTTTATTATCGATTGATGCCTATCAACATTTACCATCCATTCAATTTAAATGGTTGTGTTAGTTTTTAAATTATGAAAGTCAATATATCTTCGCTACTTCTGTTAGTTCTACATAAAAGGGTTGTAACATTATCAAACAAGTATAATTTTTTTCTTCAAATGGTTTAGGGAAAAAGAAGTTATGGAGGAAACAAAAGAGGGGTATATTTTAATAGTTTAATAAATGTCAAGGAAAAACTGTACTAGTAAATACTACTAATTTATATATATATTTATATTTTCATAGTCAACTCTATATGTGTGTAGTTTCATGGACAATGGATTTGTCTAGCCTATAGAAATATAACATCAAAAATAGAGATATAGAGATGGTTTATAAAAAGTAAATGTTTTCATGTATTTGTATCCCAAGCTACTGGGCTTGTTATCAAAAACCTATACCCCAAGCAATCAACTCATCGTGCATGTGAGCTTCCCACCAAGTTTAAATTCAAAAGTTGCACGCACATTCCTAGCTCTAGGAATGCACATGCAATTTTTGAATGCACACACTTTTTTAAATGAATACAAGTTCTTAGCTCTAGGAATATGCATACACTTATAGACCTAGGAACTAGGGAAAGAATTAAGGTGGGATGGCATAGTGGGAAACTAAGAGAGAAGGAGAGTGAGTGGGAGGAGAGAGACAGAGTTATGGGGGAGAGAGGGGGAGAGAGGAAGGAAAAAAATGAGAGAGAGCATGTTATGAAACCAACTCACAAAAAGATAGAAAAGATAGATGAACGCCTTAGAAATCAGCCTCTTTGAGGGGGCAACCTCCTTTACATTACACAAATGAATAAATATTGGATGATACAAATGACAAGACCTCCTTTCTATATATAGGAGTCTAAGGGGTCATAATATAATTAGAGTCGACATAACAATAATAATGTAAGGGCACAATAATAACAATAGTGGGCTTCTATGGGGCACAATAATAAAAATATGGGGACTACATGTGTACAAAAATATAATAATGGGGTTGTACTAATAAGAATAAGGGGTTACACTAGTAGTATAGGGGCCTAACATGTCCCTCTCCTTCAAAAAGTGTTGTCTTCAATGCTTGAGTAGTTCTTGATGTTTTTGTATAAAATTCTTATCCTCCCATGTGGCATATTCAACGGGTAAGTTCTTCCACTTGATGAGATACTCTGAAATTGATCGATTTTGTAGCTGTCAGGTTCTTGTTTCTGTGACTGCTCCAGGTTCCAATATGATTTTTCCTTCATCTTCAAGTTTTGGCAATATTGTTTGAATTGGGATCTTCTGTAACTTTTGAATGAGTGGCCACACTTCTTCGTCCTTCTTCCATTCATACCTTGTTTCATTTATCAAATCTGGTTGGATAATAGAAATAGCACAAAACAATGCTTCCACGTCCTCATCCTTTCTTGAGAGTTCATCTGCAACAAAATTTTGCTTCCCTTTTCTGTAGATGATGTCAAAGTCATAACCCAACATATTTGTGACCCATATTTTCTGTTCTTCTAAAGATAATATTTGTTTTAAAAAGTATTTAAGACTATCATGATCCATTTTTACCTTGAAGTGTCTTCCCATTGGGTAAGGTCGTCATTTCTTAAGTGCATGTAGTATTGCCAACATTTCCTTCTCATAAATAGCTTGCTTGAGATGTAGCCGTAAAAATACCCAATCACCTACATCAAAACTTTTTTCATTGTGATGTTGATCTACCTATTGTTTCATTCGATTCTGCACCAAAGTGGCATTATCCTTTAAAAGTTGGAGAACTTGTTGTTGATGCTCGATGTGATCTCTCACTGCTTGAACCTTTTTCTTCTTGATATGTCCTTCTATCTTGATAGTTTGAGGAGTGGTAATTCCGGCCAATGCATTACAAGATATGGTTGGATTCATTTCTTCTTTCTCAATGTGATCTTTCACTTCTTGAACCTTTTTCTTCTTGATATGTCCTTCTATCTTGAGAGTTTGAGGAGTGGTAATTCTTTCCAATGCTTTACAAGATATGGTCAGATTCATTTCTTCTTTCTCTGGGGTTGATTCTTGGTGTATATCCTCTTCTTTTGATGTTTCTTGATCCTTTTCTTTCTACTCTCCATAATCTATGTAAAATAATTTCTTCTCAGCACACTTATGACCTTTAGTGCATTTTCTATCACAATTGTAACAAAACCCTTTTTCTCTTTTTTCTTCCAATTGTTGTGGTGTAACCATAGAAAATTTTAGGGGCGAATGTTCGCCCTTTGGCGAAATTAAGGGGTTTTGAATTTTTAGTGGGTGAATATTTTGTATCATAGTACATTTTTACAAATCACCTCAAATAGCCCACCTTATTTTAAGGGAGAGGGTAAAAAAGGTAAATTTAGCCCTTGAAATTAGGAGTTACAACCTTCCATTCCCCATTTTCAAGAATAGGTTTTATTTAAGTGAATCCTATGGGCCAAAGGCCCAAATACCATATTTATAAAAGAGGTATGGTAAATTAATAAAAATATAAATAAATGAGAGGTATGGTAAATAAATAAAACATTTTTTATATTTACTCCATAAGTCACCTTATATACATGCAAGGGTGTAAACAAATAAAAATATAAGTAAAGTGGAGGTATGGTAAATAAATAAAAATATAAATAAACTAGACGCATGGTAAATAAATAAAACCTCTTTTTATATTTAGTCCATAACCCTCGTTCTATTTATGAAGGCTCAAGAAAGAGGTTTTATTTAAGTGAATCCTATGGGCCAAATACCATATTTGTAAAAGAGGTATGGTAAATCAATAAAAATATAAATAAACGAGAGGTATGGTAAACAAATAAAACATTTTTTTATATTTACTCCATAAGCCGCCTTATATTTATGAACACTCAAAAAATGCGTTATATTTAGGTGAAACCTATGGGCAAAATACTATGGGACAAATACCATGGACTAGATTGTTATTAATACCATGCAAAAAAACATTATTAACCCTAATATTAGTATTAATAAAAATAAAAATGGCACATGGTATTGACCCATGGTATACACCTAGAATGTAGCCTATTTAAATGGGGGAATTAAACCAGCATAGATCCATGTTTACTATGGATCTACTAACCCCCGAGAGGTATCAAATATCGTGATATGCAAACTAGCATAGAGTGAAAAAATATTTTATCCGATCAAGAGTAAAAATGGATGTTGTAATTTAATGTATGTTAAAATTTTGGCTTGGTTAAAATAAAAAATAAAATAAAAATCAACTATTAATTTTTATAAATTACTAATAGTAATTTTTAAGCTCCAGGTTTATGATAACCCATGGTAATACCATGGTATTCATGTGAGCATAGACTATTTAAAGGGGAAATTCTATCATCTCAGATCCATCTTAATTCTCGGTCTACCAAGTGTTCACAGGGATAAATAGATTTCATCCCCCTAAGAGTGGTAGATGTGGAGTTAAGATGGATATAGGTTGGTTTTTATGATAATGAAGATATTAAATAGACTTAGGAAATTATATTGTAAAAACATCTTAAGGTGAATGATTAAAGCATAGACATTGGACAAGTATATTTGTATACTTTTGTTTTAAACTGAAACAAATCCAGGGCTAAAAGGAATGGATTGATTGCACTAGTCATCCTTCTATAACTTTCCAACATATGCTGGAGTAAACAAATTGTAATTTGGGTAATTTTTCTAATTGCAAACAGGAACATACTTGTGTATTGGCAGGGTGGTTACGAGGGCCCTAGAAGTGATGAATTTGAATTTTTCTTGGTTTTATATATAGTATCACGTTTTTTCTCATGCTTTCTGTGAATGGCACAGGTGAATTTTATCCTACACCCACTAGGTTATTGATATGTAATTTCGGTAATTTTGATTTCAAAAGATATTTTAAAGAAATGCAATGATTTCATTTGTGTATTCAATAAACACAAGATTTTATAATTGAGTAAAATATTCGCCATGCCTGGTGAGAGATTCACAAAAAAATTATATATATATATATATATCATATTATTGATAAAATCGCCTTCCACTTTTCCTATATACCATGGAGATTCGCCCATTTATTATACATGTAAATTTATAGGGGGTTATTAAAATTTTCCTTGCGTGTAACCCTTGTAGGTTGTGGAAGGCTAAAAGAAACAACACTTCCATCTTTATAGTTGTGAGGGGTAGAATTCCTTGTTGCCATAATTTTGCTTTCCACTTTGTAACAAAGCCCTTTTGCTCTTTTTCCTTCCAATTGTTGTGGTGTTGCTCTAAAGAAGGTGTTTCTCTTTCTATCCTCATAACGTGCTATAATTTCCTCTGTGAAAATTGACCACGTAACAAGTGGTTTACGAGAACAAAGCCCTTTATAGCATAAAAATTGATCTTGTTATAAATATGAAGATGCAATACATACCTTTTGTAACAATGGTACACCATGTAGATCAAAATATTTCTCCATCTGTAGTATCCAATTTATCGGATCCTTGCCATCAAACTTCCTCATCTCGATTTTTCTTGATTTTAGGAGCTCGATCTTGAAATGACTGTAACTCTGTACTTTCGGATCTTTAAGTTCTGGAATTTGGTCTGCAATAGCCCTCTGAGTCCTCTTTCTAACTCTGCAAGTCTGATTGCAATTGGATTCCTAAAGAAAGATTTATTCCCAATCTCCTGCGATGACCTAATTATAGAACTTTTCAGAAGAGTGAACTTGTATGAAGTGCCATGTGTCACTATTTTGACCTTTGGATCTGGAAATATACATAGCAATCAACAGTCTGTCCTCTTTCTGTAACTTCTTATTAAATTTCAATCTGATGCTCAGAGAGACAGTTATGACTATTTTCCCCAAGTCACCTGTTTGGGATGTAATTCGATAGCCTCCAGAAACCCTAAATATCTTGGACTGTATCTTCGAAAATATAGCGTCACAAGAGCTGAAATTTGGACCTACGGTTCAGACAACTTTCTTCTGAAATGGGTTTTTGTTTTACGTTCTGAAACTTTGTAGCGAAAAATTTATAGTGAACATTCCACAATGAATTGTTTTAGATGAAATTCTGGAGCTTGCAAAAACCCTAACTTCCTCAAATCGTATATCCTAAAATGTAGTGGGACAAGATCTGAAATTTGGACCCAAGGTTCAACGAAATTTCTTCTCAAATGGGTTTTGTTTTTAGCTTCTGAAACTTCACAAAAAAAAAAAATATTGCGAAACTTCCACGATGAACTATTTGGAGCAGCAAAAACCTAGAATCCAAGGCTCTGATACCAAATGTTATGAAACCAGCTCACAAAAAGATAGAAAAGACAGATGAACGCCTTATAATTCAGCCTGTTCAAGGGGGAAACCTCCTTTACATTACACAAATAAACAATTCTTGGATGTTACAAATGACAAGACCTCCTTTCTATATATAGGAGTCTAAGGGGTCATAATATAATCAGAGTCGACATAACAATAATAATGTAAGGGCACAATAATAACAATATGGGGACTACATGGGGACAACAATATAATAAGGGGGTTATACTAATAAAAATAAGGGGTTACACTAGTAGTATAGGGACCTAATAGAGCAAGAGGGAGGGACAGAGTGAGAGAGAATAAAGGGAAGACATAGACAGTGGAAGTGAAATAGGGAGAGAGAGAGAGAGAGGAGGGGGAAGGGAGAGGGAATGTCTCCAAAAGTGAGAGAGGGAAAGAAAGAAGTAAAATGAGCGAGAGAGAGGAGAGGGAGACAAGATGGAGGTAGACCTAAAGAGATGGAGGGCAAGAGAATTAGATATTGGGAGGGAGGAGGGAGAAGATAAACAAAGATTGGGGAGAGAAAAAGAGATGAGAGGGAGATGGGTAGGGGAGGGGGAGATAGAGCTATAGATGGTTGTTGTGAAGGAGGGATTGAGGGAGGGAAGGAGGGTGTTGTAGCTACTACAACCACATCTAAAACTTTTCCTATATTATCATTTTCGTGCCTTCTTCTAGTCTTGTGAATTATCGTTTTAGGTTACTTATGTCATCCTTAGTCTTATTCTTCTAAATATCCAGTCACCTTCTAGTGATCTAAAGTTTCACATCTTCTTGATATTACATGCCTAGCTTGTAGCATTCAGTTACACACTTCAATTTGACAGTCACCACTTTCAAATCACAATTACACACTCCTTGATGGTAGTGATTTTTTAGGCCTTGACAACAACAACAGCATAGTCCCCTGTCCTAGTTAATTGTGTAGTCCCTTGTGCCAGCGAACTACATAATTCCTGGAGACAAGCACTACACAATCTTTGTGATAGGCACTACACACTCCCTATGGATAGCTACTGCGCAATACTTTTCAATAGTGTAGCAAACTTTCCAAAGTTGACCCAGTCACAAGCGATAGCTAACTAACTCTAGCTCATTGATTTTTGACATATGTGTGCAAACCCCAACCTTATATCTATGAGTGCTCACTTATATAAGAAGCTAGTCTAGAGCTCATTCTCAACCTCATCTTTGGAGCTCTTCGCATTCCTTGAGCACCAGGAGCTTTTGGTTGCACATTTGTTGCTATTTTGAGTAAGTATTGTAACTATCACTTTTTACTACTTTTACTATCGCTTCTATCATTTTTTCTTTTGTATGTTTCATTTTACCCTACTTTTTACGTGAAAAGTGTTTTTTTTTTTCTATATTTAGATGTTGCATGTGTCATTCCTTCCTTGCACATTTATTCTCTAGTGTCATTTCATATTCCATGTCCTTTCACATTCTAGTAATCATTGCAAATCTATCTATTTATGCATGTTATCTTATTTCAATCCTCATTGCCTATTTTTGATCCCTACTTAGCTAAATTTTGACTTGATCAACCTCTCCATCACTGCAGTTGTGCAATGCTAAGGCCTTGTTCTCTGTTGATCCGACATGCACACCTCCCAAGACTTCCCTCTTTAAAGTTGTGCATTGCACAATTCCAGTCGACAGTGGTTTATCCCTTGCTCACTGTGACTACGTAATGCATAATCCTTGGCCTCAAATGCACATTGTACACTTCCATCTAGCAGTCAGTTACTCCTACCCATTGTGGATGTGAATTGCGCAGTCATGGAGCCCTCCCTCTATAAAAAAACTACACATTGTGCAGTCATAAGCATGAAATACCCAATATTGCCTCTGTAGATAAGCATGTGTAGTCTCTCTCCTCAATAATTGCACACTACACACTCACATTAACTAGTTATGTCACTCTTGCCTCAACATTACCTCTTTTCGACAAGCCTTGCACAATATTTCCTCCTAGTGACTGCATTGTGAGTTTCAAAGTTTGATAGATTAGGCGATTATCTGAGGATCTAACTTTGTATTTTCATGAGTGCATCTCGATTTGCAGGCACCACTAATCAGGAGCTTATCGGCACATATTCTACGAACACAATGCCTCCCGTTATAAGAAAAGCACTACTTAAGGAGGCTATGGAAAGTAGTACTGGAGGTCCTGGAGAGAGATCCAAATCAGGTCCATCTATATTGGAAAACACTAGATGCTTTGTGGATAAATCCACCACTATATCATGGTTAACCATCAAAGATACTTTCACCAAGAAAGAGTTCCCAGAGGACCTTGAAGGTAGGGACATTTACATCAACGTGAAGAGATCTATATTCCATAGAGTTTCCTACAGATATATAATATTACCATGTGTAGAATCAATCAAATGGATATTACAGGGTCTATATACCAAGAACATGGTTCTTAGTACTGTAAGCAAGCAAGATCTTGCGTCATACCAACCACATGATCTTTATTCCTACTATAAGTTATTAAAGCAAGAAGGTTATCTCAAGTCTCAGTATTATGCATCTTGGGCATATTTGAATACAAGGAATGTGTTTAGATAATTGTGGCAGGAACCAACCAAGTTTTTTCTAGAACCTAGAGGGGATTTATAAGATAAAACCATTAAGAAAAGATTACTAGTACCTCACGGAAATGTGATACAAGTTATATGAATGTAAAAGCACTGCGATTTGATGAAGGATGGACCTTCATGCTTTACCCAATAGTCAAAGAAGGGAAGATCTTCAATTGGGAAGAGATATTTTCTCGATAGTTGTAGATTAATGTTCAAAGGCGAAGAAAGATGCAGAAAGCTAGTAAATTTAGTTTTCAGGTCTGCATACTTTGTTATGGAATTTGCACGAAAAAAAGTGTCCAGGTCTAAAATGTAATTGGATTGAACATTCTATCTGTTGGACACCTAATCCTAAATGGGTTAGTGTGGAAGCTGAATAGACTAAGTAGTCCAAGAGACCTTGGGATGTGGAACCCAACGGTCACATGTTGTACTATAAATGTATATCTCTTGTTAATAAAAATTGTACTCTCATGTTTGATCTTTTATACTCTTTCTGCCATGTATGTGTTTAACATGGTATCAGAGCAGGCGTATTCCTTCCCTGCATAATTAATTTGAGCCATTTGTTTCATGGCCTTTCTGTGCAGTTTATTTCTGCCATGAAATTCATGAATATTTCTTCAGCTCAATTTTAGCTGCAACCTGATTATACTGCTGCTGGTGTCTGCTCTCCATATAAAAGCGCCTCCATACCCCTGACAATGCCTGCGCTGCTCCTCCATATAATTAGTTGCTCCTGACACTGCATGTGCTCTGTCCTGAGAATTTTCTGCCTGAAATCCGCTGCTGACTGACATCACTGTCCTCTGTCGTTCTGACCTGAGCACTGTCCTCAACGCCTCTGTCCTCTGAAGGATTAATTTGGTGAATGATTACTTGGTCCAGAGCGGAAGGCAGAAGAACGCCTCTGTTGAATCGACATACCACCGGTAACATAACTGTTTTTCATGCTGCCTGAAATACGTTTGCTGCTTTGAGTATTTGTACATATCAATGCGTTTTTCAAATAAATGCTGCTCATGATATCGAATGTAATGGTATCAATTTGTATCAATTCGAATGGTTTCAAATGAATGGTGTAACCTCAGCGTATCAATTCGAATGGTTTCAAATGAATGACTGTTTCAATACGTTTCAAATGAATGCGTATCAATGCTGTCGTTTTTCACATGAATGACGGTTCACATCCATCGACACGCAACGGGAATTGTTGTTGCAGCTCATGAACGCTATAGAAGAATATGACACCACTTCAACTGTGAGAGACCAGGAGCTTGTGCAGCGTATTACTGAACTGGAAGTGGTGGCGTCCACCCTGGCTGATGGTTTGGAAACAGAAGAGCTCAACAATGAAGAATTGGAGAATAAATTGAAAGGCAGAGCGCAAGTTCTCCTGAAGTTACGATCAGTGCCAACAGAGTCCATTAAGGCGGCGTGTAAGTCGAAAGGAATCCGCAGCACAGGCGTTCTACGGTCTATTCCAAGAGACTTGTAAAATGCCATATCCAAACTAAGCATATATCACAGCTTATGGAGGTCCTACCGATGACTCAGTGTGTTGTTTATTTAGTTGTAATGTGTTATATGGTATTCTTATCACCAAATTCGTTCATCAATTTATATATAGCTTAAGGCTGCTTCACAGTATTGAACGATTATTAATGAATTGAAGAAGCGAGCCACCAAACTGACTACAGTAGGGAGCCCATAATCTCGCGTTAAAGTTAAATAAGTTGTTCCAAGCGAACGAATACTACCAACCATTGGTATTATGCAAACCCATGAGATAGGAGCCACGTCATGTAAAGAGGTGTTGCTCGAACAGGTTAGGTTGCTTCTGGTACCGATCCGAAACAAGGCCCAGTAATTGACAAACTGTCGTTTTTCCAGCACCAGTTTCACCGACAAGAAGCACAGGCTCACGGTGCTTATAGCAACGCTCCATAAGGTGGAATAATCTTCTCAGGCTTTTAGTCGATACAATGTTGCCAAGTGTTGCCAAAGCTTGAGGTGATGTTTATAGCTGAAGAATCTCTTGCCATCTTGTAGAATCCAAGATCTGGCTCAAGCTATCCCAACTGAGCTATCCCCATGACTTGTCATGTAATGGTTATGTAACAATTCCCGACCTACCACGTGATCTCATTTGTAACAGCGCTAGCCTTACCGTTGCAGCAAGTCTCGGGACTTCACCCTGAATATATACTCGTGGTTGTTTCCTTCAAGCGGTTCATTTCGGTCATAGGCATCAAATATTTCCTCTTTGATGCAAGCAGTGGTATATATTTGTTGGAAAGTCTGTTGAACTTTTGAGGGCTGTATTGATAATGTGTTGTAGTGATTCTCGGTCCCTGGAGTGTTGCCTCCGATGTAAAATTTGCAGTGAAAAAGTGGCATATATGCAATAGTATGGTGAATACGGTGTCTTAACAATTTCTGTTGGATTGTGGTACTAGACAGTGTATGCTTTGCGTTTGTTAGAAGACTTCTTGGTATTATATGGTATGTATGTTGTGCTATATTGATCGATGAATGTTTTCTTTGGGAGTTGAACTGTTTTGAAGGGCTGTGCTGTCATGGAAACCTATTCCTAAAAGTCCGATATATGCCACCTTTGTTGAAGCCGTGGAATAGTTTGCATTATATACACATCATTTGAAGCATTGAAAAGTATGAATTGTGTGTTGGAATGTGCATATGCCTAAATGGTATGTTAAAACCAACTTTTTTATGCCTCTGCGCAGAAACATAGTATACGTTCCAAGCTGATATATTATTAAAATCAAATGTTTTAAAAGCATCTTCAAATCAAGTTCTATCAGTTTTTGTTCGAGTTGTCCTTTGTGGGCAGATTTTATCACTGTCAAAGAGTCAAATCTCCTTAATAATTGCCTGCATATACATCTGAAGCAGGGGCGAGTATTCTCTAATCCCCTGGAGGTTTTCCTGAAACTGTGCATAGTTGGAAGGCTCTTGAAAGGTCATGGTAAAATGCTATGGTATATATGACCAGCACTATATAGTTTGCTAAGTATTTGGACATGTAAGGAGGTCTATCACTGTTGTTTCAGCATGCTAGAGATTCATTCCAATGCCCATGACATGGTGCTATAATTATTGAAGTTTTGATAGCCATCATTTCTGATTTGAAAGTGAAGGAGTACTTGAAGGATCCAAGCAAGTTTGTAGTTGCTGCTGCCCCAATTGTGGCATTGTATTTAAAACCCATTATAGTTTCTATCTACATATATATGCATTGATTCCCTGATTCATTTGCTACACATTTATACAAGAAATTGCTGTGTACTATGAGTGGATATTACTTTTCTGCATTAAGTAATAATTGTGATCATTTTTTAAGGTGTAAATCTGACATTGAAGAAAAATGGCCAGAATCAGTGAAGTATTAGAGTTCATGAAAACTCTTATACAATCTACTGTTGATGACACATTACAAATCAGCATAGGATCTCTCTCAGAAATTCAGATATGTCTACAAAATGCACAGGAAAAGATTGATTTTTTGCAGCTTGAATCTCAGCTACAATAAGAAGAATTACAGCAGTGGAGACATCATTCTGAATCTGTTTCTGTTCAGAAGATTGAAATAGACTCCCATAAACAGCGAGACAATATTGTTGAAGTTCATTCAAATCCAGTGCCCAATAAAGTAGCAGCTATACATGCAGATGCAGAAACTCAGTCTGCACTTCCCAAGCCCATCATCAGACCTTGGGAACAACTTGTCCACAACAAGCATAGAACCGGTCTTGGATATGACAAGGACTTGTCCTTTCATATCCCAGACTACTCAAAGCCCATTCAGTTTCAGAGTGCTGGATTTATTCATGACAGTTCACTTGCTCCTCATGACAGTTCACCTCCAGCTGTTCCAGTTTCTACTCCTCTTCCACCGCAACAACAACAACAACAGATTGTGAAATGCCAACACTGTGATCGAGTTGGCCATTTGAAAGATCACTGTTTTGATCTTCATCCATGTAAGCATTGTCATAAAACCACCCATTCTTCACACAGATGCTTCAGAAATAAATGTCCTGCAAGAACAAAGATTCATCTTGGATGGATCGCTCCTTGGAAATGGGCATCAACAGCCAAGAAGATATTCCAAACACATGTCAGAACTTGTTCCAAAGTATTGAACAGTCTTGCAGTTGAGTTTTCTCCATTTTCTCACCTTGTATCTGACAGGGGGGGAAATGATGGTCATCTACAAGCTTCAAAGTTACATCAAGCAAGCCTGAGACACAACCTGCCACACCAGTTTCAGAGTTGTAGCCAGAAACAAAGATGCCCCTGAGAATGCCTTCAGTTGGAAATCTGGGACACTTCCTCTAGCATAAGACTTCAGTTTCTTGCCAGTTTTGGAAGAATTCCAGGAACAAAATTGAGAACACTTCCTCTAGCAGAAGACACCAGCCTCTTGCCAGATTTGGAAGAGTTCCAGGAATTGCATTAAGCATTCCAGAGTTGTTGGTCATCCTTAAACCATCACAGGTTGAGACTTCCCTTTTCAGGTTGAAGTTCTCCCTTTTATGCGAGGTGAGGCCTCCCTTTCATGGTTGAAGGTTTCCCTCTTTAAAACAATAAGATCACTTCCTCTAGCAAAAGACTTCAGTTTCTTGCCAGTTTTGGAAGAGTTTTGGGAACTGCACTAAGCGTTCCAGTGTTGGTGGTCATCCTTAAACCACCGCCCTTTATACCAACATTTCATAGAGCACATTCAGCCTAATGCTGCCATGCATTTTTTGCACATTTTGTATTACAGCTCTCTTCTTGGACTCATACATAACCCTTCGGATTAAGGCGGGGAATGTTGGACACCTAATCCTAAATGGGTTAGTGTGGAAGCTGAATAGACTAAGTAGTCCAAGAGACCTTGGGATGTGGAACCCAACGGTCACATGTTGTACTATAAATGTATATCTCTTGTTAATAAAAATTGTACTCTCATGTTTGATATTTCATATTCTTTCTACCATGTGTGTGTTTAACACTATCACTGTCAAAATATATTGCAATTTACTCTCAGAATTTAGTTACCAAGGAGTTTTCAACAAATTGGCTAATCACTCCTTTGTTGTGCTCTATCAAATGAATTTTGAAGAAGAGGCATTATGCATGACATATCAAGCTAAAGAAGAAGTTAGTGAAGTTTCATATTGGTTCACTTCTCCCTATGGAACCTACATCAGAGTCTTTGGTTCCCAAATGTCATTGCATCTCTTATCGAAGTACGTGATTAATAAGGTGGTCATGCAGGAGATCGCATATCGAATTTTCTGAGGGCTATCACAACTATTGCGGAAGAAGAAGAACGCTCCTTGGCCTCTCTTACCCTTGCAAGGTGGGTCTTACGATCTAAATAGCCTGAAGGTAGAAGAAGCAGAAGTTGAAGAACTTACTTGCCTCGGGTTTGGAAAAATAAGTTTCCACATATATGACCCCAGCGAGTTTACAAATATCACTATGTGAAGCTGCTTTTTTCCTGCCCCTATTTTTCTATCTCTATGTAGGATGAGGAAAAGATGAAGAATTGGTACAATGCTTCTAGAGAAACAAGGCTAGGTGATGGGGCAAGTCCTTCTTACATGGCCAATATACCAAATATTGTATAAGGAGGGAACCAACAGGAAGTGCCTATTGGAGATAGTTATATCAAGCCAAAGAGGAAGATTTTGCATGATTTAGAAGAAGATAGGAGCAAAAATTTTAAAGAAAATTTAAAGCAAATAAAAGAATTTGAAGAAGCTTGTAGGAAGTAGCAGAAAGGGGAGTAAAAAAGGGAAGTAAAGCAGAAACAGCAAGAGGAATGCAAGAAGAAGGAAGAAAGGAAAAAAAGGAAGAATAACTTAGGAAGAAGAAAGAAGACATGCAAAGAAAAAAGGAAGAGTTGAAAAAGAAAAAAAAGAAAAAAACTAGAAAGAAACAAGAGAAAGAAGCCTTGCAAAAGCAAAGTGAAGAAGAAGAAAAGAAAAAGATATTAGAAGAAGAAGAAATTGGGAGGATACATGAAGAAGATATGCAAGCCTTTCAAGTGAATGATGAATATGATGATGATGATGATGAAGTAGATATAGTGTTAATTGCATAACAGACTAGCTATCAGCCCCCACCTCCTCTCATTAGTGGTCATATCCATTCAGCAAGATGGGAATAGTTCTTCCACTAGACGACAATGCATTAGAGTAAATTTTAGCCTAAAAGTGCCATGATTTTTTTACCTACATAATATGTAAACCAAACAAAATCCTTTCAATTTAAAAAGAGGTACATGTAAATACGCTGGAAGGAAAAAGGAAAACTAAATTTTAATTGTATTTTTGGCTTATGTTCTTATAGGTATACTCAAATTTCATGTGTAAACAATCGTTGGATGTGTAATTAAATTCTGCATCCAATGAGTACCCATTTTGCATACTTTTTAGAAGACCCATATTGATAAAAATTGAATATACATTAAAAAAATGTGTTGAACACGCTTTTTTAATGTATCTTCAATTTTTATCAATACGAGTCTTCTCAAAAGTATGCATCATGGGTACTCATTGGATGAAAATTTTAATTTTTCATCCAATGAGTGTCTACACATGACATTTGAGTAAACATATAGGGAGGTATGCCAAAAATACAGTGGAAAAAAAAGTACTTTTCTTCTTTTCCCTCCAAAATTCATAACTCTTATTTTATTATTTTTCCTTAGGATGCCACTTTTAGGCTAAAATTTCCTGTAATGTCATAGACATTTCAAACTTTACCATTAATTAGTTGAAGAGATAAATAGAGCAGTAGAAAAGAAGGTATTTTCTGAATGACCCTCATCACCGTGTCACTATCAACATAGAAAGGATGATGTGCCTAATACTAGGAAGAATCCAAGAGCAGTTGCAACAATGAATGCAACGTTTGTCGAAGCCACCAAGGATTACATTGATTATCTCATAAGAGAAAATGAAACATTGATGAAGGAGTTGGCTTTGACAAGGCAATAGGTTGAACATCTCATGTATGAGAATCAATTTTTTTCTTCCACTAGTGCTAGCAAGATGGAATTGAAGGCAACAGTACTTGAAGAGGTCAAGCCTTTGGAGGACACTATCAGGAAGTTATATGATGATATGTACACTCTTCATGAGGTAGTGGACAAGGAAAATTTTAAGGATGGAAAAATTTCTTGAAGTTTAAAAACATTGGCGAATCTCACTAATCCCTAATATGCAAACTATAAAATGTTTATTGATATATTTGTAAAATTATTCAAATTTATAATGATTTTATATATAGCCTCTATACAATGTTGGCGATTTTTAAGGTAAAATAATTTTATATTCTAAAATTTGGGTGAATCGTCTTTTATAAAATTGGAAATTGGCGAATCTTTTTTGTGGAAAAATCATGGAAAATTAGCCCACTGGGCGAACATTAGCCCCTAAAATTTTCCATGGTAGTGGTGCTCTTACATGGAGTATACAAAAGGTCACAAAAGATGGTAAAGGTTCTAAAGACAAATTACAAATCCATAGATATGACCTAGGATTGGGGCACCAAATATATGAATGCACCTGCGGTGTTGGTCAAAATAAGTAGAGAGGACCCAGAAACAAATAGTGTAGAGATCAGGGTGTTTTTATGTATCTATGATTAGATCCATACTTCTGCTACCAACACCATAAGAACATCTTCGCAAGTGTATAATGGATTGGATTCCTTGGTCATGATGCACATGATTTCTTATGTTGGTGCATTTATAGAGCTAAGGACTAGGAGCACAATCAAACAAGAAATAAAATATTTCTTTAACAACATCAAACATGTGACCATTTATTATGAGCTTGAGGTGACCAAATAAACTATTTTGCAATATGTGACCATGCCAACAAATATACACATGAAGTTGATTATGTTGTTTAACACTATTAAAACATATTCTAAGAACATATATCCAAAAGCATTGGAGGGGAAAATTTGATCAGTTTTTGTATAATTAGTTTTGTTGTGCTAATAATAATTACATATTTTTAAACATGTGCTTGTTTATTGCTTCTTGTACTGTGTTTTTCTTAGTTGTTTGTGTGTACAATCAGGGAAATTTCCTTAAGTTTAAAATGATATTCATGAGAAAAATAGCTTCAAACAAAAATATTGAACAACAGACATTCAAAGTACAACAAACCATCAAAGAGACACTTTAACACAGTGTTTTGATGAAGGAGTTCACCCCTCCTGGGCTACATCTCCTTGGTCCAGCTTCCATGGCTTGGGCCTCTATATTAGCTCAATGTGGAAAAATGTTGTTTTACAAAGCTCTATGGCTCCTGATACCCACAAAAATGTGCCCAGAATGTCAAAATTAGCTAAGAACACCTCTTTCTGAGCTCAATTTGGTTGAAAATTGACTTCTTTGTGGCTCAGTCAATCTTTTCCTAGAAAAGCTCCACTAAATATGGAATGACTCCAGTTAGTGTGCTAATTTTGGAGGTAGGCCCAAATTTGGGGGCACCACCAAAACCTCCGCCAAATTAAGCTTGGAGTTAAACTGCGCTTAACTAATTTAAACTCGGATTAATTAATTTAATCCTACGATTAACATGAAAACCGCAGAGTTAAACTGACCACAACCAACCTCTGACTGAACTAGTCACATATAACTGTTTGGTGTTATGGTATGTTGGCACCGTCAGAGCTAACCATTTGATGTCACAGTGATAATGTTCACATGGTAATTGTTTGCAGTGTTGGTTTGGATAGCCATTGGAACATAACTGTAACCGTTGTGGTTTGTAGTGTTGTGTTCACATGGGTAACACTAACTGCCGGAGTGGTGTGGTTAACCGACCGCCGGGATAGACCCTAACCATCACCTTGTTGTGTTCACATGGGGGAGGGCTAGCCTATGAGCTGGCCCTCCCCTAACTGCCATCCTCCAAACCACGTGACTTCAAATATAAACCACGAACGTAATGGTTAAGAAACATGGTGTAGAGGAGTTGGTAAAGTTGCGGGGATGGTAGGCTGGAGGTCGCGGGTTCGACCCGACCTCCAATAAAAAATTTTGCTGCAATGTATATACCTCCAACCTGACCTTTGGGAGGTGCCAAGTGGTGGCCTCTAGGCTTGCCATGTGGCATTCTTCCATTGGTCTAAAATAAAACCAATAGAAACACACCAACACACCATTGTACAATCCAACCAAAGGATGCCACTTGTCCATCCCTGATTTTCCATTGACCAACATTGACCATGCCTAGTCGCCTGCCACGTCAATAGTACAGACTACTGACTGTGTAGTGACTGGGCTTTTTTTTTTTTCAAATTTTGCATGTTTAGCAAAGTGATGATAACACAATAACTTTCTCATATGAACTCGGTTTTCGACGAAATGAGTTGCGTTAGAATCATTTTTCCGAGATGGACATAGTCATTCAAGTTTCGAGGCATTCTCAGAACTTTGATTTTTGAGATAAATACTGAGCACCTGATCAAAATTAGATACAATCTAGATCCACTAGTGAAGATTAAGCACATAAAAACAAAGTACAAAACTTGGCACCACCATCTTACTACAAAGTTACATGTTATTGTCGTTGAGTGATCATTTCCATAATATTATGCATGATGTATTACTTTGTCTTATGGATAATAACCACATTTTTACTTATTGTAATTTTGTATTTCGAAAATAATAAGAAAAGAAAAATGTGTAAAGCATGAGTATAGGAGTCATATAGGGAATATGAAGAGTAATTAAGTAACGCAAAAGTTAAGAGGAGCTAAAAGACAAATAGAATCTCAAGAGCCATGAGGGAGCTCAAGAGTCACAAGGGGAGGTGAAAGGTCACCTCACATATTATAAATATACCCTCATAACTCAAGCAAATGGCTTGGATTTTTGGAGAACTAGACTTGTCTTCTCT
Source organism: Pinus tabuliformis (assembly GCA_031772625.1). Lineage (NCBI taxonomy): Eukaryota > Viridiplantae > Streptophyta > Pinopsida > Pinales > Pinaceae > Pinus > Pinus tabuliformis. Next base: position 85,241,073 of record CM062818.1, read on the forward strand.
AGCTTAGCATAAGAGTGAAGATCATTCTCTAGAAAAGAAAGTGGGGGCTTCATGTTCCACTATTAGGGCTAGTGTTTCATCATTGTAACTTTCCACTTGGAACTTTCACTTAATCATTAGAAGCTATCAGAGTAAGTGCACTTTCATACATGTATCATGGATGTTGTAGGACTATTCTTTTAGTGTTTACATTATATGTTATTTTCATACATGCTAAAGAAAAAGAACTATTTCATTAGCTTTAGTATATATCTTGTTGAATGTGCATTGTTATCTGCTTTCATGATCATTATTATCTTATGAACTATTTTGCAAGTTAACTAATGAGACTTTCCTTGCTATGTTTCTCTTTTAGGATAACACTATTACTTTTCTTCTAGAGGCCCACTCTTTCTTTCCCTTCCATGGAAGTCCATTTTATAGATTGAACTTGGTGTTTCACAAAGCTTACTCACTTGTTGACCTCAAGGTTATGTGCATTATCTCTTGTGTTGTTTATTGGAACCAATACATATTGTTAAGATTACTATAATGTTGGTCGGTCCCATGTTCTGGATGGGGCTCCCATCCCAAAAGGAGTGAGGTCTAATTGGGACTTCATACCAGGGAGACCCCCTTACTATTGGTGGCTTCCGACACTGTTAATACGTTTTGGTGGTAGAAGGAGGACCAGATGAGAAGCTAATCCCATGAAGTCTGGTTTCAATCTTTCATCTTAAATGGATTCTTCCCAAACCTTAATCCTGGGATTCTTTTCTAATAGTACAAATCTTGAAATTCCAACCAGAATCATTCATAATTTTTTAGATTTGAAGTTTAATGGTGAGGGTGAAACAACTATTGTTGGGGCCTTCGTTTAATTTTGAAAAGGTTTTGACCAATTTTCACTGACCGAAGGATGAGAAGGAAATGGGTGGCAGCAATGGTTGGTTGGCAGAACAAGCAGTTGTGGAAGAGTTGCAGCAATGTGGCAGCGGAAGGCAAAGACAACTGAGGGGGCAAGAAGATGCAAAAGCAGCCAAGTAGGAACTGGCAGCCCCGGTAACAGAGAAGGATATAAAAGGAAAAGACCAGAAAAGAAGAGGGGTTGGATTATCTAAGTTGAGGAGAGGAGCAACAGAGCTGTGAGAGCAGGCGAGAGGATCTCCAGTTGTGGCAGATGGAGGGCAGGTTGTAGGAGTCTGGGAGACTTGGTCCTTGAAGCTGAACCGAACCCATGGAACTGAGTTGGGTATTTCCTGTAGTTGTTTGTGGCAAAAGCCAGAGTCATATTGTAATGTTTGTTGTTAAGATTAATATAAAGAATGGCTAAGACCGGTTGCGACTTGTGATGTATCTAGGCCCTATGTATGATGAATCTTAAAATTTTTGAATGTCTTACCAATTGCATGTAATCGGTAGTTCTTAGATTATCGCAAGTATGCTGTTATCTCTGCTTTATATGTAATGTTTCTGTACATGTGATCGAATGCAACCTTATTAATACTTCCTCGACCGCATGTAGAACCCTTCTCCCTTTTGGTTGCGGCACACCTCGGGTGAGACTCCTTTCCCTTTGGGGTAAGGTGAAAATTTTGGCGTCGTCCTAGACTATAGTGGACTATTGTTGGCCCTCTGTGCCCAAACCCAGGATCTTCCCCTGATGACTCTTTCGAGCCAACAAATGGTTTCGTTGCCAGGACCTGAAGGTACGAGAACTGGTTCAGACTATGGTGTCAAGGATATTTAAGAGAGAGATTAGGGATTGGTGGAATCATAAAGTAGATCAGTTTGTGGCGGAGCAAGCTACCCGTGGAAATCAACCGATCGGTAAGGTGAGTGAGGGGATTTTATACGTTGACAGCACTAATGATCAGCGTGAAATTTTTTGGTGTAAGTTCACAGAGGACCTGTACAATTGGCTGAGAAGGATGAAAGGACAAAGTCAGCCAGGTGGATCAATGATAGTTCAGCACAGCTAGACTCTGTCGGATATCACCCTGCTGCAACAATTGGATAATGATCTGACTAGAGCAGTCGATTTCTAGGTAAATACTACGGTGGAAGGATACATAGTTGAGTTTTCCACTGAGAGTTATCAGCCTTTCTCAAAGGCTGAAGTTGTGTTCAAGTAAGGACTAAGGAGTAGGTTGATGAGGGAAGTTCCGATGTGGATTAAGATGTTTATGGTGGAAGAAGGACTGTTTCCGTCGCCCACCGTGGGGATGGCAGTGTAAAACCCCAGTACCGTGGGAAGAACCTAGAAGGGGGATGCTATCGGTTGAGGGATAGAGATGCTGATGAAGGGATGGATGCCGAAGAATTGAAGAAAGTGAGAGATGTTAAGGCGCGAAGAAGGGCACTGCTAACGGATAAGTGGCAGGTGAGAATGATTCAAACTCTGGGGAAGAAGAGGATGGGGCCCCACCAAGTAGGAGCGGTGAAGGTAAAATCTTGAGTCGAGGAGGAAGGAGAAGAAGCTGCTGGGAAAAGCAAGAGTGGTGAAGGAATATGTAGGAGCCAGGGGAATGAAGATGTACCTTCCCTACAGGTTGCAGAAGGAAAATCGCAAGTACATGTTGCAGAAGGGGTATTGCAAGGGCAGAGACCGCATGGGCATGAAAAAGGAAAAAAAGAGGATATGGGTGATGCGATGAGGAGATTATTCAACGAAGGAGAAGCATCCGTTAAGAGTCAATAGCAATACCCTTGAGACATAGGTAACATTTCCCCTCACCTTCCCCTGGTACTTTATCACAATCCAAAGGAATTTGTTATTAGCTTAGCCAAGGCAGTGTGGGTATATAGTGCGTGGGAGAAATACAAAATCAGTTTCAACATTGGGAGTAGCACAGGAACTAGTAGTATTAGTAATTTAGGACTACAGGGATCCTAGTAGCTAGGGAGCAAAGGTTTTGTGCTCATAGCTCCTACCCAAATCAGTATGGTGGGATCTTTTACCAGATATCCCGAATTTGTGGGAAGAGGAAACGAGGATGTGGAGTAGCACTGGTATCTCTGTGAAGCTATTTGGAGGGCCCGTCAAACTCCAGATAATGTCAGGGCAGTAGAATTCCAGACCACGTTGAGAGAAAGGGCTCTACGCTAGTTTATAAAATGGGCGGAGTAGAATCAGAACCCCACAATAGATGATATTAAGAGAGGATTTGTGCAGGAATTCAAGGTACCACAGATGGATCAGCAAGGGCTATCAGAACTGTGGGAAATTAAGAAGAAGGAGGGAGAGACAGCTTGGGAGCTCATGCAAAGGTTTAAGCATTCCATTGCCAAGTTGAGTTACACTCTGTACCTAAACCACCAGCAAGACTGGTCCATTAAGGCACTCTTGCCTTTGACCAGAACGCCACTAACGCAATAGAAGATAGGAACCCTCCAGGATGCGTTGGAACAAGAATCACACATAGAAGATATGGCAGGATACCCGCATAAATACAGGGGAGGGATGAGCTTGCAAGATCCATCGATTTTAGGCCTACAGAACCAGATCGCGACTTTGACAGAGAAACTGAAAGATCTTCAGCCAGTGCATCCAACCAAACCCAATGTTTGGTGCACCCACTGCATGGTGGAGGGGCACATTACAATGGAATGCTCGAGGTTGTGGGGAATTAATCATCCAGGTGGGGTTTCGGGGTTGTTAAGGGCTCGACCAACCGTAGGAGTTGCGGCAGTCGGAGCACAAGGGGCCTTCCCAGGGAGGAATAATCAAGACTTTTGTGAGATCTGTAGGGCATATGGACACCTGCCACGGATGTGCCCCATTCTGCAAAAGTACTCTAACATCCCCAATAACAACTACTATGAGTTTTGCGCATCAACAATGCATCACACCGATCAGTGTCGAGTGTTGGACGCTCTAGCAGAAAGGTTGGATAGATCCACATTTAGAATTAATGAGTCAAATTGGGGAGGATGAGGAGGAAATGGGCGAGGAGGAAGAACGGGAGGAAGAGGGCCTGTAAGGTGTTACAACTGTGACCAAGAAGGGCATGTTGCCAAAGAATGTCTGTTGTTGAGGAGACCATGGTGCTCACAATGTAGAATTAATACCCACACAACGAAGGACTGTCCAGAACTCATTGCAAAGTGGGAAGAAAGGACCAGACATAGAGGGGCCAACTTGGTGAATGCGGAACCACAGACCGATGATGGCCTCCCCGCAACCAATATTAATATAGTCACCTGAGGAGGGAAGAAGATAGGGGAGGACTACTACACAGAGGACCCCCCCTTAATCTTTAAAGTGGTGTCACCACAAAAAGTATATGAGCCTAAATGCCAAAAGAAGTACTATCAGGAAGCAGCTAAGCTGTTCGAGGGGATTACTGAGGAGAAATATAATAAAAGACCGCGGGATCACATGCCCAATCACAGCCAGCCGATTAGGGAGTGGTTTAAATTTTTCTTGAAAATTGTTGAGGATGAAGGCATGCTGAAGGAGTTGCAAAAACGTTTAAAGGCTGTGGTATCCATGCAAGAAGAGGAAGTGGAACGACCATGCACAGACTTGCTAGAGAAGGCTTCCAGGAGAGTGAAACGGAATAAGAGAAGAAGCGGCAAGGAGTTATGAATCAACGCACAAGTGGCAGGATTCCAGATAAGGGACACCATGTTAGACTTAGGGTCGAATGTAAATATCCTACCTAGGAAAACTTAGGAGGCAATGGGGAAGCCTCAACTAAAATACTCGCTAATTTAACTAAGAATGGAAAATTAGTACTGCATACTTCCCACTTGGAGAATGTAGAGGTTGATGTGGTAGGGGTAAAGACACACACTGAATTCGAGGTGATTGACATCATGGGGTATAAGGACCCATACCCGGCACTCCTGTGGATTGATTTGGCATATGAGAACTACGTTGTCATATACCTAAAGAAGGAACTAATAATTTTTGAAGCAGACGGGCTAAGGGTGATCTAACAATTAGACCCTTACCAAGGACCTAGGTTTACAAAACTAGCAGATGACAGGAATGAGCCAGGAAGGTTAGACCAACTATACACACTCACAACAATGAAGAGGGAAGACTACATAAACCCTACAGCCAGAGGATCAATCAGCTGGAGAATTATCAAAATCTCGAAAACCAATTCAAAAGCTGCATGGGATGCATGGCAGCAGGGGGGATACGAACTGACCACTAGACTATGTGCAATGATAAGCGGAATAAACTAGGGAGAAATGGAGATAACTAACTATCCAAAGTACTATGGCCTTGAACCGGTGGACACCTTCTTAGACAGAGCAGACCGGGAGATGATAGAGGATCAAAGGATCTCCTTTCTCGATATTGGCCTCATGGCAACTCCGACAAGATGGTGGAAAACGCACTGCAATGCACAAAGAGACTGGACGAGCGTCAAATAATCCATGAAGGAAATATTTGTCCGGGAGGAAGATCTATCATAGGATAAGGGAAGATACAAAGGGGATTCAAGTCCCGAGAAGCACGTCAAGGATTGGATAACCAATTGGAAGAGCAAGGGGATGCTGAAGGATCGATGGGTACATGCATTTATACATACCCTCGGAACTGTCCCCCAAGCTTGGTATGTCCAAGAGGAGCTCTATCGGTAGACAACAGATTGGGATACCATGGAGGTACAGTTTGTTAGCAACTTCTCATTCAGAGGCAATGAGGCACAAATGACAGAGTCACTCTAGGAAATAAAAGGGTTTTTGTTCACACCAAAGACGTTGGTTGATGGAGGGCCTAACAAAAATTTTCTGTAGTGTCTGTATGAAATAGAGTCGCCAGGTTATGCAACCTGTGACAAGGTAGACACAGAATTAGAGGACGACAGGTTGGAGGGATTGAGACACCTAACCTTTGGGGAAATGGAAGGGAAGAGGGACATCCAGGAGAGCCCCTTAATGGAAGGTTCCCACCTTCTACCAATGAAGCTAAGAAAGAAAAATGTTGGGTCAGAGGATAAGCCCAAGATAGCATCGGTGGGAGACTACTGGGATGAGCAAGCCACCAAAGAAATTTTCAACCTATTACAAGAATATCAGGACCTATTCCTAGCTTCAGTGGTAGAACTGAAGGGAATAAAAGGAAACATTGGGGAAATGAAAATCGTTTTGAGACCAGATGCCCAGCTGGTAAAGCAGAGGCCGTACAAATTAAACCCAAGGGTGAAGGAGAAAGTTAAGAAGGAAATTGACAAAATGTTGGAAGCAAGAATCATTTTTCTGATGGATGAAGCTAAGTGGATAAGCCCGATAGTTATTCAGAATAAGAAGGATGCAACCAAAATCAGAGTATGTGTTGACTATAGAAGCCTGAACAACGCATGTGTGCATGACCCATTCCCCACACCCTTCAGTGATGAGGTCCTAGACAATGTTGCGGGGAACGAAGCATATTCGTTCATAGATGGGTTTTCAGGTTACCACCAAGTCCGAATAGCTGAAGAAGATAAAAGGAAAACAACATTCACTATGGAGTGGGGGTCATATGCATACAATGTGATGCCATTCAGACTAAAGAATGCACCAGCAGTCTTCTCAAGGATCGTCATAGCTACATTCCGAGATTATATTCATAAGTTTCTAGAAGTTTACATGGATGACTGGACGGTATACAGTCTATTGAAAAAACACACCAGCTTATTAAGAATAATTTTCGAAAGGTGCAGACAATTGTAGATTTCTTTAAATCTCGAGAAATGTATCATCGTAGTCCCCTTTGGAAATCTACTAGGCCATATCGTCTACAAGGATGGAGTATGTGTAGACCCCGCAAAGGTTGCGGCAATAATCCACATGGAACCACCACGCAACATAAAACAACTAAGAGAAACTCTGGGTCATACGAGGTACTACAGGCGATTCATTAGGAACTATGCATCCATCACAACTCCAATGGAAAAATTACTGAAGAAAGTGGAAGAGTTCATTTGGACTACAGATTGTCAGACAACCTTGAATAACTTAAAGGAAAGACTAGTAAGTGCCCCTATACTGGTGTATCCTGATTGGAACAAAATGTTCCATGTGCACATCGATGCATCAGGGATAGCGTTGGGAGTGGTCTTAGCACAACCAAGGGAGAAAAACATGGACCATCCAGTGTACTATGCTAGCAGAAAGCTGTCTACTGTGGAAAGAAACTATACAACAACCGAAAGAGAAGCCCTGGCAATGGTTTACTCTCTCCAAAAGTTCAGGCACTATTTACTGGGCGCGCCATTCAAATTCTTTACAGACCATTCTATGCTCAAATATTTAGTAAACAAGCCAGTACTAGAAGGGAGAATATGTCGATGGTTGTTACTGTTCCAGGAATTTACATTTGAGGTAGTTGTAAAGCCCAGCAGACTCAATGTGGGACCAGACCACCTGTCGCAGCTGGACATAGGGGAGAATGAAGGAGCAGTGGATGATCGATTTCCCGATGTCGACTTATTCAGAATAGAGGCAATCCCAGACCACCTAGAACAGATTGCCTCATTTTTAACAACCGGTCACTGCCTAGTAGGATACACAGCAGCATAGTGACGACACTTGGTAGTTAGGGCAGCAGATTACCAGTTGATCACAAGACACCTCTACAAGATGGGCTTAGATCAAATACTGAGGTGATGTGTCCTTAGCATGAAAGGAATGATGCCTTATGGGAGTGCCACGTAGGGGTCACAGGAGGCCATGTAGGAGGTAAGGCAACCGCAAGAAAGATACTCCACATAGGACTATGGTGGCCAACTATCCATAAAGATTCTAAAGAATTTTCCAGGACATGCGATGTCTGTCAAAGGGTCGGGAAGCCTTCATGACGCAATGAGCTGCCTCTACATCCGGTCCACACAGTGAAAATATTTGATAAATGGGTGGTAGAGTTCATTGGACCCGTTTCTCCACTGGAAAGGAATTCACGAGCAAGATACATCATAACAACAACAGGATACCTCACAAGCTGGGCAGAAGCGGCACCCGTAAAGGAATGTACAATAGAAAAAACAACAAGATTCATATTTGAGAACATCATTTCATGGTTCACATGCCTGAGGAGCCTCACATGCGACCAAGGGACACATTTCTTGAACGAGACCATTGATTCTCTGCTGAAGACCTTCATGGTTCAACATAACAAGAGCAACCCGTACCACCCACAAGACAACGGTGCAGTAGAAGCATTTAACAAGATACTAGAGAAATGGCTAATGAAAGTCATATTTGCCAATAGGGATGACTGGGATGAAAGAATAACTACAACTCTATGGGCATATAGGACGATAGTAAAAATACTCTATAAGAAAACTCCATTTCAACTTGTATATGGAAGGGAAGCGGTGGTACCAGCAGAATCTATACTACTCGGCATGTTCATTTCAGAGGCAATGGGAATGACGGACAACATTGCCTTACGATACAAACCAAGTCAGCTGATGGAACTTGACGAAACCTGGTTTTTAGCAAAGTTCCATCAATGAATGGAGTAGCGAAGGCAAAAAGCTTGGCACAATAGGAATATAAAGAGGAAGTCGTTTGAAGTTGAGGAACATGTACTCCTTTACGACATAAAGTTCCAGAAGTTCCCAGGGAAACTGCAGATGCACTGGTTGGGTCCATTTATAGTCACAGAAATTAGAGATTTGGGCTCGGTAAGGCTCGCACAACTGGATGGAGTCCTACTGCATGGATGGGTGAATGGTGCACACTTCCACAACCCATTAAAAAAAAAAAAGGATGCAGAATAATAAGGTTGCGGTAAAGTCTTCACATACCGCAACCCATTTATGGTCGGGGGGGTAGCATCAGTGGAAACACATGTAGTCCCAGTTAGTAGATTCAGTGGGGGGTAGCGTCAGTGGACACACATGTAGTCCCAGCAATAGAGTCAGTGGGGGGTTAGCGTAAGTGGATACACATGTAGTCCCAGTCAGTAGATTCAGTGGCCACACATGTAATCCTAATCAGCAGAGTACACGTAGGCATTCACTTTTTTCCAAGATTTATGACCACACAAGTACCCGTCCTATCCGCCGTACTAGTAGTCATTTCCAAATTAAGTAACTAAATATGCAACTGTCAAAGTAGGAGCCGCAAAATATTTTCCCATTAAGCATAAGGTTAGTTAATAAATAAACCCATCACGGAAAAATAAATATGCCATGCAACCCACTCTGTACGTTCCAGTCCACGTCATGGTTGTCACGTCCAACTCGGTCGGCGGAGGCAAGGTATAGCTAGAGCACATGGGAAAATTGCTGGAGTAATTAGTTATTCAGGCTTCATCAGTCAGGGAACGCCATGTCAGGGCCAGCTACTTAATTTGCAGGATAATGAAGGGAATTCTAGAATTCCAATTGCAGACAACAGAAGAGTTACAGGTTCGCTCTGAAGAACAGGTGCAAAGACAAAGAAGCAGGAAAACTCGAGTGAAGATAGTTTATCGCAGGAGAAAGGAGATGGCGAAAGGACTAGTATCAGTCCCACAGGACACCTTGGATGCACGAATTGAAATGGTCGATAATCTGTATGGCAAGTATGACAAGGCGAATTTGATAAACAATGACTTCACAGACTGTTTCCAGTTCCCGACCATGAAAAGAGAAGTTTACGCAGAGGAATTCCAGAAGGAGGATGGCACCAGGACCTCCAGGGTCAGGGAAGACTTTAAGGGAATACAAAGATCAACATTACTCCATTTGAGGAGTCTACCTATGTTCGACACTCAATTTTCTGCGATGCAGTGTACCAAGCTGTTGGTGAGCAAGATGCATGGAGGGTCACTGTGGTTGGATAAGGAGTATCCCATCCATGTGGAAGATATCAGTCGGCTCACAGGACTAGCCGAGGGTAGAAATATAGTTAGCACAACATTCCAAACAGGGGCTAAGCAGGGCAAGAAGTAGACTGAAGACAATATTTATGCCAGATATGGGACTGAGCAGGGCGGGAGAGGAGCAAAGCTAGATATGATTAACAAGGATGATATTAGGTTTGCCTGTTACCTCACTGCAGGAAAAACAATGCGAAACTTCACAAAGAAAGAATGCACCTAGGATGCAATCTCAATTATGGAACATTGCTGCCGAGGAAAGGTGCTGAACTGGTCAGCCTTCATTCTCAACGAGCAATTTGAAGCATGTGAAGACGTGTACAGAAGGGGTGTTGGGTTTGTCTTCGGATATATTTTTATTTCGCTGGCAATGTGGAAATGGAGGCCACCAAAGGAGAGGGAAATGGCACCCATCATCGAAGGCCAACCACTTGCACTCCAGTATGATCCATGGAGGGCACTAGGGGATCCCAACATGGAGGTGATCAACGAAATAGCTTTCAAATACTGGTACGAGAAGATGCTGGCCACCATAAGGTCAACAAAGAGGATACCCAAGGCTCTGTTGGATGAATTCTCAGAAGAACTTTGGTTTGGCGCATCCCACGCGCACACTTACCTGATACCATGGTGTGTCCACCCAAACACATTTAATATGAGACCATAGAGGTTTTTCCTAACGGTAGAAGCACTACACAAAGAGGTGGGGTCATGGCCGAGAGTGGCATGTGAGATAATAGAAGGCAAGAACAAGTACCTCTTTGGAGCCTTGACGTTGTAGGGGCAAGGGTTAGATGGGGCCAAGAGCAGTAGGAAGGAGCCAGCCAAGGAGAAAATCCAGCCAATGGTGCTCCAGATGGAGGAAAAGATGTTTGAACTCAGACGGACAATTTCTAGCTTCGAGTCAGGTGAAGGAAATTAACCTACCCAATTTCAAGGCTCCACCATTTTTTCTCCTATTGTAACAATGCTGCTGGCCATGAAGCTCCCAATGGGAGTAGCTCAGGCTCCCTCCCGGCCCACGGTCCCCAAGCCCAAGAAAAAGTAATTCGTCCACACCCTGGCTATCAAAAAGCTGAAAGTTATTCCACCAGCACTGATCATCGACCTTACTGTATAGGTCGAGCAATCAATCCCTACAATCGCCATAATTGAATAGATCCCCACCACCACCTCCACTGCATTACATCAGTCACGGGAGTCACCTCCGCACACTGCCTCCACCTCCGCGACCTTGTCCGAGACCCTACCACCTGGCCAACAAAGGACGACTACGGAAGGAGAAGTTCAGTCAGTCGGGTGGGCAGAGAGCACCACTCCTACCAATGGGATGAAACAAATAGAAATTACATCACCGTTTCTTGGGTTGGACCAACCAGAAGGGGGAAAACTAGATGCCAATCTGCAGGAGGAAAGGGTTGAATCGTACTTGCCACCTTTCCCTATAAGGCTCACAATCTACCCGAACTCCACCATCATTCCACCCACTCCATAGTTCACCTCGCCGTCACAGTAAGCCCATTCACCCACCTCCCATTCCGACAAATCCAATGCCAGTGGGCTACCCCTACAACAACAATTCCCAAAACCTAGTACAATGCAGGCCGATATGCTCTAGCACTAGTCGTCGGCACAATTATTTTCATTTATCCAACAAGAAGCACACAAGGTTGAAAGGATCCATGAGGACCTGGCCAAGGAACATGAACAGCAAACAAGGCAGTTGCATATGGTGACAGAAGAGCGCGATCACCTGCAGCAAGAAAACACGAAATTGGAAGCCCAGGTTGACCAAGTCACACAATGATTCAGATCACTATGGCTGACCATCATCGACACCAATACCGAAGCACTGGCAGACATGGCTACCTGCATGCTGGTCAACAGCTATGACCACATCCAGGCAGCATACTTGCACTTGGGAGCTACCAATGCCGAGATGAAGAGGAAACTGGAGACGGTGAGATTTGCACTACCAGATCCAGTGGAAATTTACACAAGGATGGTCGAGGGAAAGGTCATGGAACTGGAAGCAAAGAAACAAGCTTTAGCCGATGCCCTCACCGATGGATATGCCCTGATGAACAAGGTCCATGACTGGTCTGGCAGTCTGGCACTGAAGAACCACTTGGTTTACCCACTTAGAGAGCAAATACAGACTCTATTTTCCATCACGAAAGACTATATAGACCCCGCCCAGTTGCAGCAGATCAATGATCAAATTGACACCCTTCAGGCTAAGGTTGATAGTGTTGAGGAGGAGTCCACGAAGATGAAAAAGGTAATCAGGGATCTACAGCCACCAGTGCAAATGCAAGGTTTACTTCTGAAGGAGGTGTGTGACTCTAGCGGGCAACAATGGAGAGACCTGCAAAGCTAGAGACCAACCAAACTAACGTCACACTCGACCAAGGCATTTACCCAAGCCACCAATGCAATTCTCGCCTAGTGGGACAGGGCCATTCAAAATTATACAATGTTCAAGCAGCGGACCACGGCCTCTGTCCCGAAGTTGGAGCCTTTGTTTGGAATGGGGGAACCTCAAGGGTGAGAAGGTGCAATAGAAATGGATGCCACTCCGCAAGCCATGATCGAGGAAGAAGAAGCACCCACACCGCAAGCAATGATTGAGGCAGAAGAAGTACCAGTACAACAGACAGCAGAACCAATGTAGGTAAAAGTGCATCCACCACCTGCGGAGCACATGGAAGTACCAGTAGGACCGACAGAGGTTGAAATGACTTGATTTGGGGACAAGTCAAGGAATTGTGGCTGGGGCATGTTGGGGCATTTGTTTAATTTTGAAAAGGTTTTGACCAATTTTGGCTGACAGAAGGATGAGAAGGAAATGGGTGGCAGCAATGGTTGGTTGGCAGAACAAGCAGTTGTGGAAGAGTTGTGGCAAGGTGGCAGCGGAAGGCAAAGGCAGCCAAGGGGGCGGGAAGGTGCAGAAGCAGCTGAGGGGAAGAACAGCTGAGCAGGAACTGGAAGTCCAAGTAACAGAGAAGGATATAAAAGGAAAAGACCAGAAAAGAAGAGGGATTGGATTAGCTAAGTTGAGTAGAGGAGCAACAGAGCTGTGAGAGCAGGTAAGAGGATCTACAGTTGCGGCAGATGGAGGGCAGATTGTAGGAGTCTTGTAGACTTGGTCCTTGAACTTGAACCGTACATGTAGAATTGAGCCAGGTATTTCCTGTAGTTGTTTGTGGTGAAAGCTAGAGTCATATTGTAATGTTTGTTGTCAATATTAATATAAAGAATGGCTAAGACCGGTTGCGACTTGTGCTGTATCTAGGCCCTGTGTATGATGAATCTTAAAATTTTGAATGTCTTATCAATTGCATGTAATCCGTAGTTCTTAGATTATCGCGAGTATGTTGTTATCTCTACTTTATATGTAATGGTTTCGTACATGTGATCGAATGCAACCCGATTAATACTTCCTCGACCCCATGCTGAACCCTTCTCCCTTTTGGTTGCGGCACATCTTGGGTGAGACTCCTTAACATTTGGGGTAAGGTGAAAATACCAGCGTTGTCCTAGACTACAACGGACTATTGTTAGCCCTCTGCACCCAAACCCAGGGTCTTCCCCCTGACGACTCTTTCAAGCCAACAACTATTCTTGAGCATACTCTTCAATTTCTTAAATTTTGTGATTCTTATGAAGTTATTTTTGAGTATTTTTCTTGTAGGTTGTTCATTCTCATTCTTGAAGGTCATTTCAAACAATCATGTCATATATAGTATCTACATATATTCACTCATTCGAGAAACTTATCATGGAGATTCACGAAGCCTTTGACTGGTATAATTATCAAAACGCTTATAAGAATATTATTTAACTTAGAATGAAATATGATGAATATTTAGAATATTTTCTTAATTTCTTTCTTCAATTTCATTATGAATTTTCTAAGGAAGATTTATATTAGGGTTTTCTGAATGAGAAGTTTTGGTATTTAGTTCAAATTTCTTTAAAACCACCAGAACTTAAATCATCTTCGTGTCTCCTAGCTTTTCTCGGTCTTGGGACACTTAAAGTTTTAAAGGAGGAACCTATTTTCCCTTTTTATTCTTCCCCTTCCCCTTTGCCTTTAGTCCCATGTATTGATGTTGGAACTAGGGAACTTGAAAATCAAATTGTTAATTCACCTGCCCCACCTCCATAATCCTATCATATTGATAATGTCGATGTGGACAAGTTTAATCTTGAAACTTATTTGATTGGTGATATTTATTTTTCAAGAGATTCCTGATCCAGATTTAAATAGGAACGCAACAAATTATAGATATAACTATAAATACAAAGATGCGGTAGAAATAACACTTCATTTCTAATATCAAATATTGAAATATTCTTACAAACATAATGGAAATAAGACTAGCTCGGGTGATGGTAGCTTATATTTGAGAAGAGATGTGGCGGCTACATGCCTATGAACCATGTTACAATGAGGCTCAAAGGCCTATTTATTATTGAGAAATAATTTAAAACCATAAACACCCAAAAACCTAACCATAAACATCAATTTCCTGGGGTCGTAACTTTAGCATACGATCTTTGTTTGACGCACGCAATACCTCTCTAGAAATATGTATCTGAGAAATTCAACTTTTGAATGACCAACATTAGTCTATGCCCCATGTTGGTCCAAGTTTTCCCAAAAAAATGTCGTTTAGGGCCTCAAAACGACTCCAGAAGTTCAGGACTCGAAAAACTGCCAAAAATAGTAAATTGTGCTATAAATAAGGAAACTTAAAAAATGGAAAAAAAACAATGGTGGGGATCCAAGTGGAATAGGCAGGTGGCCACCAATATCCACTTGGATCATTCCTCCCCCCTTAGGAAGCAATGGTCCCCATTGGATTGAGTTCCTCCATGAGATGAGGAAACTTCTGCTGAACTTGTTCGCTAGTGAGCCACTTGCCCTGGTGAAGGAGTTGGCCTACTTTGACAACTCAATATAGTTGGATCCTTTGTTTTCGGGTGTTCTTGATCTACATGTCAGTGATCCAATTAGTTGTGGCTTTTTCCATGCAATCTGGATTTAACTCTTTAGGCGTGAGCTATTCTGCGATGTCTGATGTGTCCAGCAATGGTGGGAAGTATGGTCGAAGGTGGTCCACATTGAACACTAGGTGCAGGCCAAGGAATGGGGGAATGCTGAGCTCAAATGCATTGTCTCCCACAACCTTGGTAATGGTGTAAGGAGCATATCGGAGTGGTCTGAGTTTCTGATCGGCTCCTCTGAGGCATTCCTTCTGTAAATGCAACCAAACTTTGTTGCCCACCTGAAAATTTGTGTGGCACCCGATGTTGATCTTGTCGTTGCTTGTACTTCGCATTTGATTTCTCTAGAATGTCATGGACATGCTGGCGGATATGTTGGATATGCTCAATGAATTTTTTTTCCTTATCAACTTCCGACTGGACATGAGTCGAATTTTCTTGAGTAGCTACAAATGGTATGGCCACATCAATGGGACATAGTGGCTGGAATCCCAAGCCCACCTGAAAAGGGTTGTGGCCAATTGAGCTGTGGAGAGCTCGGTTATAGTTGTGCTACACATAGGGGAGGCTCTCATCCCATGTGCGTGGATGCTTTGAGTTGTACATGTGAGAATGTGTATGATCATCCTGTTGACGACCTCTGTCTGGCCATCTATTTGGGGATGGAAAGTTGTGGACTTAGTGAGCTTGGTGTCCAGCATCGACCAGAGACTAGACCAAAATGTACTAAGGAACCTGCTGTCTTGATCTAAGATGATAGACTATGGGATCCCAAAGTGTACCCACACTCATTAAAGAAGAGTTTAGCAATGGCTTCTGCTGTGATATTCTTCTTGCAGGCCGCCATCTTCGAGAATCTATTGACAAATACAAAAACACAGTCGTTGCCATGCTTAGTAGAAGGATGGCCCAACATGTAATCCATGGGGATGGATTCCAAAGGTCAATTAGGGGTAGGAAGCAGAGTATAGAGGCCTTACTTCTTCATGTTAGGTTTGGCAATGGCGTAGGCAGTGTAGGATCTCATGTACTTCCCGACATCCTGTCGAAGATTTGGCTAATAGAAATACTTCTGCGGTACTGCCATGTATTCTCGACCCTGAAATGCCCAGTGACCCGACTGTAGTGTGGTTCCCAAATCATCTTGGCACACTCGCTTGAAGGAACACAAAGGTGTCCCAGGTGGCATAACAAGGTATCCTGGAGGTGAAAATATGGAACTTGCTAACCCTCCAAGGGTGTCTGGTATGTCTGGCCGAATTTTGGGTCACTTTTGTAGAGAAGTGGCCAATCATAAGTCTCGTGCCCACAAGAGTTGAGGACGGTGGTTAACGCCATGATCGGTGGTTGGCTGAGGCAGTCTACAACATTATTGGTGCTGCCCTTCATATACTTGATATTCAAATGGAACTATTGTAGGTATGTGGACCACTTCTGATAGCGATCATTTTGCAACTTCCCTTGCATCTGTATGAACTACAGGGGTCAGTGGTCTGTGTGGATGATCGTTTCCTTCCCCAAAATGTAATGCTTCCATTGTCGGCAAGCCTGCACAATGGAATACATCTCCTTGTCATAAGTGGGATACATCTAGATTGTGTCTGAAAGTGTCTCACTCTGATATGCCACTGGATGCCCCTGTTGAGTAAGGATTGCCCCAATAGCATAGTCAGAGGCATCTGTCTCGATCTCAAATGGATGTTGCAAGTCTAGTAAAGTGAGCACTGGTGCACAGCAGAGGCGATGTTTCAATTTGGTGAATGCCTTCTTTTGAGATTCAGACAAAAGTAATTTTTCTTTCACTCTTCCCTTGGTGACTTGGCTCAAGGGCAAGGTGTTATAAGAGAATCCCAGCATGAACCTGCGGTAGAAATTCACAAGACGTAGAAAGTTGTGGAGCCTTGTTAGAGTGGTTGGGGCTGGCCAATCCCAAGTGACTTGGATCTTGGTTGGATCCACATGCACCCCTCGTTCATCAATAATGTATCCCAGATACTGAACCTGGGTCATGCCAAAACTGCATTTCTCGAAATTGGCACATAGCTTGTGTTGCCGCAGTGTTTGGAGAACCTGTCTGATGTGGTGAACGTGTTATTCCCAACTTTGGCTGAAGATCAGGATGTCATCCAAGTATACCACTAAAAATGAGTTGGTGAATGGTCACAAGATTTCATCCATCAACCTCATGAAGGTTGCAGGAGCATTCATCAACCCGAAAGGCATAACCAACCATTCGAAAAGGCCCTCCTTGGCTTTGAAGGCAGTCTTCCACACATCGGAGGGTTCAATTGGTACCTAGTGATATCCAGACTTCAGGTTGATCTTGCTGAAATATTTTTCCCCCTTGATTTGGTCCAGATGATCATCAATCCATGGGATCGAGTACCTATTTTAGACAGTGATCTTGTTCAGCACCCTATAGTCAATACAGAGTCTCCAAGTTCCATCCTTCTTCTGTACCAACACGATCGGGCTCCCACAGGGTGATGAACTCGACCAGATGTGACCTTTATGAAGTAGATCCTTAATCTACCTCTTGATTTTGTCATTCTCTAGAACGGAGCACTGATATATTGGTCCATTGAGAAGTGGTGCACCTGGGGTCAAATCGATGAAGTGCTTGACCTAACAATGCAGAGGCACCCCTGCGGGGAGATGAAGATGTCCTCGTACTCCTCCACGACTTTGTCCATCTATTGTTGACATGTAGATAGGCCCTGTCTCGAGGTCATGGCCACCATCTTCCTCTTTCCAGTATCATCAGGAAAACAAATTTCCC
Source organism: Pinus tabuliformis (assembly GCA_031772625.1). Classification (NCBI taxonomy): domain Eukaryota; kingdom Viridiplantae; phylum Streptophyta; class Pinopsida; order Pinales; family Pinaceae; genus Pinus; species Pinus tabuliformis. Next base: position 85,258,655 of record CM062818.1, read on the forward strand.
GGTTTTGGAAATGAGCTTACTACATTGTTTTGCAGTAACCAAAGAGATGGCGGTAGGCGGTGCTACCTCCGGTACCCTGTACAACTTATTTCCCAAAGTAACAATAACAGTGTGAGGCCTTGACTCATACACAGTATGTCTCTTCCACAAGTATGGTTGGCCTAATAATACATCAAAAATATCAAGGGGAGCAACGTCACATAATACCTCATCCGTGAAGGGTTTGATGTTGTATGGAAGGTGGCACTGCTGGCTCACGCGAAGATCTCATCCTTGGTGAAGCTACCCGATGGTGTATGGTTGTGGGTGTGTTGTGGTCGGTAAGCCCAGCTGCTTCATGACATCTGCTTAAATGAGGTTCTGTTGGCTCCTGTTGTTGACAATGAACTGTAGCGGGGAACCCTTTACCCACATCTGGGAGTAGAAGAGGTGCTCCTCCTCCTCTAGATCTTCAGGTTCCTCCTTTTGAATCTTCATTGTGGAAATTCTGGCATTGGGCTCTGCGTCAATAATCTACTTCCCTTTGTCATTCCCCTTGCTGGGTTTTGACTTAGAGTCAGAACATTCATCTGATTTTGAAGCCTTCACCTCATCCACCGGTGACTACTTGGCCCGACACTCACTTGTATTGTGAGTGGAGATCTTATGGAACTCACATCACTTTCCTTGTCCTTCTTCGGCGTCACGGTGTTTTTATTTTGTTGCGGCTTTGGCAAGTTGTCATAGGACACCCCACCTCGGCTTTGTCCTTTGTTCTGCGATTTGAAGGTATCTTTCCCTTGCTTGATATTGACTGCGTATTGGTACACCGTGCCAAGCGAGGAGATGTCCAGGAATTCCATATCGTCCTGGATGTACCTGTGTAGGTAGTTGCGATACTTGAGCACCAAATGTTTCTCAGAATCCTTGATACCCAACTTTGTGTGAAGGGTATGAAAAAATTGGTAAACTCTAGCACATCTTGGTCCCTTCCTTGCCACCACATTGTCCACTTTATGTATTTATCCTCATAGCTCTCGACAGGGTAGTACTGCTCCTTCATGGCATCCCAGAACGAATTCCAAGTGGGTGCAACTAAAAAATGTGAGGTCATAATTTAATCCTTCTTCTCACAGTAGGTTTCCCACCAATCCTTGACGTGGGGGGTGGCTTTGAGAAGAGAAAAATTAATCTTTTCTCAGCTGGAAAAATCATGAACATAAAAATATCCTTCTAGCAGATTTAACCATTTATCTACGACATCTGCATCTATTTGGCCATCAAATATGGGAATGTCAAATTTTACTTGTACCTTAAAAGGAGTGGAGCCTCCAGAGTGGGTGCTCGTTGTGGATGCGCCACTGGTGGGCAACCGTTGAAGGATCTGGGCAAAGTTATCCATCATCGCGTTCCTTTGTTTCTGGAGGGCCTCCTCGAGCAATATTTTGCTAGGATATCCTTCCCCTCATCTTTCTTTTCTTCCCCCATGGGCAGCCGTCGGGGTTTGCGAGGCTAATCTTGCAAAGGTTCGACCAGATCGAGCCCTAACTCCTTATATCCCGATCTCATTGGGGACATGCAAAGAAAAACAGAGAAAGAGCAGACCACTATGATACCACTAATCCAGATTTAAATAGGAACGCAAAAAATTACACATATAACCATAAATACAAAGACGCAGTAGAAATAACACTTCATTTCATTAATATCAAATACAGAAATATGATTACAAACAGAATGGAAATAAGACTAGCTCGGGCAATGGTAGCTTATCTTTGAGAAGAGATGCGCCGGTTACATGCCTCTTAACTGTGTTACAATGAGGCTCAAAGGCCTATTTATTATTGAGAAACAATGGAAAACCCTAAACACCCAAAAACCTAACCCTAGGAGATGAAGCACCAAACTATGGGCCCCGTTTGGGTAAATTGGTACATCAACTTCCCAGGGTCGTAACTTTGGCATACGATCTTCGTCTGATGCACACAATACATCATTAGAAAGATCTATCCAAGGACTACAACTCTTGAATGACCAACATCTATTAAGAAAGTTTGCTGGTCCCATTTTTCCCAAAAAAACGTTGTTTAGGTGCTCAAAACGACTTCGGAAGTTCAGGACCCAAAAATTGCCAAAAATATTAAATCATGCTACAAATAAGGAAACTGAAAAACTGAAAGAAACAATGGTGGGGGTTCCAAGTGGAATAGGAGGATGGCCACCAATATCCACCTAGATCAATAACTCTTGTCCTCTACCATGTAAGCCTTATGATCCTATTTTCTTGATTCACTTTTTCACTTCATTCCATTAGCAGTTGTTCGGGATGTTCTTGATTCTCAATCTACCGGTTCAGTTAGTGGTCAAGTACAAGAGGGTTGTAACACTCAAATAGAGGACCATGAGGGAAGATATACTATTCATGAAAATTATGTGTGGGATTCAGATACCGAACAAGAATCAATTATACTTTATGATCCTCCATCTGAGTCTTCCAATCCCTCTTCACCCTCAACGCATTACTCATTATTCCCTAATATATTTAGTGGATCTCTTACACCAGTCTATTCTCATGATGATCTAGGTGGATATAGGTGGCCAATTGCCTATTCCACCTAGACCCCCTAGTCAATTTCATCTGTTTCCTTGTTCATTTTAGCATTCACTATTTTTAGCAGTTTTTTGGGTCCTGAATGTTCGGAGCAGTTTTGACTCCCTAAACGACATTTTTTTGGGGTCTACGACAAGACCATGGCCATAGGTTGTGGCCTATGGAGAAACCTATAGTGCTCAGTGAGACCTTTCCAACAAGGTATCATATGCGTGAAATAGAGATAATATGACCAAGTTACGACCTTGCGAAGTTGGCTACCCAACTAACCCCAACGGGGCCCACAAACTCTTGGTGTTACATCTCCTGGGCCCTAGGGTTTTTGTTCTTTATTATTTTCTCATGTTTTCCAATAATAAATAGGCCATTGAACCTCATTGTAACACAATTCAGAGGCATGTAGCTGCCACATCTCTTCTCAAAGATAAGCTACCACCGCCCGAGCTATCTTATTTCCATTTTGTTTGTAATCATAGTTCAATATTTTTCTATTGATGAAATGAAGTGTTTTTATGCCTCTTCTCTATGTTTATGATTATATATATAAGTTTTTGTGTTCTTGTTTAAGTTCGGATTAGTGGTATCATGGTGGTCTGCTCTTTCTATATTTTTCTTTGCATGTCCCTAACGAGGTCAGGGTATAAAGAGTTAGGGCTTGATCTAGTTGAACCATTACAAGATCAGCCTCGCAAGACCTGATGACCTCCCATGGCGGAAGAAAAGAAAGATGAGGGGGAAGGAGAACCTTTCAAAATGTTTCTCAAGGAAGCCCTCGAGCGACAGAGGGATGTGATAATGGATAAATTTTCCCAGATCCTTCGATGGCTACCCATAGGCGATGCATCTTCTTCGAGCAACCATTCTAGAGGTTCCACTCCTTTTAAGTTAGAAGTTAACTTCGATATTCCCATATTCGAAGGCTTTATAGATGCAGACGCCATAGATAAATGGTTAAATCTATTGGAAGAATATTTTTTAGTTCATGACTTTTCCAATCGGGAAAAGATTACTTTTGCACTTATCAAAGCCACCCCACACGTCAAGGACTGGTGGGAAACCTACTGTGAACCCTCACTGTTTTCAGCCGCACCCACTTGGAATTATTTTTGAGATGCCATCAAGGAACAATATTATAATGTCAGGAGCTATGAAGACAAATACATAAAGTGGACCGCGCTACGACAGGGAAGGGACCAAGATGTGCTAGAGTTCACAAATATTTTCCATACCCTTCGCACGAAGCTGGGTATAGAGTTTACTGAGTAGAATTCGATGCTCAAGTACCATGGTTTTCTACACAAGTACATCTAGGATGAGCTGGAGTTCCTGGAGATTTACTCGCTCAGCACGGTGTATTGGTATGCTATCAAGATTGATAAAAAGTTTAAACAAAGGAAGCGGTACTTTGGATCTGCAAATCCAAAGAAAGGAAAAGGCGACCCCAAACCATCGAACAAAGGACCAAGCCAAGGCAGGGCTACCCAGGACACCTCGTCGAAGCCACAAGCAAAGAGAAACACCATGAAGATGAAGAAGGACATGGGAAAATGGTGCAAGTTCCATAAGAGCTCCACTCACAATACAAGTGAGTGTCGGACCAAGCAGTCACTAGTGGTCGAGTTGAAGGCTTCTGAATCAGATGTAGGTTCTGACTGTGAATCAAAACCTGATAAGGGATCTAACAAAAGAAATCAAATCATTGATGTGGAGCCCAATTCCACTGTGGCCACCACCAATATCCAGAAGATTGAGCCTGAAGATCCAAAGGATGGGGAACACCTCTTCCATTCACAAATATGGGTGAAGGGTTCTACGTTGTAGTTCATTGTCAACAACAAGAGCTTAAAGACTACAGTATGTCCACACCTGTACACCATTGGGTAGCTTCACCAAGGAAGAGATCTTCATGTCAGTCAGTAGTGCTTCCTTCCCTATAACATCAAGCCCTTCACAGATGAGGTACTCTGTGACGTTTCTCCTCTTGAAGTTTGTGATGTATTGTTAGGAAAACCATACTTGTGGAAGTGACATGTTGTATATGAGTATAGACCTCGATATTTGATTATTACTTTGGCTAATAAGTCATACAGGATATCGGAAGTATCCCCGCCTACCACCATCTCTTTGATCAATACAAAGCAATGCAGTAAGATCATTTCCCAGACTAGAAAATTTTTTTCCTTTTGATTTTCCCCCAGGGAAAGAAGAAGGTTGTGGCCACAGCTTCCAGGCATGGCTCCTCTGCATAGCAACAATATATGTACAAGTTCGTGGAGGAGTACAGGGATATTTTTGCCTCACCCATAGGGGTACCTTTGTACTGTCAAGTCAAGCAATCCATCGATCTGACACCGGGCATTTCGTTGCCCAATGGACCGATATATCAACGCTCTGTTCTGGAGAATGATGAGATCAAGAGGAACATTTAGGAACTATTACATAAAGGGAACATCAGGCCAATCTCATCACCTTGTGAGAGCCTAATTTTATTGGTATAGAAGAAGGATGGGACTTGGAGCCTCTGCATTGACTATCGGGTGTTGAACAAGATCACTGTCTAGAATAGGTTCCAAATTCCATGGATTGATGACCTTCTGGACCAGCTCAAAGGGGCCAGATATTTCATTGAGATTGACTTGAAGTCAGGTTATCACCAGGTGCCTATTAAACCCTCCAATGTGTGGAAGACTGCCTTCAAATCCAAGGACGGCCTTTTTCAATGGTTGGTCATGATGTTCGGATTGATGAACACTACTGCAACCTTCATGAGACTGATGAACGACATCTTGCGACCCTTCACTGTTAGGATATTCCGACACATAGGATATAGTTAAGTTCAACTTGGTCTAGCATAGAGTTAGGTTAGAGTTAGGTAAAGTGTGTTTCTTTACCGTTGTACATTTTGTAACTTACAATCCGACGGTCACGATATGTAGTGATCCGACGGTTCACTCTCACCTTGGTATTACCGACACTTGATCCGTGGCTTGACACCCGATTGGTCCATGAGTTCTATTTAAAGCGCATGGAGGGTCATTGTTCGGGTAATCCGTGCATGAGATAAGCTTATGTAAATTTTCATTCTTTGATTAATAAATTGTCTGTACCCACGTTGGGACAGGCCGTGGACTGTTTCCCTCCTTGCACTCTGAGGGTTTTAACCACGTCAAAAATACTGGTGTATTGATTTGAGATCTGGTTGTGAGCGGTGTCCTTTTGGTATTCTTTCTGAGGAACTTACCCTGTAAATTCCTACATGGTATCGGAGCTATTTGAGGGCCGCGTCCGTTGGTGATCCAAATCTGAAGCCGGTAGAACTGCATGCGGCTGTCGTTTCCTAGATCTGCTGTTTCTGACTGTTTTCGGGCCGAGAGGACTGCTCTGTTACATTCGGAGCATCTGTTTCAGTGAGGAACCCCTTTCGTTTCACGCGAAAAGGTTTCCGGTAGCCCTAGCTGCGTCATTTTTCAGATCGGGAGGTATACAGTGTTTTTTTTGCAGTTTACTGTCATTTTCTCTCTGCTTATTTCGGTTTCGGTTTATTTAGCCTTTTTTTTCCCGGATCTATACCTTTCATTTCTGCGTATGCTCTTTGCCCTGCGACTCTATGTGATCTGGGCAAATCAGAAACAGAAAGAAAGGATTTTTCTCATGCGTATGCTCTTTTCCCTGCACCTTAGTGTGATCTTGGAAAATCAGAAACATTGAGAAAAATATCTAGTTTTTTGGCTAAAGCTAACTTTGAGCCGTAAGGTTCGTTTTTCTTTGCATATTCGTGTTGGGTTTTTTGTTTTGTGTTTTGTAGGGGAAAAGAGCCTTCCCAAGGCAAGCACGCAAATCGAGGCCCCCCCCCCCCCCCCCCCCTCCCCCTCTCTCTCTCTCTCTCTCTCTCTCTCTCAAATATTTTGTATAGATCAATTGGTTCAAAGACTTTTTAAGAGAGTAGAGGTCTTGGGTTCAAGTCTCCACTTTGTGGGGGCGGATTTTTTCATTCCCGCACATTCGCGCACTTTGCCGGCAACGTCAACAATTTTTTTTCAAAAAGCCATAACTTCTTCATCCGGAAGCCTTTTTCAGAGCCGTTTTTTTTAAAACCGCCTATTTTTTCGAGATCTATCCATTGGACCACTTACTTTCAGCATCTTCAGCTTCAGTTTTTTTTCAAAAAATGGAAAGTCCATGCCAAGTCATTCTTGACAGCACTAACTACTTCCAATGGGTAGCCTACATGGGAGATTTACTTAGAAGTAAAGGTCTCTTCAGAATAGCCACAGACCAAGAGAAGAAACCCAAAGATGAAGACAAGGCCGAAAAATGGGAAAATAGACAAGATCAAGCACGTGGTTTGATAGGAATGTCTGTTTCTCCTGATCTTAGATTCCACATTGCAGAAATTGAAACTCCTCATGAAGCATTAGAAAAACTTGCTAAAGTTTTTGGGATTAAAAATGAAATTAGAGCCCATCAACTTGAGAATGAGTTGCTTACTTTGGATCCTAATAATTTTTCTTGCATTGAAGATTTCTTGTCCAAATTCAAGACCCTTAGATATCTCTTGGAAGGTGTTAAAGTTAAGAAAGAAGATGGTAACCTTATTTATTCCATCCTTACTAAGTTGGGACCAGCCTACTCTGTATTTGTTTCCACTTTCCATTCTACAAGGGAAGCTTTCATTTGTCAAGGCAAAGACTACAAACCCCCTTCCTTTGACTCCTTTTGTGATTCCTTAATAAGAGAACAAGAAAAACTCTTACACCTTGGTCTTCTTAATCTTGGAAACTCTTCCTCGAAAGCGTTAGCCGCCCAGCAGCAACCAAATTCAAAGAATCCTAAGAAGTCTTATCCTCAAAGGAATGGTCCTAAACCAACTCAGCCTCAAGATGAAAGATCATTTCAGCAAAATGACAAGACCAATAAAAACAAATGGAAGAGGACTGACAGACATTGTAACTTTTGTAATCGAGATGGCCACTTAGAATCTAAATGCTTTAAGAAGATGGAAGCCTTGGAAGCCGCAATGAAGAAACATAACATCCATCTGGAGCCTACTTCAACTTCAACTTCCGGAACGGCACTTTCTGCATGTCATCGTCAATCATCTCAGTCTGGTTATGCATTAAATGTATCTTCTTCTTCTTCTCATTCTCATGAGTGGCTCATTGATTCTGGAGCCTCTTGTCACATGGCCAAAAACCAAGCCATGTTTTCTTCTTTAAATGATTGTAACACCAAAAATATATATGTTGGTGATGATAGATCTCTTAATGTTGTAGGGACTGGAACTGTTCATCTAGACAATGGTCAGTTCAATGATGTATTATGTGTTCCAAACTTATCCTGCAACCTTCTATCTGTCTATCAGATAACTCATTCAGGTGAAGGTAAAATTGTTGAATTTTCACCTCATGATGTTGTAATCAAGGATCTAAAAGATCCTAAACAGATTCTAGCTACTGGTCTTGCTGATGATTCCAAAAGGTTGTATAAGTTTCACAACTTTGGGTCATCCCATCTTCCCTCAGTATTTGTTGCTCATAATGATGAAGTGAGCAAACTTTGGCATGAGCGGTTTGGTCACTTAAACTATCGCTCCCTTCAGCATCTATGTAAAGAAAATATGGTGACAGGTCTTCCTATGGTATCTTGCAAAGATGGTGTTTGTTCCGGATGTGTACTCGGAAAACATCATCGGGACAGTTTTGACAAACGTGCCTCTTGGCACGCCTCAGCCCCTTTACAGCTTGTGCACAGTGATTTATGTGGTCCTCTTCCTGTTGCTTCATTCTCTGGCTGCAAGTACTTCTTAACTTTCATTGATGATTTCTCTAGACGCACTTGGGTATACTTCTTAAAACTCAAGAGCGAAGTATTTAGCACTTTTTTGGCCTTCAAAGCATTTGTTGAAAAACAATCTGGACATCAAATTCTTAAGCTAAGAACTGATAATGGTGGAGAATATGTTAAAAACGCATTCATCAACTTTTGCACCGAAAATGGAATTCAAATGCAACATACTGTTCCATACACTCCACAACAAAATGGTGTAGCTGAAAGGAAAAATCGCACCTTAAAGGAAATGGCTAATTGTATGCTGCAATCTAAAGGACTCAGTCTTAGTTTTTGGGCCGAAGCAATTAATTGTGCAAATTATATAATCAATCGCACTCCTACTAAGGTTCTAGAGAATATCACTCCAGAAGAAGCTTGGAGTTCCATTAAACCAGATGTAAGTCACTTTCGTGTGTTTGGAAGTGAAGCATGGGCCCATATTCCAGATGAAAAGCATAAAGCTTTAGAACCTAAGAGTGAGAAATGTACTTTTGTTGGATATTCTGAAGATGTAAAAGGTTATAGACTTATTCCATTTAAGTCCAAAAATGTTATCATTAGAAGAGATGTAAAATTTGATGAAAATAAATCGGCCTGCGAGCCTAGTCCGGCGGATGTGCCACCTCTTCCTATCTCTTCTATCTTTGAAAACATTTCTTCTTCTGATGATGAAAGCGAGGATGATAATCCTCCCCCACCTTCTCAGGATCCTCAACTTCCAAGATGGGTCCGTGCTACTCGGGATGCAGCAGGTGATCTTGCCGGTGATCCTACAGATCAGCGACGTACACGTTCTCAGTTTGAAAGAGCCTCTTCTTTACTGGCTCAAGCTCCAGTAAATCATGATCCTGACACTTTTGCAGAAGCTTCAGGCCATCCACATTGGGAAGCAGCTATGAATGAAGAATATCATTCATTGATGACAAATGATACATGGGATCTTGTTCCTCTACCAAAGGGACGCAAACTTGTTAGATGCAAATGGGTTTACAGAACCAAGTATGGACCAGATGGGAAAGTTGATAAACATAAAGCTCGTCTAGTTGCTAAGGGCTTTTCACAGGTTGAAGGCATTGACTACACTGAAACCTTCTCTCCAGTTGCCAAAATGAACTCTATCCGCCTTGTTCTTTCCCTTGCTGCCTCTTTAAAATGGGAAGTCCATCAAATGGATGTTAAATCTGCCTTCTTGCATGGGGACTTGCAGGAAGAAATCTATATGGAACAACCCATTGGCTTCATACAAACAGACTCCAGCCTCGTTTGTCGACTTAAGAAATCCCTTTATGGCCTCAAGCAAGCTCCTCGGGCTTGGTATGCCAAAATGGATAGCTTTCTTTTAGAATCTGGCTTTTCTAGGTGTCATTCTGACAATACTGTCTACACCAAGAAAGTGGGCAACTCTCTTATCATCCTTGTTCTTTATGTTGATGATCTTATTCTTACTGGTAGTGATCCCAACCTTATAAACCATGTGAAGTCCAGCCTTAAAAAGAAATTTGAAATGACAGACTTAGGACACTTACACTATTTTCTCGGTCTTCAAGTCTTGCAATCCCAAGAAGGTATTTTCCTTTCCCAGTCCAAGTATGCTTGTGATATTCTTCGTCATTTTCACATGGAAGACTGTAAGCCAGCCCCTTCTCCCTTTCAGTCTGGAGTCAAACTTTCAGTCTCTTGTACTTCTCCTGAAGTTGATGCTACCTTATACCGTCAACTTGTCGGAAAACTCTTGTATTTAACCCATACTCGTCCTGATCTTTCCTTTGTTGTTGGCCTTGTTGCTCGTTTTATGCAAAACCCCCGTGAAAGTCATTGGAAAGCAGCTAAAAGAATACTTCGTTATGTTCGAGGTACAGTACAGTTTGGGATTCATTACAGTGCCAAAGCAGCTCCTCTGTTAGTTGGTTTCACTGATTCTGATTGGGCTGGTGACCTTGATGATCGGAAGTCTACTGCCGGTTATGTCTTCACTCTTGGTTCAGGACCTATTACATGGGCTTGTAAGAAACAGGCTGCCATTTCTCTTTCGTCAGCAGAAGCAGAGTATCGTGGTGCCGTGGAAGCTAGTAAGGAAGCCTTGTGGCTTCGTCAGATCCTATCAGAATTTGGCTTTGAGCAGCAGCATCCAACCACACTTTGGTGTGATAATCAAAGTGCCATTCAGCTATGCAAAGATCCAGTCCAGCATCAGCGCAGCAAACACATTGAACTACACATGCACTTCATCAGAAAGCTCATTCATGACCATGTTCTTGAAGTGCAATATTGTCCAACGATGATCAGGTTGCAGACATCTTCACAAAGGCTCTCACAGAGGCGAAGTTCACTAAACTTCGATATATGCTTGGAGTTCAGGAAGTTGTCACTAAGGGGGGATAGGCTCTAGTGCCTCCTTCCTTCTCCTATTGTGTCATATTTGTAAATCCTTCAATCCTATCCCAAGTTGTTCTTAAGGGGGGATGTTAGGATATTCCGACACATAGGATATAGTTAAGTTCAACTTGGTCTAGCATAGAGTTAGGTTAGAGTTAGGTAAAGTGTGTTTCTTTACCGTTGTACATTTTGTAACTTACAATCCGACGGTCACGATATGTAGTGATCCGACGGTTCACTCTCACCTCGGTATTACCGACACTTGATCCGTGGCTTGACACCCGATTGGTCCATGAGTTCTATTTAAAGCGCATGGAGGGTCATTGTTCGGGTAATCCGTGCATGAGAGAAGCTTATGTAAATTTTCATTCTTTGATTAATAAATTGTCTGTACCCACGTTGGGACAGGCCGTGGACTGTTTCCCTCCTTGCACTCTGAGGGTTTTAACCACGTCAAAAATACTGGTGTATTGATTTGAGATCTGGTTGTGAGCGGTGTCCTTTTGGTATTCTTTCTGAGGAACTTACCCTGTAAATTCCTACATTCACCAATGGATTCATGGTGGTGTATTTAGATGACATCTTGATCTTCAACCAAAGTTGGGAATAGCACCTCCACCATATTCGATAGGTCCTTCAAACCCTGCAAAAACACAAGTTGTGTGCTAACTTGGAGAAATGTACCTTTGGCCTAACCTAAGTTCAGTATCTGGGATACATCATTGATGACTAGGGTGTACATATGGACCCATCCAAGATACAATTCTTTCGGGATTGGCCAGTCCCAACCACTCTAAGAGAGGTCCATAGCTTTTTGGGTCTTGGTAATTTCTACAATAGGTTCATGTTTGGGTTCTCTCATATCACCTGGCCTTTAATTCAAGTCACCGAGGGTGGAGCGAAAGAAAAAAAAATTGGTCGGAAACCCGATAAAAAACGTTCTCTGAGTTGAAGAATCACCTCTGTTCTGCATCAGTGCTCACATTACCAGACTTGCAACAACCATTTGATATTGAGACAGATGCCTTCGATTATGTTAATAGTGTTGTTCTTACTCGGAATGGGCATTGAGTGTCTTACCACAGTGAGACACTTTTAGACACAGTCCGAAAGTACCCCACTTACAACAAAGAAATGTATTCCATTGTGTAGATGTTTCATCAATGGAAGCATTACATTTTGGGGAAGGAAACAATTATCCACATAGACCACTGACCTCTAAAGTTGATACAGATACAAGGGAAGTTGTGGAATGATCACCATAAAAAATGGTCCACCTATATACAATAGTTCCATTTTAACATTAAGTATAGGAAGGGCAGCACCGATAATGTTGTTGATTGCCTCAGCCAACCACCGGTCATGGCATTGATCCTTGTGCTCAACTCCTATGGGCATGAGACATCACGTTGGCTGCATATTTACAAGAGAGATCCAAAATTTGGCAGCATATACCAGACACTCCTGGAAGGGAAGCAAGATCCAAATTTTCACCTTCAAGATGCATTGTTATGCCATCTAGGACAAATTTGTGTTCCTTCAAGTGAGTGTTCCAACATGATTTGCGAGATGCACTACAGTCGAGTCGATAAACATTTCGGAGTAGAGAAAATAGTGGCGGTATTATAGAAATATTTTTATTGGCTGAAACTTCATCAGAATGTTGGGAAGTACATTAGATCTTGCACTGCCTGTGCCATTTCCAAACCAACCATCAAGAAGCAAGGCCTGTATACTCATCTACCTACTCCTATCCAGCCTTGGGAATCTGTCTCCATGGATTACATGTCGGGCCTTCCTTCTACTAAGCATGGAAACGATTGCAATTTCATCGTCATTGAGAGATTCTCTAAGATTCCCATCCTAACAACCTACAAGAAGAGTATCACAACGGAGGCCACTCCTAAGCTCTTCTTTGAGTGAGTGTGGGTACACTTTGGGATCCCATAGTCCATTGTCTAAGATCGGGATAGAATATTCCTGAGTGCATTTTGGTCAAGTCTCTGGTCGATGCTGGATACAAAACTTACTAAGTCCATGAATTTCCATCCCCAAACTAATGGCCAAATAGAGGTTGTCAACAGGATGATCGTACACATTTTGCACATCTACAACTCGAAGCATCCACGCATGTGGGATGAAATTATCCCATATGTCCAACAAAGCTACAACAAATCTCTCTACAGCTCAACATTCCACAGCCCCTTTCAGTTAGGGCTGGGATTTTAGCCATTATGCCACATTGATGTGTCCATACCATTTGCAGCCACTCAGGTAGATTCGTCTCACGTTCAGTCTGAAGCTGAAAGGGCTAACATCTTCATTGAGTGCATTCAACACATCTGCCAACAGGTCCATGATATATTGGACATAACGAATGTTAAGTACAAACAAGGCCATGATCAACATCCAGTGTCGCACAAGTTCCATGTGGGCGACAAAGTTTGGCTACATTTGCAGAAAGAGCACCTTGTTGGACCCTACATAAGATTCTCTTGCTTCGATATGGTCCATACACAATCACCAAGGTCACTGGTAACAATGCCTTCGAGCTCAGCATCCCATTGTTCCTTGGTCTGCACCGAGTGTTCAATGTAGATCACCTTCGGCCATACTTTCCACCATGGTTGGACACATCTGACATTGCAGAACAACCACACTAACAAATATCAACTCGGGCTACATGGAACATGACACAATTGATCATATCATGGACACACAGATCAATAACACTCGACAACATAGGAAACATTTATATTGATTTGTCAAAGTAGGCCAACTCCTTCACCAGGGAAAGTGGTTCACTAGGGACCAGGTTCAACAGAACTTTTCTCACCTCATGGAGGCTCTGCATGCAATGGGGACCATTTCTTCCTAAGGGGCGAGGAATGATCAAGGTGGATATTGGTGGCCACCCTCCTATTCCACCTAGACCCCTAATCAGTTTCATATGTTTCCTTGTTCATTTCAGCATTTACTATTTTTAGCAATTTTTCGGGTCCTAAACATCCGGAGTAGTTTTGACCCCTTAAACGATGTTTTTTTGGGTCTACGGTAGACCCATAGCCATAGAGAGGGGCTATGGAAAAACCTGTAGTACTCGGTGAGACCTTTCCAACAAGGTATCGTATGCACCAAACGAATATAATATGACCCAGTTACGACCTTGGGAAGTTGGCTACCCAACTAACCCTAACAAGGCCCAAAAAATCTTCGTGTTACATCTCTTGGGATTAGGGTTTTGGTTGTTTATAGTTTTCTCATCTTTTCCAATAATAAATAGGCCCTTGAGCCTCATTTTAACATAGTTCAAAGGCATGTAGCCCCCACATCCCTTCTCAGAGATAAGCTACCATAGTCTGAGGTATCTTATTTCCATTCTGTTTGTAGGCATAGTTTACTATTTTTCTATTAATGAAATGAAATGTTTTTCTGCTACATCTATGTGTTTATGATTATATTTGCAAGTTGTTGCCTTCCTGTTTAAGTTTGGATCACCTGATGTTCTTAATCCTTGGTTTAATAGTTTTAAGAAAAATGAATTATGGCATAGTGTTGATGTTCAATTTAAAGAGGAAAATGAGGAACCTATTACTCATGATTTATTTCATTCCTCACCTTTAATATGTGGAGAAAAATAGTTTGCAACTATGAGTGTTGAAGTGAGTTCTTCGTCAAATTCATTTAGATTCATTATTTATAAAGAGTCTCATGTGTCAAATGATTAATGTGATCAAGTCAATAGCTTTGATGATGTGTTTATTGATATATCTAGTGATATTTGTATATTTCAATTGATTGATCTTTGTAAGCCACCCATTTTTTATGATTCACCATTTGATAGTTTTGAAACTTATGGATAGGTCAAGACACTTCATCCTTTACTAATGGTTGTGTCAGGTTCTCACAATCTTGACAAGGTTTCCAAACATGATTATATCAAATATATACACCATATTATCTTCAATGTCTCATTGCGCGTATTGGAAGTTCAATTTATTTTGAATCTCAAGATTCTTCAATAATTTGTTTTCAATATCATGATCTGATTGTTGAATGGCTAGAAGAATTTTATTTGGAAAGATCCGTTGTTCATTTTAAATTTCGATCTTTCATGATGTTTTCCAAGATGGATGATATGAGAAAATATGCTCTCATAAGAAGTGAACAAGGTTTGTATGGTCATCATGGGAAGATGATAGGTTGATTAGCACAAACATTCTTGTAATATTTTTCTACCAATGTGTTTGACCTTCAATTTAATGTGCAGGTCCTTCAAGTTGACCTTCCCATTCCATCACTTTGTTTCATTTTGTACTTATTTTCCTAACCTTCACCATTACAGGTTAGAAGACGCTCCTATTGTTACATTGGAAGTTTGATTTTATGTAATCATAACCTTTCATCTGTTAGTGTAGGTGTAGGTTAATTTAGTTTTTCTTCTTCATTGTTTTGTTTTTCTTTTTCCTTTGATTTTTTGGTTTTGATATATCATGCTTTATTTTGAGTTTCTAAATAAATACAATTTTGTGTCAAAGCTATCTTTCTTGGCTATGAAGGAATGTGGCAAAGTTCAAGAGGATGATACAACAACTAACAACTCTTGGTTAACTTTTGGTCCCCTTATTTTTCTGATATATCTTTTAGAGCCCATGATGCTTAGAAAAAAAATATATGTTTCTTTCCTAATGAAAGCCTTAGTTGATCTACGATGCTCGTATCTATAATAAGGTTTTCATTCCTTGTATCACCCTTTTATTAACTAGTTTAATCCATCAACTTGGCTGAGTAGAGAGGGTTAAGAAGGAAACCCAAGTGAGCGTACTCAATTCAGAGGTATATATAAAGGAGTCTTTGTAAAACTAGGAACAACCTCTCTTTCTCATTAACTAAGTCGAGATCCCTCTTTCACCTATGGCAATTTAAATGCACATAAAATTCCAATGTGAACAAATGAAATAAACAAATAGCGGGTGAAAGAAGAGAAAGGATTCTTGTGTAGATAGGTGAAGCAAGAAACTTTGATGGGGCGTTGAACAAGATTTTTGGTAGCAAAGCAATGTTTGTTATTCCTAGAAGTGACTCCGCTAGGGTACTGAACATGCCTGCTAGAAATTGAGCAACACCACAAATGGCACTTAAACTTTGATACTGTTAGGTTCCTATACCAATAGGTTTCATTTTTCATGATTGACCTGGGAAGTGCTAAATATGTTCATCTTTTCATGCTGCAAAGGTTCCATATTTTGTAAAAGAATTAGAGAAAGTTAAAAAAAGTAAAGAGGGTATGCCCTGAAAGAAAAATCAAAGGGCAAGAAAAATCAATTGGTCAGAAAAATGATAACAGAGAAAGACCAGGAAAGTGGCTAGCCAAAATGCCACTGCTAGCTTGATGGATTGCCCAACAGTTCAATCTGGACCATGCCATGTTTTAAATTGCTTGTTCTAGACTAGAGAATGAATATCTATCCAAACAGTTCAAGCTTGGCAGATCACTAGCTAGGTAGAGAAATTAAGGAGCCCAACTGCTTAATCTGGGCCCTTGGAAGAAATAAGGGTAGATTTAGATAGGAGGGCAGTCAAAAGAAAAGAGGATAATTAGGGTCTGCAAGTCTAAGTGCACCCATTGAAAAGGAAGAAAAAATGTTAGGTGTATTAGGCTGTGTAGGTAGTTTGAGGTTGCAGAAGCAAGGTTTGGATCACCTGATGTATTATCAATCAGAGCTTATCTCATCAATGAGAGAAATGTCAAAGCAGTTGTTTGATGGCAAAACTATGGAAGCATGTCTAACTCCCTTTCACTCTCCCCTCAAAGTTTCTTACTAACACCCCTTGAGGACCTTGGGATCTGCCCAATAAGTCCTGCTCTCACTTCATTTTTTTCAAATACTAAGTCAAGTTTTGGGTTTTCTTAAGGAAAAGAAGCCACATTTCTTGTGTAAAAACCTTTTCTTCCACATTCCATTCACTTCCTATATCTAAGTTTTCCTTCATAAACTTAGTTTCATGCCCCTACAATTTCACTTCACAAAATCATATTAAATTCTAATTTTACTATATAGCTCCCTAACCTATGTTCTCACCCCTATTTTCTACAAAAACTATGTAAAAATCCCACAAAATATATTAAATATTCCACCCTAAAGCACTATCGCTTTGTAATTCAGTCTTGGGGAATAATAGTCCATTTAGGACTATTATGAACCCTTTCGCGTCCTAAATCCGGAATTAGTTTAACCTCTGGTTAAATTAACAACCATAATACCCCTTCCTAAACCATAGTTTACTAATCCCTCTGCGCTCATATATATTTCCGAGTTTCTGTTTAGAAGTTTAAACTAAACACTAAACTTTACCCCGACGCATACCCATAAACCCACATAACCCAAAGTCTAAACCCCCTGCAGCACTATACAAAGATTTAAATATATGGCGGGCCCACATATGTTAACCTGCCGCCACCTTCGTGCCCTGTCGGCCCTCCGATCCACTCTCCCAGATCCGACGCTCCAGGTTGATATCAGAGCGCCCCCGACGTACGGGAGTTAGCGTCCGACGGAGGGTGGTTTTTCCGCCATACGAGGGGACGTGTGGCCCATTCTGATTGCATTAGGCCCGTGCTGACACTTACCACCCCCGTACAGAAGGCGGTCCGATAAAAACCACTTACCACCTTCTGTCCGGGCGCCACGTCCCTGTGACGTCACCTCCGCGTCAACCCACTGCTGCTCCGTGTCACCGCCACCGCATCTGCCTACGTCCCTACCCTGCCACCGTGTCCTGTGCCACGTCATCGGCCCAGTCAACTGCCACGTCACCTTGCCGTACCCGGGACCCGTCGATGACGTCATAGCAAAAAAGCGCCAAAATGCCGCAAAAGCCCAAATTTGCGTTAAAACTCGCGAAAAATGTCGTTTTTGTTTGTTTTTTATGCAAACAAACGGTGCAAGCACTTGCATGCAACTCACGTCCAGTTCGCATTCGACGTGCCCATCAGCCACCAAGGCCTACTTGACCTGCAACCCGACCTCTTTGACCTCCGCCTGCAGCTATTCACCACAGCAACCTCTCAAAGTAATAGGTATTTACGCGAAAAACACCAGTAACACTGTTTTTCATGATTTCTCTGCGAAATTTTCCAATACACTTAAAATTCACCTGGAAGGTATTGACACCCGTGAGCTTTTCCTCTCTGCCCCACTGTGTAACCCAATTTGTGGCCAAAACCTGGCATCTCTGTCCCCTCTGGTAAAATTGCCATTTCTAGCTTGAATTCCAGCTCAAATTTGCCCGCGGAACCACTAAAGACAGTTTGCTAAAGCCCTTTATTTTTATCCTTTTCTAGTGTACTTATTGCAGGCCCTCCATACTCTTCATATCATTAAGTTTTATTCAGAAATAACATCTTCGCACTGAGCTTAAAACTGTAAGTGCCTTGCCCAGAAAACCATTGTCAAAACTCTGTTCCTTGCTAAAATATAGGCCTAATCCAACTGTAATCACAGCCAAAACATGGAGGCCCCAGTTTCCCTCAATATTGCACCACTAAATTCACCCCATAGACAATTAGAATGGATTCCACTGGTAGATAGAGACTATCAAATTGCTGATATGGAAGGAGACAAGCCTCATCTTCAGGCTTTCTGTGAGATAAGGAGTAAATTCAGAAACAAAACTGATCCATTAAGAATATGGGAATCCAACATGCCCATGTACTACTTGCCCTCATTAAATGTCTTTCCTGACCTCATCCATCAATGTTGTTCCAATTATGATCCTTCTCAAAGGCAGTGATGGGCCCTGCTGGTAAAGTCCTCTTCTACATTACTCCTCAGTCTATCAATGACATGTTGCAATTCAAACCAACTCAGCCATTGGTCCCCTTTTCCATGAAGAATCTGCTGGATCAAGCCTCAAAGTTGCCCTCTGTAGAGATTGACCGAATTTCTAAGTTGTTTATGCCACTAGACTGTTACTCCAGATTCACAATCCCCTATCTCCATGTTGCATTTACTGAGGAGGGAAAAATGCTTATAGATATCATCTCCTACATCCTGGGATTCAGAACAAGTGAAATTGTGGACAGCACTGTCTTTGCCTTGATGTCTATCTTCACACCAGGATAGCCCCATGCTGTCCAATATGATTATGCTACCTTCATAGCTGATAAGATTCATGAGCAATTCATGAACCTAGAAAGGGAAAGGGTATTCAAATACACCTCATATATCTATCATTTGCTGCTATATTATCAGTCTGAAAGTTTCCCAGTCGTCCTCAGAAAATTGGATGCTAGGGGGGAGAGGAGGTCAGTCATATTTTGGTCATTAGTATTCCATCATGTTAGTTACTCCCCATACACATATTGTGAGTTCATTGACCTTTTTGTCTATCCAGCTACCTGCTTATTATCAACAGATCCTCCTCCCAGACTTACTGATGAGATGCAAAAGATTCTACAGCTTTCCAAAAGCTACAACATTGGTGACTGGTACTTTTACCAAAACCACACAATAATTAGGGTTTATGGCTGTGAATTAGCCCCCTACCAACTGCCAAAATATGTCCCTATGAGACTCTTTGCCTTAGAATACTTTCGGCAATTTGGTAATGCAGATATGATTCATTTTCATGGTAAAAGCAAAAAGGCACAGCTGAAAATCAGACATCAATTGGGCCCCTTTATTTTCAATAAGAGAGAAGAAGCATGGAAGGATGCTGATCAGATTTTGGGAGAGAAACTTAAGCTCAAACTAAGTTTCATTTGGTCACCATATGATCCCAATCACTTTATAAGCCTTAGAAGAATCAAATATAGGCTTGCAGGATATGTACATTACAATATCCCTCAACTTGAACAATATGCCAATCAACAAGAATGGGTAGAAGGCACCCTAATGGAAGAGCTCACTGAAGAAGAAATAACAGAAAAAGCAATCAAGAATCTGGAAAAATCTGTTGACTTGGAATCTTTTGGACAGGTCTTTTTTACAGCTCCTCGGCACCTTGGAGAAGGCACCTCTTCTGCCACAGCCCCCCAGCAACCTGCCCAAGTAAGTGCCCCACCTGCAGCAACAGATAAAGGAAAAGCGGTGCAGCATTCAGAAGAACAAGTGCACAATTTGGGACAGCAAGAAACAATGGCAGATCAGCCGGTTTCTACAGATGGACAGAGTCAAGGGCAAGACCCTGTAACTCAAGCAAAAGTGACTGAAATTCCTGTGTTGCAGACACCTCTTAATGAGGAAAGGGCAAAGAAGAGGGATAGACAGGAAGAGACCCCTCCAGGGACATCCACAGAGCAGCAAGGAGAAAAGAGGCAAAGGTTAAATCCTTTTTCGGAGGAAGAAATGCCAGAGGGGCCCACAGAACAGCAAATTCCCCCAAGCATGGAGACATCGGCCAACTCCTTCCAGCAGGAGCAAGAGAGACAGCAGGGGGTGGAAGTAACATCCACCAGGCAACAGGGCCGACAGGGCTCTGATATTAAAAAAGCATTCACTGATATCAAAGCTAGGAATGAGCCAGTGAGACTACAGCTGTACAACCAGCTAATAAGGATGGCCCCTACCAATCAGCAAAGGCTAATGGCAGCCTATGACATCCAGGAAGGGAGAATGACCCTCGGTCACTTCAGACCTACAACTCAGCAACCCCAATCAGCTGCTGATTACATTAGAACCAATCTGGAAGTGTTCGCCAAGGATATCCATCCGATGGACCAGATTGAATTGCACAAGCAGACTGGGGAGATGGTATATTCTACTTTAGCAGATAAGACATTGTTAGCCCACAGATTGCAAAACTCTTTGCACAATACTGCTGCCCAATTAGAGTTGGAGAAAGCTTCATCACAGGCCAAGGACAATAGAATCAAGTCCTTGGAGGAGATCATCATAGAGCTGGGACATGATCCCACTGATCCCAAGGGTGTGCAAGCTTTGATAAAAAAGAAAGATGAAGACATAGTTGCCCTTAGAAGACAAATCAAGCTGTCACCCACATTGCATCCTCAAACTACAGAGGTGGCACAACAAAAGGAAGAGCAGGATGTTGTAGCTTTGCTTACAACCTTACATAAAAGGTTGGTAGAGACAAAGAGTGCCTTGGAGGCATCATTATAGGGAAGCCAGAGAGAGTTGGCCTCTCAGCCAATTCAAACAGCTCAGATTCTCACAGCTACTCCTCCTATGGCCACCACAACAGCCCCTCCCACTGTTACAACATCAGAAGCAGGTGCCTCAAGCTCAGCACCAATTTCAGCAACTACTTCAGCACCTACAGAACAAGGCACCAGCTTGAGAATGGACAATATGATGAAAGAAATAGAAGCCTTGGAATTGCAAATGGAAAAATTGAAAGAAACCAAGGAAAAGCTAGCTAGAATTGAAGAAAAATATGACAAATCAAAGAAAGAAGTATCTGAGAAGACAAGGGAAGTCAAAGCCTTGGAAAGAAGAATAAAGGAGCTGGAGAAAGAGCTCACTTTTGATAAAACTCTAGCATATATCAAGAAAATTTTTTGGGCCAAGATTGGCCAATCCATTACAGACCAATGGCAATCCATTGAAACCATTCATGAGAAAATGGATTTGATAAGCTTGGCTCAGTTTGAAAACCAAAAGGCTAGAACATATTTAGGAAACATGCCCGAGCAAGCTAATAGAATTATCCAATTTTTGAATACTCACACCAAAGGGCAGTTGGCAGAAATGGGAATCAGGAATAGGACTGAAACTATTTTGCTAATAAAAAGGGTGTTAACCCATAGGAATTTTGTGCAGACTTTGGAAATAAAATGCTAAGAGATGCAAGCAGAGGTGGACGAGTTCAGAATAAAGATCATAGCATTACAGAGCAAAGGGCTGCCTAGCCTAGTAACTAGTGCTGGAAGACTGCTGTCACATGAGAATTATGCCAACAGGGTGAACAATTATGCTGCCAATCAAATCACAGCTTCCTCAAGCACATCAGAAGAGATAGGGCCTCCATCTGGACAGAGTGTCTTTGACAAATTAGAAAATCTATTCTACATTGCACATGAGATAAACCATCTCTTTGAAGACCAGCCAAACTTTTACAGATATACAAAAGCTGATGAAACGCTGATAAAGATACAAAGGCATCAGCTACCTAAAGAAGATTGGTGGAGAGGAATGATGGAGACGTTGCTCAAGTGATTTTGGTTATTAATTCTTTTTGTAAACTACAGTTCAGCATATACAGATGGCACGGTCCACTTGTCAAAGGATCAAAGCAGTGTAAAGCAGAATTGGAATGTTAACTATAGCTCATTAAATGTAAAGTAGCCCAGCACCAAAGATGAAGACCAAGACAACAACAGGCAGCATACCAACATCAGAAAAGCACACGCAGAATAAATGCGTAGCAGGCAGCCAACTCATTCAGCCCAGAAAGTCAAAATTTTCTGACATAATAGACAGCTAGCAAGCCAATATTAACTGCAGTGTTTAATTCCTCATTTACTCCCTTGGAAGAGTTGGTGATGTAATTTATTACATGAAGACTCATCATCTAGATATTTTGTATCTTTTTTTTGTATATATACATCCCCATAGAACGTATTTGGTTTTGGTTGGTGATTCTCTCTAAGAGCTATGCTATAAATTTTTAGACTTTTAATAGAAATTGTTGGTGAAGTTGATGCTCTCTGTGTTGTCTGGATGTGAAATGAACTACGTTCTGCTACAGAATTCCTGTGTCGTTTAATGGAATAGTAAGTTATTCTAAACCATGTTTTGTCTTTCTGTGTTTGAAAATTTCACATATGTTTCATGATCTTAGTAACAAAGAAGAAAGAATAGCTCAGGACTTGTTTGAATACACCCTCTGCTCAATCTTTGTTTCTAACTGTGTTTTCTCCAGAATTAGTCATAAATGTGAATTCTTAATTGCTCATGTTTGAACTGATTCTCTCATTATGGATGCTGTTTAGGAATTCTTAACTGCTCCTAGATAATATTCTCACACTTTCCCTCTATCAGCATAGTGAAAGATCCTTGACTGCCTTTCATTCCCTAATTTCATGCCATCGATTCCCAGATTTGAAGAATTGTTCCATAGGTGCCTGCCTGGCTCTGTAGCATTACCTTTTCCACAAGAAACACTTACAGCAGTACACCATCATTGACTCCATTTCCCAATAGTCTAGACTGTTCTGAAACTGCATCCCAGTTCTACCTGAACTCATCATCCAACCAAATTTAAAGCAAAACCCTGTACATCATAACTAGCCTAAAATTACTCCACAACAAAGCTAAAATATAAAGAGAGAGCCCTCTCTGGTTGCAAGTAGGCTAGGACTTGCAGCTAAAAGATTGGTTAGTGGTTACCTCGGTCGTATTCCCTTAGGAGCTAGGGAACAACCTGAGTGATAACATCATTGGCGACTCCACTGGGGAGAATTTTTCAATTGCTGTCTATTCCTTAAAACTACAGATGAAGCCTGAATGTCAGCCAGAAAGCCTTTGAAACTGTTCTTGCTTTGCATTTACAGAATTAAATAAAAGCTGCTTCAGTCAATCTTCATGCTAGTTTTAAACTGTAAACAACTGTTCCAAAATTTAACCATTTTCCTTCTAATCTGAAATATTTCCAGTAAAATACCAAAAACAAGTTTGGAAGCTGGCTCCAAAGAAGAAAACTCGTTATACCAGGTCAAATCCTGACCCAGATCCTCCAGCTGTTTTTGACAATCCCAACTTAATCCCAAAGATCCTTAGGAAAAAAGAGGAACAAGAAGATCTTGCTGATTCTAGCCCTGAAGCAATTCAGCAAAGTTATATTCCAACCCCCGCTAAACCTTCAGTCCGTCCTCACATTACTCCTTCTTCTCCTTCTTCCTCATCCACTTCTCAAAGCACCTTCTCTACACCACCATCTACTACCCATATTTCTACCACCGTTACTGTTGTTCCAGCTGTCCCATTTCTTCCTGTTGTTCCATTCGTTCCTGTAAATATGGCAAATAGATATGCCCCTTTACAGTTACCTACAAATCCAGGGGCTATGCCTCAGGATTATCAAAGTAAGATCACTTATTTTGATGGTACGGGTACATATATTGCTCTACAGCATACAAAGAAAATGCAAGACTATTTTGAGAATTATGAGATAGACAATGATGATGTGAGAATGAAAATTTTTGTCCAAAGTTTAACAGGAGAAGTAAGAACTTGGTTTAGAGCACTTGCTGCAAATTCCATAGCCAACCCGAATGCTCTTTACCATACATTTCTCAACAGATGGGAAAATAAAAAAGATCCACTGCACATTTTATCTGAGTATGACACTATAAAAAGAGGCCCACAAGAAACTGTCCTAGATTATTGTGCAAGATTCAACAATGTTTACAATGTTATTCCTCAAAACCTTAGAACTCCACCTGATTTAGCTTTGATCAAATTCCCTGATGCATTTGATTCCAACATAGCATATCAACTGAGGGAAAGAGCCCCTCCAACCTTAGTAGACATGCAAAATATAGCTGTTAGTGTAGAGGCAAACCTAATTGCTAAAAGAAATAGGGCAAGAGCTGAAAGAATAACTACTTTTAAAGAAGAACCTTCAGCATTTGAACAAAAACTGGATGTAATCATCAAAGGTATGGACAGACTTGGGGATAGGGTGGAAACCATCGAAAGAAAGTCATCATGGGAAGGTCAACCAAGTACTGCTAGAAACCTAAACTTTAGAAAGAATCAAAATCCAAATGTTGGAAGGCCTGGTCCAGACCAAAACATCAGACCTCCTTTTCAAGAAAACTATGCCGAAGCTTCAACATCTAGTGAACCAACCGAGGACCCTCACATCAACTTAATGGGTTTGGACAGTGAACATCAAGTCTTTTTAACAAAAGAGGATCAAGAGGCCCATATTTGCGATCAGTTTCAAACCAAATCAGGAGAGTCATTTGATTTTAGAGAAGGCTATGATGCAGCAGTTTATGAGGTTCACAAACAGTACAAACTGAGGAGCAGAACCATAGATGTGCTTGAAACTGTCAAACCAAAGGATGCTAAGCACCCAAAGAAAGTAAAAGATAAAGCTGCTCTCACCGAATTCTATGATAAAACTGACCCAAACCCAAGAGAAGTCACCGTGGAGGATATATCAGATGTACAGCCCTCTAAAAATAAGCCATTCTCATCCCTCCCCTCAAAAGCAAATTCAAACAATGTTCCTGAAAATATTTCTAAAAAAGAGGTACTTCAAAACAACAGTCAAAATCAAGAGAGGGTCATTGAAGATCCAGCTGAAAAAGAAAAGCTTGCTGTCCCTAACACAAAGCTGCAGACAGAAAAACCCTTTAACTTGGAAACAGAAATGGGTAAGATGAAAATAGCTATTCCTCTGTCTGAATTGGCCAAACATGAAGTATATAGACAGAAAATCAGTAGGTCACTCCAAATACCAGACAATAGGGATGCTGTAAATGTTCTAGATGATCAACCTGAATTACTTTTGGTCCTGAAGTTAATGGAAAGATAGCAAATGGAGGAGTTCCACCTTTTTATGTCAGTTTAAACATTCATGACAAAGTGTTACACAATGCAATGTTTGATTCTGGGGCCTCACATAACCTAATGCCCAAATCTGTGATGGAAAAACTAGACCTAGATATCACGAGACCATACAAAGATTTGTTCTCATTTGATTCCAGCCAAGTCAGGTGTCTAGGCCTAATTAAAGACCTGTGTGTTTCCCTGGTCCAATACCCAACCAAAACAATTCTGATGCATGTCGTCGTAGCTGACATTCCACCCAAATACGGTATGCTTTTATCAAGATCTTGGGGGGACAAACTCCAAGGATCTTTGCAACTGGACATGTCCTATGCCACTATTTAAGTCTTTGGACAGCCAAAGAGATTGTACCATGAAACACTAATGAAATATGTGGTGAGTAGTCAAGAAAAGCCCCAAAACTTCCCCATCTATTCAATACATTCCGACATGGATTCATTCATTTTGTATAATGCTGACATGTGCCCCAAAACTGATGCCAAACTCCTGATAACAGCACAACCAGAAAGTATGAATGAACAATCTGCTGATCCAGATCAAAAAATTGTCAATATGACTAATGCAATAAAGAAAAATAACACATCAAATGACTTATAAGAACCCAATCTGCCCATGGTGCAACTTTCTAAAAATCTCAATACTAATCATGACCATGAAATCTTATGGTACTTAGAGTTTGATGGCTCAGTAAACAAATTAGGAGCAGGGGCAGGGGTTTGGATGCACAACATGCAAAATGACCATGCTGAAGGTCATGCATATAGATTAAACTTCAGATGCATAAACAATATGGCCGAGTATGAAGCCCTTTTGCTAGGACTCAAGCTAGTCAAAAGCCTGGGTGTAACCAAAGTCTCAATTTTAGGGGATTCAGATCTAATCATACAGCAGATGAAGGGAAGTTTTGTCACAAATGATCCTAGGTTGAGGGCTTACAGAGGTGCAGCCATTGAAATACTTAGCAC
Organism: Pinus tabuliformis; assembly: GCA_031772625.1. Taxonomy (NCBI): domain Eukaryota; kingdom Viridiplantae; phylum Streptophyta; class Pinopsida; order Pinales; family Pinaceae; genus Pinus; species Pinus tabuliformis. The sequence goes on from CM062818.1 coordinate 85,284,961, forward strand.
TTTTTTAGAATTTCAGCTCATCAAAATCTCAAGAAAGCATAATTTACATGCACATAGCTTGGCAACTTTTGCCAGCACATGCAAGCTACCTTTTGAACCCAACCACAATTTCACTGCTGAAATCAAACATAGACCTGCAGTACCAAATAATATCAAAAATTGGCAAGTCTTTGAAAATGACATACAAATAAATAACTTCCTGACTCTGAAGGAAGAATTCTCTAACATCAACATTGATACCAGCACTGTGGATGACCGACAACAGACAGACAGAATTGAACAAAATATATCAGCTGAAACAGCAAGTTTGATTTTGCATCCAACTATGTTTAATGACAAGAATGTACAACAGCTGAAGCAATCAGATTTTGATGAAATTGCTGAGGCAGAAGCTGAAGTAATTAATCTAAAAGACAACTTTCTGCCCACATGTTTAATCCCTTTGGAGGATTTATTTGATTCGAATGACATTTCAAGGAAGCCAAAAATACAGCCACTGAATGCTGAAATTGAGGATTGTAACATTGGAACCACACAAAATCCCAAAATGATAAAACTATCCAAAGCATTTCCTGCTGATCAGAAATTGAAATACATTGACTTATTTAAGGAATTCCAAGATATGTTTGCCTGGAGTTATGAAGACCTCAAATCTTATGATACCTCAGTAATCCAACATACTATACCCTTGAAAGAGAATCAAAAGCCTTTTAAACAGAAGCTTAGAAGGTTGAACCCTATTCTCCTTCCCCTCATTGAAAAAGAAGTTAAACGAATGTATGAGGTAGGAATCATTGCTCCAATTAGGTTCTCAGAGTGGATTTCAAATCTAGTGCCTACTAGAAAGAAAACGGGAGAGATAAGACTATGTGTTGACTTAAGGAATTTGAACAAAGTCTCTCTCAAAGACCATTACCCCTTACCAAAAATGGATCATATCCTACAAAGGGTAGTAGGAGCCTCTAGGATCTCATTGTTAGATGGATTCTCAGGATTCAATCAGATTTTAGTACACCCGGATGATCATGACAAAACTGCCTTTACAATACCTTGGGGAACCTTTAAAAATGTCAAAATGCCTTTTGGGCTTAAAAATACAGGGGCCACTTTTCAAAGAGCTATGGATATAGCCTTTGCCAAAGAGATCCATGATTTCCTGGTAGTCTACCTTGATGATCTCACTGCCTTTTCAAAATCAGACCAAGAACACTTAGAACATTTAAGACAAGTGTTCCTAATTTGCAGAAAATATGGCATATCTTTAAACCCAACGAAATCACTGTTTGGCCTACAAGAGGGCAAGCTCCTAGGTCACATCATCTCAAAATATGGCATTAGGATCCACCCGGACAGAATTCAAGCTATCCTTCAAGTGCCTCATATAAGAAACATCAAAGAATTACAAGCTTTTCTAGGGAAGATTAACTTTTTGAGAAGATTCATCCCTAATTTGGCCGAGCTCATAAGACTGTTAAAAAATATGTTGAAGAAAGATTCTAAAGTCAAGTGGACCATGGAAGCCAAACAAGCCTTTGAGGACATCAAAAGAGCTTTGAAAAATACACCAGTCCTCACAAGTCCCATCTTTGATAGAGATTTCATCATCTTTTCCTTTGCATTTGAGCATACAATTGTTGCTGTCCTATTGTAAAAATATGACCAAGGGTGTGAGAAGCCCATTTCCTTTTTCAGCAAAGCTCTTAGAGATGCTCCCTTAAAATATCAAATTATGGAAAAGCAAGCTTATGCCCTGGTAAAGGCCATCAAGGATTTCAGAATTTACATTTTATACTCTCATGTGATTGCCTATGTCCCAAATGTTGTGGTTAAAGACATTTTAACTCAAGAAGGAATTGAAGGCAAAAGGGGCAAATGGATTGCCAATATCTTAGAATATGACATTGAAATCAAGCCTACAAAACTGATAAAAGGACAAGGGCTAGCTAAACTGATGACTGAAACCAATTTCCAAGCCCTTGATATCAATGAACTGGACAACGAACAGGAGATGGCGACTCCACAGATCAATCAAGCCTTTTTACAATCCCCTTGGTATGTTGATATATGTTTTGTATTGCTAAACCTGCAAGCTCCTCCAGGGTTGTCTAGAACTAAGAAAAGGTTCTTGAAAATGAAAGCATCAAAGTTTTGTATCATAGACAATGTTTTGTTTTGGAGAAATCATGAAGGAATTTTACTTAATTGCCTAACATTGGATGAAACTGACAATGTCCTCAAAGAATTTCATGCAGGTGACTGTGGAGGACACTTATACTGGAAATCAACAGCTGATAAAATCCTAAGGGCTGGATTTTATTGGCCCTCCTTGTTTACTGATGTGAAAAAATTTGTAATGTCTTGCCATAAATGCCAAATCTTTGAAGGCAAGAGAAAGCTGTTACCTCTACCACTCAAACCTATTTCAACTAAAAGACCTTTTCAGCAATGGGGTTTAGACTTCATTGGTGAAATTCACCCTTCATCCTCCGACCAACATAGGTGGATTTTGACTACCACAGACTACTTTACCAAATGGATAGAAGCCATCCCTTGTAGGCAAGCCAATGACTCAATCATTATGCAATTTTTAGAAACCAACATCTTGTCAAGGTTTGGCTGTCCAGAAAAGATCATTACAAACAATGTTGCTGCTTTCAAATCCAAAAGAATGATCAACTTTTGCCATAAGTACCACATTACCTTAGGCCATTCCACAGCCTATTACCCTCAAGGCAATGGCCTAGCTGAGTCTTCCAAAAAAAGCCTCATCAACATCATTAAAAAGGTCTTGGAGGATAACAAAAAGAATTGGCACAAGAAACTTATAAATGCACTATGGGCAGATAGATTGACCACCAAAAGATCCATTGGTACAAGTCCATATGAACTAGTTTATGGAATGGAAGCAAGGTTCCCTTCATCTTTGGGAATCCCTGTAATCAAGTTGCTGCAAGAAACACAAGCAGAGCCTAATGATATTCAAAGAAGGATCAATCAAAATATCCACTTGCAGCAGACAAGAGAAGAAATATATCAGAGAACCCAGGTCCTACAAGAAAATCTAAAAAAGATGTTTGACAAGAGAACCAAGGCTGAAGATTTCTTCATAGGAAACAAAGTGTTGAGATGGGATTCTAGGAGAGAGGACAAAGGGAAACATGGAAAATTTGATTTCCTATGGAAGGGACCTTATGTCATACATGCTGTACAAGGTAACAATACTTATTTCTTAAGGAGTTTGGATGGCACAAATACTGAGGAAGGCCCAGTCAATGGGCGAATGCTCAAGCATTATTTTGATTCCAGGCAATCAGCATAACACCACTGTGTATTGTACATAAATATTTGTATTTCCAGCAGTTTTTTATTTTCACAGCAATTAAATAAGGAACAAAATGCAACAAATTTTGAAGAGGAATCAGGAGACTGCACCATTTTTTGATATATATTTTGAGTCTATCATTGGAAATCAAGAAAGCACTTGGGAACTATAAAGATGATGATAAATACTCAGAGAAACCAGCAAATACAGAGCTGTAATTTCACAGCAGATCAGCTCATAAGGACTGTATACAGGATACAAAGGTTCAGATCATTGATATTCAAGAGAAGGAAATTTCAGGCTACAGCAATAGTTGAAAAACAAGGAAATCTGACCTCCTGTTCTAGGCCTTTCACAAGGAAAGGCCATCCCCAAGTGGAGCCACTGTTAGGTTCCTATACCAATAGGTTTCATTTTTCATGATTGACCTGGGAAGTGCTAAATATGTTCATATTTTCATGCTGCAAAGGTTCCATATTTTGTAAAAGAATTAGAGAAAGTTAAAAAATGTAAAGAGGGTATCCCTGAAAGAAAAATCAAAGGGAAAGAAAAATCAATTGGTCAAAAAAATGATAAAAATGAACCCCAGAGAAAGACCAGGATAGTGGCTAGCCAAAATGCCACTGCTAGCTTGATGGATGGCCCAACAGTTCAATCTGGACCATGCCATGTTTTAAATTGCTTGTTCTAGACTAGAGAATGAATATCTGTCCAAACAGTTCAAGCTTGGCAGATCACTAGCTAGGTAGAGAAATTAAGGAGCCCAACTGCTTAATCTAGGCCCTTGGAAGAAATAAGGGTAGATTTAGATAGGAGGGCAGTCAAAAGAAAAGAGGATAATCAGGGTCTGCAAGTCTAAGTGCACCCATTCAAAAGGAAGAAAAAATGTTAGGTGTATTAGGCTGGGTAGGTAGTTTGAGGTTGCAAAAGCAAGGTTTGGATCACCTGATGTATTATCAATCAGAGCTTATCTCATCAATGAAAGAAATGTCAAAGCAGTTGTTTGATGGCAGAACTATGGAAGCATGTCTAACTCCCTTTCACCCTCCCCTCAAAGTTTCTTACTAACACCCCTTAAGGACCTTGGGATCTACCCAATAAGTCCTACTCTCACTTCATTTTTGTCAAATACTAAGTCAAGTTTTAGGTTTTCTTAAGGAAAAGAAGCCACATTTCTTGTGTAAAAACCTTTTCTTCCACATTCCATTCACTTCCTATATCTAAGTTTTCCTTCATAAACTTAGTTTCATGCCCCTACACTTTCACTTCACAAAATCATATTAACTTCTAATTTTACTATATAGCTCCCTAACCTATGTTCTCACCCCTATTTTCTACAAAAACTATGTAAAAATCCCACAAAATATATTAAATATCCCACCCTAAAGCACTATAGCTTTATAATTCAGTCTTGGGGAATAATAGTCCATTTGGGACTATTATGAACCCTTCCGCGTCCTAAATCCGGAATTAGTTTAACCTCTGGTTAAATTAACAACCATAATACCCCTTCCTAAACCATAGTTTACTAATCCCTCTGCGCTCATATATATTTCCGGGTTTCTGTTTAAAAGTTTAAACTAAACACTAAACTTTACCCCGGCGCATACCCATAAACCCATATAACCCAAAGTCTAAACCCCCTGCGGCACTATACAAAGATTTAAATATATGGCGGGCCCCCATACGTTAACCTGCCACCACCTTCGCGCCTGGTCGGCCCTCCAATCCGCTCTCCCAGATCCGACGCTCCAGGTTGATATCGGAGTGCCCCCGATGTACGAGAGTTAGCATCCGGCGAAGGGTGGTTTTGCCGCCGTACGCGGGGATGCGTGGCCCTTTCTGATTGCATCGGGCCTGTGCTGATACTTACCACCCCCGTACAGAAGGCGGTACGATAAAAACCACTTACCACCTTCTGTCCGGGTGCCACGTCCCCGTGACGTCACCTCCGCGTCAACCCACTGTTGCTCCGTGTCACCGCCACCGCATCTGCCTGCATCCCTACCCTGCCACCGTGTCCTGTGCCACGTCGTCGGCCCAGTCAACTGCCACGTCACCTTGTCGTACCCAGGACCCGCCGATGACGTCATGCTGACGTCATAGCAAAAAAGCGCCAAAATGCCGCAAAAGCCCAAATTTGCGTTAAAACTCGCGAAAAACGTCGTTTTTGTTTGTTTTTTATGCAAACAAACGGTGCAAGCGCTTGCATGCAACTCACTTCCAGTTCACATTCGACATGCCCGTCAGCCACCAAGGCCTACTCGACCTGCAACCTGACCTCTTCGGCCTCCACCTGTAGCTATTCACCACAACAACCTCTCAAAGTAACAGGTATTTACCCGAAAAACACCAGTAACCCTGTTTTTCATGATTTCTCTGCGAAATTTGCCAATACACTTAAAATTCACCTAGAAGGCATTGACACCCACGAGCTTTTCCTCTCTGCCCCACTGTGTAAACCAATTTATGGCCAAAACCCGGCATCTCTGTCCCCTTTGGTAAAATTGCCATTTCTAGCTTGAATTCTAGCTCCAATTTGCCCACGGAACCACTAAAGACAGTTTTCTAAAGCCCTTTATTTTTCTCCTTTTCCAGTGTACTTATTGCAGAGCCCTCCATACTCTTCATTTCATTAAGTTTTACTCAGAAATAACATCTTTGCACTGAGCTTAAAACTGTAAGTGCCTTGCCCAGAAAACCATTGTCAGAACTCTGTTCCTTGCTGAAATACAGGCCTAATCCAACTGTAATCACAGTCAAAACATGGAGGCCCCAGTTGCCCTCAATATTGCACCACTAAATGCACCCCATAGATAATTAGAATGGATTCCATTGGCAGATAGAGACTATCAAATTGCTGATATGGAAGGAGACAAGCCTCATCTTCAGGCTTTCTGTGAGATAAGGAGTAAATTCAGAAACAAAACTGATCATGGAAAATTTTAGGGGCTAATGTTCGCCCAGTGGGCTAATTTTCCATGATTTTTCCACAAAAAAGATTCGCCAATTTCCAATTTTATAAAAGACGATTCGCCCAAATTTTAGAATATAAAATTATTTTACCTTAAAAATCGCCAACATTATATAGAGACTATATAGAAAATCATTATTAATTTGAATAATTTTACAAATATATCAATAAATATTTTATAGTTTGCATATTAGGGATTAGTGAGATTCGCCAATGTTTTTAAACTTCAAGAAAAATTTCCATCCTTAAAATTTTCCTTGAGACTGATCCATTAAGAATATGGGAGTTCAACATGCCCATGTACTACTTGCCCTCAGTAAATGTCTTTCCTGACCTCATCCATCAATGCTGTTCCAATTATGATCCTTCTCAAAGGGCAGTGATGGGCCCTGCTGGTAAAGTCCTCTTCTACATTACTCCTCAGTCTATCAATGAGATGTTGCAATTCAAACCAACTCAGCCTTTGGTCCCCCTTTCCATGAAGAATCTGCTGGATCAAGCCTCAAAGTTGCCCTCTGCAGAGATTGACCGAATTGCTAAGTTGTTTATGCCACCAAACTGTTACTCCATATTCACAATCCCCTATCTCCATGTTGCATTTACTGAGGAGGGAAAAATGCTTATAGATATCATCTCCTACATCCTGGGATTCAGAACAAGTGAAATTGTGGACAGCACTGTCTTTGCCTTGATGTCTATCTTCACTCCAGGACAGCCCCCTGCTGTCCAATATGATTATGCTACCTTCATAGCTGATAAGATTCATGAGCAATTCATGAACCTAGAAAGGGAAAGGGTATTCAAATACACCTCATATATCTATCATTTGCTGCTATATTATCAGTTTGAAAGTTTCCCAGTCGTCCTCAGAAAATTGGATGATAGGGGGGAGAGGAGGTCAGTCATATTTTGGTCATTATTATTCCATCATGTTAGTTACTCCCCATACACATATTTTGAGTTCATTGAACTTTTTGTCTATCTAGCTACCTGCTTATTATCAACAGATCCTCCTCCCAGACTTACTGATGAGATGCAAAAGATTCTACAACTTTCCAAAAGCTACAGCATTGGTGACTGGTACTTTTACCAAAACCACACAATAATCAGGGTTTATGGCTGTGAATTAGCCCCCTACCAACTGCCAAAATATGTCCCTATGAGACTCTTTGCCTTAGAATACTTTCGGCAATTTGGTAATGCAAATATGATTCATTTTCATGGTAAAATCAAAAAGGCACAACTGAAAATCAGACATCAATTGGGCCCCTTTATTTTCAATAAGAGAGAAGAAGCATGGAAGGATGCTGATCAGATTTTGGGAGAGAAACTTAAGCTCAAACTAAGTTTCATTTGGTCACCATATGATCCCAATCACTTTATAAGCCTTAGAAGAATCAAATATAGGCTTGCAGGATATGTACATTACAATATCCCTCAACTTGAAAAATATGCCAATCAACAAGAATGGGTAGAAGGCACCTTAATGGAAGAGCTCACTGAAGAAGAAATAATAGAAAAAGCAATCAAGAATCTGGAAAAATCTGTTGACTTGGAATCTTTTGGACAGGTCTTTTTTATAGCTCCTCGGCACCTTGGAGAAGGCACCTCTTCTACCATGGCTCCCCAGCAACCTGCCCAAGTAAGTGCCCCACCTACAGCAATAGATAAAGGAAAAGCGGTGCAGCATTCAGAAGAACAAGTGCACAATTTTGGACAGCAAGAAACAATGGTAGATCGACCGGTTTCTACAAATGGACAGATTCAAGGGAAAGACCCTGTAACTCAAGCAAAAGTGACTGAAATTCTTGTGTTGCAGACACCTCTTAATGAGGAAAGGGCAAAGAAGAGGGATAGACAGGAAGAGACCCCTCCAGGGACATCCACAGAGCAGCAAGGAGAAAAGAGGCAAAGGTTAAATCCTTTTCTGGAGGAAGAAATGCCAGAGGGGCCCACAGAACAGCAAATTCCCCCAAGCATGGAGACATTGGCCAGCTCCTTCCAGCAAGACCAAGAGAGACAACAGGGGGTGGAAGTAACATCCACCAGGCAATAGGGCCGACATGGCTCTGATATTAAAAAAGCATTCACTGATATTAAAGCTAGGAATGAGCTAGTGAGACTACAGCTGTACAACCAGCTAATAAGGATGGCCCCTACCAATCAGCAAAGGCTAATGGCAGCCTATGACATCCAGGAAGGGAGAATGACCCTCGGTCACTTCAGACCTACAACTCAGCAACCCCAATCAACTGCTGATTACATTAGAACCAATCTGGAAGTGTTCACCAAGGATATCCATCCGATTGACCATATTGAATTGCACAAGAAGACTTGGGAGATGGTATATTCTACTTTAGCAGATAAGACATTGTTAGCCCACAGATTGCAAAACTCTTTGCACAATACTGCTGCCCAACTAGAGTTGGAGAAAGCTTCATCACAGGCCAAGGACAATAGAATCAAGTCCTTGGAGGAGATCATCATAGAGCTGGGACATGATCCCACTGATCCCAAGGGTGTGCAAGCTTTGATAAAAAAGAAAGATGAAGACATAGCTGCCCTTAGAAGACAAATCAAGCTGTCACCCACATTGCATCCTCAAACTACAGAGGTGGCACAACAAAAGGAAGAGCAGGATGTCGTAGCTTTGCTTACAACCTTACATAAAAGGTTGGTAGAGACAGAGAGTGCCTTGGAGGCATCATTATAGGGAAGGTAGAGAGAGTTGGCCTCTCAACCAATTCAAACAGCTCAGATTCTCACAGCTGCTCCTCCTATGGCCACCACAACAGCCCCTCCCACTGTTACAACATCAGAAGCAGGTGCCTCAAGCTCAGCACCAATTTCAGCAACTACTTCAGCACCTATAGAACAAGGCACCAACTTGAGAATGGACAATATGATGAAAGAAATAGAAGCCTTGGAATTGCAAATGGCAGAATTGAAAGAAACCAAGGAAACGCTGGATAGAATTGAAGAAAAATATGACAAATCAAAGCAAGAAGTAGCTGAGAAGACAAGGGAAGTCAAAGCCTTGGAAAGAAGAATAAAGGAGCCGGAGAAAGAGCTCACTTTTGATAAAACTCTAGCAGATATCAAGAAAATTTTGTGGGCCAAGATTGGCCAATCCATTACAGACCAATGGCAATCCATTGAAACCATTCATGAGCAAATGGATTTGATAAGCTTGGCTCAGTTTGAAAACCAAAAGGCTAGAACATCTTTAGGAAACATGCCCAAGCAAGCTAATAGAATGATCCAATTTTTGAATACTCGCACCAAAGGGCAGTTGGCAGAAATGGGAATCAGGAATAGGACTGAAACTATTTTGCTAATAAAAAGGGTGTTAACCCTTAGGAATTTTGTGTAGACATTGGAAAGAAAATGCCAAGAGATGCAAGCAGAGGTGGATGAGTTCAGAATAAAGATCACAGAATTATAGAGTAGAGGGTTGCCTAACCTAGTAACTAGTGCTGGAAGACTGCTGTCACATGAGAATTATGCCAACAGGGTGAACAATTATGCTGCCAATCAAATCACAGCTTCCTCAAGCACATCAGAAGAGACAGGGCCTCCATCTGGACAGAGTGTCTTTGATAAATTAGAAAATCTATTCTACATTGCACATGAGATAAACCATCTCTTTGAAGACCAGCCAAACTTTTACAGATATACAGAAGCTGATGAAACACTGATAAAGATACAAAGGCATCAGCTACCTACAGAAGATTGGTGGAGAGGAATGATGGAGACGTTGCTCAGGTGATTTTGGTTATTAATTCTTTTTGTAAACTACAGTTCAGCATATACAGATGGCACGGTCCACCTGTCAAAGGATCAAAGCAGCGTAAAGCAGAATTGGAATGTTAACTACAGCTCATTAAATGTAAAGTAGCCCAGCACCAAAGATGAAGACCAAGACAACAATAGGCAGCATACCAGCATCGGAAAAGCACACACAGAATAAATGCGCAGCAGGCAGCCGACTCATTCAGCCCAGAAAGTCAAAATTTTCTGACATAATAGACAGCTAGCAAGCCAATATTAACTGCAGTGTTTAATTCTTCATTTACTCCCTTGGAAGAGTTGGTGATGTAATTTATTACATGAAGACTCATCATCTAGATATTTTGTATCTTATTTTTGTATATATACCTCCCCATAGAACATATTTGGGGTTGGTTGGTGATTCTCTCTAAGAGCTATGCTGTAAATTTTCAGAGTTTTAATACAAATTGCTGGTGAAGTTGATGCTCTTTGTGCTGTCTGGATGTGAAATGAACTACGTTCTACTACAGAATTCCTGTGTCGTTTAATGGAACAATAAGTTATTCTAAACTATGTTTTGTCTTTCTGTGTTTGCAAATTTCACATATGTTTCATGATCTTAGTAACAGAGAAGAAAGAATAGCTCAGGACTTGTTTGAATACACCCTCTTCTCAATCTCTGTTTCTAACTGTGTTTTCTCCAGAATTAGTCATAAATATGAATTCTTAATTGCTCATGTTTGAACTGATTCTCTCATTATGGATGCTGTTTAGGAAATCTTAACTGCTCCTAGATAATATTCTCACACTTTCCCTCTGTTAGCATAGTGAAAGATCCTTGACTGCCTTTCATTCCCTGATTTCATGCCATCGATTCCCAGATTTGAAGAATTGTTCCATAGGTGCCTGTCTGGCTCTGTAGCATTACCTTTTCCACAAGAAACACTTACAGCAATATACCATCATTGACTCCATTGCCCAATAGTCTAGACTGTTCTGAAACTGCATCCCAGTTCTGCCTGAACTCATCATCCAACCAAATTTAAAGCAAAATCCTGTACATCATAACTAGCCTAAAATTACTCCACAACAAAGCTAAAATATAAAGAGAGAGCCCTCTCTGGTTGCAAGTAGGCTAGGACTTGCAGCTAAAAGATTGGTTAGTGGTTACCTCGGTCATATTCCCTTAGGAGCCAGGGAACAACCTGAGTGATAACAGATATATTAAACTTGTGTACTTATATGCTCCCACACTATAATTGAAACAATCAGATTTAGACTTTCTATACAAATGCATTAAGCCAAGGAGATAAATAAAAGAAACTACACCACTAACTAAGCTAAGTATGGAAGCTATGATAATCATAGGATTATAACTCCTTCTCCAAAATCTACCCAATTTTACAAAATCTCTAGGGTAAACATGAGCTAAGTGTCACTATGATATGACCCAACCTCCAAGTTCTAGTTATGGAAGTGGGGCTGACTAACCAAAAACTTACAACCATCCCTCGGGGACTACAGACCACTCAGGAGCCTACAAACCATCACAGGTGATCAATACATGAGCTGGAACTCTTTTTCAAAAGAGAAAATCCCAAACCACACCCTTGACACACTGTGCATGTATTTGGGAGGCTATAACCACACCCATAGGCATGCCTACATGTAGCTATAAACCAAATTCCCCAGTTTAGTGCATGCAGTCATGAGATTTATAACAATTTTTCAGTCTAGCCTCCATATCATTGCCCAAAACTGCCTGTAGCTTTCGAGAATCATGACAATGATGATAGAAATGCTAAAAAACCAAAATTTCAACATGATCTTGACCAATACATGCCTAATGCAAGATAGACATTTTGTCAAACATATGATAAACATATAAGCTACAAGTCATAAATGCATATATGATCATAAACTTCTGAACTTCATATGAAAATCACGAAGAAGGCTCAATTGCCTCTCAACATAGTTGCAATAACACTTTTTGGCCCATGCATTCATCAACCAACCAGTAACTTATCAAATCTTGAACCATGGCCAAAGCTAGAGCACATCATAAAACCATGCATATAACATGTATATAACTAGAATAGAAATTATGAGAAATCATCAAAAGATAACCATAATAACCAGTACAAGTGCTAATAGATAACAATATGAAAATAACTAATATTAACATATGAAAATTCCAACCAAGTTAGGGACTTCCACGTACCACCTGACCATATATTGGGTTGAACCAAATCTCTCTTTTAGCCAATCACGCACGTGCCATATTACAAGCATGAATATGGAATCATAAGGGTTAAAAGAAAATAAAACCAACTAGGGCTTCCATAGGCCACACCACCTCAACCCTCAACTATAGATATTTCACCTAACCGGTCTAGAAATCAATAATGCCAAACAAAATTGGTCTATATCCAAGTTTTCCATGGCTCCAGGAACTAGTATCTCAACTTACGCCCTCTATAGAACCCAAGTTGTCATAGGGCTCCAAAGCATCTGTCCCAACCCAAAAGATCTAGGCACTAGTAACACAAGCCAAAACCTCTAGGGAACCCAAGCTATTTCAGGGCTCCAGAGAATTTATTCCATCCCACAACCGTAGGAAACATCAGGACCAATCAAAAAACCAAATGGGGAACCCACTAAACCATGGCTATCCAATAAATGGCAAGGCAAGGAAGAAACCACTATCAATCTAGGTAAATATGCATGCTAATGACAACTAATAACCAAGGAACCACATGCATATACCATGCATCCAAAAACCAACGACAAAATTACACATGCAACTTGTTACCTATAAAGTATTCATGTTGTATTTGTTGCTCCAACCTTCTATTCCGCTTCCTTTCTTTCCTTTGTTTTCTTTCTCCAAATCCAAGTGAATTCTACACTGCTCCAAGAATGCTCTAAGTGTGCAGGAGTATGAGAGAATGAACAAGATCTCAAATCAACACTGTTAAAAGGTTGCAATGACCAAAAGTTTTGAGCTGATTCTATGATGTCTTTTTTTCATTGATGTCTCCTTTCTCTTCATTTTCCTTCATTTTTCCTCTAATTTCCATTGCATTGACATTTGTGTCTTATCACCTTCCTTTTCTCCTATTTTCCTTTATTTTCGTAATTAAATGCCATTTATTGCCTCTTCTCTTTTGCTAATGTCTTTGCTAATTCCTTTCCCAATTTCCATCACCATTATTAATCCACAAGTGATACCCACTAAAATGTTTACCCACCATTCAGCTTGGAATACGTGTCCCATGACCTTGGTCTTATTTTATTTACATGGAAAATCAAGAAGGGGCTATTACAAACTCCTCGCCCTTGGGGGAATATCTTCATTGGTGTTCAATGATGCTTATAACCATCAAAACATGATACCCATGGAGCTTTATAACACAACTTGATGCAACATTTACAATATACCAAACTGCTAAAACCATGAATATGGTACCACTGATTGGATCTTTATAACACGTCGCGATGCAATATTTGTAACATACTACTTATTGGAGGTTTATAACACATCTCATTGCAATATTTACAATGAACATATGCATATATATAAATGTAAACCAAAACACATATACCAAACATGTGTTCTTAACCAACAAATAAAGAAGGATACATTAAAGCCCGCATCTGATCAACCATCTCCCATGTAGCTTCATCGGGCCCAAAGTGCTTCCACTGCACTTTAACTTGCTCTATCACTTGGTTTTAGAGCATGAAGCGTTTCTACTATAAAACGAATGGTGGTTATGGATGGAACTCTCCCTCTAGTTCCCCCTGCAATATAGACCAATCAGTCACATAATCAACAGCTTGCACATATATCTTAAGTAATGAAACATGGAAAAAGTCATGGAATTTCAGTGTTGGCGGCAGTTCAAGTCGATATGCTATTGGTCCAATCCTCCCCAAGATCTCAAAAGGCCCACAATACTAAGGTGTCATCTTAGTAGATGAACCAATCCTCAAGGAGCTCCTCTTGGGCTTGGTGCACAAGTACACATGCTCCCCAACCTAAAACGCCTTGAATGCCCTATGGAAATATGCATAACTCTTCTACCTATCCTGTGCTACCTTTAAATTATTCTTAATAAACTGCATCTTTTGCTCCATATAAACCAACATATTTGGTCCAATCAACACGTTGTTCACTGGATCACTCTGTAACACCCCCTCTCTAGTCTACCCAAAGTAACCATGCCAACCAGGTAAACATGAGGAGAGATGCTACTACAATCAGAGTCAACCTCCTATGTCACCTTAAGGAAGTAGAACCGATGGAACATCACATACAATCATCCAAAATCATCAAGAGAACCCTCAGGAGACAAGTCATCCACTCAAATAGCCTATCCCTACGTCCCACTTCTATTATGCAGCTCTTAGGCCATAGTTGATCTCATGCTATGGGAAAGGGAGCAACCAAAAATCCAAATTCAGTCTCATAGGCCTACCTGCTGTTGGGTGTGGAGCCTGATTATCTTCTTTATTTAGAGGTATCGCGATATTGGACCCCAGTTTGTAATGTGGTGATGATTAGATATTGATCCAAGAAATTAATGATAACTCAAATTTCAAGGTGTTTAAAATAGTTTCAAACTTGAACGAGTAGATATATCTCTTCTTCCTGATTCTGGCGCCATGAACGGTTCAAAAAACTGACACCGTATGAAGAAGTTATCGCCATTTGAAAAAGTCCAGTAAACTGCAATTTCCAAGAATAAATTGATTTTTGGAAAATATTAAAAAAGAATATTCCAAGGAATATTCCTTGGAATATTCCCTAAAATATTCCTTGGAATATTCCTTTTGGCCAACCAATCAGGAGCTGACACGTGGCAATCCCGGAGGCCGCCACGTGGCCCTAGAATGGCATGTTAAAATTTTGTTGGGTCCGATAGAATCAAACTTGTGACCTCTGGCTGGTTAAACAAGCACGATACCGACTCCACTAACGGTGGTTCTTAACAGCTAAGGGTCAAAAGTTTAATTTGAAATTTAACCGGTTGCAGTTTGGGGGTTAGGACTGCCAGCGGTCTTACCTGCTAGTGGCCCCAAACGACATGTTCACATGCCGCCATTTTCCAACCACATGCGGTTTGTGTGTTGACTGCCAACAAACCGCCAGTTTAACTGTTTATCCCCTAACCACCAGTGGATTAACCAAATCCATGCACGCCAGAGGTAACGGTAACCGCAAGCTCCAACGGTTAAGTTTGGCAGAGTGGAGAAATTTAGGGATTTTTCCAAATTTAACTACAGATAATTCCAGTTAACCAGATTTAGTGGAGGATCTCTAGGAGATAATGAATAAATGCACTCCAGGAGTAGTTTTCGACCTAAGAGAGTGAAAAAAGAGGCTGGCTAGGCTAATTGAGGCCTTATGAAGCCAATGGAATAGTCCAGAGAAGCTGAAGAAGCCATCTTCAAGGAGATTTTCATCTAGGGAGATTTTGGAGCTCAGGGCCACCAGGGGTTGGAGGCAGTTGCAAGAGCTACCAGTATCTGTTCTTAGCGAACCAACAGTCATTACTAACTATAATGAGCCTTATGAATCCATTTCAAGGGTTTACAAAAGCATCTGAAGACTTATAAAGGCTGAGATACTACAGGGAAGTTTCAGGCAGCCTAGTGCCAACCGTGGAGGAAGGCCTAGATTGGGGATGCAGTGCTCATTTTGAGAAAATGAAAAGTCTATTGTTGATTTATGATATGTGATGGAGATAGTAGAAAAGGTTTCAGAGATATTTGAAGAATTCTGAAGGAGTTAGTGCCATCAAGAAGCTCAGGGAAGCTCAGTGCACCGATTGAAGGAATCAAGTCTAAGGGATCTTAGATCTGTTTGCAGAATGATGACAGCCATTATGAGGATATAGATGATTTTCTAAGCCCATTGGTTCAGTCAATAACCATTGGAGTTAAATGTGGAACTTGTAAAAGAATTGAAGCCATAATCCCAAAGAGTCAAGTCAAATTGACAGAAGCTCAAGGAGACATAGCCCACGATATTCGGGTGAACTCCTAGATTAAATTTGTTGTTATGTGTTGATGTTTATTTGCTTCATTATATGGCTATTATGTGTGTTTAATATCAGTAGAAACAAATCAACTTAAAGCACTTAAACTATTTAAAAAAAAACAAACAAAGACATACACTTGTTTCAAGTACTTAATTCTGCAATTGTCAACATAATCTAGATCATATAATTGTTAAGCTTTGTAGTGGGAGGTTCTTGTAACTATAACAAGATTTTAAACCCTCATTTCATATCAGGCAACAACGCCGCCCGTAAAATGTACACGATAAGGGGGGTCCAGGGGGGGCTGCTACAATCTTTGGGAGCCCCCCCTGGCAGGGGATCGGGGGTAGTGCCCCCGAAGCTAAAAATAGATGTAAAATTGCCTTGTAAAATGTTGTAATTTCGTAGTCAATCTGGGTCGTTCATTAGGCAGAGACATGCTGGTGGAATTTATGTTTAATTTAGGGCTTCTTTTCCCTAGAAGGAAACCCCTCACTATATATGAGGGAATTGTATTGGGTCTATGTAAATTTGTATTCTAAGTGAGAAAGAGAGAGGATATTGTGAGAGAGCGAAGAGGGAATTACAGCGATCTGTTGTAGGTTGTATCTCTTCAGTTTGCTGGATAATATAAAAGGAAGGATTGGTTGTTTCTCCGTGGACGTAGCCCAAATTGGGTGAACCATGTATATCTGTGTCTCTCTTTTTTTATGTGTTTATATTTCTGCAATATATTTTATGTGTTCCATTGCTCTATAATATATAATTTTCTAACACCTACCTGCCAGCGATTGTGGTCCAAAATTTCCAATTATGTTCCAGCAACCCTGGGATTTAAGCCATTTTTCTAGCCTAGAATCCTGGATTTTTCCAAGAACTTGTTGTAACTTTCAAAATTCATTAAAGACATGATAACAATGTTGATCAATCAAAAATCACCCTCAGGACTAGGCTTGAGAATCCCCAACCGGGATTGACACTCTGTTAAACAATTAGAATTAATGCAACCTACAAGTCTAGGATACAAGATAGAACATAAACAATTGAAACAAATTATGAAACATAACTAGAAGGACCACCTCCTTCACCATTGAACTACTACATCATCAATTAGGTCTTGTATCCATCCATTTAACGGTGACAAGTAAATATATAAAATAACCATGTCATGAACCAGTCATTTAACCATGCTTATAACTAGCATAAAACCATGTAAATATCAGAGGGACATCCATTAAATCCACATATAAATCAATGAAAAAGTAAGAGAACTTAGCTTTTATTAATCATAGATAAATCTGACAAGGTTTGGGACTTCCACGTACCACCCAACCATAGACATGGTTGAACCAAATCTCTCTTTCAACCAATCACCCTCGTTGCATATTCCAAGCATGAATGTGGGTTCTCATAGAATAACTAGGGGAATCCAGATGTTCAACCACCTCAACCCTCACCAAATCATGATCACACCAAAACTAATTCTCCGATCACAGCCGAACAGAACTTGGAATACCATCCAGAATCCATCACTATCCTTGAGGAATTTTTCATCTCCTTATTTCTCAGGCTTTACCGAAATCCAAACCTAGATTACTAGGCCCTAAACCAAGACCACTCCCTCAGGCTTTACCATGTATCTCACCAAAATCGATCAAGGGCAGGGAAAATTTTAAGAACCACCCTAAATTTATATGTATAATAAATGGGCGAATCCCCATGATACATAGGAAAAATGGGAGGTGATTTTATCACTAATATAATATGTATATATATATATATATATATATATATATATATATATATATATATATATATATATATATATATATATATATATATATATATATATATATATATATATCTATATATATATATATATATATATATATATATATATATATATATATTTTGGCGAATCTCTCACCAGATTATATTATCTTGTAAAGTCATGGCGAATCTTTCACTGAATTATAAAATCTTGTAATATCTTGGAAAATCTTTCACTGAATAATGAAACATTGTGAAGTCTTGGCGAATGTTTTGTTAAAGTATGAAACCATATATGATAATAATAAAACATATTCATTAAACTATAATATACTAACATACATGTTTAGAATAAAGAAACATAATTTTCACTTTCTACAAACAATGTTGCAAGTTTTAGTGGCCATGTTTGTCATGGTAGGAGAGATTAATGTTTTCTCTACCACTTTTGTCAAGCTACCACTTTTGCGAAGCTATCAAATTTTTTTCTCATTCCATAGACTCCAACTGCTAGATAAAAAAAAACACATCAAGTTTGTTTACCCCAACAAGCCAACAAGTAGCAAGCCCCAACTATATAATATAATGAAGTAGTAGGTATCCCTAAGGCCTAAAGGGGATCTAATGGAAAGAAGTGACCGTTGTCAGAAGCCTTCCAATCAATATATAAATATATAAATGTAGATTTATTATTATTTTAATTGGAAATCTTCAATTAAGTAATAAAATTTAATTATGTCTCTCCCAATCTAAATTTCTTATTAGCATAATTCATTACCTTCATACCATTTTTAACAGCATTGTAACATGTGGATTAGTTTCTTTTTTGGTGCACAATCTCCGCCTTTTAGGACAATATGGTGCAGTGACCCAACCCCTAAGGAAATTACAACAAACTAAGAATAGTAGAGAAGATGAAAGGTTTTACAAACCAGCATATTTTTCAAACAACTAATCCAAGATCAGTACCTTAACTTTTTCATGAAGATATCATATTGAGAATGTTTGAAAAATGGTGGGAAATCTAGGCAGCGACTATCACTCTTCTGCGAGGGTGATGCGGAAAGAGTTAAGATTTCATTGTTTTGATTTTTTTTTGTTAAATCAGAAAAACCAATATTAATGGAGATATCGGTATTTTTTTACTAAATTTTGTGAAGTGAGTAAATGTAGCTTTAACCATTCACCTTAAGATTTTTTTTACAATATAATTTCCTCTCTATTTAATATCTTCATTATCATAAAAACCAACCTATATCCATCTTAACTCCACATCTACCACTCTCAGAGGGATGAAATCTATTTATCCCTCCCAGCACTTGGTAGACCCAGAATTAAGATGGATCGGATGAAATCTATTTATCCCTCCCAGCACTTGGTAGACCCAGAATTAAGATGGATCTAAGCTGATAGAATTTCCCCTTTAAATAGTCTATTCTCACATGAATACCATGGTATTACCATGGGTCAATACATGTGCCATATTTATTTTTATTAATACTAATATTAGGGTTAATAATGTTTTTTTGCATGGTATTAATAATAATTTGGCCCATGGTATTTAGCCCATAGGCTTCACCTAAATATAACACATTTTTTGAGTGTTCGTAAATATAAGGTGGCTTATGGAGTAAATATAAAAAATGTTTTATATATTTACCATACCTCTTTTATAAATATGGTATTTGGCCCATAGGATTCAATTAAATAAAACCTCTTTTTTGAGCCTTCTTAAATAGAAAGAGGGTTATGGACTAAATATAGAAAGAATTTTTATTTATTTACCATACCTATAGTTTATTCATATTTTTATTTACCATACCTTTTTTTTTTCTAGTTAAGACTAACCTAAGTACCCACAGGGGATTTGAACCGGTGACCTTTCGCAAGGAGTGCCTTAACAGCGCACCCATTCACCGTCAATCCAAAGCCCTGTGGGCTATTTACCATACCTTTGAAGTATAAAAAGAGGTTTTATTTATTTACCATACCTCCACTTTATTTATTTTTTTATTTATTTACACACTTTCCTGTTCATAAATATAAGGTGACATATGGAGTAAATATAAAAAAATGTTTTATTTATTTACCATACCTCTCGTTTATTTATATTTTTATTAATTTACCATACCTCTTTTATAAATATGGTATTTTCCCCATAGGATTCACTTAAATGAAACCTCGTTTTTGAGCCTTCTTAAATAGAAAGAGGGTTATGGACTAAATATAAAAAGAGGTTTTATTTATTTACCATACCTCTAGTTTATTTGTATTTTTATTTATTTACCATACCTTTGGAGTAAGTATAAAAAGAGCTTTTGTTTATTTACCATACCTCCACTGTATTTATATTTTTATTTATAACTATCATAAATACATTTTCTTGAAAATGAAGGCGAATGGAAGATTGTAACTCCTAATTTCAAGGGCTAAATTTACTTTTTTTACCCTCTCCCTTAAAATAAGGTGGGCTAACCTCCATACCTAATTTTTTAATAAAATATATTTGAGGTGATTTGTAACAATGTACTATGATACAAAATATTCGCCCAATAAAAATATAAAACCCCTTAATTTAGCCCAAAGGCTAAAATTCGCCTCTAAAATTTTCCATGATCAAGGGATTCCTAAGCCTTGGGAATGAACCTTGAGACCACCTCCACCCCGGATTTCGAAATCCATCCGGCAAAGAAAAACTCAAAAACTGAAATAACCATCCCAACATGCCATGGCATCTGGAAAAAGGCTAGGCTAGGCTGAAAACCATTGTCATAATCTAGCAAAACCATGCTACCGACAGCGACAGAACCATACACCAACATGCAAATCCATGCATGTCCAAACCAGCTAGGAAATCATACATGCAAAAGGTTACCTACAAGTATTCTTGCTAAAGAGAGCTCCAAAATTGAACTTGACAAAGGCCATGAACTGATATTCATAAGCCTTTTTATGCATGAGGCATCTAATTTTTTCATTTTCCATTATTTTCCTTCAATTTCATCCTCACATGCAACCTGTGACCTTTCACCTTACTTTTCTCCTAATTTCCTTTATTTTCATAAATAAATGTCCCAAAATGCATTTTTGCCTTTTAATACCTTTACCTTAGCCTTTGCTAGTTTTCTTTAACCAAAACAAACATCCAGTGATGCGCACTAGGATATATTTTCCCAACATTCAGCTTGGAATATGTGTCCCTTACCTGTGGTCTTATTTTTCCTTTATTAACTTTTGTTGCATGAACTTTTCACCAGGGTTGATACAGAACCCTCCCCCTTGGGCAACACCATCCTCGATGTTAAACCACATGAAAACCTCAGCAACACCATTGAAAAGCAACATATTGCCTATGGAGCTTATAACTTAGCTCGTTGCAATATTTACAATGAAGAACCTGCTCAAAAGCAAAGCATCATGACCTAATTGGTATACACAAATCAAAGGCTGAAATTTATTTCCAAAGCAGATATCTTTTTTTTTTCTTTATTTAAATTCATGAATAAAAAATATCATATAAACAAGTGTCACACGAAATGAATCATGATCTTTTGGGCATGTGGTATTGATAAACCATGTTATTGAGCCATGCTATTGTAACAAATCCTATTTATATATTAAGAACTCCATAACAAAGTAGGGATGAAGTTCCATTATTAAGAAAATTGTTACATAAAGTTATAATTTAATGAATTCTTATGATTTTTGAAGTTTTAGCAGCTTGAGATCTATGATAAAGTAAGTGTTTAGATGTTTATTATCGATTGAAGCCTATCAACATTTACCATCCATTCAATTTAAATGGTTGTGTTAGTTTTTAAATTATGAAATTCAATATATCGTGGCTACTTCTGTTAGTTCTACATAAAAGGGTTGTAACATTATCAAACAAGTATAATTTTTTTCCTCAAATGGTTTAGGGAAAAAGAAGTTATGGAGGAAACAAAAGAGGATATATTTTAATATTTTTATAAATGTCAAGGCAAACATGTACTAGTAAATACTACTAATTTAAATATGTATATATATATATATTTGAATTTACATAGTCATATATATATATATATATATATATATATATATATATATATATATATATATATATATATATATATATATATATATATATATATATATATATTTGAATTTGCATAGTCAACTCTATATGTGTGTAGTTTCATGCACAATGGATTTGTCTAGGCTATAGAAATATAACATCCAAACTAGATATATAGAGATGGTTTATAAAAAGTAAATGTTTTCATGTATTTGTATCCCACGCTACTAGGCTTGTTATCTGAAACCTATACCCCAAGCAATCAACTCGTCGTGCATGTGAGCTTCCCACTAAGTTTAAATTCAAAAGTTGCACGCACATTCCTAGCTCTAGGAATGCACATGCAATATTTGAATGCACACACTTCTTAAAATGAATACAAATTCTTAGCTCTAGGAATATGCATACATTTCTAGACTTAGGAACTATGGAAATAATTAAGGTGGGATGGCATAGTGGGGAAATGAGAGAGAAGGAGAGTGAGTGGGAGGAGAGAGAGAGTTGTGGGGGAGAGAGGGGGAGAGAGGAAGGGAAAAAAATGAGAGAGAGTAATAGGGAGGGACAGAGTGAGAGAGAATAATGGGAAGACAGAGACAGTGGAAGTGAAATAGGGAGAGAGAGAGAGAGGAGGGGGAAGGGGGAGGGAATGTCTCCAAAAGTGAGAGAGGGAAAGAAAGATAGAATTAAAATGAATGGGAAGACATAGATAGTGGAAGTGAAATAGGGAGAGAGAGCGAGAGAGAGAGGAGGGGAAGGGGGAGGGAATGTCTCCAAAAGTGAGAGAGGAAAAGAAAGAGAGTAGTAAAATGAGCGAGAGAGAGGAGAGGGAGGTGGAAATAAGAGAGAGAGGGAGAGAAGATGGAGACATACCTAAAGAGAGGGAGAGTGAGAGAAGTAGATATTAGGAGGGGGGGGAGAAGATAAACAAACAGTGGGGAGAGAAAAAGAGATGAGAGAGAGGTGGGTAGGGGAGGGGGGGATAGATCTAGAGATGGTTTTTGTGAAGGATGGATTGATGGAGGGAAGGAGGGTGTTGTAGCTACTACAACCACATCTAAAATTTTGCCTATATTATCATTTTCAATCCTTCTTCTGGTCTTGTGAATTATCGTCTTAGGTTACTAATGTCATCCTTAGTCATATTCTTTTGAATATACAATCACCTTCTAGTGATCTCAAGTCTCGCAACTTCTTGATCTTACATGCCTAGCTTGTAGCATTCAATTGCACACTTAAATTTGACAGTCACTACTTGCAAGTCACAATTACATAGTCCTTGATGGTAGTGACTATTTATTCCTTGACATGAACAATTGAATGGTCCCTTCTCCTAGTTAACTGTGCAGTCCCTTGTGCCAGTGAGCTACACAATTCCCAGAGACAAGCACTACACACTCTTTGTGGACAGGCACTACACACTCCCTATTGATAGTTACTGTGCAACACTTTTCAATAGTGTAGAAAACTTTCCAAAGTTGAGCCAATCACAAGTGGTAGCTAACTAACTCTAGCTCATGGATTTTGACATGTGTGTGCAAACCCCAACCTTAGATCTATGAGTGCTTACCTATATAAGAATCTAGTCTAGAGATCATTCTCACACTCATCTTTGGAGCTCTTCACATTCCTTGAGCACAAGGATCTTTTGATTGCACGTGTCTTGTTATTTAGAGTAAGTATTGTAACTGTCACTTTTTACTACTTTTACTATCGCTTCTATCATTTTTTATTTTGTAAGTTTCATTTTACCCTACATTTTACATGAAAATCGTTGTTTTTTTCTATATTTAGATGTTGGACGTGTCATTCCTCCCTTGCACATTTATTTTCTAGTGTCATCTCATATTCCATGTCCTTTCACATTCTAGTAACCATTGTAGATCTATCTATTTATGCATGTTAGCTTATTTCAATCCTCATTGCCTCTTGTTGATCCCTACTTAGCTGATTTTTTACTTGATCAGCCTCTCCATCACTACAATTGTGCAATGCTAAGGCCTTGTTCTCTGCTGATCCGACATGCGCACCTCCCAAGACTTCCCTCTCTATAGTTGTGCATTGCAAAATTTCAGTCAATAGTGGTTTCTCCCTTGCTCACTATGACTACGCAATGCATAATCCTTGGCCTCAAATGCACATTGTGAACTTCCATCTAGCAGTTAGCCACTCCTGCCCATTGTGGATGTGAATTTCACAGTCATGGAGCCCTCTTTCTATAAACAACTACACATTGTGCAATCATAAGCCTGAAGTACCCAATGCCTCTGTTGATCAAGCATGCATAGTCTCTCCTCTCAATCATTTCACACTACGCACTTCCATTGACTAGTTATGTCACTCTTGCCTCAACATTACCTCTTGTCCACAAGCCTTGCACAATATTTCCTCCCAGTGACTGCATTGTGAGTTTGAAAGTTTGATAGATTAGGTGATTATCTAAGGATCTAATTTTGTATTGTCATGAGTGCACCTCCATTTGTAGGCACCACTAATCAGGAGCTTATCGGTCTCACATATTCTATGGACACAATACCTCCCATTATAAGACAAGAACTACCTAAGGAGGCTATAGAAAGTAGTACTGGAGGTCCTAGAGAGAGTTCCAAATCAGGTCCACCTATATTGGAAAACACCAGATGCTTTGTGGATAGATCCACCACTATATCATGGTTGACCATCAAAGATACTTTCAAGAAGAAAGAGTTCCTAGAGGACCTTGAAGGTAGAGACATTTACATCAACGTGAAGAGATCTAGATTCCACAGAGTTTCCCACAGATATATAATCTTACCGTGTGTAGAAGAAATCAAATGGATATTACAAGGTCTATATACCAAGAACGTGGTTCTTAGTGCTGTAAGAAAGCAAGATCTTATGCCATACCAACCACATGATCTTTATTCCTACTACAAGTTATTGAAGAAAGAAGGTTATCTCAAGTCTCAGTATTATGTAGCTTGGGCATATTTGAATACAAGGAATGTGTTTAGATAATTGTGGCAAGAACCAACCAAGTTTTGCTAGAACCTAGAGGGGATCTACAAGATAAAACCATTAAGTACATCATGGCAATGTGATACAGGTTGTATGGATGACAAAGCACTACGATTTTAGATGAAGGATGGATCTTCATGGTTTACCCAATAGTCAAAGAAGGGAAGATCTTCAATTACGAAGAGATATTGTCCCAATAGTTGTAGATTAATGTTCAAAGGTGAAGAAAGATGTCGAAAGCTAGTAAATTTTGTTTTCATGTCTGCATACTTGCTTGATGGAATTTTCATGAAAAAAAGTGTCCGGGTCTAAAATTGAATTGGATTGAACATTCTATCTCTGTCAAAATATATTGCAATTTACTCTCAGAATTAAGTTACCAAGGAGTTTTCAACAAATTGGCTAATCACTTCTTTGTTGTGCTCTATCAAATGAATTTTAAAGAAGAGGCACTATGCATGACAAATCAAGCTAAAGAAGCAATTAGTGAAGTTTCATATTGGTTCAATTCTCCCCATGGCACCTACATTAGATTCTTTGATTCCCAAATGGCACTGCATCTCTTACCGAAGTACGTGAATAATAAGGTGGTAATGCAGGAGATCACATATCAAATTTGCTCAGGGCTATCACAACTATTGTGGAAGAAGAAAAAGGCTCCTTGCCCTCCCTTCCCCTTGAAAGGTGGGTCTTATGATTTGAAGAGCCTGAAGGTAGTAGAAGCAGAAGTTGAAGAACTTACTTGCCTCAGCTTTGGTGAAAAAAGTTTTCACATATAGGACTCCAAGGGAGTATACAAATATCACTATGTGAAGCTGCATTTTTCCTACCCTTATTTTTCTATCTCTATGGAGGATGAGGAGAAGATGAAGAATTGGTATAATGCTTCTAGAGAAACAAGGTTAGGTGATGGGGTGGGTCCTTCTTACATGGCCCAGATACCAAATATTGTACAAGGAGGGAACCAACAAGAAGTGCCTACTCAAGATAGTTCTATCAAGCCAAAGAGGAAGATTTTGCATGATTTAGAAGAAGAGAGGAGAAAAACTTTTAAAGAAAATTTAAGAAAATAAAGGAATTTGAATAAGCTTGTAGGAAGCGGCAGAAAGTGGAGTAAAAACAGGAAGCAAAGAAGAAACAAGAAGAGGAATGCAAGCAGAAGGAAGAAATGAAAAAAACGAAGAAGAAATAAGACATGCAAAGAAAAAACAAGAGTTGAAAAAGAAAAAAAGAAAACAGAAAAACTAGAAATAAACAGGAGGAAGAAGCCTTACAAAAGCAAAGCGAAGAAGAAGAAAAGAAAAAGCTATTAGAAGAAGAAGAAAGTAGGAGGATACATGAAGAATATATGCAAGCCTTTCAGGTGAATGATGAATAGGATGATGATGATGAGGAAGTAGATATTGTGTTAATTGCATAACAGACCAGCTATCAGCCCCCACCTCCTCTCATTAGTGGTTATATCCCATTCAGAAAGATGGGAATAGTTCCTCCACTAGACGACAATGAATTAGAGGAAATTTTAGCCTAAAAGTGCCATGCATTTTTTGCATACATAATATGTAAACCAAACAAAATCCTTTGAATTTAAAAATAGGTACATGTAAATATATTGGAAGGAAAAAAAAACTAAATTTTAATTGTATTTTTGGCTTATCTTATTATAGGTCTAATCAAATTTCACGTGTAGACAATCGTTGGATGTGGAATTAAATTTTTCGTCAATGAGTACCCATTATCATACTTTTGAGAAGACCCGTATTCATAAAAATTGAAGATACATTAAAAAAAATGAGTTAAACACATGACTTCTCAAAAGTATTCATAATGGGTATTCGTTGGATGCAGAATTTAATTCTGCATCCAACAAGTGTCTACACATGACATTTGAGTAAACCTATAAGGAGATAAGCCAAAAATACAATGGAAAAAAAGGTACTTTTCTTCTTTTCCCTCCAAAATTCATAACTCTTATTTTATTATTTTCCTATTATTTTATTATTTTTCCTTAGGAGGGCACTTTTAGGCTAAAAGTTCCTCTAATGTCATATACATTTCAAACTTTACCATTAATTAGTTGAAGAGCTAAATAGAGCAGGAGATAAGAAGGAATTTTTTGAATGACCCTCATCACTGTGTTACTATCAACATAGAAAGGATGATTGTGCCTAATACTAGGAAGAATCCAAGAGTAGTTGCAGCAATGAATGCAACCTTTCTTGAAGCCACCAAGGGTAACATTGATTATCTCATAAGATAAAATGAAACATTGATGAAGGAGTTGGCTTCAACAAGGAAATATAAGCCCATATAAGCCAACAAATGGTTCCGTTGCCAGGACCGGGATCTACCTAAGGGGTGTCTGGTGTGAAATGCAGGGACTCTATAGAGAAAAGAATTAAAGGAGCGAAGGGACTAGGAACAGTGGTAGTTCAAGGGTAACAATGACGAGTGAGATCCAGTTACCGGTATTCAAAGGAGCAAGAGGCGAAGACCCGGAACAATTATGGTTCGTGTTAGCATCAGTATGGAATGCACAGCGAATTACGGATGATAATATCAGAAAGGCTACCTTAGTCAGCATGCAGCAGGACCAAGCACTGACATGGTACATAAAGTACTCGAGTGATTACCCAACGGCGGGGACAGCAGAAATCCAGACTGAATTGAAGGAGATTAGCTGGCCGAAGTCAGAAACATAGTCGATTATAGGGTTCAAAGAGATTGCGATGATGACTGGTGAAACCCCGTGGGATTTGGGCCAAACAATGAAAAGTACTATTCGCGAGGCTAACATGACATTGACAGATGCGCAGCACTGTGCTTGGTTTATGGCATCCTTAACACCACATCTGAGGACGGCTTTATCACAACAAAAGATCTCAACCCAGGCTGAAGCGCTAGAGACAACAATGAGGTTACACGAAACTCCGTTATAAGACCCGGGGTTGGGAGTTCAGCAAATCCAAGTGTAGATCCAAAATTTGTGTTTGGAAATGAAGAATCTAAAACAAGAATAGGTACCGTAGCCGGAAGTTCAGGAGGAAGTATGGTGCATAAAGTGCAGAAGCTAGGGACACAATAAAGATCACTGCCCGGTCTCAGTGAATTTTGTGGCAATGGGGGGACCAACCCTATTGCGACCAGAGGCACAGGTAGGACCGAGCACCACAGCCCCACTCTGGTGCACAATCTGTCAGGTGGGAGGAAAGCACAACACTAATAACTGTCATCTATTACCAAAATACAACCAGACCCCCCAGCGACTATTTTGCAACTTTTGCAAGTGGGTGGTCCATGAGGAAAGAGATTGTCGTAGCTACCAATTATTAATGGACCAGTCACCTACTTACAGAATGTAGACTAAGGCACGAGGTCAAGATCCAGCCACGGTGATCGCGCATGGTGGGTTCTAGGGCCGAGGACAAGGACGAGGCAGAATGGGGCCAGGAAGGGGTCACAGGAAGCTAATCTGCTACAACTGCGGGGGACCAGGACATTACACGCGGGATTGTACCAACCCAACTAGAATTTCATGCAGTTATTATGAGCAATTCTATCATGAGCCAATAGATTGTCCTACGCTGATAGCACAGATTCATGAAAAAAGGGCAGCGCAACCAACAACAACCCAAAATGTGCAGATGATGAGGTCTGAACCCCGCGAGGACGATCCCAAAGTCAACATGGTACTGAGACGTGACATGGCCACAGGAACTTAGGGATTGGTAAGGATACATATCTAGAAGCTCGGGGGAGCTTTGCGAAGGTCTTTACCCCAAGTAGTAGGGATCAGCCGAAGGAAGACAAGGATCCCTCGATGATAACTACCTTTTTAGAGACATGTATAAAATTGCTTTGTGACAACAGGGTAGTTAAAGGCTTGCAGGAGTTGATAAATAGATGCGCAGGATGGAGTGAACCTCGCGTCATTCGAAAGTTAGGAAGACATGCATCACGGACCGGGAGAGAAATGCGACTAACAGTGCAGATCGGCGAGTATGAAATGGATCAAAGCATTTTGGATCTAGGCTCAGATGCCAATGTACTACCTAAACAGACTTGGGAGCACATGGGTAAGCCTACGCTACAATGGTCCCCTATCCAACTGCGGATGGCAAATCAGCAGAAGGTACTGCCCATGGGAAGGCTGCAAGGAGTTACGGTAGACCTTGATGGCGCAAGTACTCAAACGGACTTTGAAGTTATTGAGCTCATGGATGAAAGTATGCCCTATCCTGCATTGTTAGGAATAGACTGGGCCACCGACATGAATGGGATTATTAATTTAAAGAAGCAAACAATGGTATTTGAAACAAAGTCACTCCGTGTGGTCATTCCGCTAGATCCGGCTGAAGGACCGTGCTACATTGAACCTATGCACAAGAGAGAAAGTGACAATGACACAGATTGTAGTTACAGAATGGCTACACAAAGGCAAGAATGGGTCAAGATAGCGGAGGATAGAAGAATATCATGAGGCTATGGAGAATCCTGCACTTCCGAGTCAGATGAGGAAGATGAGCGGTGGTGCAACAGGTTGAACGGAGTGACCACACTACATTGCAACATGGTGACTAAATCTCTGTACTGCATGAAGGCCCAGGATCGCGAAATGCCAACGTATGATGGGCTGACAATAATAGACGAATTCCTGACCAAATTTGAAGTTGCAGTACCAGAGCACCAACAGTTTGATGTGATGAGGTGGGCGTTGCGCGCGACGCCTACATGATGGTGGGGAACACATGAAGGGACTTTCGAAGATTGGCGCGCCTGTAGGCGTATGATGAAGATCAGATTTGGGAAGTCGGAATTATGCCTAACAGAGAAATACGATGGATGTGATGACCCACACATGCACCTTACCAGATGGATCAAAGCCTACGGAGAAGAACCTCAGCCAGAATGGGTGCACTTATTTTATCACACCCTGGACGTCATTCCCAGAAACTGGTATACTAAAGCAGAGCTCTGGCATGACACAGGCGAGTGGGATATCTTGCGCGAAGGGTTTTTGTCGACATTCCTCTTTGAAGATCAATGGATGGATCCCATGGACGACACGTTATAGCTGGTAAAGGCCGCCATTTTCAAGACACCACTAGAACCAAAAGAAACTACGTAGCTCGACTAGTCGCGACAGCTAAGCCAGGCTCTCAAATGCTATAATGTCTAGGCAGAAGATGATGAGGATGATCCGTGAAACATCAATATTCTGGAATCAGAGGGGAGCCGTGAGGTGCGCGGACCCAAAATCGAAGATCCAGATATCACGACGCTGTTGAAAACGAGACAAGTCAATATCGGAACAGAAGATGAGCCGAAGTATGCAACGCTTGGGGACTATTGGGACGACACCACAGTGGAGAAGGTCGTCGAATTGCTTCATGAATATCAAGATTTATTCCCAACAAAAATCACGGAGCTAAAAGGGATCCTAGGAGACCTGGGAATGATGAAGATAACATTGAAGCCAGACGCGAAACCAGTTAAGCAGTGACCCTACCGATTGAACCCAAAATATAAAGCAAAGGTCCGTGAAGAACTGGACAAGATGCTGGCAGTGGGAATCATTGAACCAGTCGAGGAGTTCGATTGGGTAAGTTCGATGGTTGTGCAGGAGAAGAAATAGAAGGGTGAGATTCGTATCTGTGTAGATCTCAGGAAGCTCAATGATGCCTGCGTTAACGATCCATTTCCAACTCCATTTATAGATGAGGTACTGGAAAATGTGGGGGGGCAGGAAGCCTACTCCTTCACAGATGGATTCTCAAGATACCACCAGATCAAGATCGCACCAGAGGACAGGAGTAAAATGATGTTCGCCACTGAATGGGGTTGCTTTCAATACATAGTGATGCCCTTTGGACTAAAGAATGCGCCGGTGATATTTTCACGAATAGTGGTAGCGACATTCAAATAATTTATACACAAGTTCTTAGAGGTCTATCTTGATGATTGGACCGTGTTTGGACTGGTTAAGAAGCATGTAGCAAGCTTACGGTTGATGTTGGATACTTGCCGCCGACACCAGATTGCGCTAAACTTAAAGAAGTGTACTTTCCTTGTCCCATTTAGGAACCTGCTGGGCCATGTGGTCTGTAAGCAAGGCCTGATGGTGGATCCAGCAAAGATTGCCATCATACTCAATCTACAAGCACCGCGAAGTGTCAAACAACTACGTGCCACACTCGGACACACGGGCTACTATCGGAAGTTCATCAAAAGCTATGCCCAGATCACAGCTCCGATGGAACAATTGCTGAAGAAGGATGCTACTTATTGCTGGAATGAGGAATGCAACAAAAGTCTAGAGACACTCAAGGAAAAGATGGCATCAGCCCCTATATTGGTCTTTCCAAAATGGGACGTCGAGTTTCATGTGCATGTCGACGCGTCATGTATCACATTGGGGGCGGTACTTACTCAACCAGGAGCAGAGGGAATTGACCACCTGATTGCGTTCGTAAGTCGCCGATTGTCAAAAGTTGAGAAGAATTACTCCACTACCGAGTGCGAGGGATTAGCGATGGTATATGTGCTTCAAAAATTTTGCCACTATCTGCTTGGAGGCCACTTTAAGATGTATACCGATCACTCGGCGTTAAAATACCTAGTGAACAAGCCTGTGTTGGGGGGGCACATTTGTAGATGGTTACTGTTATTCCAGGAGTATGACTTTGAGGTTGTTGTAAAGCTAAGACGTCTAAACGCAGGCCCAAATCACCTGTCCCAAATTCAGACTATCGAAGAACCCACAAATCTAGAGGATGGACTCCCGGATTCTCAGCTATATGCAATGCACGTAGCGGATGGTCACTTTGAGGATATAATCCATTTCTTAATTATAGGAACTGTGCCATAGGGATATTCTATGCAGCAGAAGAAGGAATTGGTGATACATGCAGCAGACTTCACCGTGATTGTAGGACACCTCTACAAACTGGGAAACGATGAAATATTGCGTAGATATGTCCCAGAGTTCGAGCGGGGACAAATCCTGGCCGAAGCACATGGGGGGGTTGCTGGCAGACATTATGCAGGTCGCGCCATAGCCCAGAAGATTCTTTGCGTAGGATTATGGTGGCCCACTTTGCACCAGGATTCGAAAGCGTACTGTCGAGCCTGCGACGTATGTTAATGGACAGGGAAACCATCACGGAGAGATGAAATGTAGCTCCAGCCCAAGGGTGGTGATATGGCCGATGGAGAAGCAGGAATCTATAACGTGCATGGTGTTGACAATTGTGGGCATTCCGCAGAAGACAGCATCAACAGTAGGGAATGTACCGGAAAAGGGGAGACACGAGGCAGAATTGGTCCGGATGTCATCGCCCTGCCCAACGGCCAGTCTTCGAACCATAATAGGAAGGCGAAAGTATGGAAAAACAGAGACCATGGGTCGAAATGAAGTTACTAATTCGTCTCTGATGGACCTTGAGGATTGGGATCTCGCAGACAACAGCACTAGTCTTGCAAAATTGCAACACAAGCTACAGCAAATAGTGCGACGAGTAGATACGGAAGTCGAAAATGGCTGTGGTGGTACAAGGAGGTCCCATATGCAGTTCCCCAGCTAGAGCTAAAATCCTAGGAGGGGGTGTTCTGTGTTAACCGAGCAGAGCAGAATGAGCATTATCGGTCGCAAGAAGTGGTAGAAACAACGAAGTAGGAGCCGGATGAAGCATTGTAGGAGACAACGAAGAAGCAGTAGGATGACGAGCATCACTCAGAGGCAGGTGAACCACGAAGCCATGGCAGTGCATCTCGCCGCACCAACAAGTGACTCAGGATGAGTCATGATGATTGTGTTAGGGGACTGTTGCGTAGCAGAGGTCCCACGTAACAGTTTTGGGTCTGATAGCCTAGAAAATAGGATCAAAATATTGTAAACCTCTGAAATATGCGGAGCACGAAATGTAAAAGATCGAGTCAAAGGGTTGTCCACCCAAGAAATAATATAAAATAATAGGAAGTAAGTTGGTCCGTGGACCATAGGAAGGTATAAATAGAGTGCGGCTCTATGAGGGAAAGGCAGTTCTTTTTGGGTATGATCTTGGATCTGAATTGTAATGGGTTTTTGAGGGAAGCACTCTGAAAGCATCTGTAAGTCTGAGTCGGGGGCTTGGGTAGTGGATAGAGGCTCTGCAGCTGGGTGCGCAGAGGCTTGGAAGAGTCCGTAGCTGTGTGCGCGGACCCCTGTAGCTGAGTGCACAGGGTGGATCTGGATGTATTGGTGATAAGTGAAAATAAAGATAAGTTTCTTCTGCAAATTCTGTGTTACAATCTGAGTTATCACGAATCTAACTATATGAATGGTTGATATAACTGTTTAATCTATGCGCATATGCTTATGTTAAAAATATATGTGAATCTAAGTTTATTCTAAGTGCGCGAACTAGTTAAATCTATTAAATGTTTGCTTAAAGACCCTTCTAAGTAGATCTGAGTTACAGTACTTCATCAAATAGATTAGATCTGTAAACCGCGCGATCATAGAAAGTTAAATCCCTTTGGGTCCAGATCTGGGCAAATATAGAGCAGCGCGAGGCTGCAGAATGGCGCGCGAGGCTGCAGACCACATCCAGACATCCCAAGGGTACGGAAACCTGGTTCCAGCACCCTCCCTTGCTACCTCGAGTGAGACCTCAGTCCGCACTCCGCAGACTGTTGCCGAAAGGGTCAGTAGCTGTAGGATTTGCTTGGCTAAATAATTCTTCCGAACCTGGGTCAGGCCCATATAAGCCAACATACACTTATATGTTATTTTCATACATGCTAAAGAAAAAGAACTATTTCATTAGCTTTAGTATATATCTTGTTGAATTTGCGTTGTTAGTTGCTTTCATGATCATTATTATCTTGTGAACTATTTTGCAAGTTAACTAATGAGACTTTCCTTGGTATGTGTCTCTTCTAGGATAATAATATTACTTTTCTTCTAGAGGCCCACTCTTTCTTTCCCTTTCGTGGAAGTCCCTTTTATATATTGAACTTGGTGTTTCACAAAGCTTACTCACTTGTTGACCTCAAATTTATGTCCATTATTACTTGTATTGTTTATTGGAATCAATACATATTGTTAATATTACTATAATGTTGGCCAATCACATGTTCTGGATGGAGATCCTATCCCAAAAGGCGTGAGGTCTAATTGGAAATTCATACCAGGGAGACCCCCTTACTGTTGGTGGATTCCGACACTATTAATAGGTTTTGGTGCTAGAAGGAGGTCCAAATGACAAGCTAATCCCATGAAGTCTGGTTTCAATCTTTCATCTTAAATGGATTCTTCAATTTCTTAAATTTTGTGATTCTTATGAAGTTAATTGTGAATATTTTTCTTGTAGGTTGCTTATTCTCATTCTTGAAGGTTGCGTCAAACAATCATGTTATATATTACCATCTACATCTATTCACTCATTAGAGAAACTCATCATGGATCTTCACGAAGCCTTTGACAGGTATAGTTATCAAAACGTTTATAAGAATATTATTCAACTTAGAATGAAATATGATGAATATTTAGAATATTTTCTTGATCGCTTTCTTCAATTTCGTTATGAATTTTCTAAGGAAGATTAAGATTAGGGTTTTATGAATGAGAAGTTTTGCTATTTAGTTCAAATTTCTTTAAAACCACCAGAACTTGAATCATCTTTGTGTATCCCAGCTTTTCTCAGTCTTGGGACACTTAAAGTTTTAAAGGAGGAACCCATTTTCCCTTTTTATTCTTCCCCTTCCCCTTTTCCTTTAGTCCCATGTATTGATGTTGGAACTAGGGAGCTTGAAAATCAGATTTTTAATTCACCTGTACCACCTCCATAATCCTCTCATATTCATAATGTCGATGTGTACATGTTTAATCTTAAAACTAATTTGATTAGAGATATTTATTTTTCAAGAGATGCCTCTTGTCCTCTACCATGTAAACCTTATGATCCTATTTTTCTTGATTCACTTTATCACTTCATTCCATTAGTAGTTGTTCGGGATGTTCTTGATTCTCAATCTACCAATTCAGATAGTGGTCAAGTACAAGAGGGTTTTAACACTCAAATAAAGGACCACGAGGGAAGAGATAATATTCATGATAATTATGTGTGGGTTTCAGATACCACACAAGAATCAATTATACTTTATGGTCCTCCATTTGAGTCTTCCAATCCCTCTTCACCCTGAACACATTACTCATTATTCCCTAATATATTTAGTGGATATCTTACACCAGTCTATTCTCCTGATGATCCAAATGAATATTGGTGGCCATCCACCTATTCCACCTAGACACCCTAGTCAATTTCATCTGTTTCCTTGTTCATTTCAGGATTTACTATTTTTAGTAGTAGTTCGGGTCCTAAACTTCCGAAGCAAATTTGACCCCCTAAACGACATTTTTTTTGGTGTCCACGGCAAGCCCATGGTTGTAGGTAAGGGCATGTGGTGAAACTTGTAGTGCTCACTAATACCTTTCCAACAAGGTATCGTACGCGCCAAATGGAGATAATATGACCAAGTTACAACCCCGGGAAGTTGGCTGCCCAACTAACCCCAACGGGGCCCACAAACTCTTAGTGTTACATCTCCTAGGCCCTATGGTTTTGGTTGTTTATGGTTTTCTCATGTTTTACAATAGTAAATAGGCCCTTGACCCTCATTGTAACACAGTTCAGAGGCATGTAGTCACCACATCTCTTCCTAGAGATAAGCTACCATCACCCGAGCTATTTTATTTCCATTCTATTTGTAATCATAGTTCAATATTTTTCTATTAATGAATTGAAGTGTTTTTCTACTGCATATATGTGTTTATGATTATATCTATAGGTTTTCTTTTTCCTATTTAAGTTCGAATCAGTGGTATCAGAGCAGTCTGCTATTTCTCTATTTTTATTTGCATGTCCCCAACAAGGTCAAGGTATAAGGAGTTAGGGCTTGATCTAGCTGAACCATTACAAGATAAGCCTCGCAACACCCGACGACCTCCCATGGCAGAAGAAAACAAAGATGAGGGGGCAGGAGATCCTTTCAAAATGTTCCTCGAGGAAGCCCTTGAGCAATAGAGGGACGTGATAATGGATAACTTTGCCCAGATCCTTCGATGGCTACCCACAGGCGATGCATCTTAATCCAGCAGCCATTTAGGAGGTTCCACTCCTTTTAAGGTACAAGTTAAATTTGATATTCCCATATTCAAAGGCCTGATAGATGTAGATGCCATAGATAAATGGTTAAATCTATTGGAATGATATTTTTCAGTTCATGACTTTTCCAATCGGGAAAAGATTACTTTTTCACTTCTCAACGTTGCCCCACACGTCAAGGACTGGTGGGAAACCTACTGTGAACAAAAGGGCGAGAGTGAACCCTCGTTGTTTTTAGCCCCACCCACTTGGAATTCTTTTAGAGACGCCATCAAGGAATAATATTACCATGTCGAGCTATGAAGACAAATACATAAAGTGGACCACGCTACGGCAAGGAA
Organism: Pinus tabuliformis; assembly: GCA_031772625.1. Classification (NCBI taxonomy): domain Eukaryota; kingdom Viridiplantae; phylum Streptophyta; class Pinopsida; order Pinales; family Pinaceae; genus Pinus; species Pinus tabuliformis. The sequence goes on from CM062818.1 coordinate 85,321,384, forward strand.
GGGACCAAGATGTGCCAGAGTTCACAAATATTTTCCATACCCTTCGCATGAAGCTGGGTATAGAGGATACTAAGCAGAATTTGGTGCCCAAGTACCGTAGTTTTCTACACAAGTACATCTAGGATGAGATGGAGTTCCTAGACATTTCCTCACTCGGCACAATATATCAGTACGTTGTCAAGATTGAACAGAAGTTTAAACAGAAGAAGCAGGACTTTGGATATGCAAATCCTTAGAAAGGAAAAGGCGCCCCCAACCCACAAAACAAAGGACCAATCCAAGGCGGGGCTACCTAGGACAGCTTACCGAAGCTACAAGCAAAGAACAACACCATGAAGATGAAGAAGGACATGGGAAAATGGTGTGAGTTCCATAAGAGCTCCAGTCACAATACAAGTGAGTGTTGGGCCAAGCAGTCACTAGTGGCCAAGCTAAAGGCTTCTGAATCAGACGTAGGTTCTAACTCTGAATCAGAACCCAATAAGGGAACTAACAAAGGGAAGTAGATCATTGATGTGGAGCCTAGTTCCACTGTGGCTACCACCAAGATCTAGAAGATTGAGTCTAAAGATCCAGAGGAGGGGGAACGCCTCTTCCACTCACAAATGTGGGTGAAGGGTTCTCCGCTGCAGTTCATTGTTGACAACAGGAGCCAAAAGAACCTCATTTCAACAGAGGTCATGAAGCAACTAGGCCTAAATACTACAACACATCCATAACCGTACACCATCGGGTGGCTTAACCAAGTACAAGATCTTCACGTCAGCCAATAGTGTTGCCTTCCCTATAGCATCAAGCCCTTAACGGATGAGGTACTATGTGACGTTGCTCCTCTTGAAGTTTGTGATGTATTGTTAGGAAAACCATACTTATGGAAGCGACATGTTGTATGTGAGTCTAGACCTCGCTCTTTTATTATTACTTTTGCTAATAAGTTTTACAAGATACTCGAAGTAGCCCTGCCTATTGCCATCTCTTTGATCACTCCAAAGCAATGCAGTAAGATCATTTCCCAAACTAGAAAAATTGTTTTCCTTACGATTTGCCCCTAGGGAAAGAAGAAGGTTGTGGCCACGGCTTCCAGGCATGGCTCCTCTACACAGCAACAACAGATGGACAAGGTCATGGAGGAGTACAGGGATATTTTTTCCTCACCCACAGGGGTACCCTTGTACTGTCAAGTCAAGAACTCCATCGATTTGACGTCAGGCATGCCACTACCCAATGGACTGATCTATCGACACTCTATTCTGGAGAATGATGAGATGAAGAGGCAGGTTCAAGAACTATTTAATAAAGAGCACATCATGCCAAGCTCATCAGCTTGTGGGAGCCCAATTGTATTGGTACAGAAGAAGGATGGGACCTAGAGGCTCTGTATTGACTATCGGGTGCTAAACAAGATCATTGTCCAAAATAGGTACCTAATCCCGCAGATTGATGACCTTCTAGACAAGCTCAAAGGGGCTAGATATTTCAACAAGATTGACTTGAAATCAGGTTATCACCAGGTGCCTATCGAACCCTCTGATGTGTGGAAGACTACCTTCAAATCCAAGGAGGGCCTTTTTTAATGGTTGGTCATGCCATTCGGATTGATGAACAACCCTGCAACCTTCATGAGACTGATGGATGACATCTTGAGACCCTTCACAAATGGATTCGTGGTGGTGTATTTAGATGACATATTGATCTTCAACCAGAGTTGGGAAGAGAACCTTCACAATAATCGACAGGTCCTTCAAACCCTGCGACAACACAAGTTGTGTGCTAACTTGGAGAAATGTACCTTTGGCTTGACCCAGGTTCAATATCTAGGATACATCATTGATAAACAGGGTGTACATGTGGACCCATCCAAGATACAAGTCATTCAGGATTAGCCAGCCCCAACCACTCTAACAGAGCTACGCAACTTTTTAGGTCTTGGCAACTTCTACAATTATAGGTTCATGTTGGGGTTTTGTCATATCACTTGGCCTTTAATTCAAGTCCCTAAGGGCGGAGTGAAAGCAAAGTGTTTTTGGTCGGAAACCCAACAAAAAGCGTTCTTCGAGTTTAAGAATCACCTTTATTTTGCACCAGTGTTCACATTACCAGACCTGCAACAACCATTTGAGATTGAGATGGATGCCTCCGACTATGCTATTGGTGCAGTTCTTACTCAGCATGGGCATCCAGTGGCTTACCATAGTGAGACACTTTTAGACACAGTCAAAAATTACCCCACTTACGACAAAGAATTGTATTTCATGCTGCAGGCATGCCTTCAATGGGAACATTACATTCTGGGGAAGGAAACAAGCATCCACACAAACCACTGACCTCTACAGTTCATATAGATACAAGGGAAGTTGCAGAATGATTTCCATCAGAAATGGTCCATCTATCTACAACAGTTCCATTTCAACATTAAGTATAAGAAGGGCAGCAACAATAACGTCATTGATTTCCTTCGTCAACCACCAGTCATGGCGCCGATCACTATGCTTGACTCCTATGGGCATGAGACATCGGAGTGGTCGAATCTTTATAAGAGTGATCCAAAATTTGATAGCATATACCAGACACTCCCAGAAGGGAAGCAAGTTCCAAATTTTTACCTTCAGGATGAACTATTATGCCACCTAGGACACATCTCTGTTCCTTCAAGTGAGTGTGCCAAGATTATTTGGGAGGCACACTATAGTTGGGTCACTAGACATTTCGGAGTAGAGAAAACAGTGGTGGTATTGCAGAAGTATTTTTATTGGTCGAAACTTTGTCAGGATGTTGGGAAGTACATTAGATCCTACACTACCAATTCCATTGCCAAACCAACCATCAAGAAGCAAGGCCTGTATACTCCTCTACCTACTCCTAGCCAACCTTGGGAATATGTCTCCATGGATTACATGTCAGACCTTCCTTCTACTAAGCATGACAATGATTGTGTTTTCATGGTTGTTGAGAGTTTCTCTAAGATGGCCATCATGGCAGCCTGGAAGAAGAGTATCACAATAGAGGCCACTGCTAATCTCTTCTTTGAGCAAGTGTTGGTGCACTTTGGGATCCCACAGTCCATTGTCTCAGATCGGGACAACAGATTCCTAAGTGCATTTTGGTCAAGTCTTTATTCAATGTCGGATACAAAAATTACTAAGTCCACAGATTTCCATCCCCAAATTAATGGCCAAGTAGAGGTTGTCAACATGATGATCGTACACATTTTGCACATGTACAACTCGAAGCATCCATGCACGTGGGATGAAAGTCTACCCTATGTCCAGCACAACTACAACAAAGCTCTCCATAACTCAATAGGCCACAACCTCTTTTAGGTAGGGCTAGGATTTCAGCCATTATGCCCCATTGATGTGGCCATACCATTTGCAGCCACTCAGGTAGATTCGTCTCACGTTCAGTCTAAATCTGAAAGGGCTAACAAATTCATTGAGCACATTCAACACATATTCTAATAAGTCCATGATATCTTGGACAAATCCAATGCTAAGTACAAGCAACACCATGATCAGCATCCAGTGTCGCAGAAGTTCCAGGTGAGTGACAATGTTTGGCTACATTTGTGGAAAGAGCGCCTTGTTGGACCCTACCACAAGCTTCTACCACTTCGATATGCACCATAGACTATCACCAAGGTCGTTGATGACAATTCTTTTGAGCTCAACATCCCAACGTTCCTTGGTCTACACCCAATGTTCAATGTAGATCGCCTTCAGCCATACTTTCCACCATAGTTGGACACATCTGATATTGCAGACCAACTCACACCAATAGAACTCAACCCGGACTGCATGGAACATGCCACAACTGATCAGATCATGGACACATAGATCAAGAACACTCGGTAATAAAGGATACAGTGATATCAAGTTGTCAAAGTAGGCCAACTCCTTCATCAGGGCATGTGGTTCACCAGGGACCAGGTTCAACAAAAATTTCCTCACCTCATGGAGTCTCTGCATGCAATGGGGACCATAGCTTCCTAAGGGGGGAGGAATGATCTAGGTGAATATTGGTGGCCACCCTCCTGTTCCATCTAGAGCCCCCAATCATTTTCATATGTTTTCTTGTTCATTTCAGCATTTACTATTTTTAGCAGTTTTTCGGGTCCTAAACTTCTGGAGAAGTTTTGACCCCCTAAACCATGTTTTTTTTGGGGTCCACGACAAGCACATATCTATAGGAAGAGGCCTATGGAAAAACCTATAGTAGCTAGCAATACCTTTCGAACAAGGTATCGTACGTGCCAAACGGAGATAATATGACCAAGTTACGATCCTGGGAAGTTGGCTGCCCAACTAGCCCCAACGGGGCCCACAAACTCTTGGTGTTACATCTCCTAGGGTTAGGGTTTTGGTTGTTTAGGGTTTTCTCATGTTTTCCAATAATAAATAGGCACTTGAGCTTCATTGTAACATAGTTCAGAGGCATGTAGCCACCACATCCATTCTCAGAGATAAGCTAGCATCGCCCAAGATATCTTATTTCCATTCTATTTGTAAGCATAGTTCAATATTTTTCTATTAATGAAATCAAGTGTTTTTCTGCTGCATCTCTATGTTTATGATTATATCTATTGGTTGTGTTAGGTTCTCACAATCTTGACAAGGTTTCCAAACATGATTATATCAAATATGTCTCACCATATTCTCTTCATTGTCTGATTGCGCGTATTGAAAGTTCATTACATTTTGAATCTCAAGATTCTTAAATAATTTGTCTTCAATATCATGACCTGATTGCTGAATGTCTAGAAGTATCTTATTTGGAAATCTTTGTTGTTAATTTTAATTTTTGATCTTTCATAACGTTTGCCAAGATGGATGATATAAGAAAATATGTTCTAATAAGAAGTGAACAAGATTTCTATGGTCATCATGGGATGAGGATAGGTTGGTTAGCACAAACATTCTTGTAATATTTTTCTAAAATTTTTTTGACCTTCGAGTTAATGTGCGGGTCCTTCAGGTTGACCTTCCCATTCCATCACTTTGTGTCATTTTGGTATTTATGTCTCTAACCTTCACCACTACAGGTTAGAATGCTCCTATGGTTACATTGGAAGTTTGATTTTACGTAATCATAACCTTTCATCTGTTAGCGTATGCGTAGGTTAATTTAGTTTTTCTTCTGCATTGTTTTTCTTTTCCCTTTAATTTGTTTGGTTTGGACATATCATGCTTTCCTTTGAGTTTGTATATAAATAAAATTTTGTGTCAAAGCTATCTTGCTTGGCTCTAAAGGAATGTGGCAAAGTTCAAGAGGATGCTACAACAACTAACAATGCTTGGTTAAATTTTGGTCCCCTTCTTTTTCTAATCTATCTTTTAGAGTCCATGATGCTTAGAGAGAAAATATGTTTCTTTCCTAATGAAAGACTTAGCTGATCTACAATGCTCGTATCTATAATAAGGCTTTAATTCCTTGTATCGGCCTTTTATTAACTAGTTTAATCCATCAACTTGGTTGAGTAGAGAGGTGTAAGGAGGAAACTCAAGAGAGCATACTTAATTCATAGGTATATATAAAGGAGTCTTTGAAAAACTAGGAACAACCTCTCTTTCTCATTAACTAAGTTGGGATCCTCTTTCGCCTATGGAAATTTAAATTCCCATAAAATGCCAATGTGAAAAAATGAAAAAAAAAAATAGAGAGTGAAAGAAGAGAAAGGATTCTTATGTAGATAGGTGAAGCATGCAACTTTGATGGGGTGTTGAACAAGATTTTTGGCAACGAAGCAAAGTTTGTGATTCCTTGAAGTGACTCCGCTAGGGCACTGAAAAGGCCTGCTAGCAATCGAGCAACACCATAGATGGAACTTAAACTTTCATATATTAAACTTTTGTACTTATATACTCCCACACTCTAATTGAAACAATCAGAGTTAGACTTTCTATACAAATGCATTAAGCCAAGGAGAGGAATAAAAGAAACTACACCACTAACTAAGCTAAGTATGGAAGCTATGATAATCATAGGATTGTAACTCCTTCTCCAAGATCTACCCACTTTTACAAAATCTCCAAGGTAAACATGATCTGAGTGTCACTATGATATGAACCGACCTCCAAGTTCTAGTTATGGAAGTGGGACTGACTAACCAAAAAATTACACCCATCCCTCAGGGACTACAGACCACTTAGGAGCCTACAAACCAAAACATGTGATCAATCCCTGAGCTGGAACTCTTTTTCAAAAGAGAAAATCCCAAACCACACCCTTGACACATTGTGCATGTAATTGGGAGGCTATAACCACACCCATAGGAATGCCTACATGTAGTTATGAGCCAAATTCCCCAGTTCAGTGCATGCGTTCACGAGATTTATAACAATTTTTCAGTCTAGTCTCCAGACCACTGCCCAAAACTCCCTGTAATTTTCGAGAATCATGACAATGATGATAAAAATGCTAAACAACCAAAATTTGAACATGATCTTTACCAATACATGACTAATGCAAGATAGACATTTCATCAAACATATGATAAACATATAAGCTACAAGTCATAAATGCATATTTGATTATAACCTTCTAAACTTCATATGAAAATCACCAAGAAGGCTCCATTCCATCTCAAGATAGTTGCAATAACAATTTTTGGCCCATGCATTCATCAACCAACCAGTAACTTATCAAATCATGAACCAGAGCCATAGCTAGAGAACATCGTAAAACCATGCATCTAACTTATATATAACGAGAATAGCAACTATGAGAAATCATCAAAAGATCACCATAATAACCGATACAAGTGCTCATCGATCACAATATGAAAATAAATAATATTAACATATGAAAAGGCCAACCAAGTCAGGGACTTCCATGTACCACCTAACCATAGATTGGGTTGAACCAAATCTCTCTTTTAGCCAATCACCCACGTGCCATATTCCAAGCGTGAATATGGAATCATAAGGGTTAAACCAAAATAAAACCAACCAGGGCTTCCATAGGCCACACCATCTCAACCCTCAACCATAGTGATTTCACTTAACCAGTCGAGAAATCACTAATACCAAACCAAATTGGTCTTTATCCAAGTTTTCCATGGCCTCAGGGACTAGTAACTCAACCCACACCCTTTAGGGAACCCAGTTGTCACAGGACTCCAGAGCGTTTATCCCAACCCAAAAGATCTAGGGACTAGTAACTTAAGCCAAAACCTCTAGGGAACTCAAGCTCTTTCAAGGCTCCTGAGAATTTATTCCATCCCACAACCATAGGAAACATGAGGACCAGTCAAAAAATGAAATGGGGAAACCACTACACCATGGTTATCCAAGAAATGGCAAGGCAAGGCTGAAACCACTATCAATCCATGTAAATATCCATGATATTGACAACTAATAACCAAGGAACCACATGCATATACCATGCATCCAAAAAAAAATGAAAAAACTACCCATGTCACTTGTTACCTATAATGTTCCAACCTTCTCTTTCGCTTCCTTTCTTTCCTTTGCTTGCTTTCTCCAAATCCAGGTGAATGCTAGAATGCTCTAAGTGTGAAGGAGTATGAGTGAATTAACAAGATCTCAACTCAACACTGTCAAAAGTTTGCAATGACCAAAAGTTTTGAACTGATTCTATGATGTCTTTTTGTCATTGATGTCTCCTTTCTCTTCATTTTCCTTCATTTTTCCTCTAATTTACATTGCATCGAAATTTGTGTCTCATCACCTTCCTTTTCTCCTATTTTTCTTTATTTTTATAATTAAATGCCATTTATTGCCTAATTTATTTTTCCAATGTCTTTGCTAACTCCTTTCCCAATTTCCATCATCATTATTAATCCACAAGTGATGCCCAATAAAATGTTTTCCTACCATTCATCTTGGAATACATGTCCCATGACATTGGTCTTATTTTATTTTCATGGAAAATCAAGCAAGGGTTGTTACAAACCCCTCTCCCTTGGGGGGACATCGTCCTTGGTGTTCAATGATTCTTATAACCATCAAAACATGATACCCATGAAGCTTTATAACACAACTCGATGCAACATTTACAACATACCAAATTGCTGAAACCATGAACATGGTACTGCTTATTGGAGATTTATAACATATCTTGATGAAATATTTATAACATACATCTTATTGGAGTTTTATAACACATCTCATTGCAATATTTACAATGAAAATATGCATATATATAAATATAAACCAAAACACATATACCAAACACATCTTCTCAACCAACAAATAAAGAAGGATACAGAGCTCGCATCTGATCAACCATCTCCCATGTAGCTTCATTAGGCCCAAAGTGCTTCCACTGCACTTTAACTTACTCTATCACTTGGTTTCAAAGCATGAGGTGTTTCTACTACAAAATGCACGGTGGCTATGGATGGAACTCTCCCTCTGGTTCCACCTGCAATACAGACGAATCAATCACATAGTCAACATCTTTCACATATATCTTAATTAATGAAACATGGAAAAATTAATGGAATTTTGCTGTTGGCAGAAGACCAAGTCCGTATTCCATTGGTCCAATCCTCCCCAAGATCTCAGAAGGCCCACAATACTGAGTTTCCATCTTAGTAGATGATCCAATCCTCAAGGAGCTCCTCTTGGGCTTGATGCACAAGTACACATGCTCCCCAACCTGAAACTCCTTGAATGCTCTATGGAAATATGCATAACTCTCTTGCATGTCTTGTGCTACCTTTAAATTCTTCTTAATAACCTCCATCTTCTGCTCCATATCAACCAACATATCTGGTCCAATCAACACTTCGTGCATTGGATCACTCTATAACACCCGCTCTCGGGTCTACCCAAAGTAACCATGTGAACCGGGTAAACATGAGGAGAGATGCTACTACAATCAAATTCGACCTCCTGTATCACCTTAAGGTAGTAGAATCGATGGAACATCACATATAGTCATCCAACATCATCAACAAAACCCTTAGGAGACAAGTCAGCCACTCAAAGAGCCTGTCCCTGGGTCCCACTATTATTCGGTAGCTCTTAGGCCATAGTCGATCTCATAGTCTGGGCAAGGGAGTGACCAGAAATCCAAAGTTGGTCTCATAGGTCTACCTACCTGCCAGTGATTGTGGTCCAAAATTTCTAGTTATGTGCCAGCGACCCCGGGATTTAAGCCACTATTTTAGCCCAGAATCCTGCCCTCTGCCCAGAACTTCTTGTAACTTTTAGAATTCATTAAAGGCGTGATAAAAATGCTTATCAATCAAAAATCACCCTCAGGACTAGGCTTGAGCATCCCCAACCAAGGCTGACATTCTGTCAAACACTTTGTATCAATGCAACCTACAGGTCTAGGGTACAAGACAGAGCATAAACAACTGAAAAAACTTATGAAACATAACCAGAAGGATCACCTCCTTCTCCAATGAGCTACTACATCATCAATTAGGTCTTGCATCCATCCATTTAACAATGACAAGTAAATATATAAAATAACCATGACATGAACCAATCATTTAACCACACTTATAACTAACATAAAACCATGCAAATATCATAGATATGACATCCATTAAATCCACATATAAATCAATGTAAAAGTAAGAGAAATTAGATTTTATTAATCATAGGCAAATCCGACCAGGTTCGGGACTTCCACATACCACCGGACCATATACATGGTTGAACCAAATCTCTCTTTCAACCAGTCACCCACGTTGCATATTCCAAGAATGAATGTGGGATCTCATAGAATAACCGAGGGAATCTACAGGTTAAACCACCTACACCTCACCAAATCGTGATCACACCAAAACTGGTGCTCCAATCACAACCGAACATAACTTGGAATGCCATCCAAAATCCATCACCATCCTTGAGGAATTTTTCGTCTCCTTGTCTCTCAGGCTTTACTAAAATCCAAACCCAAATTACTAGGCCCTAAACCAAGACTGCTCCCTCAGGCTTTACTGTGTATCTCGCCAAAACCAGTCAAGGGATTTCTAGGCCTTTTGGAATGAACCTTGCAACCACCTACGCACCAGATTCTAAAATCCATCTAGTAAAGAAAAGCTCAAAAAGTGAAATAAACATCCCAACATACCATGGCATCCAGAAAAAGGCTAAGCTAGGCTTAAAAACATTGTCATAATCTAGAAAAACCATGCCACTGACAGCAAGAGAACCATACACAAACATGCAAAGCCATGCATGTCCAAACTAGCTAGGAAATCACACATGCAAAAGGTTACCTACAAGTATTCATGTCTAAGTTGCTTGAGTCATGCTTTCCTTTCCTTTATCCTTGCTTACTTTCATTTCCATTGCTTGATTTTCCTTTCCTTTCCTTTCTTTCCTTTCCTTGATCCTTACTTACCTTCATTTCCTTTTCTTGGTTTTTCTTTCCTTTCCTTGCTTTCCTTTCCTTGATCCAAACTAGAGTGCTCCAAGAAAACTCTAAGTGACCAAGAGAGTAAGAGAGAGAGAGAATAATGAGAGAGCTCCAAACTTGAACTTGACAAAATCCATGAACTGATTCTCATAAGCCTTTTTATGCATGAGGCCTCTAATTTATTCATTTTCCATTATTTTCCTTCAATTTCGTCCTCACACGCAACTTGCAACCTTTCACCTTACTTTTCTCCTAATTTCCTTTATTTTCATAAATAAATGTGCCAAAATGTCTTTTTTCCTTTTAATGCCTTTACCTTAGCCTTTTCAAATTTTCCTCAGCCAAAACACACATCTAGTGATGTGCACTAGAATATATTTGCCCAACATTCAGCGTGGAATACATGTCCCTTACCCATGGTCTTAATTTGACTTTAGTAACTTTTATTGCATGAACTTTTCACCAAGGTTATTACAGAACCCTCCCCCTTGGGGAACATCATCCTCAGTGTTAAACCACACCAAGACCTCAGCAACACCACTGAAAAGAGAACATACTTCCTATGGAGCTTTATAACTTAACTCGTTGCACTATTTACATTGAAGAACCCGCTCAAAAGAAATTCATCATGAAAACATCACAAGATAATAACCATACCACTTACTGGAGCTTTATAACTTAGATCATGGCAGTATTTACATCCATATACATATACGTATACAAATATAAAAACATCAGCAAAACATATTTGAAACATAAACCAACATCAAACCAAAACTACTTTGCCTCAACTGGAAAACAATGAAGGATATAGGTACCGCATCTGATCTGCCATCTCCCTTGTAGCATCTTCAGGTCCAAAGTGCTTCCATTGCACTTTGACTTGCTCTATGGCTCTATTCCTGAGCATGAGTGTTGAGAGACAAAGTCCCCTAGGGTCTTGGGTCGATACCCTAGCAGATCGGGGGTTATCTACAAAGAAAAACAAGCATTTCACACAGCCATGATGCTAATATAAACAAACTACACGAAGAGAGGTGCACCTGGGGGTCCTTTGTTTAGGTAGATCTAGCCAGGGTCCAAACCCTCTTGGAGTTCCTTTCGATCCTTCAACCTGCAAAACAATCAATTCAAGAAAGCACAACAGTATATTGACCAAGCATCATAAAAAAATCATCTTCATAGCATATTGAAAGGTAGTTAGTTATACAATTGAAACAACCATTCATATGTAAATCATAACATTGATATCATAAACATGAAGAAGATTTATATCAGGAACAAGGCAAGTGTTTCTTTTATTATAGATAACTAAAGTACAGAAAGGAATGATTTCACCTGAGTCTTCCTTTCGCAGGCTCCAAGCGGAACCGTCCTCTGGATTCGTCCAAACTCAAGCCTTCAAAAAGCTCCTTCCATAACTCACTCAAGGATATCTCAACTAATGGAAAGACATCATAACTCAAGGAAACAAGGGTTTCCTGTAATGGGGGAAGTGCTGGAAGCACAAGGATCTTCAGACCTGGTCAGGGATAATCTCAGTAGAGTGATTTTTCTCTCTCTTCTCCCCTCCTTAGGCCTTCCCATTGAAGCCTTTTTATACTTCTCCCAAAGTAGTTTTTAGTTGGGAATTCGTTGGGAACAGTTGGGCCATGGGCACTAATAGGTAATCAACAAGTAAAACCCATGATCTCTGCTCGAAATTAAGGAGTTTTAATTTTTTTAAGTGTTTTAAGACATATACGCGGGTTGGGTATACACAGACCCACGTACACACGCGTTTATCTTAGGGTAATGTCGCGTATAGGGAGTAAAACACTGTTTTTAAAGTATTTGGACCAGGTCTGGAAGGAGGGGTTGCCCTAGGCCATGATTACAGCATCACAAAAATCAAGAGTGAGATTTGGAGCTATAACAGATGCCCCCTAATATATGAGGTCAGAAGGGGTACATGATGGCCGAAATGTATTAAGTAAGCACATGGAAAGGAAACCTGTCAAAAACTGAGAAGGACTTCACTAGAGTTCAACTTGCCAAGTCACAAAAGGAGATCAGAAAGAAACACTATCTAAGGTGGGCATACCCATGCTCAGAGAAAGTAAAGCATGTCTGCATATCAAGTACAAGTGGATCCACTAAGTATACAAGTATAGAAGACTGGAAAATACATAATGGATCATCTGATCATGATTGAATAAGTACATGTCTGAATATCACATATAAGAATGTCAATGATGCTGAAGGATGAAGCGAATCGCTAATATCAAAGACTGATCCCAAAAGTACCAAATGAAGATGATGGAGTAAGATGGTACTACACTGCAAACTCAGGTGCCAGCATGTAGAATGTTGCCATGAATGACTACAACATATAAGGTGGAGTGGTATCAACTAGCAGCAATAGGAGCAACTGTCTAGTGAACCAATGAATGCTGATGCAACCTAAGGTCTTCACCGACCGCCGTGGTACATTTCTACACCATGGGAATAAATGATCTAAAGTCGACCATGTGAGAAATCATTTGATTACCGTTCATTGATGTATACCGTTAACAAATGCCAAACTACTCACCGATAATGATAATGAGCATCAAGGTACCCAGTACAATATAACAAGTGTGAATAGATGAGTTGTAGTCGAACACCTATAAGAATCTATCGATCAGGAGACAATAATGGTTTCCCATTGTCGATAGCGAAGGATCTACCTCTAATGACTACAAACCCCAAGGTACTGCCAAATGGACTCTAGATCTTTGCCCCAGAGCAATGAGTCATAGTCGATAGGGAAAGATCCGCTAGAAGGAAGAAATTAAGACATCCTTCATCAATCTAGTGCGAGTGTAACCCGTAGGCCAATAATGTGGAAGGAATCGGACAAAAAAAGATGTAGTAACCTGACTGAAACACGATTCCGGCATACACAAGATGTGGCTAGCGCACGACAGAAACCCTCTAAACCAACCAATAATGAAAGCTGACACAGAGGCGAGGTATCCACCAAAAGGGTCAAATGGAAACCAAGGTATTGCACGAATCCCAATGTGTGATAGTGTAAGCTGATGTTGAACACAAGGGAAACCACTCAGTCAAAGACCTATGATATTGATCGATGTTGAGCACAAGGTGACCTATCAATAATGAAAATAGGGCCAGGGTACGTCTCTAGGCCTGTCCTTAGAGAAAGATGTCGTCATCGATAATGACAAGACCTGCCAGCAAGAAGTCAATGGAGACCTTCTCAAACCAGCACGAATAAAGGACCAATATAGTTGATGTGATGATAGACAAGACACTGACAACCAAGGATGGCCGACTGAAAAATGAGTCAAGAGACACCGCAGAGAGGCCGACTCGGGCTAACTTCCCTTGAACAAAAGCACGACTCAATGTGACTATGTGGCAACATATGATGACTCTGTATAAGTTCGTCATGCAAAAGGCACGAACAAACCCTCCATATGATTGGAAGAGATAACCAATTTTGGGAGAACCGACTCAATAACAAGGTTAAGGCGTACCTAAGTCAAACTAAATCCCGCCCAAATGGAGGAGGCTCTGTTTTGAGTGCTTTGTTCAAGGGTGACATGAGTGACTCTAGCTGCCAACAATAAATGGAAATATTGTCCCGTTCCCGCTCTTTTTGGAATATATAATTTTTTTCTCTTTTTCTTTAAGCTGGAAAAAGAATAAAAGAATGCTATAGTACAGTGGAAAGAATGAGTGTCGATGAAGCAGATGATCTAGTTCCTGGGATTGGAACAATCCTATGCTCAATGCAGGGAGGTGAAAACTGGTCAAAGACACTCAAAGGTGTGTTCCTTCCACGGGTCAAGGTGTGTCAAGTTGAAGAAGTCAAGGGCATGCAAGTTTGATTTTGCAGTCGATATGGTAAAAATTTGGCTTAAACATGAGTCCAAGTGAAGCTGGCTTAAGGCCAATAAGGTGCAAATGGTCAAAATGCAATGTAGTAGTACAACTCAACCCAAAGGAGCCTCTAGGGTATAAGGCCAGAACAAAGCGAAGAAGCAAAGAGGAATGAGTCTTCATTGCATAAGTCATGGCGGGACTACAGAGGACTCCCGAGCCTAGGGACAAAACATCGGCATGAGTGCCAAGTGACAACAAGGTACTAACTAGGGCACCCATGATAAGGTAGGCTCTACCACACAAGTCATGATACTTCTAAGCAATGAGAAGGTTCCACACCATAACTTGGTGGGGTCGATCCTAAGGCCAAAATGGGAAAGGAAACTGATAAGTGCACAATGTAGGTGGAAAAACCTAACCTATATGCCAGTTTCGAGAACCAATACCTGTCAAAACGGACCAACCATAAAAATTTCCAAAGGAGAAATCTTCCAAGTTCTGTATACATAAAGAGGAACACTAGACAAGAAGTTAATACATCCCACATATAAACTTCATATAAAATCTTGTGTTTATAGAATACAAAACTTGAAAATGCATACCTCATATATACAATATGGTATAGGGAACCACGCAACCTTGTGGCTTATGCATAATAGTTCTTCTGGATAAACCACTTGCAGGGATCAAGCCAAGGACTCCTTGGGTAGTCAAAACTCATGGCTTCAAAGAGTTCCTCCTGTGAAGGCAAAACAAGTTCTGAGAAATCATGAGAACTACAAGGATCAAAAGAGGGAATTAAGGGGTCCCATGTCCCTGTAGGAAGAATCTCTCAATCCACTACCAGGACCAAGTCCCAAGAAGGAGAATAATAGGTCAAAGGATCCTTTTTAGAAGCGATTGAACATTAAGGATTCAATGCCACATAATTCACCCGTGGCGGGGTAGAGTCTACTTGAACACTTGGAACAAACCAAGGGGTATTCTGCAGTAAATTCGAATTAGGGTGGTAATTATCAGATGCAAGCTGATCAATAGTGACAATATTCCCTTCATGAGGAAAGCACATCACTCGAAAGAGTGAAGACACCACGGCATTCATAGCATAGACATAATCACGCCCAAGTAGCATATTAAAGTCTAAAGGGATATCAACCACCATCATATCAATTAAGACAGTCTTCCCACCTAAAGTGATAGGCAATTGAGGAAGAACACCCATAGATTCACCAGGTCTTCTATCATAGGCTAACAACTAACTCTGAGTTGTCAACAACTTTGGGGAACCCAAAGCTTTCCAAGTCAAAGAGGATATAATACTTGCAGAGGATCCTTAATCCACCATACAATGATAGACATTTGTGGAATTAGCTCTGACCTTTATTTGGAAAGGTGCAGTGGAAGGAAGACGAGGCTCGACAAGACTATCCCAATCAAAGGAAACACTCCTAGAACTTGGAGGGGGAACATTCGAAGAAACCAGAATGCCCCCTATACTAGAAGACTCTGTACTAGAAATCAAGTAGACTCTTTTGTTAGGCACTCCACCCCCCAAAAGAGGAGTGTAATCAGCCAGCGATTGCACTAGCTCAACCACATTATCAACTAATGGTTGATGAGATTGATGAGAAACCATATCAGATCTAGGAGTAGAAGTACTTTTAGACTCAGACCATATCCTTTGTACCTCTGGAATACCAGCGCATAAATGAGTAATATGGTCTTCCTAGCATATCTTACAAGGGAACTTAGGTTTAAAACTTCTACGTCTAAGTTTCTTGTCAACCTCCATTCCGCCAACATGAATAGCAGTGGTTTGTGGAGAGTCCTGAACATGACTTGCAGATGATCCTGACTCTTTACTAGTATGACTTGCAGTGACTAGATTTATGCCCCCAGCATTACTTGCAGCGACTAAAGACTCATCTTCAACATGACTAGCAGAGGTTGCTGATGAAGTGCTAGTATGACTTGTAGTGACTAGACTTATGCCCCCAGCATGACTTGCAGCGGTTGAAGACTCATCTTCAACATGACTAGCAGAGATTGCTGATGGAGTGCTAGTATGACTTGCAGTGACTAGACTGGTGCCCCTAGCATGTCTAGCAACGGCTGAAGGCTCATCTCCAACATGACTAGCAGAGGTTGAAGATGAAGGGATAGAATTATTCTTCTTCTTTGACTTCCTCTTTCTCCTCCTTTTAGATTTCTTATTACAAGAAGGAGGAGAAAAAGGAATCCCAGATTTCTCTTTGAAAGAAGATGAACAATTAGCACCCATGTGATGCCCTTGAAATAAAGCATTCAACAGAGAAGCTTCAAGAGCATTTGGAATATTTGGAGTGGACCACAGCCCAATGGGTAGTCCAACATTCAATCCAGGAATATTCAAAGTGGCCATCAAGGGAGTACCAACGTTTCCAAAGAAAGGAAAAGCACAAGGATCTCCTTTTGGAAGGGTACCATGGTTGGTTTCCATAGGAATATTAGTCATATCTAACTGATTCGCAGAGCCTTCCCTTACGGGAATGTAGAAATGACTTTTCAAGGAAGATAAACACACAATCAAGACCTTTTCCCTTGAGGAGGCAACTCCACAACTTCCGAAAGAACGACCAAAAGCCTTTCAAGATCGGTGGAGTGGTAAGTCAGTCACTCAGAATACCAAGTCCAAAAAGTGACTAGACAAAAATACCTAAAGCCAACTATATACAAGGAGCAAAGAGCACTCATCTGTAAAGTCCCTATAAGAAGTCAGCCAGTAAAACAACTTTCAACTATTTCCGTTCCAGGTGATTAGGACCAGACACCAAAATACAAGAAAGTGAAGTAAGGGGGCCTTTCGAAGATAGTCTGGGATAATGATGGCCCAGTCCTACCAGCAAAGGTAACAGAGGAAGTTACGTTGACCTCCTAACAATAGCTTGCATCGGTGCAAGCCCCCAAGCTTCGCAAGGGTGCTCTCTAGTAGTACCATTGAGAGTGATACAACGTCGACCTCAGGTGCCATTGGATTCCCCTCCGCAACCACCTATGTAGATCCCTAGGAGAAGCAACTAAGGTTACCAACTCGTGTCAGAAGCCAGGTGGAACAGTGTTGAGGTAAGATCTGACAAGTAGGAGAGGGGGTATCTCTCTTCCTTATCTTCAAAAACCCTTGTGCTTAACTCCCAGATCCGGAGCTTTCCTGGTCTTCCTAACGCTATTGGATTTGCACTCACTATTCAGACTCCTATGTTTGACAGTTTAAATGGCCTTGGAGAGTTTTGTCTCCACTCGCCTAATCCAAGGCCCTAAAATATCCTAAAACTTGTTGGTGTGTCTAAATTGACAATTATGAAAAAGTTCTAATGTATTTTAATTAGCGCTTGTTTTTAAATGGAATGTTCTTTAATTCAAGGGATAAGCGGAAGCGAAACTTGTGGTGTTTTGACGCAAAAGAAACTAATAAAAACCAAACTATATGCAAATGCACTTGTTTTGTTCTTCGATCAAAGAAATTTCTATTAGGTTCTGAGGAACTTCTAAGAAAGCAATAAATTCACCTTTTCTTTTCTTTTACTCAAGCTTCACACTCACAAAAATTAACAAAACTATGGATGCCCTAAAAGATGCACAAATTTATCCTAATGCAATGAATACATGCTGATGCAAAACTTAAGACTACTCTAAATCAAAGAATGAAAGTAACTTGTTTATCAATTCTAATTTGCCACTTAAGATGTTCAGATAGAATATAAGTTTCTAATGCTCATTTTCGTCCAAACATTAAAAGCGAATATCAAGACAAACAAAAATGCACTTTCACTCGCAAAAAGGAAACTAAATTAAAACAAGGCCAAAGAAAGCAAAAAAACCAAGTTTTCAAGAAGTTTTCTTCAAAAGAAAAAACAAAAATGACTTTTCAAAAGTGCTCCAACTAAGACTGAAACTTTATGATCGAAGAATAGGCAACAAAACACTTTGCAAGTTAACAACACAAAATGGGTGAGAACTCAACCAAATGTGTGTTTCAAGATGCTCTTAACAATCAAAAAGCAACCCAAAAAAGCTTGGTGACAACGATCAAAAGATCAATAAAGACAACTCTCAAAATCGTCACACAACAACTTTCAAAAAGAAAGCAAAGTAAATGGTCACAAAGATGCAATTTTGACATGCAAATGAAAATATCAACAAAGCAAGATTTGCCACAAAGATTGAGACCAATCTTTCTGCCCTGGAAGACCAGAACATCCAAGATTCCCAGAAAGAAATCTTGTGTGCTTAAAAAAAAATGATGACGCTTGCAACAAAAAAAAACAAGACCAATACTTTCCATAATCGCAGAGAGTTTGAAATCATGAACTTGCTGTAAAAATAAAGGCTGACACAGAAAAGTAACTGTTCAGGAAAGACTTAGACCAGCAGACAGATCTTTAGAAACAAAAATATTTGAAAAATCTTGAAAATTTTAGGGTATATGCGACTGTGTTGATGCACAGCTGCGTGTATATGCTATTCAGCCCAAGGAAACCTTTCTTATACGTGGGTTCACTTGATGAAACTTGCGTATATACGCTTCTGTAAACTGGAAAAACAACATATATAACAGATCACAAGAAAAAACAAAAAAAGTTCTGAAGAAACTGATCAAACTTACAGTTCAAGTTCCTACAGGAACAAACTACACAGTCACAGCAAGCAAATAAACAGCTGAGCCCTGATTGGCTTGAATAAACCCAAACTAGGAACAACAATACTGTTGTCCCCAGCGGAGTCGCCAATTCTGTTGAGGGACAAAGTCCCCTAGGGTCTTGGGTCAATACCCTAGCAGATTGGGGGTTATCTACAAAGAAAAAAAAACATTCCACACAGCCATGATGCTAATATAAACAAACTACATGAAGAGAGGTGCACCTGGGGGTCCTTCGTTTGGGTAGATCCAGCCAGGGTCCAAACCCTCTTGGAGTTCCTTTCGATCCTTCAACCTACAAAACAATCAATTCAAGAAAGCACAGCAGTATATTGACCAAGCATCATAAAAAAATCATCTTCATAGCATATTGAAAGGTAGTTAGTTATACAATTGAAACAACCATTCATATGTAAATCATAACATTGATATCATAAACATGAAGAAGATTTATATCAGGAACAAGGCAAGTGTTTCTTTTATTATAGATAACTAAAGGACAGAAAGGAATGATTTCACCTGAGTCTTCCTTTTGCAGGCTCCAAGCAGAACTGTCCTCCGAATTTGTCCAATCTCAAGCCTTCAACAAGCTCCTTCCATAACTCACTCAAGGATATCTCAACCAATGGAAAGACATCATAACTCAAGGAAACAAGGGTTTCCTGTAATGGGGGAAGTGCTGGAAGCACAAGGATCTTCAAACCTTGTCAGGGATAATCTCAGTAGAGTGATTTTTCTCTCTCTTCTCCCCTCCTTAGGCCTTCCCATTGAAGCCTTTTTATACTTCTCCCAAAGTAGTTTTTTAGTTGGGAATTCGTTGGGAACAGTCGAGCCATGGGCACTAATAGGTAATCAACAGGTAAAACCCGTGATCTCCGCCTGAAATTAAGGAGATCTAATTTTTTTAAGTGTTTTAAGACATATACGTGGGTTGGGTATACACAGACCCGCGTACACACGCATTTATCTCAGGGCAATGTCGCATATAGGGAGTAAAACATTGTTTTTTAAGTATTTGGACCAGGTCTGGAAGGAGGGGTTTCCCTAGGCCATGAGTGCATCATCACAAACATCAAGAGTGAGATTTGGAGCTATAACAATGAGATGTTTTTGCTGCAATATGCACTGAGGCTCCAGCTGGAACTCTCCTTCTTGCTCCACCTGCAATACAAACCAATCAATAACATGATCAACATCCTTATGTACTTCTTAATCAATGAAATATGGAAACAATCATGTAATTTCATTGTTTTAGGCAGCGCAAGTTGATATGCCACTGGTCCAATCCTCTCAAGGACCTCAAAAGGCTCGCAATACCATATTGCCAACTTGGCACATGAACCAATCCTCAAAGATATTTTCTTGGGCTTGATGCACAAATACACATGCTCCATAACCTGAAACTCTTTGAATACCATGTTTTGATCTGCATAAGTCTTCTGTCTATCCTATGTTTCCTTTATATTCTTCTTTATAACCTACATTTTTTGCTCCATGTCCGTCAACATGTCCGGTCCAATAAGTACCCTATTCACTGGATCACTCCAGCTGATGGGAGTGTTGCAACTTTGCCCATACAATGCCTCGAAAGGACTCATCCTCAAGGACTCATGATAATCATTATTGTATGTAAACTCCACCAATGGAAGATACTCCTCCCATTTCCTTTGCTGGTGCATCGCATACATCCTCAACATATCCTCTAAGATCCTATTGACCCTCTCTGTCTGACCATCTGTCTGCGGATGATAAGTTGTACTGAAGGCTAACTTTGTACCCAAGCCTATAAATAGCTCCTTCCAAAACTTGGAAGTGAACTTTGCATCCCTGTCCGACACAATCTTCCTTGGAACACCATGTAGTCACATTATTTCTTTGATAAACAACTTTGCTACCTCACTAGCTGAATATGTAATCTTTACTAGAATGAAGCAAGCTATCTTGCTCAACCTATCAACCACGGCCATAATAGAATCATGATGCCTCACTGTCCTCAGAAGACCTGTGATGGAATCCATTGAGATGACCTCCCATTGCCATTCTGGAATCACTATAGGTTGTAGTAGACCACCTGGATGCTTACATTCTACCTTTACCTGTTGACAGTCTAAACATTTAGCCACGAACTCAGCCAATTCCTTCTTCAGATTCAGCCAATAGTAAAACTTCTTCACTGTTGTCAATGTCTTCTGATATCCTAGATGACCCAAATATGGTTTCACATGAAACTCCCTCAAGGCAAGCTTCTTGAGCTCACTACAATTTGGCACATAGATCCTGTCTCGAAACCTCACCAAGCCATCTGCCGTGAGGCGATAGTCTATATCTTGATCCCCTGTACTTGTACATGTACCTATACCTGTACTCTGTTGTAAGATGTGCATGATCTCCATGTATTTTTCATCCCATTGTCCTGCCTGCAAGATCCTATCCTATAACTCTATCCCATAGGAGCTTATAGTGTCTATATGATTTACCTATACCTTCCTGCTAAGAGCATCTGCAACCTAGTTCTCCTTCCCTTTGATGTATCTAATCTCGAAGTCAAACTCACTAAGGGTAGATAGCCATCTAGCTTGCATGGAATTTAGATTCGGCGGGTCAAACAAATACCTCAACCCACTGTGATCGCTCATCAATATAAACCTCCTTCCAAGAAGATAGTGTCTCCACATATTCAATGCATGTATAGTCGCTGCTAGCTTAAGATCATGCATTGGATAGTTCTTCCAGTGCTCATTCAATTTGCATGACTCATAGAACACTACATGTACTTCTTGCATGAGAACTCCACCAAGTCCCCTCTTGCAAGCATCTATACAAACTACAAACTCTGTGTCTAGATCCACAATCTTTAGCACTGGTGCATGTGTCAACAGCTACTTAAGCTGCTCAAAACTATATTCACATTTCTTCGTCCATTCAAACTTCTTACCTTTCTGCTGCAATGATGTGATAGGATATGCAATGCGTGAGAAGTTCCTGATGAACCTCGTATAGTACCTTGCCAACCCCATGAATGATTTCACCTCATCTACATTCTTAGGAGCTGTGCACTCCATGATAACCCTAGATCTACTGTTATGTCTTCCTTGGAGACAACATGTCCCAAGTAGTGTACCTCAGTCTAAAAGAAGTTGCACTTGCTAAGCTTAGCATACAACTGATGCTCTCTTAGAAATCTCAGCACTGTTGCTAAATGTTCAGCATGTTCTTCCTCATTCTTAGAATATACCAGTATGTCATCAATGAATACAATAACAAACTTGTCCAAATGAGAATGCAACACACTATTCATCAAACACATGAATGTATATGGAGCATTAATTAAGCCAAATGGAACAACAACAAACTCATAATCCCCATACCTGATCCTAAATGCATTCTTGAATATATTGTCTTCCTTGATGCGTACCTGATGGTATCCCAATCTCAATTTGACCTTATAGAACACTACTGCTCCCTTTAGTTGATAAAACAAATCATGAATCCTCGATAAAGGGTACCTATTCTCAATCATTACCTTATTCAGCTGCCTGTAATCAATGCATAATATAAGAGTACCATCTTTCTTCTTTACAAACAACACTGGTGCACCCCATGGTGATATGTTGGGTCTGATGTATCCTTTGTCCAACATTTCCTTTAGCTGCAACTTCAATTCTACCAACTCAAGTGTGCTCATCCTGTAAGGTGCTTTCAATGTTGGAGTTGCCCCTAGCACCAATTGGATAGAAAATTCTACCTCCTTATGAGATGGCAACTCTGTAATGCCCTCCAGAAATACATCCTAAAACTACTACAAAATTGGGTACCTACTCAACACATTGGCATCCTCAACCTTCTTACCCTTATCACTGGAAATGTGTACTAAAAACATCACACAACCTTTTCTACAACTATGTTTAGCATGCATAGCAGTAACCATCCTCACTGATGTAGGCTTCTTTCCCTATAAGGTCCTCTTTTCCCCACTATCATCCACACACTAAATGGCCTTGTTGAAGCAATCCACTTTGGTTCTATGAAGGTATAGCCAATGCATACCCAAAAGCATACTATACGATCCAATGGAAATACATTCAAATGTGATATTATAAGCATACAATTTAACTCAAATGCACAAGCTCTTACCCAATGGTGAACTCGCTTCTTTGTACATGTAGCCAACTGTACCAACCAAGATTTTGCATGCACTTCTTTCCTCAAACCATAGTTATCCACCAGGTCAGGATTAATATAAATATAGTTAGATCCAGGATCAATCAAAATAGAAGCAACTTAATCACAAAGCTTATCATCCATCTCAATGATTGGTGCCTGATGATCCACCTGCCTTTTGTCCACAACTGCATAAATCTGAGGAATTCTATGAACAACATCGCCAACTATATGCACCTCCTGAGCACTATAGATCTGGGGTCTACCACCACTCTGATAGTGCGGACAATCCCTCTTACGATGATCCTTACCACATATCCAACATTGCAATGGTTCCCTACCACCACCTCTAGCCTACTACTCTACATGTCCCTTCTTAGTTGTATTGAATCTCTTGTAAGGAGCTGCATTATCTTTCTCACTTGCATCTTGAGGTCTCCCTCGCTTTGTTGTCAATTTTCCTTTAGCTTTTTTGTGTCTCTTCAATTCATGTTTCGGCTCAACTTTGTGCTTCGACTACTCATAACAATGCTTCAACTTTCGGATGGCCTCCTCCAATGATCTAGGCACATCGAACTCAATCTAGTCCTTGTATGCAACTGGAAATCCACTGATGAATCTCTAAACCTTCACCTTCTCCTCTCTAAGCTAAGGCACATATCTCAACAACTCCAAAAATATGCTAGTATACTCCTCATCTGTCATAGAACCCATCCGTAATTCATAAAACTCCTTAGCTTTGTCATCATAATACCTCTCAGACAAGTACTTCTTCTTCAAGAGCCTTCCAAATGCGTGTGAAGTCAAGTCATCCTCATGTATGTCCTTGACATTCTTCACATCTTCCCACCAAATATTTTCTTGACCTTTGAGACTGAAAAATGCTATCCTTGCTTTCATGTTTTCTGAGTAATCACGCAATATAAAGAATTTCCTCATGTCAAGAAACCAAGCCTCCACATATTGCGATTTATTCATCTCTCCATCAAAGGTAGGTGGCTTTTCCTTCTTGAACTCTACTGGCTTGTTGGGGCCTGACCCAGGTTCAGAGGTGATTTAGCCAAACAAATCCTGGTACTACTAGCCCTTTCGACAACAGTCCCCGGAGTGCGGACTGAGGTCTCAGCCGAAGTAGTATGGGAGGGTGCTACAACCAAGTTTCCACACCGTGGAGATGTCTGATGAGTTCAAGTGGTTTGCGGTTCGACCCTACGTGCACCTACCCGTACCTCGCAGCCTGAGATGCTGCCTTCGCGCAACCCTATTCGTGGGCCGAACGCTATTATTACCCAGGCCTTTACTAGTATTCCATTGTTAGTTGATTAACTTAGCTTACTTGTATGCTTTAAGTTATACATAGCAATATAAATCATTCATATAGGTGCACGCAGTAAATAAATAGTATATTTGCAATTTATATCAAACATGTAATAACCCAAGAATAGATACACAGAATTAAGATAAAACTTCTCTTTATTATTTTCTTCTTTGGTTACAGACTCAACTCCGCCTTGCGCACTCAGCTGTGGACTACTAGGCCTCTACGTACTCAGCTACAGAGCCTTCTCCTACTCTACGAACCAAGACACACTTAGACTCTCACTCTTTTCTTCTCCTTCCCTATCTATTCTTTAGTTAGTTCTCTTTTACACTTAGAGCCTCGCTCTATTTATACAATCCCATGGTCTGCAGACCATGGGTAGGCCGACATTACATTACAAGACTAGGGCAGACAACCCTATGACTCTATCATACATTTCGTGCTCCGCGCCCACAATTCACGGAGTCTTTACAACAATATTGGGTCAAAACTTGGGCTTTGAGCCCCAAAACATGCCTTGGGGGGATTCCATGCCCAACAGGCCCCCAACACAAACATCGTGACTCGCCCTCGAGTCACTCGGTTGGTGCAACGATCTTGGCGTGGAGTCCCTCCAACTGTTCTCGAACTATACTGAGGTCCACAGCGCACTGAGTTGTTGCTTGTTGTATCTACTGCATCCACTGTTCTGAGACCTTCATGTATGGGGTGCTTTTCTACATCAATGTGTGCATCCATTATATGTGTGCAAGCTTCCCTTCGATGTTTACCATGATAGTGAAAGCCTCGTCGATCCAAGGCTGAACGCGCACTTTGAGAACTGCCTCCTTGTGTCGCGCTACATCCACCTACTCCTTCAGTGCTTTGGCTTGTTGCATCCTTGCAAGGCTCTGGGTGAGGACTACTATCTGCGTAGTTCCTCAGACACTGTCATATTGTTGTTGGAGCTCTCGCACTTCTGTCTCCAAGTGCTGGATGTTGGGGTCCTCCTGCAGAGTTTTGAGGACCTCAAGTGCTTGTTCAACATGTTGGTACAGTCCCGTACTGCACCTCCAATTTCCTCCAATCCCGCTGTAATAGTGCTAGCGCGCTGTTCTCTGACTTCTGGGGGAGTGGATGGCTACGCCTTTAACCGCAGCTCGGCGATTTGAAGATTCAGCTCCAGTTGAACCTTGGTCATTTCTTCCCTGGTCTTGCAGACTCCTGTAGCTAACCTGTGTATCCGTACCTCTACTGGTAGGTCTGCTAGGATGGCCAGCTCTGGGACGCATAGGCAAGCGTCGTCTACCACCTACACCAACTGTTGATTTTGTGACACCAATTCATTGCGCTGCAAGATGAGTTGTTCCATGTTTATCTTTTGCTCATTGAGGACTTGGATTGCGCGACTCTCCTTAGCACGCAGCTCCGTCGTTATCCCATCCTGTAGGACATACAGTGTCTCACGTGGAAGGGCAGCCAGATTAAGGCCAAGGCCTTTCATCATGCTCACTAAAAATCTATCGGCTTCATTCGTTGCTACTAGGGCCCCTTCCGGCAACACTATTGTGTTTGCCATCCATGCGAGCAGCATCTGCTCTGCTGTCGAGGATCCTACTGTGAGGTGGGTTGAGAGGGTCCCTACCTGAGGGGGGCACACCTGTAACTCCTACAACTAGGCCGTGAGGGCCCCCAACACAATCTGGTGCTCCTACATGAAATCCTAAAGGGCCTTGTTTGTGAAATCGCGCACCATTTTGCTAATGTCATGTAGATCACCCTCGGTTAGGGTGATCGGGTCAATGGCCAACTTCAAGGCCTTGACCTTCTTCCTCGGTCCTGCTCTCTTTGCCCTGTGTGGGCGCTTCAACTGTGTGGATGTGGTCCCTGGGTCTGCACTCCCTTATACTATTTCTACTTCCTCTGCCTCCTGTAAGGTCTTTGCTTGGCCCTCGCCTGCCTTCGCGATTGCTTCCTGTGCTGCGGCCGCTTCTGTGGCCTTTTTCTGCTTATCAGATTTCTGCGTTGCTTCCCGTGTTGCCCATTCTTTAGCTACTGTTGTTTCCTTCCATCTTTTCTCGGCCAACTGTGTGACGCGCAACTTGGCATCGTCCTTCTTCTTCTGCACTACCGCCCTCTCAAGTTCTGCAAGATCTGGGGCACACCATTCCAGAGGCCATGCCTCCAAGACAGTGAAAATGGCATCGTCAGTGGCTACAAAAGGTAGCTTCGTCCACTGCTTCGTCGGATCCTTGTGCACCTTGATAAATATGTTGTGCATATCAGCCTTAAAGTCTACAAAACTCTGCAGACTGTTATACACCATGGGTGACAAGCGCGGCTTCCGGTTGATCCACATCCAGATGTTCATCTCCATGAGCACCCAGAAGATCTTGCTGTCGCGTATCCTTTTCGCGTCCTTCGTGGCCCAGAGTGAAGCATACTTCACGGCCTCTGGTAATTCTCTGTCAATGTTGGGGAATTGACTGTCCTCCAGCAGTTCCCCCGCTACGAGCACTATGGATAGTAACAACCACGCATAGTGGAAGGTTTTACCCTGCTCCTGGGCTTCGCGACAATTCTTCAAAAATTCTTCACAGAGGAATTCAAACCAGTTAAACTAGACCCCCTCCGTGCACCGCTCAGCTTGTGCGACCATTGGCGTCGGTACCTCATCGGCACAGCAATTCTGCATAACTTTTCCAGCCAGGATTTGGGTTGCTACGCATACCGCTTTGTCCTTGATGCTGGAGATGGCGTAGCCCCTCTTCTTCTTCTCTAGCTTGTACTTCGTCTTCATGGCCTCCACGAGGGCCAAATCACTACCCTTCCCTTCCGATATGGTCGCGGGGTCCTTTCCTTTATATGGTAGCCGGGAAATGCGATGGATTAGGTCTGTTGTGATGGGGATAGGCTCCTCCAGCCATAGATACCCATCATGCACCAGGCATAGCAACTGCCTGATGACAAAAATGGCTATCGGGGCGCGGTGGAAATGCGACACCCATAGCAGGTTTAGTAGCCCGGCCTTTTCCACTCTGCGCAGCCAATTTCGCGGCTCTAACGTTGTCACCATCCTTGCGTTGTTCTGCTTCATGAGATTCCCGGTCTCCAGGTGAGGGAACTTCTCGCAGTCAGCGAGGTCCCAATATTCAAACTTCATGGTTAGCATGTGGTCCAGGTGCGTGCCTTCAAACACAATTTTGTCTAGGAGGAGCGGGGTCTAGAGTGAACTCTTGGTTTCGTCCAGGTCCTTGGGCACTTTGGCCTTCCCTTTTCATGGGGGGCCATATGCGGGCAATTTCATCACAGTGCGTGTAGGTTGAATATCCTCCTCCATGCCTTTGTCTTCTTCCTCTACGATGATAAGGGCCTACAAATCTTCTTCCTCCTCATATGTTTCTATCGTGACAACTTTCCCTTTTCTTCCATTGATAGTTTGTTGTGCAATGGGTTCCTCGAGGACACGCATACTGGAGCCATTGCTTGTTTACCCTTCTTGGGTCTTGGTGTACGCGGTGATTTAGGGATCTCTGCCACAACGCCGGCACCTTCGGGAACATCCTCCACAATTGGGGTCTGCACGGCCTCACCGGCAATTACCTCTTCTATTCCCAGACCATCCTTAGTCGATGTCATCATCTCTGGGCTGTAATCTATTACTCGCAAATTCAGGGGCTCAATCAACGCTCGAATCTCAATGCTCAGGGCTCTGCTTAATCACTCAATTCTCAAATGACCAAGTTTTTTTTACTCGACAGCCCTTTGCATTTTATAGCACTTATTGAATTCGAATTCAACCATTCCCCACAATTTTGGGTCATTAATGCTTTCTTCGCGGCAGATTTTCCCAAATCTTTCCCATAAATTGCATCTTAAATGTCTACTTCCCACTCCATTTGGCATCAAGTTGATCATCCCATCGTGAACAGTGACTTCAACGGTCACTTTCTGGCCAATCCGCGTGGAAGCACAATCCCCTATGCGCGGTCGTGGACCTTGTGACTCTCTGCTTCTACACGCATCTCCAACATCGCGAAGCTCCTGGGAAGAATAGTTTATAGTCTCGTGCTCCCTTTCAACTGCCTGGAGCACTAAGACTGTCCTTTCGTTGGCTATTCAGGTGGCCGCACCACCCGTGTAAAGCGCCATCTTGTCCTCTATGATGATTCTTGGAGAATCCCTACCTCCTATGGTTGCGCACTTCCTCATTTGCAACGCACTACCCTGGTCACTATGCTTAGCAATATGCGATCCAAGCCAAGGCAACAAACTAACCAAATCACGACGATAGTTCTCAAACTTGTCAGTATGATCGTATGCACCTTGCCTTATCATCCTAGTTTTCTCGGCAAGAAACTCTTCCTTTATCTTGTCTTCCAGCTTTTTGACCTCCACATCATCAAAGCGCTTTTCTCTCTTAACCATACCCTTTCTTTTTCAAGTTCGTGAAGTCTAAGGTTTCCCTGTTGGATTTCTTCCTTAGGTCTCATGTGTACTGTCTCTTGTGGCTATGTGATTTCTTCTTTCCGGGCTTCGCGAACTATTGTATCTACAGGTGTTGTCATGTGCAGACTAGGCTTTGCATGTTCCATAGGGATTACAGCGTCTACTTCATACTCCAGCGTCGGAAGTGTCTGCACGGCCAGGGTTTTGCAGATGGTCCTATAAGCCCATAGAACCGCAGGTACGTGCAGATCCCGGTCAGTTCGTCTCACATGGTGAACCATGTCCAGTACTTTGCATACTTTGTCAAAGGCTTCCATGCAGATAATCTACGATGTGCTTGGTCTTATCCTACTTCATTGTTCACGCCATCTTCTTGCCCGCTCCTGCTTGTTGGTCTCATTTCCTATCATGAGGATGGTGTGCATTTGTGTAGGTTGCGTACCATATGCCTATATCCATCTGGAGAGGTGGGCATGCAGGCTGTTTCGTCCATCATACCTGGCTTTCATCCTCATCTGAGGCTTTCCAAATCATATGATCATCATCCTTCTACATTCGCGCCAGTCCTCAAAACTCCTTTGAGGCATACCCCACCATCTTGCGGGTGTAACGTGCAATACCCATTTTAGAGCATCAAACTGCTACTGTTCTAGCACCTCTCTTTCAAATTTGTTTAGGAAATCATCCACCGCTGTCAACCTGTCATACATAGGAAAATCTCTTACCTCTGTTTTCACTCAGCACGATGATCTTACCATCATGTTGCAATTGAGCGTGGTTACCTCGTGTAACCGGTTCTACCATCGTTCTATTTCCTCATTTGAATCTGAGGTGTAGGAACTTTCACGCTCCCACGAAATCCTACCATCCGCTGTAAGATTCACCCAATCCTGTTCCCGAGTAGTTATCTTGTAGATACAGTCTAGATTGTCATCGCTCTCATCGTCACGCACTGGCTCAATGTAGCGCGATCCTTCCACAGGGTCTAAAGGTACCACTACGCGTTGTGACTTTTTCTCAAAAATCATCTTGCGCTTCTTTAGATTTATCACTCCATTCAGGTTAGTGGCCCAATCTATTCCTAGTAGCGTGGGATATCGATTGTTGTCATCGAAAATCTCTATCACTTCAAAATCTGCAGCATTCTCACACCTTCGATATCTACCATTATTCCCTGTAATCTTCCCATCAGTGGGATCTTTTGTTGGTTCGCCATTCGCAATTGAATAGGAGACCATTGCAACACAGGCCTGCCCATGCGCTCCCATGTTTGCTTCGACAGGACATTTGCGTCCGATCCTTGATCCATTTCATATTCCCCGATTTGCGTAGTCAATCTCATCTCCCTTCCTGTTTGCACTGTGTGCTTCCCGAGCTTCCGAACTACACGTGGTTCTCCTGACCCAGTGCACCTAGTGATGAGTTCTTGTAGTCCCTTCACAGCCTTACTGTCGCACAGCAGGTTCATGCATGTCTCCAGAAAGGTAGTGAGCATTGATGGGTCCATCTCCGATTCTAGTTCGTCTTTACTACCTGAAGTGGAGGCCTATCCGTGAAGCTCTTCTTAACTTCCATGAATGTTGCCTTTGTGGGCTCCAAGTTGAACTTTGGTTCCTATGTTGGATCATTGCAAACCCAAGCACTCTCTTTTGGCTACTTACCTTTGTCATCTCCTATCGTAAAACCACTTTGGAGCACGATGTTTACATTCGGGTGCTCTTCGCGCGGCTCGGACCTCATCATTTGCAAGTTCTAAGTTGGGGGAGGCTGGAGTGTTCCTTTATCGCACAACCTCACTATCAGTGTGGGGCAATCCTTTGTCTCATGATCAAACTGGGTACAATATAAACATGATGCTCTCGTCGGATTTGTACAATCGCAGGCATAATGCCCTGGCCCTCCGCAATTGTAACAAATCAGTTGTCTGCGACCCCTTCCTGGTCCCATTCCACCTCAACCTCATCCACGCCCCTAAAATCCAGTGCGTGCCATCCCTGTATTTTGATAGAGGGCTCGCGTTTCGGCTTGAACTATGTAGGTAGGGGTCTGATCCATCATCAATTTTTAACTTCTACAGGTGCGCTCATCATGGCCTACTGATCTGTAGAAATTACAGAACAACTGCTGGGACGTCTGCGTATACTTCTATAATAGATGGCAGTTATCTGTAGCATGCTTTCCTCCTATCTGACAAATCACACACCATAATGCAGGCACTGTGCTCAGTCCTGCTTGTGCCTCTGGTCTCAATGGCATTATCCCTCCTCCCGCCAGGTAGTTTGCGAAGACTGGACAATGGTCCTTGTCATGTCCCTGGCCTTTTCACTTTATGCACCATACCTCCTCGCGTGCTTCTGGGTGAGTTGTCTTGTCTTGCTTCAAACTCTGCATCTCCAGACACAGATTTTTCAACTGTGCGTGGATCTATTGCACTCCCAGGTTAGGATCTTGTATCAGGGTCTCGTGCAGTCTCATTGTGATCTCCAAAGCTTCGGCTTGAGTGGATAGCTTCTGTTGTGACAACGCGGTCCTTAGATGCGGCATTAGTGACGCTACAAACCATGCGCAGTGCTGCCCATCTATCAAAGTCATGTTGGCTTTGCGAATCATACCCTTTAGTCTCTGATCCAGCTCCCAGGGGGTCTCGCCTGGAAGCATCGTGATTTCCTTAAACCTGATAATCGACTGTGTCTCTGATTTTGGCCTGCTAAATTCCCTGTTTAGTGCAACTTGGATATCCGTGATCCTTGTGTTTGGATTGTCATTGGAATGCTTAATGTACCACGTCAATGCGCGATCCTACAATGTGCTTACCAACATTGCCTTCTTTATGTTGTCATCCGTGACTCCTTGCGCTTCCCATATAGCCTTTACCACGAACCAAAATTGGTCTGGATCTTCGTTCCCTGCTCCTTTCAACACCGGCAACTTTATTGAGCTCGCAATATTGAACTGTGGTGGTGGCGAAGGTGGTGTGGACGGAGATGGGGATGAATATGGTAAAACTGGTGGTGGTGTAGGTGGGGGCAGTATGTGCGGAATTCGTTGCCTTATCAGACTGATCGTGCTTCTTGGTGAAACTTTCGCAAGCTCTTCCTCGCTTTCTCACCGAGGCGAAATCAAGGTGCTAGTTTCTATCTCTGTGCTACCTTCATTTCTATAGATCCTCCCACTTCGTGTAGCCCCAAACATCAATTTATTCGCATAACCCACTTTTCACATAGTAGAATTTTAATCCAAGTGTTCAAAGATTTAACGTACTTACCTCGCAGACCTTTGAGGAAGCATTGTTCCACTTTGCTGTAGCTAATTGAAGTATCTACCATGAACTTAGTGACAAACCCTCCTATAATTTGATCAATCCAATGGTCCATAGTGCACACGATCTTATCTTCCAATGCTTCTAGTTTGCACACCAATTCTGGAGTCCACTCGTACAACTCAGAGGGGAAGGATGCAAAGAAAATTTCTTGGATTTCTGTATATAAGTAGCGCTCTAACCATTGTTCCTTTGATACTCGTGGATTCCTATTTTCCTGTGCTGCGAACTCGTGGATCTTTCTATCCAGCCATTCTTCAATTTCTTTCTTTATCAGATTCCAGTGACACGACATCAAACATCTCTTATGCAGATCCCGATCCTGACAACGGAACCATTTGTTAGCTTGTTGGGGCCTGACCCAGGTTCAGAGGTGATTTAGACAAACAAATCCTGGTACTACTGGCCCTTTCGGCAATAGTCCGCGGAGCGCAGACTGAGGTCTCACCTGAAGTAGTATGGGAGGGTGCTAGAACCACGTTTCCGCACCCTGGAAATGTCTGATGAGTTCAAGTGGTCTGTGGTTCGACCCTGTGTGCACGTCACTACGTGCACTTACCCGTACCTCGTAGCCTGATATGTTGCCTTTATGCATCCCTATTCGGGGGCCGAACACTGTTATTACCCAAGCCTTTACTAGTATTCTGATGTTAGTTGATTAACTTAGCTTACTTGTATGCTTTAAGTTATACGTAGCAATATAAATCATTCCTACAAGTGCACGTAGTAAATAAATAGTATATTTGCAATTTATATCAAACATGTAATAACCCAAGAATAGATACACAGAATTAAGATAAAAATTCTCTTTATTATTTTCTTCTTTGATTACAAACTCGACTCCACCCTGTGCACTCAGCTGCAGGGGTCCGTGCACTCAACTGTGGACTACTAGGCCTCTACGCACTCAACTGCAGAGCCTTCTCCTACTTTACGACCCAAGACACACTTAGACTCTTGCTCTTTTCTTCTCCTTCCCTGTCTATTCTTTAGTTAGTTCTCTTTTACACTTAGAGCCTTGCTCTATTTATACAATCCCATGGTCCATGGACCATGTGTAGGCCGACATTACATTAAAAGACTAGGGTGGACAACCCTGTGCCTCTATCATACATTTCGCGCTCCGTGCCCACAATTCGTAGAGTCTTTACAACAATATTGGGTTAAAACTTGGGCTTTGAGCCCAAAAACATGCCTTGGTGGGATTCCATGCCCAACAAACTCATCTGGCAAGTATCCCTTATCATTCCTTATGTAAGGATGCTAATGATGATGATCATGATGTCTATCAGGACCAAAACTAGAGTAATACTTGTGTCTGTCACCCCTTCTATCCGGAGTGTCCAACATTCTGCCATCCTTGATAGTATCATATCTATATGACCTATGTCTACTATGAGAACTATTCCCATATGTCCCATTAGTTATGTCCTCATGTCCATGGCTGATCCAAAGAGGTCCCTATTGCTGAAAATTTGACAATCTCTGAAGTAATATCGCATTCACCTCTACTTTTTTCTCTTGTTCCTGCATGATATTGTCATTGTCTGCTTTATAACTCCTTATTTCTTCATTTAGGCTTCTCAACGTGTCTGCCAAGTCAAAAAAGTGCCCCACACCATGTTGCCCATCTTATGTATAGGGAGATTCTATGTAGTCTACCACCTTGCTAGCCATCTGATCTCTTTCCTGCAAGGCATACTATGTCAGTGAAGCCAAATCACCATAAACCAATGTACCTTAGCATAACTCAGGAATGATACCTTATCTGCAAGATCATCAAATCATCATGATGCATGTACAATGTAGTCATAATAAAATATACACATATATCAATAAGTGCATCAATGCATAATCATCATACTAACTAGGGTCTAATCATCAATGCAAGGCCATATCAACAATGCATGCTATGACCTCATGCATGAAAACAACCATTACTCTAGTATACACATTGCCTCATGCAACTATCCACCTTCACAAGCAATGCCCAATCAACTGCACATACGCATAACAACATGTAGTCAAGCATAAACGATCAATTCTTATAACCAACCTACAAGAATAATGCATGTAATCAAATAACCAAGAATGCAACCCAACATACGAAAATGTAATCAAGCTGCATATAATTGTATAACCAGTAATATACTCATGACGATGCATTCCATAAAATTGACATCAAGTTCCTCATGATAACCTTACTACTACCATGATCAATATGATGCAGTGTAACAAGCACATGGAACGAAAGTGTAAGAGCCACACATGCAATTGACATGCATGCATGACCAATACATTCACTCATATCTGTAGCACCAGATATGACCCAAAGAGAGCGTAACCTTTCTCTGATACCACTCTCTAACACCCCCTCCCAGGTCTACCCAAAGTAACCATGCCAACCAGACAAACATGAGGAGAGATGCTACTACAATTAGATTCGGCATCCTATGTCACCTTAACGAAGTGGAATCAATGGAACATCACATATAGTCATCCATCATCATCAACAAAACCCTCAGGAGACAAGTTAGCCACTCAAATAGCCTATCCCTAGGTCCCATTTATATTCTATAGTTCTTAGGCCATAGTTACTATCATGCTATGGGCAAGGGAGTGATCAGAAACCCAAAGTCACTCTCACAGGCCCATCTACTAGTGACTGTGGTCCAAAATTGTCAGTTCTCTGCCAATGACCCAAAGATTTAAACCACTTTTCTAGCCCATAATCCTCACCCCTGCCTAGAAATTGTTGTAACTTTCCGAATTAATTAAAGACATGATAACAATGTTGATCAATCAAAATGACCCTCAGGACTAGGCCTAAGCATCCCTAACTGAGACTGATATTCTGTCAAGCACTTTGTATCAATGCAACCTACAGGTCTAGGATATAATACATAGCATAAACAACTGAAACAACTTATGAAACATAACCAAAGCATAAATTAGGTCTTTCATCCATCCATTTAACAGTGACAAGTAAATATGTGAAATAACCATGACATGAACCAGTCATTTAACCATACTTATAACCAACATAAAACCATGTAAATATCACAGATATGATAGCCATTAAATCCACATATAAGTTAGTGCAAAATTAAGATAACTTAGCTTTTTTTAATCATAGGCAAATCTGACCAGGTTCGAGACTTCCATGTACCACCCAACCATAGACATGGATGAACCAAATCTCTCTTTCAGCCAGTCACCCTCGTGCCATATTCCAAGCATGAATGTGGGATATCATAGAATAACCAATCCAAGAACAACCAAGGGAATCTAGAGGTTAAACCACCTCCACCCTTACCAAACCATGATCACACCAAAATCAGTGCTCCAATCACAACCGAACATAACTTGGAATTCCATCTAGAATCCATCACTATCCTTGAGGAATTTTCCATCTCCTTGTCTCTCAAGCTTTACTTCAATCCAAACTTGGATCACCAGGCCCTAAACTAAGACCTCTCCTTCAGGCTTTACCGTATATCCTACCAAAACTGGTCAAGGGATTCCTACGCCTTTGGGAATGAACCTTGAGACCATCTCCACCCTAGATTATGAAATCCATCCGGCAAACCAAAGCTCAAAAATAGAAATAAACATCCCGACATACCATGGCATCTAGAAAAAGGCTAGGCTAGGTAAAAAACCGCTGTCATAATCCAGCAAAACCATGCCACCGACAGCAAGAGAGCCATACACCAACATGAAAATCCATGCATGTCCAAACCAGCTTGGAAATCAAACATGAAAAAGGTTGCCTACAAGTCTTCTTGCTGAAGTTGCTTGAGTCCTTTTTTCCTTTCCTTGATCCTTGCTTTCCTTCCTTTCATTTGCTTTCTTTACCTTTCCTTTCCTTTCTTTCATTTCCTTGATCCAAACTAGAGTGCTCCAAAAAAATTCTAAGTGACCAACAGAGTGATAGAGGGAGAGAATAATGAGAGAGCTCCAAAATTGAACTTGACAAAAGAGATGAACTGATCCTCAGAAGCCTCAGAAGCCTTTTTATGCATGAGGCCTCTAATTTCTTCATTTTCCATTATTTTCCTTCAATTTCCTCTTCACATGCAAATTGTGACCTTTCACCTTACTTTTCTCCTAATTTCTTTTATTTTCATAAATAAATGTGCCAAAATGCCTTTTTCCCTTTTAATTCCTTTACCTTAGCCTTTGCCAATTTTCCTTAGCCAAAACACACATCCAGTGATGCCCACTAGGATATATTTTCCCAACATTCAACTTGGAATACATGTCCCTTACACGTGGTCTTATTTTACCTTTATTAACTTTTATTACATGAAATTTTCACCAGGGTTGTCACACACTCCAACTAATAGGAGTATTACAACCCCGCTTATAGTGAGCCTCAAATGGACTCATCATCAAGGATTCCTTATCATAGAAAATTTTAAGGGCAAATTTTCACCCTTAGGCGAAATTAAAGGGTTTTAAATTTTTATTGGGCAAATATTTTGTATCATAGTACATTGTTACAAATCACCTCAAAGTTATTTTTTTTAAAAAATTAGGTCTCGAGGTTAGCCCACCTTATTTTAAGGGAGCGGGTAAAAAAGGTAAATTTAGCACTTGAAATTAGGAGATACAACCTTCCATTAACCCTAATTTTCAAGAATAGGTATTTGATAGTTATTTCTCCCTCCCCATTTAGTGTAAAAAAGGTTTTTTTCTTTCATTCGCCTATATTTCATGGTATTGCGATTAGTTTCTAGAAAATCACCCTCATTTTTTGGAACAAATGGTCATAAAAGAATAATTATTTATTATTTAAAAATTCAAGTCTCTTAGTGTCATGTATATTTAAATATTGAATAGTGCTCTTTCCATCTTCCACGTTTGCATTTGTTTAGTCATAACCATACACGAGGGTTGTTCGCAAAGTTGTAGAAATTGAATTAAGAAGTCAAGATTGAGAATAGTTGATTAGGTGCTCAAAATTATGCTCAAAAATAAAAGTGTCACAATTTTGTTAAACTTAGCTTGAGATCAAAGAGCACGTCATTTTGATTCCAACGATGTGAACATCACTCAAATCCAAGCTCGTATGCAGAAGTTAGAGCAAGCCAAATTTCAGGTTTGACTTTCTGACATGGCAGGATTGGATGACATGGCAGGTTTCATCAGTGAATCAAGAAACACCAAGTGGCAGGCCGTCATTGGCCCCTGCATTTCGCAAATCCCATATCGGAGGTAGGTGGGCATTACAAGTTGGCCCCAGAGCAAGCCAGGGTGTGATGCGATATTCGCAATCGCACATGAGTGAAGGGAGTGAAGTACTACAGAATTAGCCCCTGGTGGGATTAGGGTTATGATGCGCTATCGCAATCATAAATCACAAACAGGGTAGATTCCCATATTCATAATACCGTCAATACTCCGTGATTGATATTAACAAAAGGTTAGGGATGCGATACAATTATGAACTCAGTTTAATCATCTGTCGGGTCCGCCAGATCACAATCGCACAATAGTCGCCACGTTCTCAAACCTTAAGCCTGCTGATCCCTACCGATTGTGATTTGCAATAAAAAAAGGCGGCTGACAGAATATGGTCCACCCCACCATGAAATTTGCGCCCATTTAGCGTGTTTTTGGGGCTAATTTTTTGGATCGTGCTGGATGTGGAGCATTTTGTGGAATGAATCGTGAGGAAACTAGGAGAGGTCATAACTTCCTCAGTTTTCCACCAAATTGGTTGCAAAAATAGGTTCGATAGCCATTTTTGAATATTCTTAACTGATTGGAGCAGGTTTCAGAAGAATTTGAGCATTATAAACAAATTGTTTTATACTTTTGAGCATAATAGAGAGGCCCAAGCCACTGAAAGTTGGACCAAGGAGAAGTAGCCCAGGAGAGGCGAACTCCTTTATCATGTGCTTGTTGTAATGCGTTTTTGATGATGTTCTGTATATGTTTATGCTGCTCTTCAATTTTTGGTTTATGTTAAATTACTCATAAAATTAACATAAGAACTCTTCATTTTACTTGCAAAAAATTGATGAATCCTTTAGCACAATGAAAGAATTTTGTTTATAATCTGAGGAAGATCTTAGCACTGCAAACTAATATTCTAAATCAAATCATTTTGGTATCAAAGAAATAGGTTTTCTTTGTGAAATAAGGATTTAATTGTTTGTGATTTTATGTCATGCTTACAAGGTTAAAACTCAAAAGAGGTGAAGGAAAGTTGGTTGGACGCCCTGAAGTTGGGTCGAGGGGAAGAAGAGAAAGGTTGCCACAATCTCCAACACCATTTCAACCTCAAGTTGCAGTTGAGACTCCAGAAATCATGTCTCATGAAGGAGAAACTACAAACATGACAGAAGATGAGAAGACCTTCAGAAAGGATTTCTTTGATATGACATAGATGGTGAAGGTCCTCTATGAAGAGAGGAATAGCAGGGTGCAAGGAGAAAGTTCCAAATCTCCCAAAGGAGAAGGTTGTTTAGGAGGAGCTGATGGGAATGGAGACAAACCTCCACCCTCTCCACCATCTCCTTCATCTTCTTCTTCACAAGCATCTTCACACGCTTCCACTAATACAACCCTTACTCATACTCATCATCATTCTTCAAAAGGAACTGGTAATTTACCTTTTTTTAAACTTGATGTTAAATTCAAGTTGCCCATGTATAATGGTGAAGTCAATGCAGAGAAGCTTTATAATTGGATTTTTTAGTTGGAGGTCTATTGCGGGATTCAAAACCTTCAAGAGGATGACATAAAGATTCAGTTAGCTTCCTTGATAATGGAGGGTGCAACACTAGTATGGTGGGAATCAAAGACCCAAGAGGAAATTAAAAAACATGGTAAGATATCTATTTGTTTGAATGATTTCATTGCTGCAATCAAAATACAATTCTACCCTCTAGCTCATATGCAGAAAGCCATCATGAATTGGTAGAACTTTAGACAGCTTAAAGGTCAAAATGTGCAATATTACACCGAAGAACTCATAAAAAGTTCAGACTCTGATGTTAGGTGTAGATTTGCAATCACGGGACACTTTGCTGAAATACATAGGAGGTTTACACAGTTACCTTAGGCAAACTATCTTAATGTTTAATCCCAATAATCTAGATGATGTGTGTGTGAAAACCACTCAACTTGAGGCAAGAGGGGAAAATGTACCAAAAGAAGGTAGTAAAAAACCATTTAAGAGTAAGGGAAAAGAAAAGGCTTTCAAAGGGAAGGCAAAGAAAAATGTGTCTATCAAAAAAGAAGTAGAGAAAGTTGCATGCAAACACTATTCCAGTGAGGGTCATGATGAAGCTCAATGTAGGAAGCTTCATCCTAAAATGAAACCAAAAAGAAACAACAACAAAGGAAAACAAGAGACAATTGCAACCACTCAATAGGATTTAGGATCTGATTCGGGTGATGAAATGAAAATCATAGCCATGGGGTTAAAATAAAAGGAATCCATTGCCAACACTAGTTCTTCAGGCTGACAAAATGAAACTCCAAATGAAAAAGGGAGAATAGAACTGTTTCACATAAGGGTGATCTCAAAACATAGCAAGATTGATACATTGTTCGATGGTGGTTCTCAAGCCAATCCTATCTCTGCAAACATTGTCAAGAGTTTAAATCTAGAAACTATTCCACATCGTAAACCATAGCCACAAGGATGGGTAACTAACAATGCGCAATTGTAGGTTACGAGAAAGTGTAAACTGAAATTCACAATCACTACAAAATTCATAGATCAAGTGGAGCTTGACGTTGTGCCATTAGACATCCGTGGCATCATTTTGGGCATCCCATACCTTTATGAGAAAAAAATTATTTTCTATCGACATGAAAACAAATATCATATATTCAAAAATGGAGTAAAATATATTATGAGAGCTCACAGCAAGAAAACAAATGTTTCGCTTGTTAATGCAGGGAAGATGATAAGACTGGTGAATTCAAGCAAGAATTTTATGCTTCTGATGATCAAACCTAGGAATGATTTCGATAATGAATCTTTTAAAGGTTGTGATTCAAATCTGAAATTTGAATTGGTTGACGTAGTTAACCAATATGATGAATTGTTTTAGGAACCAAAGGGATTACCTTCCAAGAGAGGAATCCAACATGAGATACAGTTACAACAAGATTGTCCTCTTCCTAACATTGGCATGTATAGGATGTCAGTGATGGAAAGCGCAGAAATCAAGAATCAAATTCAAGAGTTTTTGAATAAAGGGATCATCAAACCATCTTCCTCGTCATGTGGTTCACCTATTTTCTTGGTGCCAAAGAAGGGTGGTACATGGCACATGTGTGTGGACTTTCGGGCATTGAACAAAATTACGATAAATAATTGTTACCCACTACCCAGAATAGATGATTTACTTGATCAATTAAAAGATGAAAAATATTTTACTAAGCTAGACTTAAGAAGTGGCTACCATGAAATTAGAATAGCTGAAGGAGACATTTGGAAGACAGCGTTCAAAACAAAACAGGGTTTGTTTGAATGGCTAGTTATTTCATTTGGTTTATGTAATGCTCCAGCTACATTCATGCGTCTGATGAATGATGTATTGAGGCCATTTATTGATGAGTTTGTCATAGTCTACGTAGATGACATCTTAATTTTCAGTAAATCCCATGATGAAAATTTCGTGCATGTCAGAAAAGTATTTGATGTCTTGGAAAAAGAACAGTTGTATCTTAAGATGTCAAAATGCGAGTTCGGAAAAACTTCTTTAGTTTACTCGGGCCATATTGTTGGAGGAGGTCAATTGAAAATAGATCCCTCCAAGGTTGACATCATTGTGAATTAGCCAAGGCCCA
This sequence comes from Pinus tabuliformis, assembly GCA_031772625.1. Classification (NCBI taxonomy): domain Eukaryota; kingdom Viridiplantae; phylum Streptophyta; class Pinopsida; order Pinales; family Pinaceae; genus Pinus; species Pinus tabuliformis. Next base: position 85,362,313 of record CM062818.1, read on the forward strand.
AGACAGTTATAGAGGTAAGAATTTTTCTGGGAGCAGCCCAGTATTGGAGGAAATTCATTGCTAATTTTCCTCTTATAGCGCTCCTTTGCATGCGTTGACAAGTATGAAAAAGGATTTTTAGTGGGGAGGCAAACAACAAAAATCCTTTGATGCGGTGAAGGAAAAGATCAGTATAGCTCCAGTACTCGCACTTCCAGACTTGAGACAGTCGTTTGAGATTTAGACTGATGCTAGTGATTACGTTATGGGCGCAGTCCTCATGCAACATGGTAAGCCTATCTGTTATCATTCGAAAACTTTTAATGGTGCAGTGATTAACTTTCCTACATATGACAAGGAATTGTATGCATTGGTGTAAAGTGTGAAAAAATGGAAACACTAATTTATGGGTAAAGAAACAGTCAACCACACTAATCATCAGCCATTGCAATACTTGCAATCTCAATCAAAGTTGTAGCAATAAAGGCACTTCCGATGGATGGGTTTCCTTCAACAATTCCACTTGGTAATCAGGTATAAGAAAGGTATCTACAATAAAGTTGTTGATACGCTTTCTCGACCTATTATTAGTGCAACTACTTTACTCAAGCATAATTGTTTTTTACATGAAAGTTATAGTGAGCAATATGCAATAGATAATGACTTTCAAGATGTTTATGCAAGCTTGAGTCAAAGTAACCAAGTAGAGGATTTGGATTATCATCTGCATGATAACTTGTTGTACCATCTTGACAAGCTTTGTATTCCACAGGGAGAAAGAGTTAACATCATAATAAAGGCACATACTTCTCTTATTTCTAGTCATTTTGGTGTAAGCAAGATGGTGACACATCTACAGAGGTATTGTTATTGGCCTCGTATGCTTGAAAGTGTGTCTCATTTTATGAAAGGATTTTCATTATGTGCAATCAGTAAGTGTTTGGTCAATTTAGTGTGATCTAAACTTCTATTTATAATGTCAACCTGGGGTTCGTAAACTGACGAAGTGAAGTGTACTATATGTACTAGATAACCATTTCCTTAGTCTTTTGTCGTTTTTAGTTTTTTTTTAAGTTTGTTTTTGGATTTATCTTTCCCTAATGTGAGATGATGAAAAGGTAATAAAGCAAGTGAAATATGGATGATTATGGTGATCTCTAAGTGGTTTTCAAAACTTAAAAGAGAGAAAGCTTTAAAATAACTACAATGAAATCAATTCTTCAAAAGAAATAAAGACATCAAACAATGAACTATGACATCGGCCCAGTATCTTTGTTGCTGAATGAAAATGAAAGTGAAATCTACACTAAATTCAATTAAAAGTAAGAACAACTAATCCATACTATTTCAACTCTTCAACTCAATCTTCCTTGTGAAAAGATATCATGAAATGTTAAGCAATGTGAAATCTAAAAGAAGTTAAACTGCATAAAAGAAACTAATCACTACTTTAACTTTCTTGACCTTTTGCCTTTCAACTTAATTTACCCTGTGAGAAACAATCATGAACAAGTCAAGCAATGTGAGATCTAAAGCAAACTAAATCAAGCTATAATGAGTGATATTCTGGTTCCTAATAAAGTTATTTGATTATAGAAAGGAACCATTAACAGATGAATAGCATGATATCTAAGAGCAGAAAATAAATGTACAACTTAAGGAAATGACAGTACTGGAAATCAAACTTCAGAAAACAAGAGTCAGTGACAAAGACAAGATGATCTCGTATGCCAATAGTTATAAAAAGAAAAGGTGAAAAATTGCCCCGGGCTGCCTAAGAAAACCTGCAAAAACACTGATCAGTTGTAACCATAAAAGAGCAGCAATGAAAATGTAAATCAACAGAAATCAAAAAGCTTTGTTATGTACAGCTAATATACATGATGAAATAAAATGCAGCATTTAAATGACAACTGTACAGCTAATATACATGAACAGGAAAAAGTAATGCAAGAGTTAAAAGACAACTGTACAAGGCTTCAGTAAGCAGGGGCCCTCTGCCACTTCAACCGATTCAACGAACAGCTACAAGCTTAAGTTTAAACCAGTCTTCTCATATATTAAACAGCAACGTAAAAGTGCAGTGGGGAAATACAACAGCTTCGGATTACATTACAAAAAGATTAACTTTTACAGCGTTCATGGACGCATTATTTATAAGGAAAGAAAGCTAAACAGATTAACTAAATCTACGCTATTAACCACGCTGCCAGAGACACGTAAATCCTCTTCAGTCCGGATCTAGGTAACTGTCATCATGTTTATTAAATCTGAGAGGTATGGCTGTTGGATTCACACTATCAGGATGTCCTCGTGGCTAAGGATTGTGCCACGTAGCTTCACGTGCTCAAAAACAGAGCTACGCAGAGCCATGCCACTGCTAAACACTTCCGTTGACTATCCTTTGCCCCTTGTTTGACCGCGGGCTTTTATGGCCGTGCTGGATGATCTGGAGGGACACGATCCATGTCCTTGACTCCTGTAACTTGCCCATGTGGCTCATTTCTTGAGAGGACACCTGTAGCATGGTGTTTGACAAAACGGTTGCGGAATCTTGTGCTGGCTGCTGAAACCTGGGTCAGCTGCAGAAACCTGTATCTGCTGTGGAAACTGAGAAGCTTCCGCAGCTGTTTGAACAAAATTCTAAACCAAACAATAGTCATCAACGTAGTTAGAAAACCATGTCAAAAGCTCGTTTTTAAACTAAAATACAATGATTTAATCAACGTGGTGGATGAAATGAGTGGAAAAAGAAGGCTGAGAGGGTGTATGGGAAGGTGCAAGTTCGAGGCTCAACATACCCCCATTGTGAAGGTGTTGCATGTCCTCATGCAACCAAAACTTAGTTATTTTTCCTCAATCCATATGCTCTGAGGCTTCTGCAAGAACATCTAGCCCTCTTCTCTTTCTCTTTGATGCTAAAATGGTCCTTGGTTTCCTGACTAGACATTTGAACTTAAGATTAATTAATGCCCTGCTCAACTTTTTACACTTCTTCTTCAGCTTCCTGTTCTTCTTCTGCCACAGTCCTAAATGGAGCATAGTGTTATCATGGACAATCTTGTCTACCTTACTCTGCTCTTTGAGTGCTTCGTTTTCCTGTTTGATGTGCCTATTTAGGACTTCCAATTCAAACACTTCCTGTTTTAAAGACTATACTTGTGCATCAAGTGGCAAGGTGGTGCTTGGTCCTGCAGCTGATTGTTCCAAGGACTCTAGGTAGTTATATGCTTCTTGCTGGTTGGAATCTACCTCGGGTGTCTTTCTCGGCCTGAACTCAAATTCTGGTGAAGGAGGGTTGCTTTCTCTTTCTGGCTGAAAAGGGCTTTCCTCGCGTGGAGGACTTGGCTCAATGCTTGGCTGAGTTGGAGATTTCTCAAGTGTCTCTTTATCTAAATCAATAAAATGAGACTGTTTTTCTTTGGTTTTATTCCCCTTCCCTTTTAGCCTAGTGCTCCTTCTCAGGTATGAACTAGTACTCTTCTCTTGTGCAGCCTGTTTTCCTCTTTGCTTTTTCTTGGTTATGGCAGCAGCTTGAAGATCTATTAACCTCTCTGACAGAGGTTGATAATCTTCTTCTATGGATTGTTCAGGGGATGGATAGGTTTCTTGAATGGTTATCTTGCCTTTGTCCTTCTTCTGTTTCTTGTTTTTAGTTCCCTCCTCTTCTTCTTTCTGAATAGTTTCCTGAATGTCTATTGTAGGAGAGTCTTGGACTGTAATATTATTTTCTTTCCTCCTACTTCTCTTTGGAATTTTTGGGGAACTGCTTCCAGAGGCTTCAATCAGTTCTTGGAAGTGGTTTCTTGTCAAAAACTTTTCCCAAGTATCCTTAGTTTTTTTCAACTGCTCTTCAATAAGGATTTTTATGAACCCGTGATGGTAAAGATGGGGTTCAATACTGCCTACGTGTTTTTGAACAGTAGAGCTCATTTTCTTCAAGCTTGATAACAGAAAATAAGGCAAATTAAGGGTATAACCTTCCATAAAATTCATCATTAGCCTGGCATGATACATATACATGGTACCAAAACGACCCTCGCATGTGATAAATTTCTTGATAAGTAATAACAGAGTGGACCATTCTTCTTTTATTGCATGCACAGGGATTCCTTTGGTAAATACAGAGGTATCCATACCTGGGTTTTGGAGCATGATTCTCCATCCTTGATCGTCCACACTTCTGTTTTTGAACCACCTTTCGCCTTCTTGTGGGAGACTTGTTGCAGCTGCTATTGTGGCCTCGGTCACTGTAAATTTTAAGTCTCCTATCTCCACTACGTGTCCATTAAAGGACCGTGCAAAGGCTTTAGTCACTTCTTTGTTATAACCCCTGAACTTTTGAATGAATCTGAGCCACCTTGCTTTCTTCAACGACTCCTTCGTTTGAGGATAACCCTCCAGGTATTTTGGTCCCTCCGGTTCAGCTCTTAGTAGTTTTCCCATTCTCGGCTTTAAATTCCGACTGAGAATTCTACTGCGTATGAAGGTTCAGGAAAAAATGGGCTGATTACGGGATTCTTAGGGTAACTGGAGTAGCCGTAATCGAAGTTCAGGATGTATGTGGTGACTGGAGCCAGGGTTTGGAGAAAACTGTAGTGGATGCAGCGGAAATGGAGAACAGAGAATGGTATGAGTACCGAGGGAGTAAAGGGTAAGCAACAGTAACGAGTTCAACATCGAATGCATGCGGGAGTGAAGTGATAAATGGGTAGAATAACGGCTGAGTCCTTTTGAATCGGATGACTTGCGCACACGTCTCAGCAGACGGCTGCGGAAATTATGGTGAAGGAGAGCCGTAGTACAGTAGGTCACGTCTCAAAGTACGGCCAATAAATGGAAGAGCAGTTCATAAATTTAGAATGATCATGGGACCATTAGAAATGAATAAGGTGTGTATGGAATGACATCGTGGAAGAGGAGTGGTATGGGGCTTGTCGTATCAAATCATTGCATTTAGTGGAACTTGCCATGGTTTAAATAACTATGCATAATAATGACATTGAATTGTTATTTGGTAGAGATTTTTGATCATACCTTTGGAAGTTTATCATTTCTTGATTAAGGCTTCTGACCCATGGTTGTTCTTTGATCTTGAAGATGCCCCATGTCTTTGCTGCACTTGGTGATGATGACACTAACCTTTGACTGTGATTTTTTTGAAAACAGAGTGATGCCGGCTGTAGAGACAGAGTGATTTTGGCTGCGGAAATTGTTTCTGGCTGCGGAAACTGGTTCTAGTTGCGGAAACGGTTTCCAGCTGCGGAAACTAAGACAACGCCCCTTTAACTGCACAAAGATAGTTAAAGAAGAACTAACTAAATAAAATAGTCCTGAGATGGACTTTTATTGATGGAATGAAATGAAATGAGTGGAATGAGATGGAAATGAAGTGGAGTGAAGTGGAATGGAGATGAGAATGAGATGGAGGTGAAGTGAAATGACAAGCGAGGTGGAGTGAAGATGGAAAGAAAGAGAGATTTTTTTTTTTTTTTTGGGAAAATATAGAGTGTCAGGTGCCCCTGATTTTCACTCTACATTTTCTGTATAAGACTGCCAATCTATGATTGGTTTTCAGGCTTATACAAAATATTTTTTTCTTTTTTTTTTCTTTTTTTTTTTTTTTCAACTGAAAGAAACAAAGACTAGGCTGATGGAGGAGAAGGATTCCTCTCCACCAACCTCATTGCAGAATTTTCTTGAAACATTTTGACAAATTCCACTTTTGAGAGTGGCTTATGATAAATTTTCAATCGGTGGCCATTCACAATGAGAGGAGTTTGAAACTCATCAATGGTCTTGACTCGAACTGCTCCATTGCTAAAGACTTCGTCAATCTCATATGGTCCAAGCCAATGAGTCTGAAATTTTCCTTTGAAGTCTTTAAACTTGGAATCAAACAGTAACACCCAATCTCCCTTTTGAAACTTTTTCTCTTTGATATATCTGTCATGCCACTTAGTTCTTTGGTGCTGAACCAGATCAGTCCTTAAAATTGCATCTTGTCTTATTTCATCTAGCTCATTCAGCTGCTCCATTCTGTGCTTTTGGGCTTCTGATAGATTCATCCCCAACTGAACTGCCATCTTGAAAGTCTTGACTTGAAACTCAATGGGAAGCAGGACTTCTTTCCCATAAACAAGTTCATAGGGAGAATGTCCTATTGTGTTCCTCCATGTAGTTATATAGGCCCATAAGGCTTCAGGAAGCCTTTCTGCCCAATCTCTTCTGTGGAGATGAACAGTTTTGGTGATGATGCTCTCAAGAACTTTGTTTGTAGATTCCACTTGACCATTTGTTTGCAGATGGTACGGAGTAGATTTTCTGTGCTTGATTTTGTATTCTTCCATCAGCTTCTCCATCAAGTTAGATGTAAATTGACTTCCCTGATCTGTCACAATTTCTCTTGGGACACCAAAACGAGTAAAAATATCCTCAAAAAGAAATTGAACAACTGAATTTTCAGTGGCAGAAGGCAATGCCTTGGCTTCTACCCATTTAGTGACATAATCAGTGCAAACCAATATATATTTCTTTTGTCTAGATGGTGGATTAATAGGTCCAATGAAATCTAAAGCCCATTTTTCAAAGGGTTCGATGAGTACCTGTGGCTGTAATGGCATTTCATTTGAAAGAGTTGGTCTCCCAATTCTTTGGCAGCTGTCACACCTTCTAACATATTGTTTTGCATCTTTGAAGAGAGAAGGCCAATAATATCCTAAAGAAAGGATTTTATAGGCCGTCCTCTTGTCAGCAAAGTGTCCACCGCACGGTTCATCATGACATGCCTTAAGGATGTCAAGCATTTCATCTTCCCGAACACATCTTCTGATCACACAATCTAGCCCTGTTTTAAACAATTCATTAGAAATCCATGAATAATTTGAACTCTCCTAAATAATTTTCCTTTTCTCATTAGGAAATAAGTGTGGAGGTAGCTTCCCTGTAACCAAATAGTTAGCAATATCTGCATACCAAGGAGTTTTAGTAGTTACTGCAAACAAATATTCATCTGGAAACTTATCCTCTACAGGAGAATCTTCGTTAGTATTTTGGATTCTAGACAAGAAATCAGCTACTGTATTTTGTTTCCCTAGTCTATCTAACATAGTAATATTGAATTCTTGTAAAAGTAAAATCCATCTTGTAACTCTGCCATTAGTAACAGGTTTATTCATGAGATATCTAATTGCAGAATGATCAGTATGGACAAAAGTTTCATAGCCAGTTATATAGTGTCTAAATTTGTTGATTGCATGAACAACAGCTAAGAACTCTTTTTCAGTCACAATATAATTTAACTCAGTAGGAGTCAAATTTTTACTGGTGTAGTAAATGGCATAAGGAACTAAATCCTTTTGACCCAACACAGCTCCTAGAGCTGTATCTGAAGCATCTGTAGAAATATGGAAAGGAAGTTTCCAGTTTGGCCCTCTCAAAATGGGTGCTTCAGATATTCTTGTTTTCAAAGTTTCAAATGCAGATTGACAGTCAGGATCCCAATTGAATTCACAGTCTTTTGTAAGTAATTTGAAGAGCGGAGATGCTATCTTGGTGAAGTTTTCAATAAATCTTCTATAATATCCAGTAAATCCAAGAAAACTTCTAACATCTTTTTGACAATTTGGAATAGGTAACTTGGAGATGACTTCAACTTTTGATCTATAAACTTTAATCCCATCTCCTGAAATATGATGTCCTAAAACAATCCCTTCAGTAAACATCATAAAACATTTTTCATGACTTAATGAAAGATTTGTTTCTTTACCTCTTATAAGGACTTTTTCCAAATTTTCTAATGCCTCTTCAAATGAATTACCATAAACTGTAAAATCATCCATATAGACCTCTACACAATCATGAATTAGATCAGAAAAGATTCCTAGTACTGCCCTTTGGAATGTTGCGGGTGCATTACATAATCCAAAAGGAAGTACTCGGTAAGCAAAAGTTCCCCATGGACAGGTAAATGTGGTCTTGTCCTGATCTTCAAGTGCTACCTGAATCTGATTGTAACCACTAAAACCATCCAAAAATGAGAAATACTTTTTGCCTGCTAAAGTATCTAATACCTTATCAATAAAGGGTAAAGGAAAGTGATCCTTCAAAGTTGCTTTTTTCAATTCCCTGTAATCAATGCAAACCCTCCATTTACCATTCTTTTTAGGTACTATAATCAAAGGAGAAACCCACCGGCTATCTGAAATAGGGTAAATGAAGTTTACATTAAGTAACTTTTGGAGCTCTTCTTTCACTATCTCCCTAAGGTTTGGATTCATCCTTCTTTGAGGTTGTCTAATTGGTCTACTGTTTTCCTCAATGTAGATGTGATGAATGTAAGTCTTAGGGTCAATACCTTTCATATCGGTATACTCCCATGCAAATGCAGTAGAATGTTTTTGCAAGATTTTGGTTAGCTCCCCCTGTTGTGATTTTTCCAAGTTTCTGTTGATATTCAATGTTTTTCCTGGAAAAATCTCAATGGCAGAACTACCAAATTCTTCCATAGAGAAAAGAGACATTTGTCTAGATGATAGACACTCAATGTTAGAATCCAACTGAAATTGTGTGTGGTCATATTCTGAAGATGGTTCAAAGTTTTCTAATGTGTTCAGAATTTGACTATCTTCACTAATCTCAGAAATGGTAAAGACAGGTTGTATAGTATCTTCATCATCAACCCACTCATTATCTCCTATTTCTGTAATTGCTTTCGCTGGAGGATACAGATTGAACTTCTTTGTTGAATTACCATCAGAAATATACATATCCCCAGACCTACAACTTATGAAAGCATCAGCTGTGGCTAGCCAAGGTCTTCCTAAAATAAGAGGGTGTCCTCCTAGATTACTCTTGGGAGTTAAAATCATGAAATCCACTGGATATTCCCAACAGTCTAAGGAGACTGGAATGTCTTCTAATACACCATCTGGTTTAATAATTGATCGATCTGCAAGTTGCAATAAAGTAGGTGTAAAAAGAAGATTAGGAAGTTTTAGTTGTTCCATAGTCTGTCTACTCATGATGTTGATAGCAGCCCCTAAATCAATCAAAGTATTTGGTATTTCTACCCCATTGATATGTGTTTTGACAATTGGACTACCGGGATCTACATATTTCTGCATAGTAATTTTTCCCATCATGATATCTGCAATTTTCCCTACCAGGTGGATTCTTCTGGTATCTCTTGGTTTCCTTCCTGGTCTTTTAAAACTCAACTCCTTTATTGTTTTTGCTAGAATAGGAATCTCTTTAATGGCTTGTAACAAGGGAATCTTGATACAGACATTCTTCAATTCATCTAGAAAATTATAGTCAGGCAACCAAATTTGTTTTTCCACTCCTTTGTCAATTTGTAATCTTTCAGGAAAAGGAGGTGTGGATAAAGATGCAGGTTGCTCAACTATGGGAGTTGTGGGGGTTAATTCTTTTTCTTTTTCTTTTTGAGTGTTTGGGTTTTGAAGAGATGCTTCAGAACCCTTATTGGCTTCAAGAGAATCTTCCTCAAAAATGCTTTGTTTTTTAGCATTTATAGAAGGCTTATCTAGGACTCTACCTGATCTGAGTTGTACTTCATTGAGAGGAACAATCATATAGGTAGGAAATTGTTTACCTTCCATCATGTAAGCATTTTGAGGGTTTTTATTATTGGGGTTTGGCAATGGCTGAGAAGGAAGTTGATTTAACTTCTGTTGGAATGGAAGCAAGAGTTGAGAATTTGGATTCTGTTGAGAAGGTTGTTGTTGTTGTGGAAATGGCAATGATAGTTGTGGATTTTGATTTGGAAGTTGTGGAGCTTGTTGGTTTTGAAAAGATGGGGGATATTGGTAAAATTGAGCAAATCTCCCATAAGGATTTTGCATACCTTGTACCCATGATTGAAAAGGATTTTGAGGTTGGGACCAAGGTTGTTGCCAAGGATTCCAATTTGGTGGGGGTTGAAAATTCATAGAGTTGCTAAACCCTTGATTTTGTTGCCCCTGCCACGGTATCCTTGCAACAAAACAGAGAGATTCAATTGTATTTGGATCTTCTTGAAAGACAGCTTTGAGCCCAGGAATTGAAGGACAATCCTTGGTCTCATGATTCTCTGAACAAATTACAAATGTTTCTACAACTTTTGCATCCAAGGGACATTCCCTTAGAGCATGTTTCTTCCTACACTTTGGGCAAAAGATGGCCAAAGCCTCAGCTTCTGCTTTCTGCTTATTGTGAATCTTAAGGGTGTCTAGTTGCTCACTAAGACTCCCTAAGATGTCAGTTTTGAATTCATCAAGCATGTTGCCAATCTCAGCCCTACTTACTGATCCAGTTGCAGATTTGTTTGCTCTGATGAGAGAAGGATCTCTAGGCCCTTTTTGAGTTTTAGATTTCCCCCTTGAGAGATGGACACATAGCTCTGCTATATCATGAAGTGGAAGTTGAGATATGTCTCCTTTTCCCATCATGTTCAAAATATCTATCCATTCATCTCTAATGGCTTTTAGTAGAAGGGCTTTCAAGGTCTCCTCATCTAAGTTACTCATTTTTGCTCTTTTCAGGTTGTATTGAAATCTTTCAAGTAAATCCTCCAAGTTTTCATCTTCTCTTTGCACCATTTTGAATACCTCATCCTTGTGATTGGTGGGCATACAATAGTCCAGGTACCTATCCAAAAATGTTTGTTTCATATCATTCCAAGACCTAATGGATTGAGTGAGTAATCCCATGAACCATTTCAAGGCTGCTCCTTTCAATGTTGAAGGAAACAGTTTGAGTTTTTGAGAGTCTTCCAGATAATCATAAGTTCGACACACGACTTCAAACTCAAATAAAAATGTTTCAGGGTCCTCATTCCTTAACCCATGGAAGTTTGGGAGGACAGATGGTGAGATGTTTTTCATTGTGGCTCGGGAGTCCTCATCGACTATAGGAAATCCGAATGAGTTATCTCCATCCCTATTTCCCCCAATGTTACCTCTACCTCCTCCATTGTTTCCTCCTCCTCCACTACCTCTACCTCTACCAAATCCAGTTGCTCCTTCCTCTGTCATGGTAGTTTCCCTGGAGACTTCAGAGTCTTCTGGTTCTTCTACTAAGGGTGAACGAGAAGGAATTTCTCCCTCTTCTTCTTCAGATGATTCTACTTCTTCAATTACAATTTGCCTTTCTGTAGAAGGAAGGAAAGGATCTCTTTCTAATTCAGATTCGATGGAAGGTGTGGGAGAGTCGACTCCTGCCTCTTGAATTCCAGGAATACTAGGGCTAGGAGTGTAAGTTGGAGATGATGGAGGTGTCTCTTGTCTATTCCTTGAAGTAGATGGACTTGTAAAAATTGAACTCTTGGCTCTAGCTAAAAACCTTCCCCTAGAATCTCTTGCTCTATGCATGTCATTTTTTTTTTTCTTCAAGTCGGGCTAATAATTCTCTTTCTGATCTTCCAGGTCACTCTAGGTGCAAGAAGAGAGCATACTCAAGAAACTATTAAACCAATAACTTTCTCTTTTCTGATCCTCCAGATCACACTAAGTGCAAGAGGAGAGCATACTTTGAGAGGTTATCAATTTTCCTTCCTTGAAATTTTCTTGTTTTTTTTTTTTTTTTAGGAATTTGGCTACCTAATTTCACTTCCCCGGCAACGGCGCCAAAATGTTTGGTCAATTTAGTGTTATCTAAATTGCTATTTATAATGTCAACCCGGGGTTCGTAAACTGACGAAGTGAAGTGTACTATATGTACTAGATAACCATTTCCTTAGTCTTTTGTCGTTTTTAGTTTTTTTTTAAGTTTGTTTTTGGATTTATCTTTCCCTAATGTGAGATGATGAAAAGGTAATAAAGCAAGTGAAATATGGATGATTATGGTGATCTCTAAGTGGTTTTCAAAACTTAAAAGAGAGAAAGCTTTAAAATAACTGCAATGAAATCAATTCTTCAAAAGAAATAAAGACATCAAACAATGAACTATGACATCGGCCCAGTATCTTTGTTGCTGAATGAAAATGAAAGTGAAATCTACACTAAATTCAATTAAAAGTAAGAACAACTAATCCACACTATTTCAACTCTTCAACTCAATCTTCCTTGTGAAAAGATATCATGAAATGTTAAGCAATGTGAAATCTAAAAGAAGTTAAACTGCATAAAAGAAACTAATCACACTACTTTAACTTTCTTGACCTTTTGCCTTTCAACTTAATTTACCCTGTGAGAAACAGTCATGAACAAGTCAAGCAATGTGAGATCTAAAGCAAACTAAATCAAGCTATAATGAGTGATATTCTGGTTCCTAATAAAGTTATTTGATTATAGAAAGGAACCGTTAACAGATGAATAGCATGATATCTAAGAGTAGAAAATAAATGTACAACTTAAGGAAATGACAGTACTGGAAATCAAACTTCAGAAAACAAGAGTCAGCGACAAAGACAAGATGATCTCGTATGCCAATAGTTATAAAAAGAAAAGGTGAAAAATTGCCCCGGGCTGCCTAAGAAAACCTGCAAAAACACTGATCAGTTGTAACCATAAAAGAGCAGCAATGAAAATGTAAATCAACAGAAATCAAAAAGCTTTGTTATGTACAGCTAATATACATGATGAAATAAAATGCAGCATTTAAATGACAATTGTACAGCTAATATACATGAACAGGAAAAAGTAATGCAAGAGTTAAAAGACAATTATACAAGGCTTCAGTAAGCAGGGGCCCTCCGCCACTTCAACCGATTCAACAAACAGCTACAAGCTTAAGTTTAAACCAGTCTTCTCATATATTAAACAACAACGTAAAAGTGCAGTGGGGAAATACAACAGCTTCGGATTACATTACAAAAAGATTAACTTTTACAGCGTTCATGGACGCATTATTTATAAGGAAAGAAAGCTAAACAGATTAACTAAATCTACGCTATTAACCACGCTGCCAGAGACACGTAAATCCTCTTCAGCCCGGATCTAGGTAACTGTCATCATGTTTATTAAATCTAAGAGGTATGGCTGTTGGATTCACGCTATCAGGATGTCCTCGTGGCTAAGGACTGTGCCACGTAGCTTCACGTGCTCAAAAACAGAGCTACACATAGCCGTGCCACCGCTGAACACTTCCGTTGACTATCCTTTGCCCCTTGTTTGACCGCGGGCTTTTATGGCCGTGCTGGATGATATGGAGGGACATGATCCATGTCCTTGACTCCTGTAACTTGCCCATGTGGCTCATTTCTTGAGAGGACACCTGTAGCATGGTGTTTGACAAAACGGCTGCGGAATCCTGTGCTGGCTGCAGAAACCTGGGTCAGCTGCGGAAACCTGTATCGGCTGCGGAAACTGAGAAGCTTCCGCAGCTATTTGAACAAAATTCTAAACCAAACAACAGTCATCAGCGTAGTTAGAAAACCATGTCAAAAGCTCATTTTTAAACTAAAATACAATGATTTAATCAACGTGGTGGATGAAATGAGTGGAAAAAGAAGGCTGAGAGGGTGTATGGGAAGGTGCAAGTTCGAGGCTCAACAGTAAGCCTAGTAATAGGAAGTTAGGATTGTACACACCACTTCCAGTTCCTTCACGACCGTGGGAGAGTGTTTTTATGGATTTTGTAGGAGGTCTTCCATTATCAAAAAGAGGCCATGATTATTTGTATGTAGTTGTGGATAGGTTCAGAAAAATGTGTATTTTGATGCCATGTAAAAAGCAAGTTACAACTAAACAAACTACTCAGTTATTCTTTCAGAATGTTTTGGTGCTTTTTTGATTGCCTACATCCATTGTTAGTGATCGAGATTCTCACTTTGTTGGGAATTTTTGGTCAAACTTATGGGGATTCATGGACACCAAACTGGAAAAGAGTACAACTTTTCATCCACAAACAGTTGGTCAAATAGAAGTGGTGAACAGAACAATGATACATCTTCTTCGTGGATATTGCAGCAAGCATCCTAAGTTGTGGGATGAACAATTGCACTATATTCATCATGCTTATAACCGAGCCAAGCACTCTTCAACTCAAACTTCGCCATTTGAGGCATGCATGGGATACTTTCCTAAATCTCCTTTGGATTTTATTTTTGGAAAAGATGTTGCTATTGAAGGCCGTAGCGACATAGACAAAGCAAGAAAATTCATTGAACAAATCCAATTAGTGCACCAAAAGGTTCAAGAACAACTTGAGAAAAGCCAAGGCAAGTACAAAGCAAGGCACGATAAGCATCGTCAAGATCACAAATTCCAAGTTTTTGATGAATTTTAGCTTCACATTAACAAAGAGAGGCTCCAAGGAGAAGGTAAAAAGCTAAAACCAAGTAGATATGGTACATTTAAAATTTTGGAAAAGATTGGTAACAATGCCTTCAGGTTGGATTTGCCTTCATTTATGAAAATTTATGTTGTTGTTAATGTTGATAATTTAAGGTTGTACGAGCCTCCTTTGATTGAATATCAAGGAGATAATATTTAGATTCCCTCTATTGAAGAATTTTCTCCAGAATTCCTTGATGAGCTTCAACAAGACACTATACTTGACAAAAGAACAAGAACAACAAAAAGGGGAAGTATTGATTATCTTCGAGTGGGGCTCAAGGGTACAAATCCTTCAAAATCCAAATGGATGGAGCTTGGAAAGGTGAGGGAACTATACCCTCACCTAATGTTCAATTGAAAGTGATCTTTTTGGGTCCAAAAGACTTCCAGTTGGGATGAGTGATCAAGTGCTCAAAATTATGCTCAAAAATAAAAGTGTCAGAATTTTGTTAAACTTAGCTTCTAATCGAAGAGCTCATCATTCTAATTCCAATGGTGTGAACGACACTCAAATCCGAGCTCGAATGCAAAATTTATAGCAAGTCAAAGTTCAAGTTTGACTTGCTCACATGGCAGGATTACATGACGTGGTAGGTTTCATCAACAAATTGGGAAGCACCAAGTGGCAGTCTTCCATTGGTCCCCGCATTTCACAAATCACATATCGGAGGTGGGTTGGTGTTACAAATCAGCCCCAGAGCAAGCTAGGGTGCGATGCGAGATTCACAATCACACATCGACAAAGGAAGTGAAGTACTATAGAATCGGCCCCCAATGGGACCAAGGTTGCGATGCGATATCATAATCACAAATCGAAAATAGGGTAGAGTCGTGCATTCATAAGATCGTTGTTACTCTATGATTGTGATTAGAGAAAGGTTCCGAATGCGATACAATTATGAACTGGGTTTAATCGTCCATTGGGTCCGCCAGATCGAAATCACACAATCGTCGTCGCATTCACAAACCTTAAGCCCGTTGGTCCCTACCAATTGCAATTTGTAATAAAAAAGTTGACCAACAGAATATGGCTTGCCGCGCGGCAAAATTTTCACCTAGTTAGCGCGTTTTTGGGGCTAATTTTTAGGATCATGCCGAATGTGGAGCATTTTGTGGAATGAATAGTGGGGAAACTAGGAGAGGTCATAACTTTGTAGCAATTTATAGGGTAAGTTCCTTAGATAGAACACCAAAGGACACCACTCACAAATAGATCACAGATCAATACACCAGTATTCTTGACATGGTTAAAACCCTCAAAGAGGGAAACAGTCCACAGCCTGAGCCACCGCGGCCACTTCAGGCAATTTATTAATAAAAGAATGAAAATTTACATAAGCTTCTCTCATGAATAGTTACCCTACAAATGACCCTCTATGCTCTTTAAATAGAAATCATAGACCAATCGGGTGTTAAGCCACGGATCAAGTGTCAGTAATACTGAGGAGAGAATGAACAGTCGGATCACTTCATGTCTGGAACATATCATTACCATCAGATTGTAAGTTAAAAAAGTACAAAGTAAAGAAACACACTTTACCTAACTCTACACTAGACCAAGTTATACTTAACTATTTCCTATGCATCGGAATATCCTAACATCCCCCCTTAAGAACAACTTGGGATAGGATTGAAGGATGTACAAATATGACACAACAGGAGAAGGAAGGAGGCATTAGAGCCTATCCCCCTTTAGCGACAACTTCCTAAACTCCAACCATAAATCAAAGTTTAGTAAACTTCACCTCTGTGAGATCCTTTGTAAAGATGTTTGCAACTTGATCATCTGTTGAACAATATTGCACTTCAATAACATGGTCATGAATGAGCTTTTTGATGAAGTGCATGTGCAATTCAATGTGTTTGTCACACTGATGTTGGACTGGATCTTTACATAGTTTAATGACACTTTGATTATCACACCAAAGTGTAGTCAGATGCTGCTGCTGAAAGACAAACTTTGATAGGATCTGACAAAGCCACAGACCTTCCTTACTATATTCTACAGCACCACGATACTCTACTTCTGCTGAAGAAAGAGAAATGACACTTTTTTTCTTACAAGCCCATGTAATAGGTCCTGAACCAAGAGTGAACACATAACCTGCAGTAGAATTCTGATCATCAGGGTCACCAGCCCAATCGGAATCAGTGAAACCAACCAATAGAGGAGATGATTCTACACTGTAATGAATCCCAAACTGAATTGTACCTTGAACATAATGAAGTATTCTTTTAGCTACTTTCCAATTACTTTCATGTGGGTTTTTCATAAACCGAGCAATAAGGCCAACAGCAAAGGAAAGGTTTGGATGAGTATGGGTCAGATACAAAATTTTTCCTACAAGTTGACAGTATAAGGTAGCATCAACTTCAGGGGAAGTACAACTGACTGAAAGTTTGGCTCGAGACTGAAAGGGAGAAGGGGCTGGCTTACAGTCTTCCATGTGAAAATGGCATAGAAGATCACAGGCATACTTGGACTGGGAAATGGAAATACCTTCCTTCGATTGCAAGACTTGAAGACCACGAAAATAATGCAAGTGTCCTAAGTCTGTCATTTCAAACTTCCTTTTAAGGCTGGACTTCACATGGTTTATAAGGTTGGGATCACTTCTAGTAAGGATAAGATCATCAACATAAAGAACAAGAATGAAAAGAGACTTTCCCACTTTCTTGGTGTAGACAGTATTGTCAGAATGACATCTAGAAAAGCCAGTTTCTAAAAGAAAGCTATCCATTTTGGCATACCAAGCCCGAGGGGCTTGCTTGAGACCATAAAGGGATTTCTTAAGTTGACATACAAGGCTGGATTTTGTTTCTATAAAGTCAGTAGGTTGTTCCATATAGATTTCTTCATGCAAGTCCCCATGCAAGAAGACAGATTTAACATCCATCTGATGGACTTCCCATTTGAAAGAGGTAGCAAGGGAAAGAACAAGGCGGATAGAGTTCATTTTGGCAACAGGGGAGAAGGTTTCAGTATAGCCAATGCCTTCAACTTGTGAAAACCCTTAGCAGCAAGATGAGCTTTATGTTTATCAACTTTTCCATTTGGACCATACTTGGTTCTATAAACCCATTTGCATCTAACAAGTTTTCGTCCCTTTGGAAGAGGAACAAGCTCCCATGTATCATTTGCCAATAATGAACAATATTCTTTATTCATAGCTGCATCCCAATCTGGATGGCCTGAAGCTTCTGCAAAGGTGTCAGGATCATAATTTGTTGAAGCTTGAGCTAGTAAAGAAGAGGCTCTATCGAACTGAGAATGTGTATGTCGTTGATCTGTAGGATCACCAGCAAGAGCACATGCTGCATCCCGAGTAGCATGAACCCATTTTGGACGCTGAGAAGCTGAAGGAAGATCCTGAGAATGTGGGGGAGGATTGTCATCCTTGTTGTCATCATCTGAAGAAGAAATATTTTCAGAAGTAGAAGGGATAGAGTGAGGTGGCACATCCGCCGAAATAGAATCGTAGGCCGATATATTTTCAACAAACTTTGCATCTCTTCTAATGATAACATTTTTGGACTTAAGTGGAATAAGTCTACATCCTTTGACATCTTCATAATATCCAACAAAAATAAAATTTTCAATCTTAGGTTCTAAAGCTTTATGTTTTTCATCTGGAATATGGGCCCATGCTTCACTTCCAAAAACACAAAAGTGACTTACATCTGGTTTAATTGAGCTCCATGCATCTTCTGGAGTGATATTCTTTAAAACCTTAGTAGGAGTGTGATTTACTATGTAATTTGCACAGTTAATTGCTTCTACCCAAAAATTAAGACTAATTCCTTTAGATTGAAGCATACAATTAGCTATTTCCTTTAAGGTGTGATTCTTCCTTTCAGCTACACCATTTTGTTGTGGAGTATATGGAACAGGATGTTGCATTTGAATTCCATTCTCAGTGCAAAAGTTCATGAATTTGTTGTTAACATATTCTCCGCCATTATCAGATCTTAGCTTAAGAATTTGATGTCCAGATTGTTTTTTGACAAAGGCCTTAAAGTCCAAGAACATGTTAAATACTTCACTCTTGAGTTTTAATAAGTATACCAAAGTGCGTCTAGAGAAATCATCAATGAAAGTTAAGAAATACTTGTAGCCAGAGAATGAAACAACTGGAAGTGGACCACATAAATCACTATGCACAAGCTGTAAAGGGACTGAGGCGTGCCAAGAGGCACATTTTTCAAAACTATCCCAATGATGTTTTCTGAGTACACATCCAGAACAAACACCATCTCTACAAGATACCATTGGAAGACCTGTCACCATATTTTCTTTATATATATTCTGAAGGGAGCGATAGTTTAAGTGACCAAATCGCTCATGCCAAAGTTTGCTCACTTCATTATTATGAGAAACAAATACTGAGGGAAGATTTGATGACCCAAAGTTGTTAAACTTATACAACCTTGTAGAATCATCAACAATGCCAATAGCTAAAATCTGTCTAGGATCTCTTAGGTCCTTAATTACAACATCATGAGGTGAAAATTCAACGATTTTACCTTTACCTGAATGAGTTATCTGATATACAGATAGAACGTTACAGGATAAGTTTGGAACACATAATACATCATTAAATTGACCATTGTCTAGATGAATAGTTCCAGTAACTACAACACTAAGAGATCTATCATCACCAACATATATATTTTTTGTGTTACAATCATTTAAAGAAGAAAACTTGGCTTTGTTTTTTGCCATGTCATAAGAAGCTCCAAAATCAATGAGCCACTCATGAGAATGAGAAGAAGAAGATACATTTAGTGCATAACCAGACCGAGATGCTTGACAACCACATGCAGAAAGTTTTATTCCTGAAGATGAAGTTGAAGTTGAATAGTGCTCCAAATGGATGTTATGCTTCTTCATTGCTGCTTCCAATGCTTCCATCCTCTTAGAGCATTTGGATTCTAAGTGGCCATCTCGATTACAAAAGTGGCAATGTCTATCAGTCTTCTTCCCTTTGTTTTTATTTGCCTTATCATTTTGTTGAAATGATTTTTCATTTTGAGACTGAAATTGCTTAGGACCCTTGTTTGGTTTAGGACCATTCTTTTTAGGATACTGCTTCTTAGGATTCTTTGAATTTGGTTGCTATTGGGCGGCTAAGGCTTTCTTAGAAGAGTTTCCAATATTAAGAAGACCAAGATATAAGAACTTTTCTTGTTCTCTTATTAAAGAATCACAAAAGGCATCAAAAGAGGGGGACTTGTAGTCTTGTCCTTGATAAATAAAGGCTTCTCTAGTAGAATGGAAGGTGGAAACAAACACGGAGTAGGTTGGTCCCAACTTAGTAAGAATGGAATAGATAAGGCTACCATCTTCTTTCTTAACATTAACACCTTCCAAGAGAAGTCTAAGGGTCTTGAACTTAGACAAAAAATCTTCAATGGGAGAAAAATTATTGGGGTCCAATGTAAGCAACTCATTTTTGAGTTGATGGGCTCTAATTTCATTTTTAATTCCAAAAAATTTAGTGAGTTGTTTCATTACATCATCAGGAGTATCAAGTTCTGCGATATAGAATTTAAGGTCTGGAGAAATAAACATCCCTATCAACCCACGTGCTTGATCTTGCCTATTTTCCCATTTTGCTACCTTATCTTCATCTTGAGGTTTGGTTTCTTGGCCTGAGGCTATTTTGTAAATACCTTTACTTCTAAGTAAATCCACAATGTAGGACCACCATTGGAAGTAGTTGGTGCTGTCAAGAACAACTTGACATGGAATTTCCATTTTAACAAAAACTGAAGCTGTAGATGCTGAAACTAAGTGTTCCAATGGAAATATCTCGAAAAATTAGACTGATTAAAGAAAAACGGCTTTGAAAATGGCTTACGGATGAAGACGTTATAGCTTTTTGAAGAAAAGTTGTTGAAGATGCCGACGAAGTGTGTGAATGTGTGGAAATGAATGATATTGTTATATTTTAAAAAAATCCCCCCTTTTCCAAACTTAATCTAATTAGCTCACTTAAAAAAAAAAAAATTATGTAACTCACTTTTATAAATAAGTGAAAGTCACTTTTACAATGGTACTTTATGAGCTACCCACTATATTGTAACTTAAATAAAAGATAAAGAGACTTTAGAATTATAAGTGACTCACTTTTTATAATGTGTGAGAACACTTTTACATAAAGTAACTTTAAAACATAAGTTGCATGTGTTTTTTGAAAAAGTAACTCAACAAAAAGAAAGACTTGAACTCAATATCTATATTCTCATAAAGTAACTTTGGACCAAGTGAGCTAGTTTAAAAGGTTAGTAATTTTAGCAAAGAGAAAGGTTTTTTTTTTTTTGACTGAAGCTTGGGGTGCGTGCTTACTTGAAAAAACTCTTTTTTGCCCACAAAACAAAAACCACAAAACCCAACATAGACATACAAAAGAAAAAACAAACCTTATGGCTTGAAATTAGCTTTAGACGAAAACTAAATATTTTCCTCAATGTTTCTGATTTTCCGAGATCACACTAAGGCGCAGCGGAAAAGAGCATACGCATGAGAAAAATCCTTCATTTTTGTTTCTGATTTGCCTAGATCGCACAGAGTCGCGGGGAAAAAAGCATACGCAGAAATGAAAGGTATAGATCTGTAATAAAAAATAGAGAGCTAAATAAACCAAAATAAACAGAGAGATGAATAGCTAGAACTACAAATAAAGACTGTATACCTCCAGATCTTAAAAATAACGTAGCTAGGGCTACCGGAAACCTTTTCACGTGAAACAAAAGGGGTTCTTCACTAGAACAGATGCTCCTAACACAATAGAGCAGTCTTCTCGGCCCGAAAGCAGACGGATACAATAGATCTAGGAAACGACAATCGGATGCAGTTGTACCGGCTTCAGATTTGGATCACCAATGGATGCGGCCCTTAAATAGATCTGATACCATGTAGGAATTTACAAGGTAAGTCCCTCAGATAGAACACCAAAGGACACCACTCACAAACAAATCACAGATCAATACACCAGTATCCTTGAAGTGGTTAAAACCCTCAAAGAAGGAAACAGTCCATGGCCTAAGCCAATGCGGCCACTTCAGGCAATTTATTAATAAAATAATGAAAATTTACATAAGCTTCTCTCATGAACGATTACCCTACAAACAACCCTCCATGCTCTTTAAGTAGATATAATGGACCAACTGGGTGTTGTGCCACGGATCAAGTGTTGGTAATACTGAGAAGAAAATGAACCATCGGATCAATTCATGTGCAGAACATATCGTGACTATCGGATTGTAAGTTACAAAAGTACATAGTAAAGAAACACACTTTACCTAACTCTACACAAGACCAAATTATACTTAACTATTTCCTATGTGTTGGAATATCCTAACAAACTTCTTCTGTTTTCCACCAAATTGATTGCAAAAAGAGGCTCAATAGCCATTTTTTAGTATTCTTAACTTATTGGAGCAGATTTCAGAAGCATTTGAGCATTGTAAACACAGATTTTTATACTTTTGAGTATAATAGAGAGGCCCAAGCCATTGAAAGTTGGACCAAGGAGACGTAGCCCAGGAGGGGTGAACTCCTTTATCACATGCTTGTTGTAATGTGTTTTTGATGATGTTCTGTATATGTGTATGATGCTCTTAAATTTCTGGTTTATGTTAAATTGCTCATAAAATTAACATAAGAACTCTTCATTTTGCTTGCAAAAAATTGATGAATCCTTGAGCACAATGAAATATTTTGTTTATAATCTGAGGAAGATATTAGCACTGCAAACTAATATTCTAAATCAGATCAATAGTGGTATAGGGTTGTTTGCAAAGTAGTGAAATTCGAATTAATAAGTCAAGAATCAACGTACAGTGGTACAGGTAAGTTTGTGTTTTAATGTATTATTGGTATATATAATTATTAAGTTTCTGATATATGCTTGTCATTTTTAAATATTATTTAGATAATAGATTTTTTGAATTTTCAATCCCGTTAAAATATTTGATGTTTGATTCTTGCTTTTCAGCGTCCAGCCATCATTAAGTCAAAATTTGCATAAATTTTAAATATCTCTATTCCAAAAAGTAATCCCTTACGTTCCAAGATCAATACAACCCAAATTCCATCATTTATTTTGTTACTTACCTTTTATCTTCAATGTACACTCTATGTAAATTACGTTTCTACAAAAAAATATAAAGTAGTTGTTACTATTTGAATATCAAGGTGCTGGTAGTTTGAAAAACACTACCAAAAGACCGTTTGCTGGAAGGCACCCTGTTATAGACATATTTGGGCACTGCAACCCCAATCATACATGTCCATAAACCAAGGGCTTCTAAGTCCCTAAAAGTGTTGTTTCATACCCTAAAAGAGCAAGGTCAGCTGATTACATCATCTCCCAGAAGTTCTCCATGAAAAACTACTCAGAACTGGTCAAAGCAAGACCATATAGTCTGCCCAGTGCTAAAGGTGTGATGCATCTCACCTGCCCCATGCAAAAAGTGCGATGCAAACTAGAAAACTCTTCTATGGGGTGCGATGAGTGAGAGCTGACAAATGGCACAAACAGTTTGCTAGGTGGAAACCCAGACAATCTTCTAGAAACTGCCCATTTGACACTTGCCTTTCTGAATTCGCCCAGGGATGAGTAAGAGATCTGAAATCTCCATGTGGAATCAAGAACTATTAGTGAAATGACACTAATCAAAATCCCAGAAGCTAACTCACTCTCCTGTAAACATCTATATATGGATCCCTCATCCAAGAGATCCACAGGCTGGAATTTTGTAATTTGCAAGGAAGTGTTGGTGGTTTCTCTTTGAAGACATTGTTGGGTGATCTTGCTTTATATGAGGTGAAGAGGGCTTTCACGTTGGGAGAATGACATTGGGTCAGACCAAGTGGTTGTAATTCTCTCTTCTATTATTCATATCAATAAAGCTATTTGAGTTTTCCTCCATATTCTTGTATATCTCTGAATATTGTGTTGTTATATGCATTTTTATGGTCAATATATATCTGATCCTATGTTGTTTACAGTGATGGATCTCTATGCTTTGATGGTATTATGCTACTTTGACTCTGCAGGTTCTCTTTGAAGCAGGACAACTAAGGAGGGAGTGGCAAGATTCTGTCAAAGGGGAAAGGAAACAAGCAAGGAGCCAAGCGAAAGACTGAGGTTGGTACTCTCTGCTTCTTTCTCATCTATTTCTCGTAAAGGAAAACGCAAGTGAATTTAGTTTGTTTCTTTCTAAGATAGCTAACCATCTTAGTGGGACTAGAAGTTCTAAATAGACACTAGTTTTCCCGATAACAAAATGGCAACTCCACTAGGGAGCGATTAGTTTGATTTCTTGTCTCTACTTGTTTGATTCATAAACCACAAACGGAGCCTGAAGTTAATCCAGCTAGCCTTCGAACTGCATTTGCTATGCAAGTGCAAAGTAGATCAACGTTGCTTCAGTCAATCTCTGGGTTTATTTATGAACTGAACAACTGACTTGCAAACATCCTAAGTGCCCTAGAGGTAGCTCAAGTAACCTCATTAGATCATCCCTATACTTTGTATTTACTGACTATCGTTAGCTCAGCCTAAATCCCTAAACTAAACTACAAACTGTGACCAAAAACCAAGCTAAAGTCTCGTTCCTGGTCCATTGCATCCTCTCCTTTAGGCAGAATGGATGCATCACACCTCCCGTGTGCAGTAGGTGGGATGCATCCCAGTTTCCCTGTGTTACAGGTGCGATGATCAGTTAAGACTTTTTATACCTCCAGATTTTGGTTTTTCTTCATTTTCTTGAGTTTTATTCAGGAATTTTGCTGTCTATGATCAGTATACCATTGTTGAAACCCCTTCCTTTGCATCATTCAGCCTCCATTGTACAAAGATTTGTGAACTTTTTTTGTGTATATTTCGCCATTCACAGTTCTCATTTACAAAATAGTAGCTTAATCAAACTATCGTCTTTTGATTTGAAAGTGTTGCAAGTGTCATTTTCAATCAAAGAAAAGAATCCTTCTCTTTTTGATAGTCGATTACACTGTTACTCTTGTATTTGATCTAATTTTATAAGTATTTCAAGTGTCGAAAGTAGTTTTAATTCAAATTCGCAAAGTGTCATCTTGCCTTGCTGTCGTTTTTTGAAAAGAAAATTGTTGGTACTGTCACTTTGAAAGAAGAGATAATTCATATTTGTATTTAGTATTCTTTTTGTCATTCACACTTCAAGAAAGTGGAAAACAAATACATGCACATGCATTTGCATTTAGACTGCTTGTTGATTTAGGACAGTGCATCTAGTGTGTGCTCTTTTCTCTATATTGAAAGGATTTCATTTCTCTTTCCTTAGTAGCTAGAATTTTCATTGCAAAAAAGAAGAGTAAACAATTGTTTATCATCTTAGATTGCATATTTAGGAGTTGCATATCTACATCACGCAGCGAACCTTAAAGGCAAACTTTTTAAGCAAGATCAACTGTAAAATAAATTTAATGAACATAAAAACGCTTTGGAACCTAACGCACAACATCTAGAAGTCTAGGCTAGAGACGTATTCCGGCGTTGTAAAGTCTGGTAACTGTTGCTTTCCTTGTAGGTTGGGTGATTCCTCCTCTTTGAGACGACAAGTGCCAGTACGGACTTGTGCTCCCACATACCGTCGAGTATATATTGGGAGACCACAATAGGCTATATCCTTTATCCTTATGAAGCCGTGTCTGCCGCCCTATCGATCGCAATGCACTGAAGACAGCATTCGGGAAGATTGACTGTTGTACTGTAAAAAGTATTCTGCAATTTTGCGATTGGTTTGGTAATCCCTCTGTCTAGATTTCCAGAGTAGTCTCTTTCGTTCCTTTTCAGACTCCTTAAAGGAAAAGGTCCATCTGAGCACTTGTCACTTCAAGCTCATTAAAAATCGAAGGCGACTAGAGTCATCTTTATCTTTTTCTCGACTCTTAAAAAGTGAAAAAGCAAGTTGTGTCAAAGCGTCTAAAATTTATTTTAAGCAGAATAACGTCACTGTTCCCTTGTTGATCTTGGGTTGAGAAAATGGAGTCCACCAACCAAGGATTTCTCCTTGGGGGAAATCCTAGTCCTTTCTTCTCTTGGGGAGATGTTCGTGCACCTCATATGGCCACATTGTCCCTTCCAGGATTGACAATTGGCCTGCCGGTATGGCTTTTCTCGACCTCTGTCGTTCAAAGCACCGTGATTCCTGAGCAATCAAATCAGCAACTAGATGATACTAGAGTTACCCCCCAACCTTCTACTTCATTTGTTTCTCCCTCTCCTTCTTCCTCTTCACTTGGTGAAGCTAGTAAAACTAAAAACCAAGTAACTGAGAAGAAGAAGAAAGGGAAGGAGAAGAAGAAGAAGGAGCCAACGGCGAAAAGGGGCAACTGTGCATCATCTAGCGAAAATCCACACACTGCACCATCCAAACCTAAATCTCCATGTGTCATCTGCAAAGGAGACCACTATCATCAAGATTGTCCTTGCATCCCACGGATCTTAAGGGACTGGTCTCCCCGTTTGCACAATCCAGTGTCGTCAACCTCTGACGATCATGTTGAAAGTACATCGTCAAATAGTGAAAATGAAGTCACCGGAAAAAAGGAAAATCTAAGTTTCCTTGTAGACTGTGTGAAGGTGATCATGCCCTCCACCATTGTCCCCTCCTGGACGAAGCTAAAAGAGTCTTGGATAATCGTCCTCTGTCACCGCAACGACTTCCTCCTAGGTACAAGAAACTCTTGCCGAGTCCATTACTAGTTGAAAATCCGGCTGACACACCTTTGTTGTCGGTCGAAGCGCCTGTCATTGAAGATGAACTCTCTGAGTCCACTTCGGACCAAAGTCAACAGGTCAAGACAGCAGTCGACCCCATCTTGTCTTCAGAGGATCTACCTTCAGATGATACAGTCACCAAAGAGAATGAGAACGACATTGTTCAAATTCCTTTCGTAAGCACAAACTCCGATGAACATGGGGGCAACATGCCCATTCCTTTATCGCAGGAAGGAAGTTCATCAGAGTTGTATCCGGCCATTTATTCGGTCCCACCTCCAAGCAACCTAGTCGTTTCCTTTGATTGGAACCTACTAGGCAGACCTCGTTTACCGTCTAATGTATCGTTCCGAATCATAGTGCAAACTTACAAAATGATCATGGTTGGTACCATCATAGATGAAGGGGCTTCTGTGAGTATCCTTTCCTTGACTGCTTGGAAAGCACTTGGTTCGCCATCGCTTTTGCCTGAGATGCCAAATCTAACAGGCTTCGATAAAGGAACCAGTCGACCATTAGGGATCCTTCCATGTTTTCCTATAGCTTTGAGAAGGAAAACCGTTTATCTGAACGTAATGGTAGTCCAAGGACCTCTAGATTACAATCTACTCCTTGGGCGTGACTACATTTATAGCATGGGAGCTATCGTTTCCTCACTCTTTCGAGTAATGTGTTTTCCGCATGAAGGCAGAGTGGTCCAGCTCGTAGACCAGCTTCCATTCCCCGGTTCACACATAGCTAATAGTCAAATACCATCCCTAGCAGGTCCTTTTGTGCAAGGAATGTCTCGTCAATCTCCAATCCGTCCACCTGATGAACGCGAGTGATTCGGTGGTGGTGATTGAAACCTAGGGGGCATGCACCTTGGTCTGCTTCGGCAGGAAAACTTCAGGTATAGGGTAGGTTTCCGCAAAGGATATATGACTGGTCTGACACACCCGTCCGTTTAGGAAAATGGGATTAGACCGGAATAAGATACCCCTGTTAGAAGGTAGGCCTTTCCCGATAGAACAAATGTTTTGTCTGCAAATTGAGGGGTAACCTAGAAAAGGTAGGCGTTTCCCGATAAAACAAACGTTTTGTCTGCAAATTGAGGGGTAACTTGGGAAACTCTACTTTGCTATACCTGGGGGCATGCAAACCGTTTTGCGTGAAAGTGAAAAGCGACCATTTGTTTTCTTAGTTTGTAGGTTCTTAACCCTTTAAACTCATAGGATTGATCGTTCCTAGCTTACATAATAAAAGGAGTCAGAGCAAAATTTCGAATGGTGCAAGCTCCCTCAAAATGAACCTATCGATGAGACATCCTTATTATACGACTGGCACGAGCAGTTTTACGCAAAGTTCAAGCTCGTTAAAAATTAAACCTAGCACTGAGCATATGTTCCACCAGAGTTTAAGCTCATTAAAAAATGAACCCACTCCTGGTAAATAACCATTGAGATTGAATTGTTATCAGCTTTTGAGCCTTGGTCGTGTTCTTACCATCACCTCCACTCTTTTTTAAGCCGATCATATGCCTCTATTTGATTGTTTACCCCTTTTGAGGAACAACTGGGATGAGTGATCCTATTAGCCACCTTCTTTACACTGTCGTGATTGAAAAGTTCCAAGCATTACCTGGAACCAGTTGCTATCTAAACACATCACTCGTTCCTCAAAAAACGAGTCTCCTTTAAGCTCTTTTCATCTGACTTGTAAAATATGAAAAGATTGCCGAGCAATTAGCCTCTCCAGCTCATTAAAGTGATTGGAAGTGCCATCCCTCCTCTAGATTTTAATATTTTTGGACCTGAGGGATTATTACACAAAAATATCGAGCGTTTGTCTTGTTCGGCTCGTTAAACTTATCGAAAAGTCATCCCTTTCGCATTGTTTTATACTTTTTCGGACTTAATGAATTATATTACGAAAAAGGAACATTGGAGTCTCCTTTTTGTCTCTTTTCAGACTCTCTAAAATTGAAAAGAACCGAGTTATCTTTGTCGTTAAACTCGTTAAAACAATAGCGACAAACTTGTCCATTTAGACAAGAGCGAGTTTCACTGCCACTAGGCTCATTAAAACATAGCGACGGGTTTACCTGAAGGGAAAATTATAGAATAAGCATATGTTATCCTCCTCGAGCTTGACAAAAATAAAGAGGTACTGGTCAGAAAAGACTAGGGAAAATTGGGAAGAAAACTCGAAGAAACTTTATTGGTAGCAGGTCGCTCTTGAACATGACACTTTCACTCCATCACCATGATTGAGCCAGGTTGGGTTATTCCGTTCGCCGGTCATATACCATTGGTCCACCGTACCATCCACTTTTGGGGTTAATGCTACCAATCCATTTTAGTGTCGCCGATATGTTCAAGAGAAGTCGCTCAGAGAATTCACCTAACCAAATTGTGTCTCATCCGCCGCAATACCTTCATGCTTCATTCTTTCATGACCGCCACCCTGGACACTGTATCATCAGACCGTTTTCACCTCCACAAAATAATTTGCTCCGTTCCGTGTCATAGATGTAGGATCCATCAATGCCCTCCTACGATGGGTCACTTCTTGTCGACATCAGCTCATTATCCAAGAAGCCAACCTAGGAACAACCCTTTCAGTACTTTGAAGCTTGCATGCCTCAATGGCAAGTTTCTCACTTCCAGCGATAGGTTTACATTAATGGCCTTCGACTGAAAGATTTTGCATGGTGTTCGACATCAACTCATGTATTCACACCACGTGAATTGTACTGCAGTACCTTGAGGGTCATCATCATCATCGGTGATTCCTCTCACGCCTGTTAACAGCTTACATCATTGGTTGGTAATCAGACGATGTCCTTCCATGTTCAACATCAGAACATCTTTTCACATGGATCGACTTGTACTTCGGGCGAAGATTGAACGAGTTTCGAAGACCCCGGATCTAGTTTCATCCATCCGGGCTGCGATATATTCAGGAAAATAAAGACATCAAATGTACATCATTGCTGCACAGATAATCATCCAAACTAAGGGATGATGGCTCTACCAGGATCATCAGTCTGCACACAGACGATTGTCTGTCCTATGTACATGAAAATGAATTTATCAAAGCTGAGCATGGGAATGCTCACCTCAGCTAGATCATGAAAAATATTATGAAGATAACGTATTGTATTATATCTTATTACAAGTCACCTTCTAGTTCGAAAAACCTTGGATCCTCATTATAAAGCATTTCACCCGACATCAAAAAGGATTTACGACCTCATACTTTAGGGGGTAACTGTTATAGACATATTTGGGCACTGCAAACCCAATCATACATGTCCATAAACCAAGGGCTTCTAAGTCCCTAAAAGTTTTGTTTCATACCCTAAAAGAGCAAGGTCAGCTGATTACATCATCTCCCAGAAGTTCTCCATGAAAAACTACTCAGAATTGGTCAAAGCAGGACCATACAGTCTGCCCAGTGCTAAAGGTGCGATGCATCTCACCTGCCCCATGAAAAAAGTGTGATGCATACTAGAAAACCCTTCTATGGGGTGCGATGAGCAAGAGCTAACAAATGGCACAAGCAGTTTGCTAGGTGGAAACCCAGAGAATCTTCTAGAAACTGCCCATTTGACACTTGCCTCTCTGAATTCGCCCAGGGATGAGTAAGAGATCTGAAATCTCCATGTGGAACCAAGAACTATCAGTGAAATGACACTAATCAAAATCCCAGAAGCTAACTCACTCTCCTGTAAACATCTATATATCATCCAAGAGATCTAGAGGCTGGAATTTTGTAATTTGCAAGGAAGTGCTGGTGGTTTCTCTTTGAAGACATTGTTGGGTGATCTTGCTTTGTATGAGGTGAAGAGGGATTTCATGCTGGGAGAATGACGCTGGGTCAGACCAAGTGGTTGTAATTCTCTCTTATACTATTCATATCAATAAAGCTATTTGAGTTTTCCTCCATATTCTTGTATATCTCTGAATATTGTGTTGTTATATGCATTTGTATGGTCAATATATATCTGTTCCTATGTTGTTTACAGTGATAGATCTCTAAGATTTGATGGTATTATGCTGCTTTGACTCTGCAGATTCTCTTTGAAGCGGGACAAGTAAGGAGGGAGTGGTGAGATTCTGTCAAAGGGGAAAGGAAACAAGCAAGGAGCCAAGCGAAAGACTGAGGTGGGTACTCTCTGCTTCTTTCTCATCTATTTCTTGTAAAGGAAAACGCAAATGACTTTCATTTGTTTGTTTCTAAGATAGCTACCCGTCTTAGTGGGACTAGCAGTTTTGAATAGACACTAGTTTTCCTGATAACACACCCTATTAAAAATCAAATTACGCTAAAATTGTTTAAATTTTAGCGATTATGTTTCTACTAGGAATTGATAAAGTAGTTGTTGTAATTCTTGGAATAGTAAGGTGTTGGCCGTTTGAAAAATTCAGCTGGAACATAATTGAATATATGTCTGAAGACATGTTATTAAAAAGAAAACTAACGAGATATATTTAAAACAAGGACAGTCATCCAAACTTTCAAGATTGAAAAAAAAAAGGTTATATTAAAATGAGAATTTAATAAAATGAATAATAAATTTGAAACTGTTTGCTTGCAAAAAATTGATGAATCCTTGAGCACAATGAAAGCATTTTGTTTATAATCTGAGGAAGATCTTAGCACTGAAAACTAATATTCTAAATTAGATCAATAGTGGTACATGGTTGTTCGCAAAGTAGTGAAATTTGAATTAATAATTCAAGAATCAATGTACAGTGGTACAGGTAAGTTTGTGTTTTAATGTATTAATGGTATATCTAATTATAAATTTTCTGATATATACTTGTCATTTTCAAATATTATTTAGATAATAGATTTTTTAAATTTTCAATCTCGTTAAAATATTTGATGTTTGATTCTTGTTTTCAGCGTCCAGCCATCGTTAAGTCAACATTTACGAAAATTTTAAAAATCTCTATTCCAAAAAGTAATCCCTTAAGTTCCAAAATCAATACAACCCAAATTCCATCGTTTATTTTGTTACTTACCCTTTATCTTCAATGTACACTCTATGTAAATTACGTTTATACGAAGAAATGATAAATTAGTTGTTACTATTTGAATACCAAGGTGCTAGCAGTTTGAAAAAGACCGTTTGCTAGAAGGCACCCTATTAAAAATCAAATTTCGCTAAAATTGTTTAAATTTTATCGATTATGTTTCTACTAGGAATTGATAAAGTAGTTGTTGTTATTCTTGGAATAGTAAGGTGTTGGCCATTTGAAAAATGTAGCTGGAACACAATTGAATGTATGTCTGAAGGAATGTTATTAAAAAGAAAACTAACGAGATCTATTTAAAACAAGGACAGTCATCCAAACTTTCAAGATTCAAACAAAAAAGGTTATATTAAAATGAGAATTTAATAAAATGAATAATAAATTTGAAACTGTTTACTTCAAATAAATTTCATTAGCAAGATGAAGATGGAGGAGATATTTTGAGCGATTTTATATGCATATATGCAGTAAAATTTTTATTTATTGGGTGCCCATAGACATCAACCATCATTGAGATCCTATTCATATATATGGTAGCCATGAAGAGCAGAGAGACTTAACATTTTGAAGACATCCAAAAAAAAATTGAAGGCATTCATGTGATGTGTGTGTTTCTATATATATATATATATATATATATATATATATATATATATATTAGCTACAAATCTATTAGGTTTCTAGAGGGATTAAATATGTTTTATGAAAATGTTTTTGTCATTTTTTTTCATTGTAAATTTTGAAGACATTGAATCCATTTTATTCATTCAAAATATAATTTAAACAATGAAAACTTACGTGTTGTGTGTGTGTGTGTGTGTGTGTGTGTGTATTAGGTTTCCAGAGAGATTAAATTTGTTGTGTGCAATTTTTTTAGTCAAATTTTTCACTGTAAACAAGAAATGTGGGCTATAAAAAAAAATGAATATGCATATTATACTCTTGCTTTCAACCATAAATAAAATATTTCAATGTGCATATGAACTATCATAACCTTATACCAATTCTATAGAGAAATAAAGTAACTAAAAATAATAATAATAAATCTTATACTTTTGAGTACAACAAATTGTATAATTCTTGTACTTTCTAAAAATATTTCAATACTTGACTTAAAAAAAAAATTGAAAATATTTTAGTACATGACTTCTTCAGTTTTCCACCAAATTGAACGCAAAAATAGGCTTGATAGCCATTTTTGAGTATTCTTAACTGATTGGAGCAGGTTTTAGAAGAATTTGAGCATTGTAAACACATGTTTTTATACTTTTGAGCATAATAGAGAGGCCCAAGCCATTGAAAGTTGGACCAAGGAGACATAGCCCAAGAGGGGTGAACTCCTTTATCATGTGCTTGTTGTAATGTGTTTTTGATGATGTTCTGTATATGTTTATACCGCTCTTCAATTTCTAGGTTATGTTAAATTGCTCATAAAATTAACATAAGAACTCTTCATTTTGCTTGCAAAAAAATTAATGAATCCTTGAGTACAATGAAATCATTTTGTTTATAATCTGAGTAAGATCTTAGCACTGCAAACTATTATTCTAAATCAGATCAATAGTGGTACAAGGTTGTTCGCAAAGTAGTGAAATTTGAATTAATATGTCAAGAATCAACATACAGTGGTACAGGTAAGTTTGTGTTTTAATGTATTCTTCATATATATAAAAGTTTGTTTTAATGTATTCTTGATATATATAATTATTAAGTTTCTGATATATACTTGTCATTTTCAAATATTATTTAGATAATAGATTTTTTCAATTTTCAATCTCGTTAAAATATTTGATGTTTGATTCTTGCTTTTCAGCGTCCAGCCATCGTTAAGTCAACATTTGCGAAAATTTTAAAAATCTCTATTCCAAAAAGTAATCCCTTATGTTCCAAGATCAATACAACCCAAATTCCATCATTTATTTCGTTACTTACCCTTTATCTTCAATGTACACTCTATGTAAATTACGTTTCTATGAAGAAATGTTAAAGTAGTTGTTACTATTTGAATACCAAGGTGCTGGCAGTTTGAAAAACACTACCAAAACACTCTTTGCTGGAAGGCACCCTATGAAAAATGAAATTTCTCTATAATTGTTTAAATTTTATCGATTACATTTCTACTAGGAATTGATAAAGTAGTTGTTGTTATTCTTGGAATAGTAAGGTGTTGGTCGTTTGAAAATTTTAGCTGGAACACAATTGAATGTTTGAAAATTTCAGCTGGAACACAATTGAATATATGTCTGAAGACATGTTATTAAAAATAAAATTAATGAGATATACTTAAAACAATGGTTCCAATTGAATGTTTGAAAATTTCAGCTGGAACACAATTGAATATATGTCTGAAGACATGTTATTAAAAATAAAATTAATGAGATATACTTAAAACAATGAGAGTCATCCAAACTTTCACGATCGAAACGAAAAAGGTTATATTAAAATGAAAATTTAATAAAATGACTAATAAATGTGAAATTATTTACTTCAAATAAATTTCATTAGCAAGATGAAGATGGAGGAGATATTTTGAGAAATTTTATATGCATATATGCAGTACAATTTTTATTTATTGGGTGCCCATAGACATCAACCATCATTGAGATCCTATTCATATATATGGTAGCCATGAAGGGGGGAGAGATTTAACATTTTGAAGACATCCAAAAAAAAATTACATGTTATGTGTGTGTTTATATATATATATATATATATTAGTTAGAAATCTACTAGGTTTCTAAAGGGATGAAATATTTTCTATGCACATGTTTTAGTCATTTTTTTCACTATAAATTTTGAAGACATTGAATCCATTTTATTCATTCAAAATATAATTTAAACAATGAAAAATTATGTGTGGTGTGTGTGTGTGTGTATATATATATATATATATATATATCTTAGGTTTTTAGAGGGATTAAATCTGTTGTGTATAAATGTTTTAGTCAAATTTTTCACTATAAATAAAAAATGTGGGCTATAGAAAAAAAAGAATATACATATTATACTCTTATTGTAAACCATAAATAAAATATTCCAATGTCCATATGAACTATCATAACCTTATACCAATTTTATAGAGAAATAAAGTAACTAAAAATAATAATAAAAAATCTTATACTTTTGAGTACAACAAATTGTATAATTCTTGTACTTTCTAAAAATATTTCAATCCCTCACTTAAACTATTTTTTTTAAATATTTTAGTTCATGACTCAAATAATGTTTTTAAATGTGCATGTTGAATAATTTATTTCAATCTCAACTTCATGCATATGTATATCGAGAGCAAGGAAAATTTTAAGAATGGAAAATTATCTTGAAATTTAAAAACATTAGCGAATCTCACTAATCCCTAATATGCAAACTATAAAATGTTTATTGATATATTTGTAAAATTATTCAAATTTATAATGATTTTATATATAGTCTCTATATAATGTTGGCGATTTTTAAGGTAACATAATTTTATATTCTAAAATTTGCGCCAATCGTCTTTTATAAAATTGGAAATTGGCGAATTTTTTTTTGTGGAAAAATCATGGAAAATTAGCCCACTAGGCAAACATTAGCCCATAAAATTTTCTGTTATGGAGAGAGTGTAAATGACTAATTATTTTAATGTTGGTCATAATAAAATATTTCAATGTTGTAAGAGGAGTAATTAAAAGAAAAAAATTTCCAGGCGATATGTATTTTATTTAATTATTAATATAAAATTAAAATGCAACATTTAAAAATATATAATTAATAATAAAATATTCAATGTGACTAATAAATAAAATATTTTAATATGGAGGGTTAATTAATATTGAAATGTATTCAAAAATATATTAATAACAGAAAACTCATTTTAATGTGGAAAATATATTCCATAGATAAAATATTTCAAGAAAAATATTTAAATGTGTATATATTATATATGATTAAAAAAAACTATATATTCATTAT
This sequence comes from Pinus tabuliformis, assembly GCA_031772625.1. NCBI lineage: Eukaryota > Viridiplantae > Streptophyta > Pinopsida > Pinales > Pinaceae > Pinus > Pinus tabuliformis. Next base: position 85,397,311 of record CM062818.1, read on the forward strand.
ATAAAACAATTGAAAAGAATATTTTTTTATGGCTAAAACATTTGAAGTAGTCTCATTGTGGCCCTTTTTTAAGAATATTTTTTGGTCAGTTTTGTTTGAAATCAAGCAAAGATGTGTTAGAATTGCAAGTTTAAGCTATGTAACTTACACAATCCAAGCTCTCAAGTAACTTTTGAAAACATTGAACTCATTTTTTACATTCAAAAATATAGTTTAAATAATGAAAAATTATAGCAGCTCTCTCTCTCTCTCTCTCTCTCTCGTTATATATATATATATATATATATATATATATATAGATAGATATATATATTAATTACAAATATATTAGGTTTGTAGATCTATTGTGTGCAAATATTTTAGTCAAAAGTTTCACTGTAAAAGAGGTTTTCCTTGGAGCTACAAGATTGTTTCCCCCCCGAAAAAATTCTATATACTCTCTCTCGAAGATTGAAATCCAATCTAAACTAGCACAAACATGTACATGTACACTAATTTGATCATGTGTGCACAAATTTGTTGTTAGTTCCAAGTACTGCAATTAGGTTTCTAATTAAAGAGTTGATCCTCATATCCCACGGATGAAAACATACATGCAAACAAAAAATTCACCGTGATCACTCTTAATAAGAATTTGAGGCATTGTACATACAAATTTTTATCTAAAATGCTCAAGAAGCACTTGGAGAAAGAAAAATATTCATGGTTAGCCTGGTTTTCCAAACCTTGGGGTATAGAGGAACTATGTCTTTTGGAATTTCTCCTTACACAATTATATTTTATATCTAAATTTTTGGTAGATTAATTTTAATCAAAAAAGTATTGAAAATGGTATATATTTGTTTTACCTCTAGTTTGGTGCATAGCAAGTGAGTTCTTATTTTAATAAAAAAAAAATACAAGGTAAATGAGTATGATTAAGTAGACGAGGCAGAATATATACCTCTAGTTTCATGAATAACATTAGCAAAGAAAGCACAAGTCCATCCACATTTCAGTATTCCCTAATGGTATCCTATAACCATAATATTGATTCACATGGCATGTTCATCAAAATCTATAATGTTATGGATGTTTACTGGCACACTCACATCCAAAAATAAATAGAGATAATGATACTTAGTAAAAATGTTGGACCATCATATAAAATTTCATTTACAGGAATTACATTGGCAGATATAACATTGATATCCAATTATGAATAAATAGTAAACCTATAGCAATATTTAACATTAAACATTCAAATACTAAAATACTCCAGCAAAGTGCATTGTATTAATCAATTGAATAAACAAACTAAAGGAACAAATTATCTATTTGAAAGTTGAAGGCCAACATTAACTTAGGTAAATAAATTTTTCACTCAACCATACACTCTATTGCACTTATTCTTTTTATATTAGGCCACCCCAATTGAGGCTATCATACCACTAAGGAAAATTAGAACATTTTTATGGAAATAATTTTACCTTAGGACAAAAAATCATTAGGGTAATTTTGAGGTCTAAAATGGGCCTCCTAAAGAAATTATAAAATAACAGTGGAAATAATAAAATAAGATTAGATTACATCATCAAATTTTAAAGTGAAAAAAGGAAAAACTATTTTTTCAACTTGTATTTTCATCTTATCTCCTTATAGGTTTACTCAAATTTCGAGCAGCAATGCTCGTTGGATGCAGAATTTGATTCATCGTCCAAGGAGTACTCATGTTGCATACTTTCGATGGACCCTGCTACATGAAAAATGAGAAATACATGAAAAACTGATTGCAATCACGTTTTTTCATGTATTTCTCATTTTTCATGTAGCAAGGTCCATCAAAAGTATGCGACATTAGTACTCCTTGGACGATGAATCAAATTTTTCATCCAACGAGTGTTGCTACTCGAACTTTGAGTAAACCTATAAGGAGATAAGATGAAAATACAAGTTGAAAAATAGTTTTATTATTTTATTATTTTTTAATATTTTTATTTTTTCACTCCAAAAATGATGAATCATCCCCTATTGGTTCTTATAAAGTTTATTTTTGTTGTACATTTTTCTTAGGAAGCCTATATTAGACCTCAAAAATCCCCTAATGTACCTATCCCATTGTCTCACCACTAATTTTTTTTTCTTGGAACAACACAACTATTTTGGTGACACATTGCTTTCCTTATATAGAAAAAGGAGAATACCTTCCTTATATACTCAATATTCCCTCAAAAGTCTCTGAGCTCTCCCTCTATGTATGCATAGAGGTTCTAGATACTATCCATTAACTCCAACAACATTTACTTAGTTCTTGACCTTTTTCAAATTTTAAAGGCTTCCTTGCTTGGTCGTTCAACCCACACTATGCTTTCCTCCTTAGATTCTATACATGGCTTCTCCATCACATAGCTTGATATCTTTCTTGGATCCTTTCCAACCCAATTTTTGAATCTCTCTACGTTCTCCCTCTCTAGAATTCACTTCTTTTCCAAGGAATTAGCTTCTAACCATTTGAATATCTTCCTTATCTATTTTCATAATCTATACATTTTTTTGTAGTTCCAATCACATGAATTCAAAATGGTCTCTATCATTCCTTGATCAACCTCCTAGTATGAATTAATACCTCTAAAACTACTTTCATGGATGTTAGCATCAACCAAGAGTGAATGAATTTACCTCTCCCTCTATTTATTTCTCTCTTATAACCTACTTATCTTCCATATGATTTTCCTTCTCTATTGTTTCTAGCCCCATGCATCTCCCTTCAATATTCTTTGCATGCATTCATAATGGTCACACACCAATCATGTGAATGTGAAATGGCCTCCACCATTCACCTTATAAGAAAAATTAATTATGGCATTTAGGTGATCATTTTATTGTACTATGTTGCTTGTCTTAGTCCAACAATGACCAATAATGAATCATTCCTTCTTCTCTACAACTATTCACATACATGCCTCTAACACTATATGACTCATTACCTCTCTACAGTCAATTTCCTACATCCAATTGTGATTTTGTTCCCTCCCCATCAACCACATGTGTGGGGGGTATAATGATGAATGAATAAATCAAAAAATCACCTCGTCCCCAACACCCCATGAGACCTCATTTTCCCCCTTATTGTGGGGACATGATTTTTTTCAAAGAAAATGTGAGAAAATCTAGGTTTTACCACTCCTCTCACAATTCCCATGATGAAGGTACTTATCGCCTTGATTTCGTAATTGTGGAAGGTGTACATCTCCACAACCACCACATGCATTCCATGATTGGTAGTTAAGGTTTCTAGATTTTTAGTAAGGAACATGGTGATGAAGGAAACAAAGTAAAGTTTGGAAAAATGGAAAACTAAGGATTATTCAGCATGTAGAACCCACTAGTACCCTCTCACCTTTCCCATATCCTACTATCATAACCCCTTTTTAAAGTGATCCTATCTCAGGTAGATCTATTATTTTATTAAATTCAAGAAAGATAATACTTACATTATTCAATGTACCATAAAATTTCTTCCTCATGGTGTAAATAAAGCATGGTAATTAAAATATACATGCTAAACAAAATTGAACATTTAATCATAATTAAGTATAGTTAATCAATGGGATTCAATACTAGGACATTCTATCATATCCCCCTTCGAATAACACAATCATAAATATTATCTTCTCATTAACAACGCTTCTTTTCCTCATTCTTCAGTTGTATTTGTAGTTCCATCCTATTCACTATCTTAGTATACCACCAAACTTCAACATTCCAACATATGCCTACATTAGTAATCAAGTAAGCATACATATTATAGAAATTATCAAGAAACACTTATCTTATGCACAATATTTCTCAATTCCATGATGTAAGCATCTATTCAAAGATATGTATGTATTTTTTATTTAATACTTATCTCTATGGATATGCATCTATCCCATATAATGGCTTCCATAGGAAATAATTAATTTCATTATCCTTTCTAACTCACTCACAAGATTCTAGGCACCATCCCACATGAACTTTTAAGTTTCCTCCACCTTGATACACTCACCCTCTTATATTATATATCACCTTCTCTAATAAATAATCCATTAGGTTATCCATCTTGTCATGGATTTCTCGTGTAATGAGAGCACTAACTTACTACTAGACATCCACTAGTAGTATATAACGTGTGGCAATCACAGGGTTCCTTTGGACTATTTGAGAGTTTACATCTTCAATAGCCATCATCTACCATGTATCATACACATACAGTTACCATATATATATATATATATATTCATAATAATACAACTAATAAATTCCAAGTCTAATTGATAAAGAATATCATATTTCATAAGTATGAGATTCCTTCTCATAGTGTTTGCCTCTTGTGTGTTGTAGCACCTAATATTTCTTATAGAATTACACTCATTTTCATATTTGAGACCATTCTACCTACAACCTAAACTTTTCAATCAACCAAATAAAAGTGAGTACTTATTCATATAATCCTTTCTTTCAATATTTACTACCATCCATGAGGTGTTCTTAGAATAATATTAACAAACTAATAATTCAATCATTTTTAGTTATTAATCATACTTAATGAAATGGAACTATGATTCATTGCACATGGGTTACTTAACATACCTACCATTACAAGATGAAAATAAATATTTATTCCAATAAACCAATCTGCCAATACTCATGATGACATCTACTTAATCTATATTTGTCCCTTGATATCAAAATACTACATTTCTATACCATGTATTCCACCATCATCAGTTGGAAGGTCTAGCCAACACATCATCTAGTCACCTCCCATCTATACCTTAGGAATACTACAAGGAACTTCCCTTCTCTACTCTATATTACCTTAGGAACCCTCTCCTCTATAGGTGCTCCTCACTATTTGTAAGAAGGTTAAAGTCTACAACACGAATATAAGCAGGGAGACAATTGGACACTTGTGTAGTTATATCCTTCCATATCCATAAACAATATGGTCTCACACACTAGCTCTATTGGCATTCACTTTCATGTGTTATACAAATTCATAACATGATTATGTTACCCATTCACTCATTTTCATGTGACTCAATCATGAGATACTAATTAATGGTTGAATCAAAAGGATATAACAATCTTGACATACCAAAAGCTTCTTCCTTCACTATATCCCACCTAGGTATCATTATCATACATTCATTCCATCATAAATAAATAAATGAATATATAAAGTATGTCTAAATTACTCCTTACTCCAATCATTTCAAGGCATATATGTTGGCATGATTAATTTTCATACTTGGATAGTTTCCTTCAGCATTCCTAACATTACTTGATTAGTTGATGTCTTGTGGAAAATCACATGATCCCTTAATCAACCTATTGACAAGAATCATACAATATGTATCCTTTTCACAAGGTTTTTTTATCATAGGCCACTTCATCATCAACATTTTCAAACAATGTTGATATTTTTCTTGGAATAAATTGTGTGTCAATATTTGAAATGCCCAATATTCTAGTGGACACTCCACCCATCATCAAGGAAAAAGAAAGAAATAAAATATGAAGTGAGTTTAGTAATGAAAAGAGAATATAAAGGTAATGGAAAGGATTTAACCATGAAAGAATAAAATGGGTTCCAAGGAATGGAAAATATCTTTAAATCATATAAAGAATAATGTAGACATTATGAGAAATTTTAGCCATAAAAGATAAACTAATTTCTTTATATATTTGATTATTTAAGGAAAGTTTCTTTTTCCTTTCACTTTGTGGTGTCACAAAAGAATCTTCACCTTTTAGAATCTACTATGTTTATTTTATATTTTCTTTGAAAATACTTATTGTTTGTTAAGAAAGGAAAATGAGATCTGCTTAGTTAACTGAAGAGAAAAATTCTCTATGCACTAGGATCCTATGCGTTCATTATAGGAGTCCTATTATCATGAGACTGGCATTCATATAATGAAATTATACATTGATTCCAATATAAAAAAAAACATCACATGTTATTAGATGAGAACAATAGATTGTTTAGTGCACTCGATTCTTGAAGTCAAAAATCCCTTGATGATGATTGTTTTGTGACATATTTTTCCAATTAATGAACATGCAAAGACTATTATTTATATTTGTCTTATATTTTTCAACTCACCAACTAGGTCTTTTAATGAGTTTCTGTTATTACCTTATTTCTTTTTTCATCGTGTAGGAAATTAAGTTTCAATACATATTTATCTTCCATTCATGTTTATTTTTCATTTTTTGCAATTTCAAATAATTGTTTACCAATTCAACATTATTAGAGTTATCAACTCCATAATAAAGTGCAACAAATAGTACAATAGTTATGATCCAAAAATAAGGTGAAAAAACTACATTGACGAGGAAGCGCCATATTTTAAACTTGTTGGTTTATTTGAACTCAAGGAATTGGAGAAGTATCTACCTTTTAGAAAAGCGATGTATGATAAAACAAAATAATTTGGCGTAAACATTCATGATTTTGATATAGCTATTCATAAACCTTATTTTCACGTGAATCCTACAAAATATGAATTACATTAAATATGATTGAGTTATCTAGATGCATAAAGAATAAGTTTGAGAAAAATAATTTCCTTGGTCAACATCACACACCATTGGGGGTGCCTTTCCAACTAGTTTCCCCTTGGGATGTGATAAAACCTTTTTGGTAAAACATGATAAAAACATGCAAAAAAATTTGCAATAGTGTATAATAAGAACCTAGAGCAACATTACTCGTGATTTTTCTTTTCCAAAACATGGAAAATTAGTATATTATAATTTAACTAAATATTTTTCTTATTATTATATATATTTTTATACATTATCAAGGAATCACCAACATTTTACAATGTTTTCTATTTTTTTAGAAGATTACCCAAGAATTTGGAATACCATATAACCTAGTGAAAAAATCGCCAAGATTTAACAAAAGTTTATAATTCAGTGAAAGATTTGCCAAAAAAATATATATTTATATTATATCAATGAAAAGAAATCCTATACATTTTTCTATATCCCATGGGGATTCACCCATTTATTATACATATAAATTTGGGGGCTTTCTTAAATTTTTCCCTGTTCCTTATACCTATTATTAAATGCAAACTCTACCAATAGAAGATACTCCTCACACTTACTCTACTAATGCATGACCTACATCCTTATGATATCCTTAAGAATCATGTTAACTCTTTCTGTCCGTCCATCTATATGCGGATGATAAACCATGTTGAAAGCTAACAAGGTCCCAAAGCTTGCAAACAACTCCTTCCAAATCCTAGAAGTGAACTTGGCATCTCTATCTGATATAATCTTCTTAGGAACACCATGTAACCTCACTATCTCCTTGATGAAGATATGAGCTACCTCACTAGCTGAAATTGTAGACTTCACTACAATGGAGTGATCCACCTTAATCAACCTATCAACCACAACCATGATGGTATCATGCTACTTCGATGTCCTCGGAAAAAATGTAATGAAGTCAATGGAAATTACCTCCCATTTCCATTCTAGAATTAGAATAGGTTGGAATAAACCAGTTGGATACTTACACTCTTCTTTCACCTACTGACAGTCCAAACATCTTGCGACAAACTCAACCACTTCTTTCTTCAAATTCAGCCAATGATAGAACTTCTTAACAGATGTCAAAATCTGCTGGTATCCAGGGTGGCCTGAATATGAATTGACATGAAAGTCCCTCAAGATAAGCTTCTTAAGCTCACTACTATTTGGCACATAAATCCTGTTCCTGAATCTGACCAAGCTATCTTCCATGAGGTGATACTCCTCAACCCTATCACCTTCACCCTGTTGCTACAATCCCTTCTTCAACTACTGGTACCTCTCATCATGCTGCCCCAGAGGCAAGATCCACTCCTGTAAATTTGTCCCATAAGAACTCACATCTAAATATGATTCACCTGCACTCTCCTAGTGAGAGAATCTGCAACCATGTTCTCCTTTCCCTTGATGTAGCTAATCTCAAATTCAAACTCACTGAGGGTATCCAATCGTCATGCTTTCTTGGCATTCAGATTGGGTTGGTCAAACAAGTACCTCAACCCACTATGATCACTCATCAAGATGAACCTCCTGCCAAGAAGATAATGTATCCACATATTCAATGCATGAATGATCACTGCCAACTCAATATCATGATTCACATAGTTCCACGCATGCTCATTCAGCTTCCTCGACACATAACATACCACCTTCCCTTCCTACGTCAGGATTCCAACAAGTCCTTCCTTGCAAGAATTTGTACATATCACAAACTCGTTATCAAGATTTACAATATTCAAGACTGGAGCATTTGTAAGCAAATGCTTCAACTACTCAAAACTAGATGCACACTCTTTAGTCTATTCAAACTTCTTCTCTTTCCTCTACAAAGATGTAATAGGATAACCAATCTATGAGAAGTTTCTGATGAACCCCCTATAATAACTTGCTAGTCCCACAAATGATTTGACCTCATCGACATTCCTAGGAGTTGGCCGCTCCATGATAGCTTTAATATTTTCTGGATCCAGTAATATCCCTTCCTTGGAAACAATATGTCCCAAGTAGTGAATCTGAGGTTGAAAGAAACTGCACTTGTTGATCTTGGCATACAATTGATGCTCTCTCAATAATCTCAACACTATTTTCAGGTGCTCTGCATGCTCTTCCTCATTCTTAGAGTATATCAATATATCCTTAATAAACACTATCACAAACTTTTCCAGGTAGGAATGCAACACGTTGTTCATCAAACACATGAAAGTGGTTGGAGAATTGGTAAGACCAAAAGTAACCACCATAAATTCATAATGTCAAATATTGGTACGAAATGAAGTCTTGTGGATGTCTTCTTCTTTGATGCACATTGGATGATATCCTGATCTAAAATCAATCTTTGAGAACATTGATTCTCCCTTAAGTTGATCAAAAAAGTCATCAATCCACAGTAATGGTTACCTATTCTTCATGCTCACCTCGTTTACCTACCTGTAATCAATGCAAAACCTGAGATTACCATCCTTTTTCATTACAAACAACACTGGTGCACCCCAAGGTGATGCACTTGGCCTTATGTATTCTTTATCAAGCATCTTCTTAAGCTGCAACTTCAATTCCACCAACTCTGGAGTACTCATCCTACAAGGTGAGTTATATTTTCGTGTTTCTCCCAACATAACCTCAATATAAAATTCCACTTCCCTATGAGGAGGCAACTCTGGAATCTTTGTTGGAAACACATCCTGAAACTGATGTAAAACAAGATACCTCTTCAGGATTTCATCATCCTCAACATCCTTCCATTTGTCACTAGAAATATGAACTACAAACAATACACATCCCTTCCCGCAATTACACTTTTCCTGCATAGTTGTAATCATTCTCACTGATATAGGCTTCTTCTTTCCCTGCAAGAATCTCTTTTCCCCATCATCATCCAGGTACTCAATAGCCTTATCATAATAGTCCACTTTAGTCCTATGAATGAACAACCAATTCATTCCCAAAATCATACTATGATCCCAAAGGAAGCACATTTAAATGTGTTGATGTAGGCATAACATTCAACACAAACAGATAAGATCTCACCCAATTATGAACTCTTCTCTTAGTCCTTGTATCCAACTACACCAACCAAGATTATGCATGCACTTCTTTATTCAAGTGACACTTATCCACTAGGTCAGGACCGATATAACTATAATTAGATCTAGGATCAATCAAAATGGAAACATATTGATCACAAAGCTTACCATCCATCTCAATAATGGATTCTTGATGATCTTCCTACCTATTATCCACTTCTGCATAAATATGAGGAATGTTATGACCAACATCTCCAACTGTCTATGCCTCTTGAGTACTATAAATTTGAGGCCTTCCACCTTGGTGCAACAGGCACTCATTCTGATGATGCTCTCCACCACAAGTCCAATACCTCAAAGGCTTCCTACAATTATCCTTATTCCACTCCTCATGCTTAAATCCATGTCCTCTATCAACTGCATTTAACATCTTATAAGGTGGCACATTCTCCTTGTCCCCTGTATCCTAAGGTCTTCATTGCTTCTTAGCCAACTTTCATTTAGTTTTCGCGTTGACTTTTCAATCTTGCTTAGGCTCAAAATTGTGTTTAGACTGCTCATAACAATGGTTTAGCTTCCCGATGACTTCGTTCAATGACTAAGGCTCATCATACTCAATATGATATTTAAATGCATCCACTAATGAACCTTTATACCTTTGCTTCTCATCCTTGAGATAGGGCACATACCTCAATAACTACATAAACTTAGTCATGTACTCTACATCTATCATGGAATCCATATTGAGCTCATATAATTCTTTGGCCTTTCCATCATAATATCTATTATACAAGTACTTCTTCCTGAAGGGTCTTTTAAACTCATCCAAACTCATATCCTCTACCCTGATTCCTCCGACACACTTCACATCTTCCCACCTGATATATTATTTTCCATTGAGACTGAAGATCGTTATCTTGGCTTTCATATTTTTTGAATAATTGTGAAATCTGAAGAACTTCTTCATCCCAAGCAACCATGCTTCTACATCCTTTGGTTTCTTGACATCCCCATCAAAAGTAGGAGGCCCGACTTTCTTAAACTTCTCTAGCAAATATTGCTTCTCACTCCTCCTATATGGATGTTGACGGTAATGACAATGATGCCTCTAAGAACAAGAGATAGAATAAAATCCATGATTTTTGGCTCTTCTGTCAAGTGTATCCAAAGATATGACACCTCTAACTATGTCATCCCTATCCAACCTGTATCTTGATCTATACCTACTGCCATATGTCATATTAGTCTTTTCCTCCTATCCATGGATGATCCTCAGTTGTTCCTGCTTCTACAAATATGAAAGACTGTGAAGGATGACTGCATTAAACTCTGCCTACTTTTCCTAAGCTCCGGCAAGTCTTTCATGTGCCTCAATCAACTTGCTCTATCTACCTTACAATTTTTTATTTCCACCTTTAAACTTCTTATTGTATTTGATATGTCGGGAGAGTACTCTTCTCCTTGTTTCTCAACTGACCTACCCCATTTCGTTGAATTTACATCAGGACTTAAGGGGATTCATGTGAACTGTATTCTGCCACTCTATTATTCATCTCTGATATTTTATTTCCCACAAACATTTCATGTTAGATAAACTAAATAGAAACATAATCAAAATCATACCTCATTGTATTTCAGGGTAGGCTATCTCATCTCCACAATCAATCCAAATTAACATGATATAATCTTCACAAACATATCAACTCATATATAAATAATTTCATGATATCCGTAACAGTAATTAGCTAACATGCATACATGATAAAATCATAAAAAAGCTAGCATGCATGCATAACAATCACATCTACCCCGAGGTCCATTGTTGCAACATCGCTCTGATGCCACCCTGTAACTCTTCCCACATATACCCACTTTTGCAAACTCTCCAGAGTAAACATGACCTAAGTTTCAGTATGATGTGACCCAGCCTTGAAGTTGCAGTTATGGAACTGGGGCCTACTAACCAACAACTTACAACCATTCCTCAGGGACTATAGACCACTCAAGAGCCTGCAAACCACCCCAGGTGATCAATACCTAAGTTGGAACTCTTTTTCACAATAGAAACTCCCAAACCACACCCTTGACACATTTTTCATGTAGTTGGGAGTCTATAACTGCACCCATAGGCCCACCTACATGTGATTATCACCCAAATTCTCCATTTTAGTGCATGAGATGGCGAGATCTATCCAAATTTTTTAGGCTAGCCTCTAGACCACTGCCCAAAACTTCCTGTGACTTTCCAAAATCATGACAATGATGATAAAAATGTTGAACAACCAAAAGTTGAACAAGATCTTGACCAATACATGCCTAATGCAAGATATGAATTTCATTAAACATATGATAAACCTATAATCTATATGACATGAGTGCATATATGATCATAAACTTATGAACTTCATTTGAAAATCACCAAGAAGGCTCAATGCCCTCTCAATCTAGTTGCAATAACACTTGTTACCCCATGCATTCATCAACCAATTATTAACTTATCAAATCATGAACTAGATCCATAACTAGAGCACATCATAAAACCATACATATAACTAGAATAGAAGCTATGACAAATAAGCCATAAGATCACCATACTAACTAGTGCAAGTTCTCATAGATCACAATAGTAAAATAGCTCATATTAATACATGAAAATTCCAACCAAGTCAGGGACCTCCACATACCACCCGACCATAGATTGGGCTAAACCAAATCTCTCTTTTATCTAATCACCCATGTACCATATTCCAAGCAAGAATGTGGGATCATAAGGGTTAAACCAAAATAAAACCAACCAGGGCTTTCAGAGGCCACACCACTTCAAGCCTCAACCATAGTGATTTCGCCTAACCAAAAATCACTAATATCAAACCATATTGGTCACTATCCAAGTTGTCCAGGGCTCTAGGAACTAGTAACTCAACCCACGGCCTCTAGGGAACCCAAGTTGTTACAAGTCTTCAAAGTGTTTGTCCTAACCCACATGCTCTAGGGACTAGTAACTCAAGCCACAACCTATAGGGAGCCCAAGCTGTTTCAAGGTTCCATAAAATTTATTCCAACCCAAATCCATAGGAAACCTGAGAACTAATTAGAAAGTAAATGGGGAACCCACTACACCATGGATAGCCAAGAAATGGCAAGGTAAGGTTGAAACCACTCTCAATCTAGGAAAATATCCATGTCAATGACAAAATATAACCCGGGAACCACATGCATATGCCATGCATCCAAAACCCAACAAGGAAATCACACATTTAACATGTTATTTATAAATTCTCTTTGTTGTAGTTGTTGATCCAACCTTCTCTTCCACTTCCATGATTTCTCCAAATCCAAGTGAATTCTAGAATGCTCCAAGAATGCTCTAAGTGTGCAAGAATATGAGAGAATGAAAAAGAGGTCAACTCCAAAATGTCAAAAGGATGTAATGACCAAAAGCTATGAATTGATTCTCTGATGTCTTTTTATCATTGATGTCTCCTTTTTCTTCCATTTCCTTCATTTTTCCTCTAGTTTCCCTTGCATGAAAATTTGTGTCTCTTCACCTTCCTTTTCTCCTATTTTCCTTTATTTTCATAATTAAATGCCATTTATTTCCTCTTTGTCTTTACCAATGCCTTTGCCAATTTCCATAACCATTATTAATCCATACGTGATGCCCACTAAAAATTTTTCCCACCATTCAACTTGGAATACATGTCCCATGACCTTGGTCTTATTTTATTTACATGGAAAATAAACCAAAAGTTGTTACAAGGATGAGACAATACTTCCTGGAAGGATAGACACTACGCATAAAGTTGGACCTAGACTTCCCACCATTCAACTTGGAATACATGTCCCATGACCTTGGTCTTATTTTAGTTACATGGAAAATAAACCAGAGGTTGTTACAAGGATGAGACAATACTTCCTGGAAAGATAGACACTACGCATAAAGTTGGACCTAGAAAAAAAATATAGGGTTAGTCTAGTGAATCACCAAGTGTTGTCGCTGCTAGGACCCCCTCCAAAATGTTTCCTATATTCTAATTTTGGAGCATCCTTTTTGTCTTGTGAACTATCATCTTGGGTTACTTAAGTCATCATTAGTCTTATGCTTATGTGTATCAAGTCATATTCTAGTGATCCCATGCGTCGAAACATTTTGATCTTACATGCCTAGCCTGTAGCCTTCAGTTGCACACTACAAGTTGACAGTCATTGTTTCCTAGTCACAACGACACACTCCTTGATGGAACTTATTGCATAGGCATTGACAACCACAACTGCACAGTCCCTTCTCCTAGTTGGCTACATATTCCCTTGTGCCAGTGAACTACGCGGTTCTTGGAGACAAGTAATGTGCACTCTTTATGGATAGGCACTGCACACTCCCTGTGGATAGCTACTGCGCACCACTTGTCGACAATGTGGCACACTTTCCAATGTTGACCTAGTCACAAGTGGCACAACTAACTAAATATAGCTCCTATATTTTCGACATGTGTGTGCAAACCCTAACCCTAGATCTATGAGTGCTCACCTATATAAGAAGCCATCCTAGAGCTCATTCTCACACTCATCTTTGGAGATATTTGCATTCCTTGAGCAACTTTTGGTTGCATGTGCATTTCTATTTGGGTAAGTTTCATAATCGTCGCTTTTTACTGCTTTGACAGTCACTTTTGTCTTTTATGCTTTTGTAAGTGTTGTTTTACCCTGCGTTTTGCCTGACAAATGTTATTTTTTGCTATATTTAGCTATTGCATGTGGCATTCCTCCCTTGCATGTTTCTTTTCTAGTGTTGTTTAATATTCCAAGTCCTTTCACATTATAGTAATCATTACAGATATATCTATTTATGTATGTTACCTTATTTACATCGTCATTGCTTGATGTTGATTCTACTTAGCTAAATTTCGACTTGATCTGACTCTTCATCACTAGAGATGCATATTTCTTAGGCCTTGTTTTCTGCTGATTTGACATGCACATCTCCAAAGACCTCCCTCTCTGCAACTACACATTGTGTAATTCTAGTCCACAATGGTTGCTCCCTTGCTCATTATGATTGTGATCTATGCAATCCTTAGCCTTAATTGTGCATTGCTCATTTCCATCTAGAAATTAGTCACTCCTTCCCATTATGGAAATGAACTGTGTAGTCATGGAACCCTCTCTCTTAGAAAATGTGCATTATGCATCCATAAGCCTAAAGTCTCCAATCTTGTCTCTGCTGATCAACCATGTGCAGTCTCTCCTATCAATCATTGCACACTGCACACTTCTAGTGACTAATTAGGTCATTCTTGCCTCAACATTGCCTCTTGTGCTCAAGCCTTGTGCAACCTTTCCTCCCAGTGAATGCCTTATAAGTTTGAAAGCATGATAAATTAGGTGATTATACGAGGAGCTAACTTTGTATTTCCATGAGTTCATCTCCATTTGTATGTGTTTCTAATCAAAAGCTTATCAGTCTCAAATCTTCTACACACATAATTCCTCCTATTACAAGACAAGGACCAGCTCAGGAGGCTACGAAAAGTAGTATTGAAAATCCCGGAGAGAGTTCGAAATCATGGGCACCTATCTTGGCAGACACAATATGCTTTATGGATAAGTCCGCCATTATATCATGGTTGACCATCAAATATGCTTTTAACAAGAAAGAGTTCCTAGAGGACCTTGAAGGTAGGTACATTTACATCAAAGTGAAGAGATCTAGATTCCATAGAGTTGTCTGCAGATAACCAATGTTACCATATGCAAAAGGAATCAGATGGATATTTCAGGGTCTATACACCAAGAACTGGTTCTTAGAAGTGTAAGCAGGAAGGAGCTTGCATCCTACCAACCACATGATCTTCATTTTGAATACAAGTTGTCAAAGCCAAAATTTTATCTCAAGTTTAAGTATTATGTAGCTTGGCCTATTTGAATACTCGGGTTGTGAATAGATCTTGGTTGTAAGAAGCATCCAAGTTTCACTAGAAGCTAGAGGGGATCCACAAAATGAAATCATTAAGGAAGGCTTACCAGTACCTCATGGAAATGTGTTATAGGTTGTATGGATGGGAAAGCACTGAGTTTTTTTATGAAGGATGGATCTTCATGCTTTACCCGATAGTTATAGAAGGGATGATCTTCAATTGGGCAAAGATATTTTCCCAACAGCTGCATATTAATATATCAAAGGCGAAGAAAGATGCATAAAGAAGGAAACTTGGTTCTTCATGTCTACATACCTACTTGATGGAATATGTACAAGAAACAACTGTCCATGTCTAGAACGGAATTGGTATCAACAGTCTCTCTCTGTCAACATATATTGCAAGCTAATCCCAAAATTCAATTACCAAGGAGTTTACGAAAAATTGGTTGAGAAATTCTTTGTTGTGCTCTATTAGATGATATTTGGAGAAGAGGCACCCTTCATGATAGATCAATCTAAAGAAGAAGTTAGTGAAGTTTCATATTAGTTCTCTTCTCCCCAGGGAACCTACATCAAAGTCTTTGGTTCCAAAAAATTACCACATCTCTTACCGAAGTACACGATTGATAAGGTGGTCGTATAAGAGATCGGGTATCGACTTTGCTAAGGGTTGTCACAACTATTGCAGAAGAAGAAGAAGGCCCCTTAGGCTCTCCTTCCCTTACAATTGGGGTCTTATGAGTTGAAGAACCTAAAGGAAACAAAAAAAGAAGTTGAAATTTTTACTTGCCTCAGGTTTGGTGAAATACGTTTCCACATATATGACCCCAGGGGAGTATGTATACAACATTGGGTGAAGTTGCATTTTCCATTGCCTTATGTTTCTATCTCTCTAGAGGATGAGGAGAAGATGAAGAATTGGTATAATACTTCCATATAAACAAGGACATGTGATGAGTGTTGAAAATAGCAACAAGAAATGATAAAAATAGAATCCATAATATTTCAATTTTAATTTGTCCTTGAATTAAAATTGTGAATTAAAATTCGAATTTAGTCTCACCAACTACTTGGAAATAATTAATTAATTCATTATGGATTAATTAGTTGGAGAAATTCAAGTTAGAAGTCTTTCTGAAGTCATTCAAGATTTATCCCTTAAATTAAGGAGATTGTCCCTTAATTAAGGAGATAAGATTGAGTTATATTTGAGTTGTAATTAGTTAACTCAGTTTACTGAGTTAAGTTCAGTTAAATTAGTTCCAAATTGTTTGAGGAACAAATTTTGAGTTATCAGTCAGTTGATGCATGCATGCACTCAACCAGTGTACTCCAGATAACTGAATATTCCCTCATCAGTAACTCATGCATGTCTATTCTGAGAAAGACCCAGTTGAGATAAATGTCAAGGACAATGTACTATCAGTTGCATGTGTTTTCCTATAAAGGAAACTCGTGCATGCAGTCAAGGTAATATTCCTTGAGGATTGCGCAGTTCTGACAGGGTGTGAGATCAGTGTTCCACTTGGTTGAGAGTCTTCCACTTGGTAACAGGAGGATCACCCAGGAGAAACAGCGCAAGGAAATAGGAGCTTGGAGGGCAACAGAGAAGGCTTGTGAGAAGCTTTGATTTCCTATGAGCATCCAAGAGGATTGTACTGAGAGCTCACTAGCTGTGAGAGCTAAGGATTTGTATAATTCTGATGTATTTCCACCTTGTATGATAATATAGATAGTGGGGTTATTAGTTGAGGCTTTCCTTTTGAGTATTTTCTGTGTTTCATGTATTGATTCTTCTTCTTCTGGTTGTATGTGTTCAGCTCGATCTTGCTCAATTTTAAGCTTCCGCAAAGCAAATTGATAGTAGAAGTAGATTATAGTATTTTTCTTTGGTATATTACATTATTGGGTTAATCTACAGTCAAATTTTCTACATGATCTTAGTGCGATATTTGTAAAGAATTTGCAAAATTTCTACATTGAGGTGGGCCCTTCTAACACATCTCATATACTAGATATTGTACAAGGAGGGAACCAACAGGAAGTGCCTACTCAATACAATGTTATCAAGTCAAAGAGGAATATTTTGCATGATAAAGAAGAGAGGAGCAGAAATTTTAATGCATATCTGAATACCAAATGTGTGATTTAAGTATAGAGGCAAAGAATTTTTTTGAAGAAGCTTGGAGGAAGTAGTAAGAAGAGGAGAAAAAATGGGAAGCATAGAAGAAATAGGAAGAGGAACACAAGCAAGAGGAGGAAAGGAAAAAAACAGAAGAATATCTTAGGAAGAAGAAAGACGACATGAAAAGAAGAAACGAAGAGTTGAAAAAGAAGAAAGAATAAGAAACCAGAAATAAAAAAGAGGAAGAAGCCTTGCAAAAGGAAAGGGAAGAAGTAGAAAATAAAAATTTGTTAGATGAAGAAGAAAGAAGGAAGAGAAAGGAAGAGGATATGCAAGCCCAATAGGTAAATGATGAATAGGGGGAGGATCATTAAGAATAATATATTATTATTATAAATGTATTTCGGAAAAATCACATCTTGGTTATTAGAAATGTGTCAAAGAAGAATATATTATGTCAATTACATAATGTATCACCTATCGACCCCGACCTCCTCTCAATTGTGGCCATGTCTGATTCAGCGAGATGGGACCAGTTCCTCCACTAGATGAAAGGGTCATGGACATTTCAAAATTTACCTTCAATTATCTCAAGAGAAGAATAGTGTAGGAGAGAAGAAGGTATTTTCTGAATAACCCTTATCACCTTATCACTATCAACACAGAAACAGTGATTGTGTTCAATACTATGAAGTATCCAAGAGAAGTTGTAGCAACAAATGCAGCCTTTGTTGAAGCCACTAAGGAGAACATTGATTACCTCCCTAGAGAAAATGAAACATTGATGAAGGAGTTGGCTTCAACAAGGCAATATGTTGAACATCTCATGTCTTAGAATCAAAAATTTTCTTCCACTAGTGCTAGCATGATGGAATTGAAGGAAACAATACTTGTATAGATCAAGCATTTAGAATACACTATGAGGCAGTTATATGATGAGATGTACACTCTTCATGAGGTTGTAGTTCACTTACACAAAGTATACAAAAGGTCACAAAAGATCGTCAATGTTCTTAAAATAACTTACAGAGCCATAAATGTGATCCAGGATTGGGGAACCAAATATCTAAACACACCTACAGTGTTGGTCAGAAAGAGCACATAGGATGCAGAAACAGATAGAGCAGATATCAAGGTGTTTTTATAGATTTATGAGCAGATCCATACTTATTCTACGAGAACCATAACAACATATTCACAAGTGTATAATGGACTGGATTCCTTGCTCAAGATGCATGGGATTCCTTCTATTGGTGCATTTACAAAGCTAAAGAGTAAGAGCAAAATCAAACAAGAAATAAAATATTTCTTAAACAACATTAAATAGGAAACCATTCAAGATGAGCTTAAGGTGACAAAAGAAACTATTCTATAATATGTGACCATGCCAAAAATATACACATGAAGTTGATTATACTACTGATCATTATTCAAACAGATTCCAGGACAATATATCTAAAAGAATTGGAGTGAAAAATTGGATACAATCTAGATCCACTAGTGAATTTGAGCAAATAGCCCCATAGTACAAAGCTTGGCACGACTATCTTAGTACAAAGTTACATGTTACTATCGCCGAGTTATCATTTCCATAAGAATATGCATGATGTATTACTTTGTCTTATGGATAATAGCCTTTTTTTGTCTTATTATAATTTTTTATTTTGAAAATAATAAGAAAATAAAAATGTGTAAAGTGTGAGTCCAAGAGTCATATAGGTAATATGAATATTCATTAGGTAACTAAAAGGTTAAGAGGATCTAAAATAAAAATATAATCTCAAGAGTCATGAGGGATATCAAGAGTCACAAGGGGAGGTGAAAGGTCACTTCACTTGTTATAAATAAACCCTCATAACTCAAGGAAATACCTTGGATTTTTGGAGAACTAGTCTTGGCTTCTCTAGATTAGCATATGAGTGAAGATGATTCTGGGGAGAAGAAAGTGGTGGCTTCATGTTCCACTACTTGTAACTGTGTACTTGGAATTTTCACTTAATCATCATATGCTCTCAGAGCCAACACACTTTCATTCTTGTATCGTGGATGTTGTAAGACTTTTATTTTAATTTTTACAGTATGTGTTATTTTGGTACATGCTAAAGAAAATGAACTATTTCCTTAGCTTTAGTATATATCTTGTTGAATGTGCATTGTTATTTTCTTTCATGATTGTTATTATCTTATGAAATATTTTGCAGGTTAACTAACAAGTCTTTCCTTGATCTTGTGTATCTCTTTTAGGATAGTGCTATTAGTTTTCTTCTAGAGGCTCACTCTTTCTTTCCCTTTCATGGAAGTCGATTCTATACATTTCACTTGGTGTTTCAAAAATATTAGTCACTGACTGACCTCAAAGTTGTTTGCGTGATCTATTGTGTTGTTTATTGCAACAAAGGCATATCCTTAAGATCACTATAATGGTATTTGGGCCCATATTCTAGATGGGGCTACTATCCCAAATGGTGTGTGGTCTAATTGAGACTTCATAACGAGGAAATCCCCTTACTATTGGTGGTTTTCAAAACCATCAACAAAGGGATAGAAAAAGAGAGAGGAAGGGGAAGAGGTGACGGAAAGAGAGAGTGATTGAGTGATGGGTGGAGGAGGAGAGGATGGAGGGAGAGGAGGGAAGGAAATTGAGCTAGATATAGATAGATAGAAATGGATATGGAGAAAGGGGAAGAGAGAATAAGAGTGAGAAAGAGAGAAAGACAGATTGATCAGGGGGAGACAAAGAGAGAGAGAGAGTTGGAGAAGGAAAAGGGGAGAGACAGATATGGAGGGGGTGAGGGAGGTAGACAAATATAAATAGATATTGATGGAGAGGAATAGGAAGAGAGATGAAGAGTGAGAGAGAGTAATAGTTTGGCTGGTAGAGAAAGAGAGAGAGGGAGTGACGGAGCAAGAGAGAAGGAGGTGAAATTCATGGTGTTTGTCAAACTCAGCAAAACCAATTATAAGAATATTGAATAAAAATGCAAGTACCCATTTCTCTATGATAAAATTTATTTGTTTACTTTTCACTTCTATAAATCAAATAAAAAAGGAAAAAAATCCTTTTTCTTTTTGAAATTTTAAGCATCACTAACTATCTTTCAAATAAATTTGGAGTTTTTTCAAGAAGACCTAACTATTATGAAATTATAAATATATGAAAGAAAACAAGATATTCAAGTAGAAATGTTCGCTAAATTATTCCATTTTCAATATAAATGAAGTAGTGACATGAAAATAAATGAATTCTTACAATAAATAAACTTTGTCTCTTCTTCTTGTGTAAATAAACAAAAGAAAAAAAATAATTACAAGCCTAACACAAAACAACAAAATTTTCATTTTCAAAGATCTTTCCAAGGTAAAAGATGTAAGGAAGAGTGGAAAATATCCCATAAATAAAATTTTGAGAGTTTAAGAAAAGTAAAAGAACAAACCAAGATTCACCAGAAATAAGAGCAATGAACCTTTGGAAACAAACTACTCTTTCATGACCCAAAGAGCCTAACCCTAGAAATGAAGTATAATTTCTTATATAGAATCAAAATGCAATTCAAAAGACTCACTAAAGGTTCTAGACACAACCATACAAACCCAACTTATAGCAAACACCCAAACAAATATATAAAAACACTTTAGAAATGACTTCTAAAGTCAAGCAGGTAGAAATTTTCCATCTTTAGCACATATATGTGAAAATGAATGCAAATAAATGACTTTTCTCTAGGAGTAAAACATATCTACACATTGTTCTTGAATAAATAGGCATATATAATACAATTAAAAAAAATCAAAAGATGGGCTAAAAGAGTGACACAAAAGGGCTATAAATACCATTGAATCTAGTAATAAATAACTAGAAAAAGGTCAAAAGAAAGTCTGAACTAACCCTAAGAAACTATCCTAACCCTCAAAGAGAAACTCATATAAGTTTATCCTCGATGGAGTCACTAGTTCTATTGAGGGAATTTTTTCCTACCACTAGGGCTACAACAAAAAAAATAAAAAGGAAGAAACATTCACTCCAATTTATAATTTGAAAATAAATTTTTATTTACTACTATTTAAGGTTAAAATAAATTCCCTAAGATTCAAGGATCGATGAATATCCACTAGGTAAATCCTATTCCTTTGAACTTTTCCTATAAAACCTGCAGTCACAAAGAAAAAAA
Source organism: Pinus tabuliformis (assembly GCA_031772625.1). NCBI lineage: Eukaryota > Viridiplantae > Streptophyta > Pinopsida > Pinales > Pinaceae > Pinus > Pinus tabuliformis. The sequence continues at coordinate 85,419,118 of CM062818.1, forward strand.
TAGGTGACAATAGTATATTCAAAGAGAAATTAGATGCATTAAATGATACAAAACAAAAAATAATTCATGTTAATAAACTATATTATGAAAGAAGCAAATTGGAATGAAAATAAATTTCCTTTTTTCTTAATAGAGTTAACAACAATAGAAGGCTTAAAAGAAAATTGGTTCTTGTTGAAGGTGTTTCTCGAAACTATTCTCTAGGTCCCTCTACCCTAGGCCACTGAAGGTCATAATAACACCACTTGTATTGACGATGTAAATACATATACCTTTTATATTAGGCTTGTGAGCTGAAATACTTTATTGGTTTGCATGCCCATGTAGTTGCAAAGATACTGATATGTCGACTTTTAGCTAAGTGGCTATAGGAGCCACAATGTGAATATTGTAAATATTGTAAATGTACTTATCCTTAAATATTAATAAAATAAGACTAGCTGTAGAGCCCACTCCACATAAAGAGTATGGGGGATGACACTCGAACAAAAAAGGAAACGATTGGATATTTTGGTGAAAAGTGCACTTGAGTCCCATGAGGGTTCTAGAGGGTGCCACATGGAACGTAAGGGCCATGGATATAGAAAAATAAGTATAGTTTGAGATGAGAGGTAACTAATCTTGCAGGAGGTAAGGGGGATTAGTCAGTGGGTCCAGGAGAGGACTCTGAGACTGACTGATGGCCAGGGAGTCCTCGAGTTGGACTTTGGAATGGTGAGGGTACAATTGTTAAGTTAACAATGTCATATGGATGCATCTTGTTTACGATGAGAGCCGCAATGTTAGCTTCAGGAGATTGGTGCTCCAAGGGTTTGTTGACCATACTTCTAGCTTGAATGACATGGAGTTATTGTGGGAACACGGTATTGGTTTGTGGCCTAGAGCCCTGGAGAAAAATGATTGTTAGGTTGGCACCTTGGAAATTGGTCTGCAAGGTGCTTGGAGCCTTGGAGCAGCATGATTGTTGGGTATGTGCCTTGGTCATGGATCTTTGGTTATTGATTTAGTTGCCATTTACTTTGGAGTGTATGCTCCAACTCGGGGGTGACTTGATGGTTGAGCTTATGAACCATGATGTCTATGGCTGGGTGGAATGTGGTAGGCCTTCAGCTATTCAACATTCCTTAGTAGACAAGTTCTTAAATGCCTATAGAAGATTGTATATATATTTGACATGATATTTAATTCATTTATGTCAAAACCCTAATTTAAAGGGTTCTCATTAATGACTATTGATGTACATTTAATTCCCTTGTTTATTGTACTTATGTGATTTATATGTGAAAAATATTTCATTCTTGCATGTACTGTTGCATTCATAGTAATCATATCATCCTGGTTCACGTTAGAAATTATGCTTGAATCAAGTATGAGCGCTTCTACATTTTATTTAATTTTTAATTATGCAGCATTGGATATATTGGTGTTTCCTGTATGGGGGGTGTGGACACCACAAATTGATATTAGATCCAAGTTACAATATTAGGCTTCAATGGGCCATAATTAAAAGAAAAATAGGAAGTTACAGGTTGCTCACTAAATGTTTGATGAAAGACATAGTGGTGATTGCTCACCAACTATTTGGTGAAAGTCACACTAAGAGTACGTTATTAAATATGTTGGACAAATAGTGTGGGTGCTCAAGAAGGATTTAGGAGATAAGTGTGAATTGAGAGAAAATATTGAAGAAGAATCGCTAATTTTTTCCGCCCCTGAATGTCAAATGTTGTGTCAGAATGTCACCCCATGTACCAAGTTTTATTTGATTTAATAAATATATGTATGAATATATTAAATGAAATGAATATCACTTATTTATAAAAACGTTGAAGTGTGAAAATTACTACAAAAGCGGCATTATAGATATTGGTAAAAATAAATTCATGTATATTTGTATGTATAAATACAATGATATGAGGTTATAATTTTTATGGAGGGCATACTACATTGGAATGAATTAATGCCCAAAGGGTCTGATAAGAGCTCACCATGGAGGAGATGGATTTGACGTCGGGATTTTATCGTGTCATAGTTGGGTGAATGGTGGGGTGACATGGCCCGATGACTACATTCTAGAGGCTTGGAATTAGCAGCACAAAGGAGTGGTCAAGCTAACTAGGCCGTGGGCGAGCTAGGCCTACAACATGGAGGTGGAGAGAGTTCCTATTTTTTGGAAGTGGATCCCTTGTGACAGCTCATCCCAAGGGAGCAAGAGAAGTATGTAAGGAGAATCACCAGGATGAAGGTATTGGGATGATGCGTCCTAGAGGTCCCATCCATGAGGAGTAAGGAGGTGTAGTCAAGAAGAGCGCTAGGGTGGCAAAGCCTGGGATGACATGTCCCTGAGGTTTTCCCCCAAAGGTATAAGGGGAGTAGGCATGGAAATGCTGGGAGGAAGCAAAACAGGAGGGCGTGGTCCATCGACACTAGAAGGGAGGCTCAAGGAATGGGCCTGATCTGTCATCATGTGCCTGCCAGGGGAACTCGTAAGTGGTTTCGGCAAACCAAAAACACCTTTTCCAACACCCCCTGCAGTTGTTTCAAAAGACGTGATGGAGGGTGTCAGAATGAATAAAAGTCGTCAATCGGGCGAACGGTGGGTTCAAATTTCTACCCATTCTGAGGGGTCACCCCCTCATAAAATCCATGCGCTATACCCTGTTGGAGTCGCTTGTGATGACTCCAATATTCTAGTGAGAGGGGATTCATCGAGAAATTGCATAGCTTTTAGGAAATGGTGGGGACTTCCAGGTTGCACCAGGGTGATGTGGCGAGTTTGTATAAGTCCTACGGGTTAATATGTGTACGGGTGGGACCCGTCGAAATATATATATGTGTGTGTGTGTGTGTGAGAGAGAGAGAGACTTATCTAATTATAAATAAATTAAATGAACCTATTGAGTGCGTGTTATATAATATATTAGGGTGGGGCTGATAGTTTAACAAGTTTTATTTATAATTTATATGTTTGTAAAGGCGATAAAGATGTTAGGAATAAAATTTCATTGTTTGTTGCTTTAAAATATATTGTTCATATAGTTTTTTTTGTATTGTTTTTATTTCATTATATTGTGTTATAAATAATTAATTATATATTAAATTTCTATTAGATTTAATTACTAATATGATAATAATAATAATAAAACTTTAAATTATATAAAGTTGTATCTAGTTAATATATATATATAAATATTTATATGAAAATGGACACTTGGGGGTTGTTAGACAAAAGAGGATGTGGGACACATGTAAGAATTGGCTAGAAAAGCCATTTTGCTTCCAATGCAAAGCTCAAGAAAGCCTAAGGAGGGAAGTTAATGATAGAGAATCAAAGGAAGCGGGAAAAAGGATATGTATGTTGCAAAATTTGGTTAGTTACCAAGAAGTATAGGCTTGTTGAGTGCAGGAAGGATTTGAATTTTCAGGCATGAAAGAATTAGGAAAAATAAGTTAATCTTTCAAAGGACATATATTATAGTTCTGTTGAAGCCCCGAAAATCGGGTTGACAACGAGGGGGATACCCGCCCGGTCCGGACCTTGGTTGGCAGCTCCTTATCCGTTTGGTATAGCGGGTCCGACTGGGGATAATGGGACCAGTTTCCCAATCTATGAGTGTGTGTGTGTAGAATTTGATGTTGCTAATCTAACAGTTCCTATCTAAGATATTCTAATTCAAACTTTTAATCTAATTCTATGCTATTGTAATCTAATAAACAACACATCTAAATCTATACTAACTCGGGATGTAATTCTTCTATTATGCGATCTAAAGAGATTTCAAATAACAACTGATAATAAAGATCATTCAGCAATTATAAGAAAGGAAATCAATCAAGATGAACCACTTCGCATAAAAAGTTAGACGAAACAGTTGTGAACAACATATCGCATAATGAGCTATTCATACATTAGGCATAAATAAATAGCTATCACCGTACAAAAGTGCCAAATGATAACTCAAGCATTCATGCAATAATACATAAACAACTAAAAACTGTATATCACTTTAACATATAAGCAGAAATGGTCAAGAGATAAAAGTACCATTTATGACTAGTCCTACTCATAAGCTTCAAGCAACAATGATTTATCTCTCCTTGCTCTAACATCCACTAAGAGTATAGAAGTGCAGCATCAGTAGCAGATATCAAATGCAAACATCAACAAATATTGATCCATTCATTCACCAAAACCTCCTCAGAGGGTGCAAAAGTGCATGTTCTGAGGACAAGTTTTTGATAAATTTCTGGACCCTTCTCTAAATGCATGAGAAGGATTTAAATACTACTAACTGAATAACTTAATTACACAGATTCAGGATACGGTTTAAATGACCGCCCTTTTTCTAAGCAAAACTTAAAGTGAAAATTAAATTCAGAACTAAACTACTTTTGTATCTGGTCTTTAAAACTACATGTATTCAGCATTGGTTTAAGGAGAGTCGGCTGGCTGACTTCTGCTTTGAGCTGGGCTGAGAAAACGGAATCGATGAGAGCTGGTACCATCTTTTCGGCCGCATTTATGATACACTTCACAGTCATCCACTGACTATGTGGCTTTACCAAGTATGTCCAGTAACATTCCCAATTTAACCTGTTCAGCGCTTGAATTGCTTTTGCCTTTTCTTGCGCTCTCTGTTTCCATTCCGCCTCTAGTTGTAGTTTGTTCGGTAAATATCCCGGGGTGGTTTCTGCGATCAAATTTTCCCTGTGCAAATTCTCATTTACACAGTCAATAAGACTGCTTGCTGCCATGGCTGCTGTTTCTGCCGCTTGTTCTGCCTCCCTGATTTGATCGTCCCACTTGTTAAAGAGCAGCTCTTTATGGTTTTCGTTTATCCTTGGTGCGCCTGCTCTTTTTCCCTCGTCTTCATCCTGCCAAGCCAAGTACTCAGTCACCCGTTTATCAATCAGATCATAGTCACTTCGTAAGTCGACCACTTGATTAGTGATCTTATCACTAATTTCGCAATAATATTTCCACTGTGATATCTTTTGGCCCAACACTTCTTGCTGCTGCAGTAATTGTTCATTCAAGGAAATAGATTCCGAAATAAACTCTGTAAGCTTAGGGTCGTCCTTGTGCATCTCTTGTAAATCCTGTAACTGTTTTCCCTTCTCGTCCAAACTTTTCTGATAACCTATCTGCATTTGCTGGAAGTCCTCCTGCAACTTTTCAAGTTGTTTGTGTGCCTCATTATTGGTGTTGGCTTGTTGCAATTGTAGTTGCAGTACTTGTATTTGATCTTCCCATTCTTTTAACAACTGTTGTACTTCCGATGCTTTATCAATAGTCGCAGAGGCATACGCTCCTACGATCTGAGACAGTTTGGTGAGATTTTCAGTCGGATTCCTGGTGGGATCTTTCCACAAGACATCTAATTGTTCTGCATCTTGAGAGAGTGTATTTTCTAATTTCCTTTTCTTCAGAGCTCGGGGCTTTGTTTTTCTTTCCCATTTCAACCTGCATATTGCTTTGTATCATCCTCCGTTCTCCGTTCCTGCAATTCACAAGTGAAGTGAAAATGAATGACCAGGAAGGGTGATGGGAGAGTTTTAAATGTCGCAGACATACCAAATACACCACCTTACGTGAAGTGATTCTTTGAAAAGCACGCGTTCATATTTTATTAATAACTAACAACTAACTCCTTTATTAGCATTTAAAGCGCATAATCATGTGTCAGCTTATGGCAAATAGCTTTTCTTGAATATCGTGCCCGAAAGATCTGCGATGGAGTGATTTTGCGATTTGCTTCGCAACATCGCAGATCGCACCATCACATATCGCAACGTTGTAATATCGTAAAATCGCACAAATATAACATCGCAACGTTGATCTGGCCTAACATTGAAACCATCGCTATATCACGATATCGCAATATCACAGATCGCAGAAGTTTTATGTATGACAAATTTCGTTAACCTGTTTCCTGCGATATGTGATCTTGCGATCGGTGTCATCGCAAATCGGTAAATCTTGAGTTTTTCTTATAAGTTTTTCTCATTGCGACGCGATAGTTGTTCAATACCACAATCTCGCACATGCCGGGATTGCACTTGAATGGTGGCGTTCTACTACCGTTTTACGATGTGACTTTTTAAAGATTTTTCGCTTATCATACACTTAGGTTTTAAGTATTCCAAGGAGTTTCCTAAGCTTACGATGGTAACTTTATTTTGCGAAAAAGGAATTTAAGCACTACTCTTGCTTTTCCTAAATTTTAGCTAAGGGTCCCCACACATTTAGTATTTCGAACAACACTTAAATGAAAAAGGGGGGGGTTGTTGTTGGTCACAACAAGTTCATAAATTGGATTTGGGAATATGAAAAGTTGTTAGAAAGATAATTTTGGGCATACAATGACCATGCACCCAGAAATTTGGTTTGTGGACAAACATTCTGGAAAAATATAATGGAAATCTATAGGAAATTTTCAAGGGATGGAGTAGTTAAACATGTTATATACTTTTTGAGGGTATAATTTTCATCTCATGTATTGAAATAGCTCAAGTAGATAGTCAATAGAAATATATTGACAAGGTAAATAACCTGGTAAACTAAGATTCTTGAATTTAGCAAGAATTTTGGTGGAAATTTGCAGGAAAAGATACCACTGCAATTTCAAGAAAAAAATTTCCTAATGGAAGATAGGAGTGCAAAAGATTCCCAAGGACCTTATAGTCATCAAGAAGCATACTAGGTTGTAAATATAATCTTCAATAGTAATGAAATTTAATCTAATGGTCATGGAATAGACCAATTGGAGGATGAAGGTTTTGAAGAAATCGTTAAAAGTGTCAAACTAGAAGTGCTCAACTATAAAGCTGACAATGAAAAGATGATGAAAGAACAACAACAGATTAACAACCAAATTCTACAAAGTCTAAACAAAATTCAAAGAGAATTGGGCCAGCCGACCGAGTCAAGATTAGAAAATGTGCACAATGGAAAAACTAGAGAAAGGGGCACTAGGAGTTTGAGACATTCCAAAAGTGATGCCCATCGACACCACCACATAGTAAGCAGGACTAGTAAAATGGGCTATTCCACATCAGATTCCAACAAAAAACCTAGTATGTCACTAGTAAGGAAGTCAAGCAGAAAACTAGACAAAGAAAGTTTGCAAGTGGAGCTGAGGAAAATTAAGCCACCTACTTTTAGTGGAGAAAATAAGAAAGGGGAAGAAGCATAAACTTGGTTGTTGGAAGGGTAAGGCTAACCTCTGGTGGGAGAAACTCAACGTAGTTAAACACTTGCATGAAAGGTAGATCACTTGGAGAAAATTTGAGTATTTTCAAAGGAAATATTTATCAAAACGATATATGAGCAAAAAATGCAGGAGTTTTTTGAGCTACAATTGGGACACATGACCATGGAGGAGTATGGCCAGATATTTATTGAATTATTGAGGTATGTCCATTTTATTAAAGATGAAAAGTTTAAAATACAGACGTACATCAGTGGACTGCCATCTTTTTATGCCAACAGGCCGAAATACGAGGAACCCAAAACCTTAGACGCATCCATGAGGAAAGTAGAACAATTGTATGAACATAGTAAAAATATATTCATGTTACACAAGGATTTGGACAATAAAAAGAGGAATTATATGGAGCAAAGAAAGAAGGATTACAAACCCTTTCTGGTTAAAAATAACTTACAACTGAACCAACAGATGACCCAAATTTTTAACCAACCAAAAGGGGCAATTATTAAAACAAAAGGATCCAACTTCCACCTATTAAATATTGGGGTTGTAAAGGATATCATTGGTTCATAGATTTTCTTCATAGGGAAAATAAGGTGAGGACTATGTACCACATGTAAGCGACAACTACTGTGGATGAGGTGGGAAAAATCATGCCCAAAATATACGCAAACTTGGATAATTGAAAATTGGAGCATCAAGCTCACATGATAGAGGTTGAAGGTTAGCTAAACAATCAATCTATCTCTATCTTAATTGATTCTGGAGCCAACCATATTTACATTAATATGAATCTAGTTGAAAAAATTAGTTTGGAAAAAAATAAATATTCCAAACCTTGGTTAGTACAACTAGCTACATGTATGAAGAGAAAGGTTGCATAATTAATTACAGATTTCCCAATTGAAATGAATGGCATGAAAACAAAAGCTAGTTCCTGAATGTAATTCCACTGGGTGCCTATGATTTCTTGATTGGCATGGATTGGTTGCAAAAGCACCATGAAATATTTGATTGCTACAGTAAGTTTTTTTATTATATTGATGATGAGGGACAACAAAAAAAAGGTCCAAGGAATTCCTAGGTTGGTATCCATTAGAGAGATATAATCCATGTAATTGAAAAAAAAATTAAGAAAGGATGTCAAATCCTTGCTTCTCATTTGGAGGAGACAAATATGGATCACCAAATTAATATAGAAAATTACCCAATGCTTCAGGAATTTGTTGATGTATTTGTAGAAATACCCAGATTGCCTCAAAGGAGGGAAATATATTTTTCTATCGACCTAGTGCCATGAGCGGTCCCAGTATCTAAAGCACCATACAGGATGAGTACCCTAGATCTTAAAGAATTACAACTATAGCTAGAGGAATTACTAAAGAAGGGATATATATGTCCCAATGTATCACCGTGGGGTGCTCCAGATATCTTTGTTAAAAAGAAAGATGACACATTGTAGTTGTGTATTGACTTCCGACAACTAAATAAAGTTACTATTAGAAATAAATACCCACTATTGAGGATTGATGATCTCTTTAATTAGCTATGCGTAGAAAAAGTATTTTCCAAAATTGATCTAAGATCTAGGTATCACCAACTGCGAATTAAGGAAGAATATATTAGTAAAATGACATTCCAGACTTGTTATGGGCATTATGAATTAGTCGTGGTACCTTTTGGTTTATCTAATGCACCGAGAGTTTTTATGTGTTTAATGAATGGAGTCTTCAGGGAATACTTAGATAAATTCGTCATTGTATTCTTCGATGACATTCTAATATATTCAAAAACAGAAGAGGAACATCAACAACAATTGATATTGGTTCTACAGGTACTCAAAGAGCACCAACTTTATGCTAAACTAAGAAAATTGTCATTTTATCAGGGGAAAATCCACTATTTGGGTCACATTATTTCAAAAGGAAGGACAGTTTTGGCCCCAGAGAAAATTAAGGCTATCAGATAATGGCTAGCTCCGAAAAAAGTTACCAAAGTTAGGTCTTTTATGGGTCTAGATGGATATTACAGGAGGTTTATCGAAGGGTTTTCCATAATTTCATATCCAATTACTTCTTTGTAGAAAAAGGGTAAAATGTTTGATTGGACATCTGAATGTGAAGTAGCCTTTCAACATTCAAAAGTTTTATTAACTAGGGCTCCATTATTAAAAATTGTCAAACCAAATGAGAATTTTTTTGGTCTGCATAGATGTGTGTGAAGAAGGATTAGGTGGTGTGCTCTTCCAAAATGGGAAGGTAATTTGGTACGAGTCCAAAAAGTTAAAATATCATGAGAAGAACTATGTTTCCCATGACCTTGAGCTTTTAGCTATCATATACGCACTGAAAATGTGGAGGAATTACCTTATGTGAAGGATATTTGAATTGTAGACTGATCATTATGCACTGCGATATTTATTTGAACAACCAAATTTAAATGCATGACAAATCTGATGGCTAGAATTGTTGGCAGAATATGATTATGAAATTAAATATATCAAGGGAAAAGAAAATTGGGTGGCTGATACACCCATCCAAAAGTACATGTTATGCATGACCCAACAATTAGTAACTACAAAACCAATTTGAGGGAAATAATTCTATAGGTTTGTAATTTAGACCAGCAATATATGAATATCAAAAAATAATTTACAACAAGGCGCAGCACAACAAAACTTCCTAGATTATGAATCGGGTCCAGAGAATATTCTCTAATATAAAGGACAAATGCATGTGCCAAAGGTACCAGCACTTAAAGGAATTATTCTACAGGAAATGCATAATGTACCATATGTTAGTAACCTCGGGTACGAGAAAACATTAACTGCAATTAAGAAACTATTTTATTGGTCGGGTTTAAAGAAGGAAGTGACTAATTATATAACTGGGTGTATGGAATGTTAGCGGGTGAAAGCTAAGCATAAACACCCAACTGGTTTGTTACAACCAATCCCCATTCCGGAGTGGAAATCACATATGGTAACAATTGATTTTATTACTAGTTTGCCTAGAACAATAAGGGGACATGACCCCATAATGGTTGTAGTGGATAAGCTTATGAAGTCTTCTTATTTCATTAATGTAAAGTCAATGCATAAGGAAACAAATATTGCAGACATTTATATGCGAGAAATTTCCTGGCTTCACGAGTTGCTTATGGCAATAATTTCTAATAGAGATACAAAATTCACATCTACTTTATGGACCATATTATTTAAAGGACTGGGTACCAATCTAAACTCCAGTACAACATATCACCATGAGTCTAATGGAAAAAATGAGAAGGTAAATCAAATAATTGAAGACATGTTGCAAATGTACTTTATGGATAAACCATCCAAATAGGAGGACTACCTACATCTGGTGGAATTTACGTATAATAACGGGTATCGGGCATCATTAAAAGTGAGGTTGTTTGAGGCTATATGGCAGGAACTGTAATACTCGAATGAGTTGGGGTAACCTATTGCATAGAATTATGGTGGGTCCTGAATTTCTCAAAGACATGGAAGAGAAAATAGTTAAAATCAACCAAATTTGAAAGTTTCCGAGGATAGGCAGAAAAGTTATGCTAATAGGAGAAGGAAAAATAGGGAATTTAAAGTCAGGGATCATTTTTTTTAAGTAAAAGTGAAAAAGAGCTCATTAAAATTAGGAAATTCTGCCAAGTTAGCAGCTAGATATTGCAAGCCATTAGAGATTGTGGATGGGATTGGCCTCGTTGCATATAATCTTTCATTACCTACATTATCTGCATCTATCCATATTCATGATGTATTTCATGTTTCATTGCTTAAGAAATATGTATCGAGCACTAATCTTGTTGTTGATTCGAAAATGATTCAGGTAGAACCCGACGAAGATTTCTAGGTTCAACTGGTGTGGATTTTAGACACCAAAGTCAAGGTACTCTAGAATCAAGCCATAAAAATGGTAAAGGTGCAATGGACTGTGGTCGGTCTCGAGGATGCAACCTAGGGGAAGAAGAGGTCAGGAGGGCATAATACCCTCACCTTTTTTACTAATATGTCATATATTTGTATATACAATGCACTCAGGACAATGCATATAATAAGGGGGGAAGGAATGTAATACCCTCACCTATTTTAATGATGTAAATACATGTACCTTTTATTTTAGGCTGATGAGATGAAATACTTTATTGGTCTATGTGCCCATTTAGTTGCAAAGATATTGATATGTCGATTTTTGGCTAAGTGGCTAGAGGAGCCACGATGTGAATATTGTAAATATTGTACATGTACATATCCTTAAATATTAATAAAATAAGGATAGTTGTGAAGCCCGCTCCACAAAAAGAGTATGGGGGGTGAAGCTACAACAAAAAAAGAAACAATTGAATATTTTGGTGAAAAGTGCACCTAGAGCCCATGAGGGCTCTAAAGGGTGCCACATGGCAAGTTAGGGCCATGCATATATAAAAAGAAGTGTAGTTTGAGATGAGAGGTAGTTAATCCTATAGGAGTTAAGGGGGATTAGTCATTGAGTCCAGGAGAGGACTCTAAGACCAATTTATGGCAAGTGAGTCTTAGGGTAGGACTTTGGACTAGATAGGGTATGGTTATTAAGTTAACCATGTCATATGGATATACCCTGTTTACGATGAGAGCCCCAATGTTGGCTCTGAGAGCTTGGTGCTCTGAGGGTTTGTTGACCCTTTTTATGGCTTGATTTCCATGGAGTTCTAGTGGGAACTTAGTGTTCGTTTGTGGACTGGAGTTTTCCTAGAGCCTTAGAGCAGCACGACTGTTGGGTTGGCACCTTGACAATTATCTAGGAGTGTGCCTAGAGCCTTGGAGCAGTGTGACTGTTGGGTTTGCGCTTTAGCATGGTGCTTTGGTTATTGTTTCAATTTTCTTTGCCTTTGGAGTGGTTGTCCCAACTCGAGGGTGGTACAATGGTTGAGCTTATGAATCATCAGCTCTATCGATGGGTGGAACGTGAAGTGCCCATAGCTAGTCGACTTTCCTTTGAACCTATTAGGTGTGCAGCCTGCTTATCCTCTTGATTGTTCAAATGTTTTTGTTTCAGTCACGTTGGAACCGTGTTTTTATTGGGGTGGCAATTCTACCCATTTAATCACCATCAGGGGGGTGATGACAAATTTTATATGCCCTCCCCCCCCCCCCCCCCCCAACAGGGGTTCAGGGGCAACACCCTTGAAGCTAAAAATAGATGAAAATTTGCCTTGTAAAATATTGTAATTTTGTAGGAAATCTGGATCGTTCATTAGGCAAATGATTGTAGAAATTATGTTAGTTTAGGGTAATTTTTCCTTAGAAGGCAACCCTTAGTTTATATGTGGGAATTGTATTGCGATTATGTATTATTATTATGAGAGAGAAAGGGAGAAGGGATTGTGTAAGAACAAAAAGGAAATTACAGTGATTTGTTGTAGGTTGTTTCTCTTCATTTTGTTGGATAATATAAGAGGAAGGATTTTTTGTTTCTCCATGGACGTAGCCCAAATTGGGTGAACCATGTATATCTTTGTCTCTCTTGTTTTATGTGTTTTATGTGTTTATGTTTCCATAATATTTTATGTGTTTCATATATAACTTTCTAAAAACAAGTTCTTAAACACTTATAGAATACTCTATATATATGTGACATATTATTTAATGTGTTTATGTTAAAACCCTAATTTCATGGGTTCAGGTTAATGCCTATTAATGTATATTTACTTCCTTTGTTTATTATACTTTTGTGATTTATATGTGAAAAATATTGCATTCTGGCTTGTAGCGTTGCATTCATATTAATCATACCAACCTATTTCAGGTTAGAAATTATGTCTGGATCAAGTATGAGTGATTCTACATTTTATTTAATTTTTAATTATGAAACGTTGGATATAGTGGTGTTGCTTGATTGGGGTCGGGGACACTACAAGGTCTCCTACACAAAGTCTTTTTCTTCTAGAAAAAGTGAGAGAAAGAGAAGGGGACTCTTTCCAAACACTAAAGAACAATAGGAATATAAGGAAGCAATTGTTTCCAATTTAGAGCGATGGATTAAAAGCTCAAGGGGATTTCAAACTAGCAGGTTAGGAGAGAAAGTGCTAGCATAACGATATTTGTTATCCCTCCTCCACCTAATGCATCATTAAATTCTTTTGGAAAGTAGTTTTGGTCATTGGGGACTAGCTATAGGTGGTAGACTCTTAGTAAAATATGTAAATCACACCCCCAAAATGTGCAATAATGCAAGTGATTAATATTTTTTTAGTGCAAATTAAGGGCATACACTAGTGATTTTCAAGAGAGTAGTGTATTTACATGTTTTGTTTGTACAAGAGTCATATATTTAGATGTAATTCCAGATCAAAAGATGTCTATGTGAAATCATATCTTTTTTTAACTATTCATTTATGAAAAAAATGAAAAGAAGTGAATCTTTAGATTAAAACATGCATTTTATAATAACCATAGCAAAAAAAAGTTATAACAATACTAATACTAATACAAATGGGTTGAACCTTAAGGATGTTCTAGGTGAGTTTTCTAATTTAATTCGTCCGCTCATTCAATGTTAAGAAATGCTAAGGTCAGGTTCTTACTTCCTTGAAGGGAAAGTTGTAGTTGTGAAAGACCCCCTCTTCTTTCTCATGGGATTTCATTGATTTAATTATATGCATGGATATTGTGAGAAAATTTCCTTCGAGTTGTGACCGAATGGAGTAGCTTAGCGGGAAAACATATTAAAGGAAGAAAATATGGATGTTTTTGTATATATATCTATTAGATTGTCAAAAATTGAACTACACTATGAAAATATGAAAATATATGTATAGACCTATAGAACCAAAAGTTAAGAATCAATGAGTTATGCAAATTACGCAAGGTAATTTTATGTAAATTATGCTTAAGATATATCATGACATGCATGTTTATACGAGTACATTAGATTTGTAGCTCCGTACTATTTTTTATTGGGGCTTCATTGTATTCTGGTTCTTCAGTCACCTTGAGGTGTACATTCTTATTATCCCAACGTTCGGTATTGTTAGCCACGTAGTATCAACATTCTCAAGAAAACCTATCTTAGGATACCTTGGAATGGTCTACGCGATGATCTTAATTGGGATTCTTGGATTTATTGTATGGAGTTAAATGGATCCATTGCTATTTATTGTTTTGGAAAAGTCAACACTAACTAAGAAATAATATAAATTGAAAATGCCTGGTGCTCATGAATAACCATGCCTTCATTATCCTACAACTAACTATTAAGACTAACTATAAATGATTTTGAGATGTGGCACATTATTTCTTCATGCATAGTGCTCAAGATTAACCATGCCTTCATTATCCTACAACTAACTATTAAGACTAGCTATAAATGATTTCGATATGTGGCACATTAGTTCTTCACTTTTTTAGCAAAAATGACCCCACCTTCTCATCAATGGGCGAGAAGCTATGTTCAAAAGAAACTTGGGACAACCATTTGTCCTAAGAAGGATGTTGGCTTTGGTGCCCATCAAGATACGTCAAACACTCATATCACTTAACTTGCGATTATAAAATTTTAGGACTTTTCCTTTTAATACTTTTCTCGTCTTCTTAAACTCATAATTTACACTCTGCTTTTTTTTTTCATATTCAAATTCAAGGTTTTATAGTTAAACTAGTTTAGTTTCCTAAGGAAATTATTTCTTTCTAATTATAATAGTGAACTATAATCCTTAACTTAACATATGGATTATTTCCCTATATACTATCTCTATACTTCTTTCTCTTGTTCTGAAGAAGTTATTCATAGTTCTCTATTCAATAATGTCTCTTCCACAATAGATCATTCTAATTTTAATAAAATGTATAATTATATTTTTGATACTATCTATGAAATCCAAAATTGAATTTCCTAAATTTTCTAAATTTTGGGGTGAATAGATATCATTCATAATATACATAACATAACTAAAATTAACTACCACCTTTGTGGAAATCGCAGATGGTATCAATTGATTTTATTACTAGTTTGCCTAGAACAATAAGGGGACATGACTCCATAATGGTTGTAGTGGATAAGCTTATGAAGTCTTCTCATTTCATTCTAGTAAAGTCAATGCATAAGGCAACAAATATTGCAGACATTTATATGCGAGAAATTTCCTAGCTTCACGGGTTGCCTAAGGCAATAATTTCTAATAGAGATCCAAAATTCACATCTAATTTCTGGACCATATTATTTAAAGGACTGGGTACCAATCTAAACTTCAGTACAACATATCACCATGAGTCTGATGGACAAAATGAGCAGGTAAATCAAATAATTGAAGACATGTTGCAGATGTACGTGATGGATAAACCATCCAAATGGGAGGACTACCTCCATCTGGTGGAATTTTCGTATAATAACGGGTATCAGGCATCATTAAAAGTGAGGTTGTTTGAGGCTATATGGCAGGAAATGTAATACTCGAATGAGTTGGGGTAACCTAGTGCATAGAATTATGGTGGGTCCTGAATTTCTCAAAGACATGGAAGAGAAAGTAGTTAAAATCAACCAAATTTAAAAGTTTCCGGGGATAGGTAGAAAAGTTATGCTAATAGGAGAAGGACAAACAGGGAATTTAAAGTCAAGGATCATTTTTTTAAGTAAAAGCGAAAAAGAGTTCATTAAAATTAGGAAATTGTGCTAAGTTAGCAGCTAGATATTGCGAGCCATTTGAGATTGTGGATGGGATTGGCCTCATTGCATATAATCTTGCATTACCTACATTATCTGCATCTATGCATATTCATGATATATTTCATGTTTCATTGCTTAAGAAATATGTTTCGGGCACTAATCTTGTTGTTGATTGGAAAATGATTCAGGTAGAACCTGACGAAGGTTTCCAAGTTCAATCAGTGTGGATTTTAGACACCAAAGTCAAGGTACTCTAGAATCAAGACATAGAAATGGTAAAGGTGCAATGGACTGTGGTCGGTCTCGAGGATACAACCTGGGGGAAGAAGAGGTCATGACGGCATAATACCCTCACCTTTTTTACTAATATGTCGTATATTTGTATATACGATGCACAGAGGACAATGCATATAATAAGGGGGGAAGGAATGTAATACCCTCACCTATTTTAATGATGTAAATAAATGCACCTTTTATTTTAGGCTGATGAGATGAAATACTTTATCGGTCTATGTGCCCATTTAGTTGCAAAGATACTGATAGGTAAGTGGCTAAAGGAGCCACAATGTGAATATTGTAAATGTACATGTCCTTAAATATTAATAAAATAAGGCTAGTTGTGAAGCCCGTTCCACAAAAAGAGTATGGGGGATGAAGCTACAACGAAAAAGGAAACAATTGAATATTTTGGTGAAAAGTGCACCTAGAGCCCATGAGGGCTCTAAAGGGTGCCACATGGCAAGTTAGGGCCATGCATATATAAAAAGAATTGTAGTTTGAGATGAGAGGTAGTTAATCCTGTAGGAGTTAAGGGGGATTAGTCACTGAGTCTAGGAGAGGACTCTCAGACCAATTTATGGCAAGTGAGTCTTAGGGTGTTGGGTCCCTATAATACTAGTGATTACCCCATTACTATTGTAATTGTACCCCTTATTAATATTGTTGTGCCCCTATTATCCCCATATTGTTATTACTATGCCCCATAGAATCCCTCTATTGTTATTTTTGTGGCTTTATATTATTATTGTTAGGTCGGTTGGGCTATATTGTGACTCCTTAGACTCCTATATATAGAAAGGAGGTTTTTCCATTTGTATCATCGAAGAATTTTTCATTTATGTAATGTAAAGGAGGTTTCCCCTCGAATAGGCCGAATTTTAAGGCATTGATCTATCTTTTCTATCTTTTTCTTGAGCTGGTTTCATAACATTTGGTATCAAAGCTAGTCAATACATATTCTCCCATGGATAGCTTGATATTATGGCACTTTCCAAAGCAATTTATTGTTCCTCCATTTGCAACCATCACTTGACACTCTAGTGCTAGATATAAGAAGCAATTCAATTATTTTGCTACCTTACATTGAATAAAATTGTGGGTACTTCCTGAATCAATCAACACTATTACCTTTTTCTTCTTGATTTGTCCTTCTATCTTGATGGTTTGAGGAGTGGTAATTCCCGCCAATGCATTACAAGATATGGTCGGATTCATTTCTTCTTTATCTAGGCTTTGTTCTTGGAGTATATCTTCTTCTTTTGACCATTCTTGCTCCTTTTCTTCTTCCTCTTCACAATCTATGTAGAATAATTTCTTCTCAGCACACTTATGACCTTTAGTGTATTTGCTATCACAACTGTAACAAAGCCCTTTTGCTGTTTTTTCTTCCAATTGTTGTGGTGTCAGCCTTATAGGTTATGGAAGACTAGGGGCAATAACACTTCTGTCTTTATAATTGTGAGTGGTATGCTTCTTGGTTGCCATAATTTTGCTTTCCATTTTTCTTGCTAACCTGAATGCCTTCTCTAATGAATTAGGTTCCCAAAGGCAAACATCATGTTGGATATTATCCTTTAAAGACCCTATGAACACATCAATCCTATGCTCCTCTAGAATATTTTTTACCCTTATGTTAAATTTTTGGAACTCCTCAATGTGCTCCATTATTGAACCCTTTTGTTTGAGACTTATCAATTGGCTAAAGAAAGTGTTGCTTTTTGTATCCTCATAATGTGCTATCAATTCTTCCGTAAAAATTGCCCAAGTGATAAATTATTTACGAGAGCAAAGCCATTGATACCATACAAACTGATTTGGTTCCAAATATAAAGTTGCAATACGTACCTTTTGTGTGTTTTGCACATTATTGAGATCGAAAAATTACTCCATCTGTAATATCCATGTTGTGGGATCCTTGCCATCAAACTTCCTCATATCGATTTTTGGAATATGGTAGGTCTTCGATCCAACATTAGAGTCTATGAAATCATGATTAACATTTCTTTTGTTCTCATCATGAGTTTCCTTTACTACCCTTTCACCATTAGTAAGAATTTCTTGTAGAAACTTTTTTAAATCTGTCTTCAAATCTTCCATGCCTGTCTTCAAATCTTTCACAATTTTGTGCATTATCAAATCCATTTAAAGCCAGTACAGTTTCTATTGCATTTATGGAAACAATTCAAAAGCTACATGGAACCCAAATATTATTGTAAGTGACAGAGATCCCATTTTCACTGGAAATTTTTGGACAGAATTATTTTCTTGTCTTGGTACTCAGTTAGCTCATAGCTCATTTTATCATCCTCAATCTAATGGGCAAACTGAGATAGTAAACAAATGTTTGGAAGGATATCTTTGTTGCTTTGTATCTGATAAACAGACACAATGGGTCAAATGGTTGCCTCTGGATGAATGGTGGTATAACACTTCCTTCCATACAGAAACAAAAATGACCCCATTGATGGCACTTTATGGGTATCAGCCACCATCCATCACATTATATTTAAGAGAAAATTCTAAGGTTCAGGCAGTGGAACATCACATCGAACATCAACAACAAGTCCTCCAACTCTTAAAGGATAACCTCGTGTTGGCACATAATAAAATGAAACAACAGGCATATCAACATCGCAGCGAAAGAAGTTTTGATGTAGGTGATTGGGTATTCCTACAGCTACAACCATATAAGCAAATGTCCCTCAAGCAAGCTAAGAAGGATAATAAATTATCACCAAAGTATTATGGTCCATACAAGGTGTTGCAAAAGATTGGTACTATGGCATACAAATTGGAGCTTCCTGCAGCTTTTCGATTGCACCCAGTTTTCCATGTTTCATGTTTAAAGAAGGTTATAGGCGACAAGCTCCCAGTTCAAACAATATTGCCAGAACTTGATGAGGAAGGAAAAATTATATTGGAACCGGAAGCAGTCACAGAAACAAGAACTCAACAGCTACGAAATTGATCAATTTTGGAGTATCTTATCAAGTGGAAGAACTTATCCGCTGAAGATTCCACATGGGAGGATGAGAATTTTATACAGAGGTATCCAGAACTACTCAAGCGTTGAGGACAACACTTTTTGAAGGAGAGGGGCATGTTGGGTCCCTATAATACTAGTGATTACCCCATTACTATTGTAATTGTACCCATTATTAATATTGTTGTGCCCCTATTATCCCCATATTGTTATTACTGTGCCCCATAGAATCCCTCTATTGTTATTTTTGTGGCTTTATATTATTATTGTTAGGTTGGCTAGGTTATATTGTGACTCCTTAGACTCCTATATATAGAAAGGAGGTTTTGTCATTTGTATCATCGAAGAATTGTTCATTTATGTAATGTAAAGGAGGTTGCCCCCTCGAAGAGGCTGAATTTTAAGGCGTTGATCTATCTTTTCTATCTTTTTCTTGAGCTTGTTTCATAACATAGGGTTGGACTATGTACTGGCTAGGGTATGGTTATTAAGTTAACCATGTCATATGGATGCACCCTCTTTACGATGAGAGACCCAATGTTAGCTCCGAGAGCTTGGTGCTCCGAGGGTTTGTTGACCCTTTTTATGGCTTGATTTCCATGGAGTTCTAGTGGGAACTTAGTGTTTGTTTGTGGACTAGAGGTTTCGTAGAGCCTTGGAGGAGCACAACTGTTGGGTTGGCACCT
The DNA here is from genome assembly GCA_031772625.1 of Pinus tabuliformis. Classification (NCBI taxonomy): domain Eukaryota; kingdom Viridiplantae; phylum Streptophyta; class Pinopsida; order Pinales; family Pinaceae; genus Pinus; species Pinus tabuliformis. The sequence continues at coordinate 85,438,937 of CM062818.1, forward strand.
GGAGAATTATCTCGGAGGGTGCTTGGAGCCTTGGAGCAGTGTGACTATTGGGTTTGCGCTTTGGCATGGCGCTTTGGTTATTGTTTCAGTTTTCTTTGCCTTTGGAGTGGTTATCCCAACTCGAGGGTGGTACGATGGTTGAGCTTATTGTTGAAAATGCAACAAGATGATGGAGCTTAGTGAAAAGAAGTCGCCTTCACTAAGTGGGCCTACAAGTTATTTTTGGCGCAAAGTCTATTTTTAGACTATGTCTATTTTTAGACATATGGACCATGGTCTATGAGTTGTAGGATGCTATTTGTGGATGATTGGTCATGTTGGTAAAAATAGATGGACTTCTATTTTTAGACATATGGGCGGAGTCTATTTTTAGACTGCCAGGCTAAAAATAGAACAGTCAAATATTATTAGCTCTTAATAATATTTGGACTATAAACATTATCTTATCCTCTTGGAGCACTTTAGTTCGAGCTACAGATGTGGCACATGCAACTGCCAGAAGGAAATACGCTTTTCTTATGGGTCAGTTGAGCTATTGCATGATGGACTTCAGTTAGAACTCAAGTGATTGAGTTTGGTGGAGTTGATTGAGGAGTTGATGGAGTTGTGTTCAGTTTGACTTGGTTGAACTAGTTGTATTTAGTCTAACTGCAGAATACACTAGTGATGAGTGATGTGAATTAATTATTAATTAATTCACTAATTATTAACTCATAAATCAACTAAAGAATACATTAGTTAACTCAGTGCATGGATAGTTCAGTGGAGACAAGTGTTAGAGGTGAGTGAAAGGCCAAGACAGCTGTCAGTTGTGACTATAGTTGTGCATGAGATTTGCACAATCAATGGATTGAGTATTGCCAATGAGGATTGCGTGGTTCAGCCAAGAAAAATACGAGTTTGGATCATCCATTCTCATCTATTCTCATGCAGGATTGAGCAGTAGAGGCAGGCACGCAGCAGAGGAGATTTGAACCTGTGACTTGATTCAGATCGGAGCTAGTTTGTGTGTAACAGGTGGAGATAGTACTGAGTACTTGAGAGGAGTATTGTACTATGTATTGTTACATGTTCTCTATCATTATAATATACAGATAGTGTGGGGTTTTCAGATGTATGCTTTCCCCGGGTTACATACTGTGTTAATGTGCGCATGCGATTGATGTTTCATTGTTTTAATTTCTGCAAAATTGATGATCAACGTAGAGGAGGTTATGTATTATGCATGCATTCCGCAATAGTGTATAATCAGGATAATCTATGTGAATAAGTGTCATATTATTCAAAATTTCTACACTTATGAATCATCAGCTATATGGATGGGTGGAACGTGGAGTGCCCATAGCTAGTCGTATTTCCTTTGCACCTATTAGGTGTGGAGCCTGCTTATCTTCTTGGTTGTTCAAATGTTTTTGTTTTAGTCGCGTTGGAAGTCTATTCTTATCGGGGTGGAAATTCCGCCCATTTAATCGCCATCAGGGGGTGACGACGAATTTTATATCCCCCCCACTCCCTCCCCCTACCCCGGCGGGGGTTCAGGGGCAACACCCCTGAAGCTAAAAATAGATGAAAAATTTCCTTGTAAAATATTGTAATTTTGTAGTAAATCTGGATCGTTCATTAGGCAAATGATCGTAGAAGTTATGTTAATTTAGGGTTTTTTTTCCGTAGAAGGCAACCCTTAGTTTATATGTGGGAATTGTATTGCGATCATGTATTACTATTATGAGAGAGAAAGGGAGAAGGGATTGTGTGAGAACAAAGAGGAAATTACAGCGATGTGTTGTAGGTTGTATCTCTTCAATTTGTTGGATAATATAAGAGGAAGGATTTTTTGTTTCTCCATGGACGTAGCCCAAATTGGGTGAACCATGTATATCTTTGTCTCTCTTGTTTTATGTGTTTTATGTGTTTATGTTTCCACAATATTTTATGTGGTTCATGTATAACTTTCTAAAAACAACTTCTTAAACACTTATGGAATACTCTATATATATTTGACATGTTATTTAATGTGTTTATGTTAAAACCCTAATTTCATGGGTTCAGGTTACTGCCTATTAATGTATATTTACTTCCTTTGTTTATTATACTTTTGTGATATATATGTGAAAACATTGCATTCTGGCTTGTAGCGTTGCATTCATAGTAATCATACCAACCTATTTCAGGTTAGAAATTATGCCTGAATCAAGTATGAGTGATTCTATATTTTATTTAATTTTTAATTATGAAACATTGGATATAGTGGTGTTGCTTGCTTGGGGTCTGGGACACCACAAGATCTCATGCACAAAGTCTTATTCTTCTAGAAAAAGTGAGAGAAAGAGAAGGGGACTCTTTCCAAATACTAAAGAATAATAGGAATATGAGGAAGCAATTGTTTCCAATTTAGAGTGATGGATTAAAAGCTCAAGGGGATTTCAAACTATCAAGTTACGAGAGAAACTGCTAGCATAACGATATTTGTTAGCTCTCCTCCACCTAATGCATCTTTAAATTCTTTTAGAAAGTAGTTTTGGTCATTGGAAACTAGCTACAAGTGGTAGACTCTTAGTAAAATATGTAAATCACACCCCCAAAATGTGCAATAATGCAAGTGATTAATATATTTTTTTAGTGCAAATTAAGGGCATACATTAGTGATTTTCAAGAGAGTAGTGTATTTACATGCTTTGTTTGTACAAGAGTCATATATTTAGATGTAATTCCAAATCAAAAGATGTCTATGTGAAATCCTATCTTTTTTTAACTGTTCATTTATGAAAAAAATGAAAGAAATGAATCTTTAGATTAAACCATGAATTAGTATAGCAAAAAAGAGTTATAACAATACTAATACTAATACAAATGGGTTCAACCTTAAGGATGTTCCAGGTGATTTTTCTAATTTAATTCGGCCGCTCATTCAATGTTAAGAAATGCTAAGGTCAGGTTCTTACTTCCTTGAAGGGAAAGTTGTAGTTGTGAAAGACCCCCTCTTCTTTCTCGTGGGATTTCATTGATTTAATTCTCTGCGTGGATATTATGAGAAAATTTCCTTCGAGTTATGACCGAATGGAGTAGCTTAGCGGGAATACATATTGAGGGAAGAAAATATAGGTGTTTATATGTATATATATCAGATTGTCAAAAATTGAACTACACTATGAAAATATCTGTATAGACTTATATCAATACAGACCTATAGAACTAAAAGTTAAGAATCAATGTGTTATGCAAATTACCCAAGGTAGTTTTCTGTAAATTATGCTTCAGATATATCATGACATGCATGTTTATACGAGTACATTAGATTTGTAGCTACATACTATTTTTTATTGGGGCTACATTGTATTCTGGTTCTTCAGTCACCCTGAGGCATAGTTACCAAGTTTGGCCGTATTAGGCCAAAAAAATTTGAAAATTCGCCGGTACGGTTCGATTCGTTGAAAGATACGGTAAACTTAATACGATACGGACATGTTTGGTTTATGGTAAGTTTTATATTAAAAAAATAGAAAGGCAATGTTTCTATATTAAAAAGATTATTGAAATTTTATGTTAAAATATTAGCTACAGAATGGTAAGCTTTATTAAAAAATAGGAATGAAAATGAATAATTGCTATTTCAGATGAATTGTGAATTTAAGACTTATTCTGTTTTATTGGTAACTGTGATTGTGATGGTTGGGCTAACCATGTCTAGCACGGTTGGTAAAGCAGCACTTGGTTGTAACCTTGGTAAAGCATGGTAAATTTTTATATTTAAAAATTATTGTTAAAAAATGGTAAGTTTTTAATTAAAAAATAAAAATGAAAATTTATAGTTTTTATTTTAAAAAGATCATATAAATTTTATATTAAAAAAATTATAGTTTAATTATGGTAAGTTTCTTACTAAAAAATAGGGGTGTTTTTTTAAATATTCTAGAGAAGAATGAGATTTATATTTTAAAAAAATATAAAGATTTAAAACTTATATTTTCAGTTTTTTTAACTTTTTAGATGATAGCAATTATCATAGCATTAGGTCCCCGGCAAAAGAGAGGATCAGTCCATTAGAAGGGTTTTTTTTCTGTCTATATAAAGGATAATCTTTATGCACACTTATTGTCAAATAAATTTGATATGATAGGAATAGTGATTAAACAATAAATTCAGTGGTGTGTGGAGACCACTTCAAACTTACTAACATAAATTCATAGTATGTGGAGATCACTTCAAATTTGCTTTTAATACCCTGTGTCTTATTCTTTACCTTGAAATTCAGATTTGCAATTTTGTTATTTATGTTATAAGATTTTACTTAGATTTTTCACTTTGCAATTTTAATAAATTTGATAATTTTGTCTTTCGTTATTTTTTGATCTTTATAAGAGAAAATAACAAAGAGTATCTCTATAAGAGAAAGATATGATGATTTTTTTTTAATTTTTGAATATAAGAGAGAATTAATGTTTTTTTTTTTTTTTTTTTGAATATAATGATTATTTAGTTCAATTTTTCTTTTTTTAAAAAGAAAAAATAAACAATACGTTAATCATAAATATATACTCTCGAATTTTTTCCATATTAAATAGACGAATTTTTTCTTATCAAATCGAATTCAAACTTGAATTAGAATTCAAATTTGGTAACTATGGCCTGAGGTGCACATTCTTATTATGCCAACATTCGGTATTGTTAGCCGCGTCGTATCAACATTCTCAAGAAAACCTATCTTAAGATACCTTGGAATGGTCTACGCGATGCTCTCAATTGGGATTCTTGGATTTATTGTATGGAGTTAAATGGCTTCATTGCTATTAGTGAAAACATCTATAGATCCTTCTACATGTCTCATGTTATAATGAGGGATTTATAGGATTCTACGTTGGTACTTAACTAAGGAGACTGCAACAAACGATTAATATCGAAATCAAGCTTCAATCTGCTTTTTTTAACGCAACGAAGAGAGCCTGCACCACATGTATGTTGTTGGTATGGACGAAAACCATATTAAACAGCTAGAAGAAGAAGGTCGTATACTTCCTCCAAGGCGGAGGTAATAGATCGAAATATTATTTTATCATTCACAAATTAAACTCTTCACAATGGCCGAATGTTTTGCTATATAAATAGAGGAAAAGGAAATGTTGAATTTATTGATGTTCAAATATAGACCTCTAATATAGAAAGGTTTTGCAAGGAGGCTTTGCAGGGCACCATAGTGTATGATAACAAACCAAAATAATTGTATGTGTACATGCCTGAATTTAGGGCTAAAGTGATGTTCATCATTTGGAAGATGGCTATTGTTGGAGCAAGAATAGCCAGAAAGCAGTGAAAGGTAGCCCCTTTTCTAGGTTAATTATCCATATCCACTTTCTACACCATATTTTTCAGGATTATATTGAATCAGTGTGTTAATAAACATGTAATTTGAAATCATTGTTATTAAATATGTAAGTTCAAATAAAAAATGACCTTCTCTGAGATAAACCATCCCATCAGCACATGCTTGAAGCACCCAACAGAGTTGGGTTAACTTGCGTAGAGCCATATATATGTCCTGTTATTGCCTTAATATGCTAGCTCTTCTTCGTCCATGGCTGCATGGTTAAATTTTTTCCTCCATGTTTGTAATAGAATGGTTGGTTTTTGTTGCAAGTATCTGGCAAAGCTCTTACCTCAACCCGGCTTTGTCTCTTTCCTCCGACAACAACTTCCTTCGCTATCTAGTTTCTCGCACCCTGCACAACTCCACAACTCCATTCTGGAAAGGGTTGATTGAAAGCCCCTGTGCAACTCCACTTTAAAACTGTCTTGATTGATGGCCCAATGAACTCCACCTCAAAGCAAAGAGAATCCATTATCATAATGCCCCAATAGTTTAGAGTGAGGTCACCATACTGGTTCTCTTACGGCCTTGGCCCTGGTAAGCTCTTGGACCTATTCCGTAAGTGTTTCAATCTGGTTTTTAAACTGTGACAACTTAAATAATGAGTCAACAACCACAACTCTACTCCAGATAGTTATGTGATGCGTGAATGCAAAATTTCCATGCAAGATCTAATCAAGTAAATTGTTGTACAAGTTAGGTGATAGGTGGTAAAGGGGTGGCTAAAGGTGATAGAAGATGGTAGCAGGTGTCTAATTGGAGAAGTCAGTCATAATGAAGTCGGTGTAGGGAAGTCGATTAAAATGAAGGAGGCTTAAATATTTTATAGGGTCGACAGTCCTGAAACATTAAATGTTTCCGACTTAGTTCAACATATTGAGATGCAACGTTGAATATCATAAATTAACCTAAATTTTGAAAGAAAGTAATCCATGGGAAAGAGTGAAATCTATAATAAAGTCGATTTTTCAATCCAATATGAAATAAATAATTTTAAATATTTATAAATAGAATGTTTTAATAAAAACTTGGTTTAAATCGACAGAGTTGGAAATGGTCAACTCTAATTAATAGTGAGTCAAGATTCAATCCATCGCTATGCGATGCCAAAAATAAGGACTAATAATAAACTAAAGTAACACAAAAATATCTTTAGGCATTGTAAAATTGACTTTGCATCGATTCCACCTTTGATACGATTATCTAAAACTATGCACTCATGTTTCAGACATTTTCATATATTAAAGTTATGTGGAGTAGGGCTCCAAAATAAAAATAAAAAATCGAATCTCTAACCCACTAAGCTCGCAAATTTCATCCATACAACTCTACAAAGGGGTTCTAAGTAGTACCGGATTTGGAAATCCGATGAATCTGTTGGTTTTAACAATTTTATCAAATATGTTAAGCATTTTATTTTCCTTTGGTGTCAGGTTTGTAGAATTTCTCGACATATTTGAGAGATACATCATTACAGGTTAAAGATTTTAGTAAATGTTATTTTTTATTTTTTATTTTTTTTATTTTATTTTATAATTAATATTTATAAAAAAATAATCAAGAAATTAAATTTGTGATCAAAGTTTAAAATTTATATTTTAACTATAACACAATTTCAACTTTTAATTATTTTATTTCCTGATTTCAATATCTCATCAAGTTTAAAATCTGTTTTTCAATTACATCGGAAAACTCTTCTATATTTATCATTACTCAATAACAATTCTTACATATTTACCACTCAACCATTTCTATACTTTTATATCGTTGTTAATCAATTATATATTTTGAAAACAAAAAATAAGGATCATATAATTATTAATAAATATCGTATTTTGAAAAGAAAAAAATTACTTTTAAATTTATAATTGAAGTTCGAAACTTATATTTCAATTATATTGAAAAACTCTCCCATATTTATCATTATTAGATCACGATTGTCACATATTTATCATTATTAGATCACAATTGTCGCATATTTACCACGTAATCATAATTGTACTTTTATATAATTGTGACATATTTACTACGTAATCATAATTGTAATTCGGCTAATAAATTTTATTGTTTGTAAAAAATATTTAAGTTTAATTTTATTTTTTCAGGTTATTTGAGTTTGCACGCTAAAATTATTTTGTGGATGATATTTTAATATGTACATTAATTTTTAGTATGATATGATTTTCGTTTTACTAAATTTAAAATGTATGATTTTTACACTATGAAGTGCCTTAACACAACATCTTGTCATCATATAAACTATTTTTAAATTATTATTAATTAATATTATATTTAGAAAAAAAATCTATGATTGAACTTTGAAACTTATTTTTCAATTATTCCTTATATTTTATCATTATTAGATCATAATTTTCACATATTTACCCGTGAACTATAACTATACTTTTATATAATTGCTAAGAAAAAATTATATTTTGAAAAAAGAAATTAATTTTATTTCATTTTTTTTGTTTGTTAAGTTGTTTGAGTCCTAAGATGACTACACACTTAACTTTTGGCTTGAGAAACTACCATCCAGAGTCATCGAAGGCATCAAAATTACAGAGGGATCACATCTGGCTTCGACTACACCAACCTTGACATGACTAGATTTTTCCCAATAAAATTTCAAATGGGTGACTTTCACATGATGGTGCCTTAACAATACACCCTATCACCATTTACACTAAGCCTAATAAACTAAATCAATTTTAAACAATTATATTTAAAAAAAAATACACTTACATTTATAAGTCAACACAGAAAAGAAAATGCACTCTCCTATATTTATTAAGAAATTACTATACTTAATAAATCATATATTTTGATAATAAAAAAACAAAAAGTGATTCACTGATCCATAATCAAGAAAAATATATATATATTTTTAATGTCGAGACTAAAAGTAGCCTCTAAGACAAACCCACTCACCGTATTTTGGGATTACCGCTGGCTTGATTGGTAAAGTAATTTATTTTAACATTAAACATAAGATTCCAAAATCTTATTAAATCAAATAAAAGCGATAAGGCATTACAAAATAGAAAATCAAGGAGTATTAATTCTCAGAATACAGATCCGTAAAAAAAGCTAAAGTTCCATTTTAGACTCGGAGGAAAAGTTTATGCGCTGATATTTGGAGTTGGAGTGGAGCTTATACTGGGCCACCTGTCCTGCACAGAGATGGGAGATAGCGGTGCGGTGTTTCGCTTTTTGACGTTGGAAAACGAGCTCAACTGTTCTCCACCTGGACCAGTTAACGTACCACTGGAACTTCTGATTTTCTCAAGCTGACCAACAACTTCGTCCATATCCGGTCTGTCGTCCCTCTCTGACGCCAGGCATCTGAACGCCAATTCTGCTGCTGCTGTCACCATTACCTTCATCTCATGATTCACTTCAATCTCCAGCTGCGGATCCACTAGTTCATACAAAGCCCCTTCCTGAATCTTGGTTATCGCCAAGTTAGAAAGGTTTATTTCCCTTCTGTTCCGATTTATATCCATCGCTATTTTGGCAGAGATTATCTCCACCAAAACAACCCCAAAGCTGTAGACATCGGACTTCTCAGTCAGCTGATAGCACTGATAGTACTCTGGGTCAACATACCCTGGTGTGCCTTGTGGGATAGTAGTGACATGTGAGGCATCTACAGGCACAACCCTGCAAAGCCCAAAATCAGCCAATTTGATATCCAAATTCTCGTCCAAGAGAATATTAGAGGATTTCACATCTCTGTGGAATATAGGCGGATCAAGGGCGTGAAGGAAAGCCAAGGCCTCGGCAGTTTGAATAGCAATGTTCAAGCGAGTATTCCATGGTAATCCATTGGGATTTTTGCGATCGCCATGAAGATGATCGGCCAGGGTGCCATTTGAGATAAATTCGTATACAAGCAGCAGCTCTGGACTATCTACAGGGGTGCAGCCATAAAGACGAACGACGTGTGGATGATTCAACGTCGAAAATATCTTCACCTCATTGATGAACTGGTCCAGTCTCCTAGAGTTATCCTGATATAGTCTCTTTACAGCAACAATTCGTCCATTCCAAAGTTTACCCAAATAGACCGACCCGAACCCTCCAACCCCAAGTTCGTTCTCCTTGTGAAAGCAATTTGTAGACTCACGAATTGCTTCGTAAGAGAATATGGGCAAATTGCCCATCTCGCGCCCAGGCAAATGTCTAGGAAGAGCCCCACCAGGAGGAGGCTTTCTGTTATTCAGATGACAAGTTAAGGACAGTACCGCTAGCAGCGCAGCTCCTCCGACGGAGCAACCTGAGGTGGAATGAAGAGATTGATATCAATGTGATCTTCCAACAACCCCGAAAAGAATACGAAACCAATTCAGGGTATTCTTAAATCGGAAAAATAGAATAGGAAGAAATCATAAATTTACCTATTATAATGGCTGTTCGGCGACCTGTAAAGCGGCCGTAACACAAGTATCGTAAGTAACGGGAAGGATTCACATATATACGGAAACCGATTCACCCTAGAGTTAAAGCGAAGAAACAGAATAGGAAGAAATCATGAATTTAACTATTATAATGCCTTTTTGTCGACCTGTAACGTGGCCATAACACAACTATTGTAAATAACGGCAAGGATTCACATATACATCTAACTATACATATTCTTGTTTATGAAGATTAACAACCTTGTTTCATGGGTGCCTATGAATAAATTCATAACATCTTAACTGAAGCAGCAGTTCGAACTAGTTTTGCGTAAATTTACGAAACAGAGCATACCATGGCCATGGCATTTGTCCGTACGGGGTCCATCCTTGCAATAACACACGAACGGTGCAGTTGAATCCGAAGTGTTCTGACGGTAACCACATATCCCCCGACTTGTTTCACATGATCTACAGCTTTTATCTCTCTTTGTATCATTCTCCATCACGTGCATTACTCCCACATCAACTGTTACCTGTGTCTTAGAACATCCCGGAATCAAATTCTCATTGTCATACAAACCGTAAGAGACACTAGAATTACATTTCCCGCTCAGCATTTTTGAATGGTCCAATTGATGCTGGTTATTACACTTGTACACGTTCAGGGTCCTGTTCTCCTTACCGATTCTGAAGGCAATGTCTGAACATTCTGGCGGTATCTGCGTGTCAATGGGATCATCTAAGAATTTGCACTTTTCACCTCTGACAATAACGAAGGTCTTATAATGGTGGGAAAGTTCTAGTATTGTGTAATTCTGGCCCTGAATTGTGATTACTAGACTAAAGTTCTGCACACAGTCGATCTGAAAGCCAGGGAGACCGCATCCACGATTCCCTACACCGAAAGGATACGATATATTCATACTCCCACATTTATTAGAATTTTGGCAATACTGGTATTGTTGGTCCAAGCCTAAGGAGCAGGGGTATAGAGAAGCGCAGCAGGCAGTAAAGATAATGAAGAATAGCTGTCGAAGCAGGAATGGACGAAGGCGTTGAACATATAATACCATCGCGAGAAGATGAGATAACAGGCATATAATCAGGGTTGAGAAGAAAAAACTGACCCGCTATCAGCAAAGGAATGAAGGAAAATAAAGCGTAGGTAGTGTTAAATAAGTAAAGAAAGCCAATTAAACTGAACGAAATCGAAATTAACGTCCAATATTCTGAAAATGGTTGTCTTCGGGCTTTCAAAGTCTTTGTGGACATTATTTTTACATTTTTCTATTGACCAGACGAAAAGTGTTCCGGTGATTTCGGTGGAAGAAATGATCCCTGGGAATGTGATTCTCTCGGCACAGTGTTCACGATACTGTCCATACTCTGAAAATGGTTGTTGTTGACCTCAAAGACTTTGTAATGGAAAATCCCTGTGCCGGCACAGTGTTCACGATACTGTCCATACTCTGAAAATGGTTGTTGTTGACCTCAAAGACTTTGTAATGGAAAATCCCTGTGCCGGCACAGTGTTCACGATACTGTCCATACTCTGAAAATGGTTGTTGTTGACCTCAAAGACTTTGTAATGGAAAATCCCTGTGCCGGGATCATTTCTTCCACCGAAATCACCGGAACACTTTTCGTCTGGTCAATAGAAAAATGTAAAAATAATGTCCACAAAGACTTTGAAAGCCCGAAGACCTACGCACAAAAGCAAAATAAAAGACGACATACCCAAAAGAAGGCTGAGTTAGCCGTACTCTTAACTTCAAGCAAAATAAAAGACGACCTACCGAAAAGAAGGCTGAGTTCGCCGTGTTCTAACTCCCTGCTTTTTTTTCTCTATGAAATTAGGAAATTTTGGCAATATTTTCATACAATTTAATATGTCTAAATTATAGTTATTAAATTAAATTTTTATAAATCTAAATTATAGTTATTAAATTTTAAATTTTATACATAATAAAAGTTTTAGATAATATTAAATCTATTTTTATTATAAAAATAATTCTAACCATCCTAACAATACCTCTCTCCCTGAGTTATATCCGACCTTCCCTGAGTTATATCCGAAAGACAATAATTCTTGGGAAGAAAACGGAGAAAAAGGCTCATATATTTATATTAAAAAACGATATGGGATATCACAAGCGATTAGTTTTTTAGGTGAGCGACACCAAGTCGATCGGATTTGGTGCAATGTAGTGTATTGTTTATGGTAAAATTGTATATGCTTTATATTGGAGACATGTCATATGTATGTAAGTTTCAAGTTATGTCCATTGCAAAGAGACAATGCATGGAAGAGAGAAAATGTTAGGAAGAGGTATCTTTAAGATAGATTTTGGTTTTATATTTTTTATTCAAAAGCATTTCTCTTTTATTATGGTTATAGATTTTTAAAAATAATTAAATTGGTTATTTCTATTTTTATTTTAGTAAAAAAAAATTGATGTGTACACTAATATAAATAGATTAAATTTTAAATATAATTACAATAATTAATTTAATATTTTTTTTATGTATAAAATTATAAACAGAATAAAGTTTAAAATATAATTATAATAATTAATTAAATATCTATTTTATGGGTAGAAAAATATAAATAGAATAAAGTTTAAAATATAATTATAATAACTAATTTAATATTTACTAAGATGTTTTAATAAAAGAAAATAAATAATCTAATAGCTACAATCCCTTGAACCCCTAAAGTAATAAACTTGACTTATTAGTCTCTCTAACTCCGCTAACCTGGTCTAAACCAACCCACTAATCATGATTTTTATTGTCATCTTATTCTCATAATCATCATTGCCATCACTATGATGACAACTAAACTTTCCAAACCATAAAGCCATCAAACTTGATGGGCATGATGGGACCCAACCATATAATCCATTAAGTAGAGAGTGATCATCGTCATCATCACCATCACTCTCATCATCATCAAAGGTGTGTGAATCATCATCATGATTATGATGGTATTGATGCTAATATATTTTAACATGCTCAACAATACATAACCCATTGACCCATACCACTCTAAATCATACCTAGTTGACACAGGTCCCTTCAACTTCTTCACTCCTTATGCAATCACCCCTTTAGATGCATATTACCTGCTAAAGTCTTTAAAAATGAACCTACAATCTCTAAACCTTAACATTAACCCATTGATTGTTAACATTAAACCTTGATATTCCTAATATAGTAACCTCTAGACCCGAATGGAATAAAACATATTACTAACCCCCTAATCAACTAACTTAATAACCCTAACCCATTGATACCATAACCTAATAAACCTATCTCAATACTCTTTGTAACTCCAAAAACCTTGTCCCAACCCACTAACCCAAAGATTATCTTCATTATCATCATCATCATCATTGTCATCATCCTATTCATCTTCATCTTCATCTTCATCATGTGGTCATCATCACCGTCATCCGGGTTAAACATAAAATCGTTTATTAAGTCCTAGATATTGAAATATTACATTTCTAATGTTATATTAGTATATCAACCATAACCTTTCATTGTAATCTTTCATTATAATTGTACCCTACTGTGTCCCCCCCACACATGCACACACATAAAGGAGACTAAGTATTATTGTCATCTCATCTTGTGTATGGGATTTATTGTAAAAGAAGGTTTTCCCCTTGAAGCAGATTGTATTCATTGGCATTTTATCATTTTTAAGGTGCTTGATTCATTAAATTTGGTCTCATAGCTACAATCGTAGGGTTTTTCTCATTCAATCAAGTCATCTTACCTTTTTCACTATAAATATTTTCTGGGACATTTCAGGTTGTGAATTTTTTCATAAAATGAGGTAAACTATTGAGCTACAAGTGTTCAAAATTTCAAGTTTTGGTTCTATATAATTGATTGGAAAATTTCCATGGATATTCCACTAAACAATACATCACAACATATTTGATAACATTATACTTAAAAATATGAAATCTATGTTATGAGGGTCATTTTCATTAGACTTATGGATTTATTAAGTTAATGTTTGATGTGCGATATGTAAAAATTGTAGAAAATAGAGAATATGAAAAAATACAATCACTCACAATCACAAGAACATAAAATATAACTTAGGAAACCTTTCGAGAGAAAACCTAACTGGAAGGTGAGGCTTTTTTGCACTCTCTTTCTCTAAATGGAAATGGATGCAAGTACAAATAAGTATGATCTATGACCCATGGGCTACTAAAGTGCACAAATCCTCTTTATTCTCTCTCTCTATCTTTATCCACTCTTAAACACTCTACTCATCTATGGACAAAATCCACTCCAATAGAATGAAACCCTTTTTCCTCCCAGTGGCCTGATTATAACACAACCCGATATCCTATTAGTCGATATGTTTCACTCCTTCAAATCTTAACTGGAATTATAATATTAACTCCTCTAGAGTATTATTCATCATGATCACGTGGCTAGCCCCTTTTCCAGGAATAATGGGGGATGGCATGGAATCCCCTCGAATTATAGTGGTCAATTTTGATAGGTCAACTTCTAAGATGCCTGACTTTCTCATATGAGCTTTGCTTGAGGCAACTCCTACGTTGTTGTAAATGCATTGGGGTATACATTATGGAATGTAGTTCCATATTAAGGAACTATATTCCATGAAAGGTGCTTATTGAAGGAATCAAAATGGATCTTAAATTTTTTGACCTAAAACTTTCCAAACTAGGACCACTGATAAAATTGGTCATGTGCGTCGATTCTTCCCCTTTTCCCACTCTAAAGGCATAAAAATGAATGAAAAATAAGATAATGATCCAATCTCGATCATACTTCCCCATTTTGGGATGCTTTTGGTCCCCAAAAAATTCTACTAAATTATGATGAGGAATTTTTTCCTCCACCTTCTCGTTGATGTACCATTTAGCATATCCTTTTAACCCAATCTACGAAAGGTCATGTTTCCCTTGTATTGTTGTTTGGACCTCTTCTACAAACTGTATCTTCCATCAAATTTGATTGAACCTCTACCTCCAAATCCTCTACAGAAAGGGTGTACCTCTTCTTAGTATACTGTGGAAGGCTAATAGAGTTTCAGATTCTCTACATTCATCATTGAGTAAATGCACATTTATGGGGGTAAATTGTATCTATAGGAATTATCTCCAAATTTTTCTAGTATCTCAAAGGGACCATATGGAAGAGCCTTGATTTTCTTAACAAGACCCTATAGCCTCTCCTTATTCAACTGCAACCATACTCTATCTCCCACCTTAAACAACTCCTTCATTTCGTGTTGATCATTCCTAGCCTTGTATTTTCCATATGACTTTTGTAGTGTCTCTTGTACCTGTAGATGGATTTACCTAATCTTCTCCACAATTTTTACGGCCCTTAAGGAATATTATGTAAGATCCTCCCTCACTCCTCCTTATTTCCCATATTAAGTATCCAAAGGTGAAGGTGGAAAATATCCAAAAAAAGTTTCAAATGGGGACATACTAATAGAAGTATGAATTGGTCTATTATAACATAGAAGTTTCAAATGAGGACATACTGATCTAGCAATTTAAAAATGAGGGTTTCTTGTAAAATTTTGCAAGCTAGTTTATGTCTTATGGGCAATGGATCTAAATTGCAAAAGCACATAAAAATAGTAAATTTAGTTAAGTTTTGCAGATTTTAACAGTGAAAAATAGGCAACACACAACATCACAAAACAATAATTTGGTGATGTAATTCGCCCCTCCTAGGCTACATCTTCGGGTCCATCTTCCAATGTTGGTCCATTAAATTATATGCTCAAAATATCAATTACATCAACATGAAATGCTCAAATCACAAAAGCAACATTATCATTATGTCTAGAACACCCAAAATACCTTATGTAGGCTCGTCTTGGGCGAAAAAAGACTGAAAATGGCCAAGTTAGGCTTCTTTCTTCATTTCCCTACTAATTGTCCTGCAAAATTGGCCCTTTGTCAAAACTAGCAATGAATTCTGTCTTTGGCATATATGCAAGTCAACAAACTGGCACAGGTTTGATGACATTTTCACCGATTTTGGTGCAAATTATCGAACGTTTAACTGACCCCCGCACCCCAAGTTTATGCCTCTGGTGTAATCACATGGCAACAATGTGACTGGGGGTGTGAGCCAAAGGCCACGCGCTCGCCGACTCCCCACTCCAGGTCATATGTCAGTTTATAGCAACGCAAGATGGGCATGCACAAGGTGCCATGCACCCGCCCCTCCCGTGGTGTTATCCATTGGTTACGATGTAATAAATGGGACCGGGGCCAGGGCTAACTCCCTACCACTTCCACCTTGGCTCTGCCCATGGTTATGTGTAGTTCCATAAGACTCAAGGTTGGGTCAGTTGGGCAAGCCCGCAGGCCCGACCCCCCGACCAAACCGACTACCATAAGAATTTAACAATAATCGTTAGGCCTTTTATAACAAGAACTACCGCGTGGTCTATTGGTATGTCAAACAATTGTGTTGCTAGAGGTCTCGAGGTTGAACCCCACCAAGGTCGATCGATCTGTTAACAAAATTTTAGCCAGTAAAATAGAGCCTCGTGGTGGCCTCCCATAAGGCAGTGATCTAGATCTTTTAACTTCAAGGATGCATTTAGAATTACATATAACAGAGCATGTTAACCAGGTAAATTAAAACCACATGAAAAGAAGCATAAACTATAAGCAATCATGAGATCAAAGACACAACGATTTGATTACGGAGTTCACCCAATGTGGGCTACGTCTCTGAGCCCTGCTCAATGGTGGGGAGGCCTTCTTTTATTAAGTGGCATCAAAGAAATATGTTAGAAGCAACTTCACAAAAATGACCTTTATATCCCTAATCCAGATGATGGCCTGAAAATGGAGAGCTCGACTGGATAAACGGACTTCGCTATGAATTCCTGGCATGAAATCGTGCAAAAAAACGCTATAAACTTGCCCAATTCTGACACTGACACCTCTCGCCCTCTAAGGGAATCTTCAAAGAATCTTGTTGATGCCCTTGCTCAGGGTTCCACACCCTCTGCCTGCTCAAGGTTCTATTGTTCGCACTCCACCTTCGCTGGTCACATAGTTACCGATCAAATGAGAAAATTACCTAGTACCCGTTTTTTTGAAGTAGCAAAAAATCACCTGATTTTCAAAAGTTGTGATTAAGAATATACCTTTTTTTTTGGAGCATATTTTTACAACTTTAAATTTTCTTATGATTTTTTTTTTTTAAATGTTAGTGATTTTCATGTTGATTTTGAAAAGTGTTGATGCAACATCAACCCCTTTTTTTTTGGAGCATATTTTTAACACTTAATTTTTTTTTATGTATCAAGTATGAACATTTTTTTTAAAATGTTAGCGATTTTTATACTGATTTTGAAAAGTGTTGATGCAACATCAACCCCTTTTTTTAGAGGGCTTATTTTTTACACTTTAAATTTTCTAATGTATTGAGTGTGGATATTTTTTTTTAAATGTTTGTGATTTTCATGTGAATTTTGAAAATCATCATTTTTTTAAGGCATATTTTTTACACTTAAAATTTTTTGTTGTCCCAAGTATGCACAATTTTATTTTTTAATGTTGATTATTTAACAATTGTTCAAGTTATCTTATTCTTCTTCTTGTTTTTCATCCTAAAATGTTTGTTTTTTTAAGGGATTTCCAAATATGTGTTTTGTTTTGTAATGTTTTTTTATAATGAAATTTTAATTATTTTTGCAAAAAAAAATAAAAATAATGATATTAATATTTTGAGATTAAGATTTTTTATAAATTTATATATAGTTAATTAATATTTTAATACACAAAAAATTATATATATATATATAGATAACAACAACAAAAAAACTCAAAAAAATAAAATTTCTATAAAAAGATTAGGAAAAAAGAAATGTAATATAAAGAAAAAAAATTTAAAAATTAATTAAAAAAACAACAATTACATAATTAAAAAAATAAACAAATAAAAATTAATAATAATTTTTTTAAATAAATAAATAAATATATTAAAAAACTTTTTAAAAATTAAAAAATAAATAAAAAACCATTAAAGATTTAAAAGAAAATGGGTTTAAAAAAAATAAAATTAAAAATAACAAATATTAAAAAAAAAATGGTAAAAAATATAAAATATAAACATTATAAAAAACAATAAAAAGTAATTTTTTTTTTTAAGTTTATTGAGACGAGTTTTCAGCGATAATCACATCAAAATTCATTTGTCAACACGTTTCGAACCAGCAAGTGTGATTCATTGTTAGGACAAGATGAAGAACCAGATCATGGCAACAAGTTAAATAGAGAGACCGATCATTTAACGACTACAAAAAAATAGCTACTTTTGACCAAAGAAACAACTACAATGAACTCGTTAATTGACTAGACCAAGATATAAAGAAAATAATACTAATTCACTAATTGATTAATTAGTTTGTTAGAACTATTTAATTTCTTTTAAATCTATATGTAACCAATATATTTACTCATATTTAACTAAAAACTTTAAACCTAATAAATAATTTATTCTCCTCTTTTTTATTTAAAAAACACTATATAAGGACTAATATTATCATAGGAACTCTCAAATTATGAATAAAAAAATGTTTATTGATTAGATAATTACCAATAAACATAATTAGTTGGTAAGTCAAAATGTTTACCAAATCTATTTATTTAAATGTAATTAAATATGAAATATCTTCTTTTCAATTTAAAATTAAATAAAAATGAATTATAATAATATTATTCCATGAACGATTATGGGATTAATGAATTAAAATTGTTTATTAAATTTATTTATATTCATTTAAAGTTTAAGTAACTCCATATTATGGGATAAATCAGGGATAAATCTAAATGTTTAACTT
The DNA here is from genome assembly GCA_031772625.1 of Pinus tabuliformis. NCBI lineage: Eukaryota > Viridiplantae > Streptophyta > Pinopsida > Pinales > Pinaceae > Pinus > Pinus tabuliformis. Next base: position 85,457,580 of record CM062818.1, read on the forward strand.
TATTTATTTATATATCCTCTTTAACAAAAACTTATTTATTTAAATATCAAGTTTAATAAAACCTAAGTAAAGAGTAAAATTCTTTAAAACTTAAAACTAAGAAATTCAACCTAATAAAAATAATATAAATTTAAATTTTTAAAATAAAAATAAAAATTAATAAAATAAAAAATGAAATTTCAAAATTTCAAAAAAAAATTAAAGTATCTAAAATTTTCAAAAATTTATAACTTTAAAAAATTAAAAAATTTCATTTAAAAAATCATTTAATTTTTTTTAACAAATTATTTAAAATTTAATAATTTAAAATTTTAATGAATTTGAAATTAAATTTGTTTATATAAAAAAAATATTTAAAAAAAAATTAAAAATTTTAAAAAATTTATTAAAATTAAAAAAAAAAAATTAGCCTCATCCCCCGCCTACCTGATGGGATAGTTTGGGAATCGACGCTCAGCTAGGCGGGGGCCTGAGGGGCGACCCTGAGGCCCTCGCCTCATTGAGGATTGATTCCTAGAATCAACCATCGACTAGGTGGAGACCAAGGCTGATTTTTTTTTAATTTTAATAAATTTTTTTAATTTTTTTTATTAAAATTAAAATTCTAAATTGTTAAATTGTTAAATTTTAAATAAATTGTTAAAAAAATTGATTTTTTAAATAATATTATAATTTTTAATTTTTTTTATAATTTATAATTTTTATATTTTTTAAAAATTTTAAATATATTTCATATTTTTAAGAAAATTTAAATAATTTTTTTGTTGACTCATTTAAATTTTTTTTGGTGGTGGTGAATGTTTTTTGTAATTATTATTTTTTTTGTAATATATTTTTTAATTTTTATTTATTTATTTAAAAAAACTAGTTTTTAGTTTTTATTTTTTGTTTGTTTATTTTTTAATTATCTAATAGATTTTTTTTTTATTGGTTTTTTTTGGTTGCATATATATATCTATATATATAATGTTTTTTCTTTCTTCAAGTTTTTTTTTTAATATTTTTTTAAATAATATTTAATTATAAAAATTTAATTAAAATTTTAAATTTATTTTAAATGTTTTATTTATATTTGGTTTAAATTTTAAATTTTTTATAATGTTTGTATTTTTTAATTTTTTTAACCATTTTTATTTAATTTTTTTTTTTTTTCCTTTTATTGTTTTTTTTTTAATTAATTTTGGTTTTTTTTATAAATTTTATGCTCCTTTCTTTTTTTATATATATATAAGGAATTATAGTAAGTGGTTTGAAGCATGTGTACTCTGAAAACTACTTTATGATTTCTCTTAAAGATAATTTATATTTATTTTTTTATGTTTGATTTTTTTTTTGTCATATTCATATATATATATGTTTTAATATATTGTTTTATTTATTAGTTGTTATTTTTTAAAACTTTTTGTTTTTTTGTTTTACTTTTAATTTTTTTCAAACTTTTAAATTTTGTTTTGTTTTGTATTTTTCATTTTTATTTATTTATTTACTTATTTATCATTTTATTTTATTTTGTTTGTTTGTAGGGTTTGTGTCGATCATCAACTAGCAACCTGAGCTCATTATGTGTTAATTCGATAGTTGATTTTAAATTTATCGCTATAATGGACAAGTCTGCCCCATAATGTATCAATTTCATGGTTGATTTTTAAGATTTCCTTGCAATAGGTCGAGTTTGCCTACACCACATGTCAATTTGATGGTTGATTTTTAAATTTTTGTCGCAATGTGTCAAGTTTTCTTAGGTTAAGATTTCAAAATAACTATACTTTTAGCATTAAAAAGAAATTACTCTTGGTATAATGACTCTTTTATTCAGGTGTTCATTTTTAAAGATTTTTTAGTCATAATTTTTGCATAATCCCATGGTTGAAATATATTAAAAACTTAAGGTTTTTTGTAGTCGTGATATTTGGTTTTAATTCCATGGTTGAAGAATTGTCAAAATTTTAAGGTGTTTCTAAGTCACGATATTTTATTTTTAATGCTATCGTCGAAAACAATTATAACTATTTTATCTTTAACGTCATGACTGAAAACTGTTTGAATTTTAAGGTTTTTCAAAGAAATGATATTTTATCTTTAACGACATGCTTGAAAATTGTTGCAATTTTAAGGCTATTCGTAGTCTTGATATTTTATCTTTAACTCCATTGCTAAAAAGTGTTGAAAATTTACCTCGAAGAAAAAAAAAATTCTAACATCAACACTTTTCAATTTCAAGGTTTTTTTCGCACCAAACAAAATGGTTTTATTATTTTTTACTCTTATTTTTAAAACATATTGAAAATTTACTCTGAAAAAATAATTGGTGATGCAGAATCAACACTTTTTGTTTTTTAGTTGTTTTTCACGTTTTTTGGGGTTTTAGGGCTAGAGTACCCGTTTTCAGGTAATAGTTCTCGTTTGGTCGGTAACTATATTTGGTTCGTTGACTGAAAATTTTGAGTTTAAATAAACTTTGTTGGTTGGAGCCACCAAGGTATGAGCTCGTGGCTCATTGGTCGACGAAGGCCCCAGTTTTGAACCCCTCTCCTCCCATAATAGTCGACTTTTTATGGTAACAAATAATTTGTGGTTTGCTCCCATGCAATGGTTTGTCCTATACATGGTAACGATTATGTGTGTTGACGGTTTGACCAATGGGCGGTTCTATCGGGGTTGACTCGCTCTACCCACCACCCTTTTAATATGATATAACCGTGGGGTGTGGCGGGGCTGGTGGCCCACCACCCCGATTTTGATTTTTTTTTTATGATATATATAATACAATGCATGGGGGTGGCAACCCGCCACCCCTATTTTAATATTTTCTTTTGTTTTATTATAACCACATGGTCATTTTTAATTTGCTTGAAAATAACAGTTACTGGACGTTTTAAGTATTCGACAAATTCATCGATTTTGGTGGCCGAATTTTGTGCGTCGAGTCTCTGTGAATTTGTTGCCTCCTTAAGCCTGCCACTTGGCCAAGTTTGACCAAAACTTTGACTAGTTATAACTTGATCATACAAACTCGGATTTGAGTGTCATTTATACCGTTGGAATCAAGGCGACGAGTACTATGATTTGGTCTTGGTTTCACTTCCATATGTTGAAATTTATTTTTGAGTTATTTTCAAGGTCACTTGTATTCCTGGATATTCCCGTATCATTCTTCCCCACTAAGGAGAATTTGGTCCTCAAAAATCAAGACCACATCCTGCACAATGCCTGCATTCTCGTCAAACCACACTTTCAACATCTGCATTGCATGAAAATCTGGTACATTCTTTGCAATCACAAACAAAACCACACATAACTCAAACAACCCCATACTTGCCAAGAGTTTATAACACACTCATTGGTCAAATTTTACATAATAGAAACTAATACCCCAACTACTCACAAAAGGCAAAAATCATCATCATTGCTTTAGTAACCGATGGAAAACACATCATCACTTTTACAATTATTTGCAACGCATGATTTACAAACGGTGGCCATGACAAGCGACTATACCTAGTAAAACCATCTCTTTCTTAACAAAGTGAATGGGTCATCTCCTTGTGGGGGATTCGTTTGTTGAATATATTCACCAGCTATTTTCTTCATAGGTGCTTTCTAGGCCTGCAGTGTCTAACATGTGGCTTTCTGGTGTCCATCCTCGTTGCAGTAACTACAATGATTCTTTCTCCTCCAAACTTTTTGAATATTCTTGGAATGCTTTCTCCTAGTGTGCCTCTGATAAGTGCCCATGGAACCCTCACTATCACTAGAATGCGATGAGGCACTTTCACCATCTGTCATTGGTTCATCACTCGCTATCTTGGAGCATTTCCCAACCTCTTTTCTGAGATATCCAAATCCTGCATAATGAGAAAATTCCTCCACTTTGATGGGGTTCACAATGCCTTGGCCATTAATGTTGAGGCCCTTTCCTTAATACCCCACTTTTTTCAACAATTTTGATCCAATTCTTGTAGTATGTCTCTCAAAAGCAGTAAAATCATCATCATAAAAAGTACATGAAATTGAATAATCACCTTTTACCTCAGGCTTGTTATGCTATAACTTTTCCAAGGACTCCTCCTTGGCTTATAACCAATGTTTCAACCTTTCATTAGGGGAATTTTGAGGTCCAAAAGGAAATTATAAAATTATAGTGGAAATAATAAAATAAGTTAAATTACATCATCAAATTTTAGAGGGAAAAAAGAAGAAACTATTTTTTCAACTCGTATTCTCAACTTATCTCCCTATGGGTTTACTCAAATTTTGAGTAGAAACACTAGTTGGATGCATAATTTGATTCCTAATCCAAGGAGTATACATGTTGCATACTTTGGATGGACCCTGCCACATGAAAAATGAGAAATACATGAAAAACGTGATTGCAATCACGTTTTTTCATGTATTTATCATTTTTCGTGTAGCAAGGTCCATTGAAAGTATGCAACATGGGTACTCCTTGGACAAGGAATTAAATTTTTCATCCAATGAGTACTCCTGCTCAAAATTTGAGTAAAACCTTAAAGAGATAAGTTGAAAATACGAGTTGAAAAAGTAGTTTTATTATTTTATTATTTTATAATCTTTTTACTCTTTTACTCCAAATATGGTGAATCATCCCCCATGGTTGACACCATCATCTTGAATCCTATTGGTTCTTATAAAGTTTATTTTGGTTGTACATTTTTCTTAGGTGGCCCATTTTAGACCTCAAATTACCCTAATGGTTTCTCCTTCTCTGCTTCATGTAGGGGTCTCCTTAGTTCATCATTCTCCGCCTAAATGATTTGGTTGATTTCTTTGAGCCATGACGCATTTGGTGCCCTTTTCATATTTGGGACAACATATGCTGAAACCTTTGTCTCGTCATCCGAATCAAAACCCAAGTCGATGGGTCCATCTGCCACAATCCCCAGAGCTGCAATCTTCATTTCCTTCCCTGAATCTGATCCCATGTCAATTGGTCCACCGACTGCAAATCCCACAGCTGTGATCTTCTCATCATCCTCTAATTAAAATTCTTGGTCTTGTTGCACGGTTGCAATTATCTTCTGCTTCTCTTTTATGTCGTTCCTCTTAGGTCCCAATTCTAGATGCAGTTTCCAGCAATTCTCCTCATCATGCCCTTCTTTCTCATAGTGAGTAGAAAAGGGATTTGCTCCTCTTCTCTTATTTGTTTCCTCCCTCTTTGGGCGGTCGTCTTGTTCATGCTTCTCCCTGCTTTCAATATGTACAACCTTCACACTAGCTTCATCAAGAGACTTAGGTTCAAATAATACCAATGAATGACGCAAATAACTATGCAAAGAGCTAATTTATTTCATCAACGTCTCAGAAGTGTCTAGTGGAACACTCATTGCTAATGCTTGTTTTCTAAACTCCTCTATAAAATTATGAATAGTTTGACCTTTGCTTTGTTTTAAATGTTGTCATTCCATCATGGCCTTTTGTCTGTAACCCAATGGATAAAATTTCCCTCTTAAAGTAGAAATGAACTCAGATCAAGATGAAATAATTTTACGACTACTCTTACCACCTTTCTATAGTTTTCCTTCCCATCAGATGATAATGATGCCACTCAATCGAAGGGATGCTAGATGGATCTTGACTTCATCCTCTTTGATTTGTCATATGCAGCAATACACTTCAACCTATCTTATCCAGCTATCTAGCTTTTATGTGGTAGATTCTCCAATAAAAACAGGTAAATCAAATTTGACATCTAGCTTAAAAAAAGGATTTTTAGATGCATTGCATTGATGCCTCTTAGAGTGATGAAAAGAAGAAGAAGCATAATCATGACTAGAAGATGGAGAGGGAGGAGGCTCTTCTCCACTGCCAGTTACATAGCATTTTGTCACTGTCCCTGTACTCCCTATTCCTTGATCCTGGAGGACCTCTACAGTGAACCCCACATGCTTTGCCTTCATGAAAAAACTCCCATTGTGTCCCTCTTCATGAGCAGATCATTTCCCTTTTGCACCATTTCCCCTGAAACTTCTATTTTGCCCAGTTTGCAAGACTGGCGCTAATGGCCTTTATCTCCCCCACGCCGATTGGAGAGACTAAGTTGTGTTCCAGTCACGTCGGTATTTTTATGGAAAGATTTTTAAATTAGAGCCAAAGCTTCTAGCTCTAAAAGCTTTAAAACAAAAGTCCGGTAAATGGTTTGGCCGGATGGGGTCGAGGATGATAGTTTGGGCTCCTTTCCCCTATAATGTTGGAACTACCTCAAGGGATAAGTCCTTCTCCCATGAGAAGAGGATCCATCTCCCATCCATATTTCCTATATAAACCTCCCTTCTTCCCAAGCACAAACTAGTTGCAGTCATAGTTTTTGGTTGAGTGTTGATGTTGGTGTGCTTATGCTATTTTGGTTTGGAGAAGACAGCAAGCTATTACTAGTTGTAGCTATCTAGTTGTGTGAGGGAGAAGTGTGATTTGGTTTGGAGTGAAGCTTAAAGGGAAGAGCCTTAAAACTATTGTTGATTGAGGCCATCATGGAATGCTAGCAAAAGTGTGTGGGAACCCGGTCTTGTCAGAGGAAGACTGCAGCGTCAAGACGAATGCTTGTAATCTCTCTTTGATATTAATATATGCAACTATCGATTGTGTTCCTACATGTTTTATAATATTACATATCCATGTCTTAATGCTTCTTGACTAGTTAAGTAGGTTGAATTGGAATTTGTCTATTATTATGTTTGTGTGATGTTGTTGTTTACTTGTTTCAGGAACTTGAAGAAGGAAGCGACAGAATGCCGAAGCAAGCAAGTGAAGACTTCATAAAAAAGGATAAGAAACCAAGAGGTAGGCCCTCTTGATTGATTCTAACCTAAGGAAATCTTCCATAGAATGTATCTATTGTGGCTAGACTCATTATTGAGCTAGAGGAATTAGTTCGTGTCCGCACTTATAATTTTACTTCACCACAAATTTGCGACTCCGGTGGATTCGTCGAACTCGTACGTGGACAATTCCATTCGACTTTGTCTTTTCCAACGAACCATCATGGGTTCCACAATTAAATGGTACATCGAGCTACCTCGGAGTACTTCCCATGACTTTAATTCATTAGCCATGGCTTTCCTCATGCATGTTCAGTTGTCGGTTCGCTATGAAACTGGCACCTATTTGCTCACATTGCTTAAACAAGTAAACAACAATAGCACACAAACATAATAATAGAAAAATTGCAATTCAACCTACTTAACGAGTTAATAAGCATTAAGACATGGATATGTAATATTACAAAACATGTAGGAAATCAATCAATAGTTGCATATATTAATATCAAAGAGAGATTACAACCATTCGTCTTGACGCTGCAGTCTTCCTCTGATAAGACCAGGTTCCCACACACTTCTGCTAGCATTCCATGATGGCCTCAATCAAAAATAGTTTTAAGGCTCTTCCCTTTAGGCTTCACTCCAAACCAAATCACACTTCTCCCTCACACAACTAGATAGCTACAACTAGTAATATCTTTTTGTCTACTCCAAACCAAAATTTATTTTTTCCCTTCTTCTTACCAATATTAGCTAAAGGCGTAATATCGATATGATCTCCAGAGGTTGACGGGGATGGTCAGTTTAGGGTCCTTTAGATTTCAATCTTCTCCTTGGACGCGACTACGTTTATGTCATGGGAGCTCTTGTTTCTTCGCTTTTCTGTGTGGTTTGTTTTCCGCACGAAGGGAGAATTGTGACTATTGATCCATTGCCATTTATTGGTCACCAGACGCCTCCTTTGAAACCATCGTGCCCTATCGTCTCTTGTTTGCAAGCAGTACCTTCTCCACCATAGGTCAATTATGTGGCTACCGTTCTGTCTCTGCATCTGCAGATGATCACACAGATGGTATTGTACATTATGTACTGGGGGCATTGGAACCCGATCTATCTTTGGTACCAAATGACATGTATTCCTCCCAGAGCGTGGTTATTCCCTCTAATGAAGACCTCTTGGGAGCCATGTTCTCGTATGGTTCATGAACAAAGGGTGGGAGCATAGTTCCTTATCTTGTGTCAAGCTCGTTAAAAAATGAAACAAGGGTTACGAGGATAGTTCCAGGTCTTGTGTCAACCTTGTTAAAAAATGAAACAGGGTGTGAGCATAGTTCTTTCCCTTGTGTCAAGCTCGTTAAAAAATGAAACAAGGGTCACGAGGATAGTTCTTTTTCTTGTGTCAACCTCGTTAAAAAATTAAACAACATACGAGGATAGTTCCGGGTCTTGTGTCAACCTCGTTAAAAAATGAAACAAAGGGTGTGAGCATAGTTCTTTGCCTTGTGTCAAGCTCGTTAAAAAATGAAACAAGGGTCACGAGGATATTTCTTTTTCTTGTGTCAACCTCGTTAAAAAATGAAACAACGTGTAAGGATATTTTGTTCTTGTGTCAACCTCATTAAAAAATGAAATGAAGGGTATGAGGATAGTTCCTGGTCTTGTGTCAACCTTGTTAAAAAATGAAACAAAGGAGTCGTGAGCATAGTTCCTTGTCTTTTGTCAAGCTCATTGAAAAATAAAACAAGGGTCCGAGGATAGTTCTTTTATTGTGTCAACCTCATTAAAAAATGAAACAACTCCCTTTTCCAAATCGAGACTTTGATTAAGATCTCGTAAAATCCCAGTCGAGTCTTTCCTGGATCTCGAAAGTGAACCATCATTTCATCTGCCTAGTCGACTAAAATGAAGCTTGGGGGGCATGTAGCTTGATTGAGTCATTATGTTGGGGGCATGCAAACTTATAGCAAGCATAGTTTTTCGTTTCAAGCTTGTGTAAACATGAAAACGAATCCAAGAAGAGTTCTCCATGGTTCAATCTTGTGTAAAAATGAACCCATGCCCCATTTACATCTCGTGATTGCCATTTATATTAGCTGATTTCTGCTACATGAGCCTTGGTTGTTTCATTCCATCGCCACCATCTCTTTGGCCGATCATATTCTTTCACTTAGTTGTTTTTCCTTTCATGAGGGACCGCAGCGATGAGTGGTTTTGTTAGCCAGCCTTTTAACAATTACCTATTTTGAGTAGTTCCTCCATTGCCAGAACTAGTTGCTACCCTTTATACCACTCGTTCCTCCAGGACGAGTCACCTTTAAGCTATTTTCTGACTCGTAAAAGATGAAAAGATTGCCGAGTATTTTTTCCCTTTTGACTTGTTAAAGAGAATAAAAATGGGGGGTCCACTTTCAGTGCTTTTCCAACCCTTTAAAAGCAAAAAGATGGCCGAGCCCTTATCGTTTCGAACTCGTTAATGGATGTGAAATGTCGTGCACCCAATATAAGTTTACCCCTTTTTCGAGCTGGGAAGTACTATTTACGAAAAAGGTACTCCTTGACTGAAATGGTCAAGCAATTCTCTCAAGTATTATTTTCTACCTTTTCAGGCTTGAGAGACACAAATGTACGAAAAGGGACCATGCAGAGTTTTCTTCTACGTGTCTTTTTTAAACTCTCTAAACATGAAAAAGATACCGGGTTACACCTTTTTTGGACTCATTAAATTATTAAACGACATCGGATTCGTCACCATGACAAACGTAAGCTTCTCCTTCCTAGGGCTCGCTAAACTTACTAGGTCGGATTCGTCCAAAGGATGAACTTATAGTGCAAGAATATGCTATCCCCTTCAAGCTTACGATCAAAAAATAATTAGGGTACTTACCAGAAATTGTGGGGGGAAATTTGGAAATCTATCAATTGTGTCGGGAGCTCACTCTTGAACATGACACTCTTTGCTTCATGTCAGGTTGGGACATCCTCCTTTGTATCGTTGACCTTCCTGGGTTTGGGCTGTTCATTTTTGCCTCCCATTTGATCTCTGTTACGTCATCATGACCACCGATCCTATGGATCCAAAATATGGCAAAATTCCAGTTGTGTCGCTGATATGTTCAAGAGTTGTCCTCCTGCAATTATACTTACCTCTGTTTCTCTGTATCATCTAAAATCATTTTTCATCCTCTCGTCTCGCGTCGATGATGTGGGATTCATTATGGCCCTCCTTCAACACGATCACTTTCCGTCGACTTCAACTCATTATCCGGGACGTTGATCGAGAGAATCCCTTCCAGTACCTTAGAGCTTGCATGTCCTAATGGAAATTTCTTTGCACTCGATGACAAGTTCACATCATTGGCTTTCGATCGAGTGATTTCGTGGGTGTTTGACTTCAGTTTCTCTATTCTCATTCTGTGGATTGTGCTGATAGTACCTTGAGGACCATTGTCATTATTGGTGGTTTCTCTCGCGCTTGTTAACAGTTTACATCATTGACTGGTAATCAAGTGACTTTCTAGCATGTTCGACGTCAACACATCTATTCGCATGCTAGGATCTGTACTTTGATCGGGTCATGTTGGAGCGTAAGACCCTGGACTCAAATCACAAAAAGTCTAGGTTACGAAGTGGTGTGACATGGTTATGATGATATGCATGTCTCTTTCAGATGGCTGGCTGCGACCATACCTTGGTTTCATTATGATCCTCTTTGACGGATGGCTGTGCCCATACCTAGATCCATTTACATGATCATTCTCTGGATGGCTGCGTCCATGCCACGATTCATGTATCATTTGATAGAGATCTCAGTTTATGTATATGTATCTGTACTTTCTTGTAGGTTTTCCGATGACAGACTGGTTCCCCACACTGATTTATAAAGCATTTCATCCCTCACTCCATCTCGGCCTTCATGCTTTAGGGGCATCTGTTACACAACATTTTGTCACTATCCCTGTACTCCCTGTTCCTTGATCCTGGAGGACCTCTACAGTGAACCCCGCATGCTTTTCCTTCATGAAGAAACTCCCATTGTGTCCCTCTTCATGAGCAGATCATTCCCCTTTTGCACCATTTACCCTGAAACTTCTGTTTTGCCCAGTTTACAAGATCGGCGCTAATGGCCTTTGTCTCCCCCGGTGCTAATGGCCTTTGTCTCCCCTGCACCGATGTGCAGAGATTAGCACTACTCCTCACACCAACCAGAGCGATTGAGCCGTGTTCCAGTCACACCGGTCCTGTTATGGAATTTGTTTAAATTAGAGCCGAAGCTTCCAGCTCTAGAAGCTTTGTAACGGAAGTTTGGTAAAGGTTTGGTCGGATGGGGTCGAGGATGACAGTTTGGGCTCCTTTCTCCTATAATGATGGAACTACCTCAAGGGATAAGTCCTTCTCAAATGAGGATAGGATCCATATCCCATCCATATTTCCTATATAAACCTCCCTTCTTCCCAAGCACAAAGTAGTTGCAGTCATAGTTTTTGGTTGAGTGTTGATGTTGGTGTGCTTATGCTATTTTGGTTTGGGGTAGACAGCAAGCTATTACTAGTTGTAGCTATCTAGTTGTGTGAGGGAGAAGTGTGATTTGGTTTGGAGTGAAGCCTAAAGGGAAGAGCCTTAAAACTATTGTTGATTGAGGCCATCATGGAATGCTAGCAGAAGTGTGTGGGAACCCGGTCTTGTCAGAGGAAGACTGTAGCGTCAAGATGAATGGTTGTAATCTCTCTTTGATATTAATATATGAAACTATCGATTGATTTCCTACATGTTTTTTAATATTACATATCCATGTCTTAATGCTTCTTGACTCGTTAAGTAGGTTGAATTGCAATTTGTCTATTATTATGTTTGTGTGTTGTTGTTGTTTACTTGTTTCAAGAACTTGAAGAAGGAAGCGAGAGATTGCTGGAGCGAGCAAGCGAAGACTTCATCAAACATGATAAGCGACCAAGAGGTAGGCCCTCTTGATTGATTCTAACCTAAGGAAATCTTCCATAGAATGTATCTGTTGTGGCTAGACCCATTATCGGGCTAGAGGAATTCGTTTGTGTCTGCACTTATAATTTTACTTCACCACACCGCCTCCATGATTTACTGATGCATGGTCATCTAGCTCTTTCTTCTCAAGATTTTGTTGGGTTGTGTTATATTCTTTCCATGTAGTTAATAGGGGGTTTGAAGGGCACCCGTAACCCCACTTTATGGGGTCCGGGGCAGCGCCCCAGAAAATTTTGGTTTTGGACCATATGTTAGGTTGGGCGGACCCACCTATGGTTTTGTGCATGATTTTCGCACATGTTTTTTGGACGCGATGGTTTTTGGTCCATGGTATTGGATGCTTCGACATGTATAAATATGTATTGTAACATTGAAAGGAACATAATGAAAAATCAAGCTGGTAGTCCCGGTTTTGGGATCCAGGGAAAAATCTCTGTGCATATGTGTTTTATGGGTTATGCTCTCGCATTGTTTATTTTCTTTGTTTAAGAATTCGTATGCAGGTAATTTCTGTACAGGGTTAAAACCTACATTTGGTATCAGAGCTGTTTTGGCTTCAAGGGGACTCCTTTGTTGCTGAGGGGTTTTGCTCGGGCCTGTGGTAGACCCTGTTCAGTGGGAGATCTGCGAGATCAATTCTGGTGGTGAAAGAAGATGGCGAGCAGTGGAAAGATAGAGATTGAGAATTTCAATGGTTAGAATTTTGAGTTGTGGAAACTCAAGATGGAGGATCTGTTGGTGGATAAAGATCAGTGGATCGCGGTAGATCCGAGTACTAAACCATCGGGAGTGACCGATGAAGAATGGAAGAAGTTGGATCGGAAGGCGAAGAGCACAATACGATTGTGTGTCTTGGATTCAGTATTGCTGAATGTATCAAGGGAAGCTACGGCAAAGGCTTTGTGGGTCAAGTTAGGGACTTTGTACCAATCTAAGTCTCTGGTGAATAAACTGTTCCTGCGGAAAAAGCTGCATAACCTGAGGATGAAAGATGGAGACTCGGTGACAGAACATATGAATGCGTTTAATACTGTGGTAAGTCAGTTATTATCTGTTGATATTAAAATTTCAGATGAAGATAAGTGCATCAGTCTGTTGTGTTCTCTACCAGATTCGTGGGATAGTCTGGTTATTGCAACAGGTAGCAATGCAACTGCTTTGCAGTTTGATGAAATAGTCTCAGCCTTGCTGACGGAGGAGATGAGACGGAAAAATATGGACAACCAGAATGGTGATGCCTTGTCTATACGAAGACGGTCCCAGAACAGAAAAAAAAATAAGTCATCGAGTGGGAGATCTAAATCTCCAGGAAAACCTACAAAGGTGGTGTGCTAGAAATGCGGAAAGGAAGGGCACTTCAGAAGGGATTGTAAATCTAAAGCTCCTGATAAAGGAAAGGGATCTGATGATGCTCCTTCTGCAGAGGCGAAAACCACCTCAGATGAAGGTGGGGATGTGTACTTGGCTTCTTCAAGTACACATGTAGATCATGAGGCATGGTTGATTGACTCAGGTGCATCCTTTCACTTCACTCCCCATAGAGAGTGGTTCTGCGAGTATGAGAAATACGATGGTGGTGATGTCTTCTTAGGAGATGATAGGAAGGCTAGAATCATTGGTCGGGGAAAAGTAAAGTTGAAGTTGCAAGGTGGAAGGGTTAGAACACTTCTGGGTGTTCTACATATTCTTGCATTGGCCAGAAATCTGATTTTTGTATGCAAGTTGGATGATGCAGGTGTAAAGACGGTGTTCGAGAAAGATACCTGCAAGATGGTTCAAGGAGCACTGATATTAATGTGGGGAGTTCGGATTGGAACTCTGTACAAGCTGCAAGGTAGCACTGTTGTTGATGGGTGCAATAGTTCTATGGTTCCTGAAAATGGAGTAGAGAATCTAGTGGTCTCTGGAGAGAAGACCATGTTGTGGAATCAAAGGCTTAGACATATTGGAGAGAAGGGCCTTCGAATACTTCATGGTAAAGGTATGGTAGAAGGTATGAATAATAGCTCTCTGGATTTTGATTTCTGTGAAAATTGTGTATATGGGAAGCAGAATCGGGTGAGTTTCCCCTCTGGTGGTAAGAGGACGAAACAGATATTAGAGCTTGTGCACAGTGATGTGTTTGGACCTGTGAAGGTTCCATCACTGGGTAAGTCTGTGTACTATGTATCATTCATAGATGACTTCTCAAGGAATACATGGATATATTTTCTTAGGAAGAAATCTGAAGTCTTTGACAGGTTTAAAGAATTTAAGGCTCTGGTGGAAAATTAGACAGAGAAGAAGATAAAGGTGCTGAGGACAGATAATGGTGGAGAATTTTGCAGCAAGGAATTTGAAGAATTTTGTAAGAAGTGTGGTATAGCAAGGCAGAAGACTACTCCACATACACCTCAGCAAAATGGAGTCGCAGAAAGAATGAACAAGACGTTGATGGAAAGGGCAAGAAGCATGCTCAGTGGTGTCAGGTTAGGACAGGAATTCTGGGCAGAGGCGGTGGATACTGCATGTTACCTGATCAACAGATCACCTTCATCAGCATTGGAGGATAAGACTCCACAAGAAGTATGGACTGGTAAGAAACCCTCTCTTTCACATCTAAGGGTATTTGGATGTGATGCATATGTACATGTTCCAAAGGAGAAACGAACCAAGTTGAATAGTAAATCTGAAAAGTGCATCTTTATTGGGTATAAGGATGGTTTAAAGGGTTATAAGCTTTGGAACCCAGTCACACGGAAGGTTGTGTACAACCGAGATGTGTTGCTCAGAGAGGTAAAAGATGTTATTCAACATGAAGTCCAACCAAAGGAACCTGAGAAGATAGAGTTTGAGCCAAAGGAGGAAGAATCAGACTCTGCAGCAGAGGAGGAATCAGAAGATGAAGAGCCACAAACTCTGGCTATGAGAAGATCAGTTCGAGAAAGAAGGTAGCCAGAAAGGTATAGTCCATCTGCTTTCAGTTCAAATTTTGCTTTGTCTGTTACTGATAATGATCCCAGAACTGTGAAGGGAGCAGTGGATTCAGAGGATGGAAAACTCTGGAAAGAGGCCATGGTCGATGAAATGGCATCTTTGCACAAAAATGAGGCTTGGGATCTGGTGGAGTTTCCGGCTGGAAGGAAACCCATTGGCAGCAAATGGGTGTTCAAGAAGAAGACAAATGCAGAAGGAAAGGTGGAGAAATACAAAGCTTGGTTGGTAGCAAAAGGTTATTCCCAGGTGCCGGGAATTGATTTTGGTGATATTTTTTCTCCTGTTGCCAAGGTAACTTCTATTAGATTACTTTTATCTGTTGCTGCTGCTTTTGATTTTGAGGTAGAATAGATGGATGTGAAGACAGCATTTCTTCACGGGGATTTGGAAGAGGAAATCTACATGAAGCAACCTGAAGGCTTTGCAGTGAAGGGTAAGAAAGAACTGGTATGCAAGTTAAAGAAGTCTCTGTATGGGTTAAAACAGTCACCAAGGATGTGGTATCAGAAATTTGATACATTTATACGGGGACTTGGCTTCACCAGAAGCAAAGCAGATCATTGTGTGTATTTTAAATTAATTGGTGACCGTATTATTTATCTGGTCTTGTATGTGGATGATATGTTGCTGGTTGGAAATGACAAAGAAATTATCCAGGATTTGAAGACCCAATTGTCCTCCAAATTCGACATGAAAGATCTTGGTGCTGCAAACTATATTTTGGGCATGGAAATTAAAAGAGATCGGTCAAAGAGGAAGCTCTGGTTAAACCAGAGGAAGTATGTCGAGACAATACTCCAGAGGTTTAATATGCAGGATAGTAAACCGGTGAAGGTTCCTATTCCTGTAGGTGTGAGGTTATCTGCTGAACAGTGTCCCAAGACACAAGAAGAGGAAGAGGACATGTCCCGTGTTCCATATGCAAGTGCAGTGGGTAGCCTGATGTATGCAATGGTCTATACTAGACCAGACATTGCACATGCAGTGGGAGTATTGAGCAGGTTTATGTCAAAACCTGGGAAGGAGCACTGGACAGCAGTGAAGCGGGTTTTCAGGTATTTGCATGGCACTAGTGATTATGGTTTGTGCTACCACGGAAGACCAGGATTGGACAGAGTGTTGGATATTCATGGCTTTGTTGATGCAGACTGGGCTGGAGATCTGGATCAGAGAAGATCTACAAGTGGGTATGTGTTTAACCTATTTGGAGGTGCAGTCAGTTGGATGAGTAAGAAACAATCTGTAGTGGCACTATCAACTACAGAGGCAGAATACATGGTAGCCACTCATGCAAGCAAGGAAGCAGTTTGGTTGCAGAGATTGTGTTCAAGTATGGGGTTAGTACAGGGAGCTATAAGAATAGACTGTGACAGCCAAAGTGCAATTTTCTTGGCAAAGAACCCTGCTTATCATTCAAAGACAAAGCACATTGATGTTCAATATCACTTTGTGAGGGATATGATAGAAGAAAGAAAGGTGTTGCTGGTAAAGGTGGACACTTTGAAGAATACTGCAGATGCATTGACAAAATCTGTGAGCTCTGAGAAGTTCTCTTGGTGTAGAGAAGCAATGGGAATCTCAGGGCTGAAAAATGGCTAAGCTCTCCTGTGGCCCCCTGTGGAAAGAAAACAACAAGTGGGAGATTGTTGGGTTGTGTTATATTCCACGTAGTTAATAGGGGGTTTGAAGGGCACCCGTAACCCCACTTTATGGGGTCCGGGGCAGCGCCCCAGAAAATTTTGGTTTTAGACCATATGTTAGGTTGGGCGGACCCACCTATGGTTTTGTGCATGATTTTCGCACATGTTTTTTGGATGCGATGGTTTTCGGTCCATGGTATTGGATGCTTCGGCATGTATAAATATGTATTGTAACATTGAAAGGAACATAATGAAAAATCAAGCTGGTAGTCCCGTTTTGGGATCCAGGGAAAAATCTCTGTGCATATGTGTTTTATGGGTTATGCTCTCGCATTGTTTATTTTCTTTGTTTAAGAATTCGTATGCAGGTAATTTCTGTACAGGGTTAAAACCTACATATTTATTGTCTTCTCATACTCTGCAAATAGCTTGTCAACTTTCTCTGCCATGGTGAAGAAAGCCTTACAATAATTTTGCACTTCCTCAATTCCAGCGTCCTCATTTTCCATGTTCCGTCTTCGTGGTGCACGCTCCACTTCGGGATCAAAGGACTTAATTTTTCCTTCACCTCTTTGGAGCTTGTTCCTTGTTAGCATTCACTCATGCAACTAACATCAAGAAAACATGCTCTGATACCAAACTTGAACCAGATATTTTAACTTCAAGGATGCATTTAGAATTACACATAACAGAGCATGTTAACCCGGTAAATTAAAACTAGATGAAAAGAAGTAGAAATCATAAGCAATCATGAGATCAAAGACACAACGATTTGATTACGGAGTTCACCCAATGTGGGCTATGTCTTTGAGCCCCGCTCAATAGTGGGGAGGCATTCTTTTATTAAGTGGCATCAAAGAAATAAATTACAAGAAACTTTACAAAAATGACCCTTATACCTCTAATTCATATGATGACCTGAAAATGGAGATCTTAGTGGGAGAAATAGACATCACCACTGAATTCCTGGCATGAAAATGTGCAAAATTGTTTATAAACTTGGCCAATTCTGACACTTTCACCTCTAGCCCTCTAAGGGAATTTTTAAAGAATCGTGTTGATGCCCTAGCTCAGGGTTCTACACCCTCTGTCTGCTCAGCATTCCATCATCCGTTCTCTACCTCCATTGGTCCGTTGAATGAAAAGTTTGAGTTTAAATCAACTTTGTTGGGTGGAGCCACCAAGGTATGATTCTGTGGATAGTTAGTGGCAGCACCAACTAGGTGGGCGGAGGTCCCCGTTTCGAACCCCCTGCCTCCCATAATAGTCAACTTTTTATGGTAACAAATGGTTTGCGGTTTCCTCTGGCATGGCGGTTTGTGCTATACATGGTAATGGTTATGTGTGTTGACGGTTTGATTGGTGAGCGGGTCTGTCAGGGGTGGCCTACCCTACCCACCACCCTTTTAATATGATATAACATGGTGTGTGGCGGGGGTGGCATCATGCCACCACAATTTTGATTTTTGTTATGTTACATATAATACAATGCACAAGGGTGGTGGGGATGGCAATCTGCTACCCCTATTTTAATATTTTTTGTTTTATTATAACCACATGGTCATTTTTAATCTGCCAAAAATAAGGGTTACTTGACGTTTTAAGTACTCGACAAATTCATCGATTCCGATGGTCGGATTCCATGCACTAGGTCTCTGCCAATTTTGTTATAGACATTTTTGTGCCTTACAGCATTGAGCATGAAATGTCCATAATCTAAGGGATCCAAAGTCCCTAAACATGTTGTTCCTACCCCTAGAGGAACAAGGCTAACAAACCACAACAATTCACAGAAGTTCTCCACCAGAAACTGCTCAAAAACAAGTCAATTCAGGATCATGTCAATGGCTCCACTGACTGTCTGCGCTGAATGTCAAAGCCAACACTGGCTACCTGCGCTGAATGTCAAAGCCAACACTGGCTACCTGCGCTGAGCGAGAGTGGACATGTGGCAAGCTCATTTCTCAAGGTGTCAAAACCCAGGAAGCTTCCAAAATGACACTTGCCTCAGGGAATTTGACTTTGATGAGTAAGAGGTTCCAAATCTCCAAGTGGAAGCAAGAACCTCCAAGTGGAATCAAGAACTGACAGAGGGAGAGGACACTAGTCAGATCTCAAGCTGACTCATCCTCTCTCCAAACATCTATATATGGATCTCTTCTCCATGAGATCTAGAGGCTGGAATTTTGTTATTGCAAAGAATTGCTGCTGGTTTGAGACTGAGATCATTGGGTGCTTAATGCTTTGAAGGGAGGTGAAGATAGGAATTCCATTTGTTGGGAAGGAGATGCTGGATTGGACCTCTCTGGGTTGTATCTCTTCCTGAACCTTGTTATTCATCAATAAAGCTATCTTGGTTTCTCCTATATACTGATGTATCTTTGATGTATGATTGCATTAGTGTATTTGGTTTATTTCTAATCCTGAATCAGTTATGAATGTGAATATTTGTCTTTGTGTAGTGTTCTTCTCTTGTCGCAAGTAGCTGTTCTCTTGTCGCGAGTAGCTGTTCTCTCGTGATCTTGCAGGAATCTATTGAAGCTGGACGAGCAAGAAGGCAAGTAGCTGTGAACTCCCAAAGAGAAGAGAGACCGGATCGAGGGACAAACGGAAGACACCGGTAAGTCTATTTATCTCTCTTCTTTCACATTTCATAAAGGAAGAATACCAGAATAGCTGGCTTTGTTTGTTGCTAAGGCACTGTCACACCTTAGGTGGATAGGATCGTCCTGCATAGGCATTTTTCCCCACAACAAATTGGCGACCATACTGGGGAAAAATTGGGAGAAACTAAAGAAAAATTTGATGGTAGCAAGTCGCTCTTGAACATGACACTTTTCCTCCGTACCACAATCGGGTTGGGTTGTTTCATTCACCGGTCACATCACCATGGTCTCACCATACCATCTATATTTGGGGTAATGCTACCAATCCATCGCATCAGTGTCGCCATATGTTCAAGAGAAGTCGTTCAGAAAAGTCAACCGTGTCCCATCCACTACCGTACATTATCCTTCATCCTTTCATGACCGCCACCCTGAATCATATGTCACAGATCGTTTTCACCTCCATCAAAATCATTAGCTCCGTTTCGTGTCATCGATGTGGGATTCATTAAGGCCCTCCTTTGACGGATCGCTTCTTGTCGACATCAGCTCATTATCCAAGAAGTTGATCTAGGAACAACCCCTTCAGTACTTTGAAGCTTGCATGCCTCAATGGCAAGTTTCTCACTTCCGGCGACAGGTATACATCAATGACCTTCGACCGAAAGATTTTGCGTGGTGTTCGACACCAAGTCTTTTATTCACACCACGTGAATTGTACTGCAGTACCTTGAGGGTCATTATCATTATTGGTGATTTCTCTCGCGCTTGTTAACGGTTTACCTCATTGACCGGTAATCAAGCGATGTCTTTCCATGTTCAACTTCAGAGCAATTCTCACATGGATCGACTTGTACTTAGAGTGAAGATCGAACGAGTTTGAAGACCCCGGATCTAGTTTCATCCATCCGGGCTGCGATATATATTCAGGAAAGATAAAGACATTGACATGTACATCATTGCAGCAGATAATCATCCTACTCAAAGGATGATAATTTCATCGAAATTATCAGTCTACCATCAGACGATTGTCTGTTCTATGTACAGAAAAATGAATTTATAAAGCTGAGCATGGGAATGCCCGCCTCAGCTAGATCATGAAAGCAGTATGAAAAATAATGTATTGTATTGTATCTTATTACAGGTCTCCTCCCAGCATTGGATGAACTTCGGACCCTCCTGGATAAAGCATTTCACCCGATAAACGGCCTCATACTTTAGGGGGCAACTGTTATAGACATTTTTGTGCCTTACAGCATTGAGCATGAAATGTCCATAATCTAAGGGATCCAAAGTCCCTAAACATGTTGTTCCTACCCCTAGAGGAACAAGGCTAACAAACCACAGCAATTCACAGAAGTTCTCCACCAGAAACTGTTCAAAAACAAGTCAATTCAGGATCATGTCAATGGCTCCACTGACTGTCTGCGTTGAATGTCAAAGCCAACACTGGCTACCTGCGCTGAATGTCAAATCCAACACTGGCTACCTGCGCTGAGCGAGAGTGGACATGTGGCAAGCTCATTTCTCAAGGTGTCAAAACCCAGGAAGCTTCCAAAATGACACGTGCCTCAGGGAATTCGACTTTGATGAGTAAGAGGTTCCAAATCTCCAAGTGGAAGCAAGAACCTCCAAGTGGAATCAAGAACTGACAGAGGGAGAGGACACTAGTCAGATCTCAAGCTGACTCATCCTCTCTCCAAACATCTATATATGGATCTCTTCTCCATGAGATCTAGAGGCTGGAATTTTGTTATTGCAAAGAATTGCTGCTGGTTTGAGACTGAGATCATTGGGTGCTTAATGCTTTGAAGGGAGGTGAAGATAGGAATTCCATTTGCTGGGAAGGAGATGCTGGATTGGACCTCTCTGGGTTGTATCTCTTCCTGAACCTTGTTATTCATCAATAAAGCTATCTTGGTTTCTCCTATATACTGATGTATCTTTGATGTATGATTGCATTAGTGTATTTGGTTTATTTCTAATCCTGAATCAGTTATGAATGTGAATATCTGTCTTTGTGTAGTGTTCTTCTCTTGTCGCAAGTAGCTGTTCTCTTGTCGCGAGTAGCTGCTCTCTCGTGATCTTGCAGGAATCTATTGAAGCTGGACGAGCAAGAAGGCAAGTAGCTGTGAACTCCCAAAGAGAAGAGAGACCGGATCGAGGGACAAACGGAAGACACTGGTAAGTCTATTTATCTCTCTTCTTTCACATTTCATAAAGGAAGAAACCAGAATAGCTGGCTTTGTTTGTTGCTAAGGCACTGTCACACCTTAGGTGGATAGGATCGTCCTGCATAGGCATTTTTCCCCACAACAAATTTGTTGCCTCCTTAAGCTTACCACTTGGCCAAGTTTGACCAAACCTTTGACCAACTATAACTTGACCATATGAACTCGTATTTGAGTGATGTTCACACCATTAGAATCAGGGTGAAAAGTAATATGATCTGGTCCTAGTTTTACTTCCATCTGATGACTTTGATTTTTGATCTATTTTCAAGGCCACTTGTATTTCTGGATCCTCCCAGATCAAGTGATATGGCAGCCTTTCATTGGGCCATGTGGTGGCCTATGGTTGGCCCAACCATAATCACCACAACCAATCACACTTCGCCACTTGTTCGATCTTGGTTGGTCCTCTAACAACCAGACTTCCTAGTTAGCCTATTGAGGTTAGTGTCACATCATCGTATGCCTTGTCGAGTCAATCCTGCAAGTTGACTTTCTAGTTATTTGTTAAAAACTTCAGAACGTGATAACTTTCTCATACGGTGTCAGATTGAGGTGATTCAAGCATCATTATAATCAGAATGAAGAGATCTATGATTTGGCACTGGTATTAATATATCTTGAGCACTTTTATTTTTGAGCATATTTTTGATCTCTTAGATCATTCCTCTCCACTAGAATCTTTTCGACCACCAAAAGTATGTTTTCACTTAGAAAGAAAGTGAGGATGCAAATCCCTCACTTTCTCGATCTCAATCCACCTTGATTTACTTGTATTGGTACCTTTGAGACCCACTTGAACATACTCCACATTTCCTTTTCATGAAGTCTTGATTTTCCAGTCAAGAATTGAGTCTTCCTGCAACTCATTTAAATATTTAGGAGAAAAATATTCTATAAACGGAATCTGGACATTCTCTTCATGACCATCAATCATTAGAGGCTCATACAATCTCAAGTTTTCCACATTCACAACATTATAAATTTGCATATAAGGTGGCAAATCTAATCGGAAAGCATTGTTACCAATCTTCTCCAAAATTTTGAAAGAACCATATCTAATTGGCTTGAGATTTTTACCTTCACCTTGAAGCATTTCCTTGTTTATATACAACCAAAATTGATCTCCCACTTGAAAATCATAATCAACCCGATGCTTGTCATATCTTGCTTTGTACTTGGCTTTGCTTTTCTCTAGCTACTCTTGTACTCTTTGATGCACTCGCTGAATTTGTTCAATGAAATGCTTGGATATGTCCACATCACTATATCCATCTACTACAATATCTTTGCCAAAGATGAAATCCAAAGGAGACATTGGAAAATAACTCAAACAAGCTTCAAATGGAGATACTTGTGTAGACGAATGCTTGGCACCATTGTAGGCATGTTGGAAGTAATGCAAATTCCCATCCCAAAGTTTAGAATGCTTACCACAATATCTTTGAAGGAGATGCGCTACTTTTTTGTTCACTACTTATGTCTGGTCGTCGATTTGTGGATGAAATGTGGTGCTATTCTTCAACTTTATGTCCATGTGTTCCCATAAACTTGACCAAAACTTCCCAAAAAATCGAGAATCTCGATCAGAAATATTAGAAGTGGGTAACCCAAAGTGAACACATACATTTTGGAAGAAAAACTTTGCAGTTTTTTCATCTATAACATGTTTCTTACGTGGCATCAACACACACATTTTTTTGAAACGATCCGCAACAACATATAGATAATCATGACCCTTCCTAGACATTGGTAGCCCCCTTATAAAATCCATATAAATACTTTCCCGAGGACGAGAAGGAATAGGAATTAGAGTGTACAAAATCAATTTCGTATTGTTAGGCTTGTTAGTAGCACACAGGGAACATCCCCTTACATATCTTGAAATAGTTTCATTCATACAAGGCCAATAAAAATACCTTTGAATTTGAGCAACTATTTTTCCTACACCAAGGTGACTAGCAATAAGAGAAGTGTGGAATTCCCTTATGACATTGAATTTTTCACCCTGTGGAACACATAACTTACCAAGATGATACAACAACTTGTTATGAACATGGTAATCCAACTTTTTGACATGATTGCCTTGACTCAAAGTTGCATAGACATCTTTAAAATATTCATCTTGAGAATACTGCTCACTATAACTTCCATGCATGATTGAGTTATGGGTAAGAATGAAAGATGCACTAACAATAGGCCTTGATAACATATCAACAAATTTTTTGTATATACCTTTATTGTACCTAATTACCAAATGAAATTGTTGTATAAATCTCATCCACCTAAAATGTCTAGCTTGTTGTAGCTTGTTTTGTGATTATAAATATTGCAAAGGTTGATGGTTGGTATGAATAATCGTTTATTTACCCATTAAATAATGCTTCCATTTCTTCACAATTTGTACCAAAGCATACAACTCTTTATCATAAGTTGGCTAGATAATTTATCACATTAGTAAAGTTTTCAGAAAGATAAAAAATAGGATACCATGTTGCATCAAAACTGATACAATATCATAATCACTTGCATCAGTTTGAATCTCAAATGGTTGCTTAAGATTTGGAAGTGCTATAACTAGTGTTGTACTGATTTTATCTTTCAATGTGTCGAAGGCTTTTTTTTACTTGCCTCCCCACTAAAAGACCTATATCACACTTGTTACTGCATGTAATGGTGCTACAATGAGTGAGAAGTTAGAGATAAATTTTCTCCAATATTGGGATGCTCCCAAAAATCTCATAACTTTTGTTACATTGTTGGGTTTAGGCCAATTCACAATAACATAAACTTAAGAGGGATCAATCTTCAATTCACCCCCTCCTACAACATGACCCAAATAAACCAAAGAGGTTTTCCAAAATTCAAACTTAAACATCTCTAAATAAAACTTCTCTTTTTTTAAGACATCTAAAACTTGTTTCACATGCTTGACATGATCTTCACGAGTCTTACTGAAAATCAGAGTATTGTCTAAGTAGACTAGGAAAAACTCATTAAGGAATGGTTTCAACACATCATTCACAACTCTCATGAATTTTGCAAGTGCATTGCAAAACTCAAATGACATAACTAACCATTCAAACAAACCTGATTTTGTATTGAAAGCGTTTTTCCAAATATCATCTTCAACAATCCTTATTTGATGATAATCGATTATCAAATCTAACTTAGTAAAGTAAACAAATTTCTTTAATTGTTCTAGCAAATCATCAATGCGAGGAATATGATAGCGATTTTTTACCGTGATCGTGTTCAAAGCTCAAAAACACACACACACACATGCACCATGTACCATCTTTCTTTGGAACCAAGACAATAGGGGACCCATAAGGAGATGTGTTAGGCCTGATGACCCCTTTATCAAGAAAGACTTGAATTTGCTTCTTGATTTTTGTATTCTCCAAAAATGACATTCTATACATGCCAATATTTGGAAGTGGTGCATACTACTGAAAGTGAATATTATGATTGATTCCTCTTTTAGGAAGCAACCCTTCAGGTTCCTGAAACATCTTATCATAAGTGTTAACAAATTCAACCAATGCATGCTTGCGTTTAGAATCACAACTCATGAAAGCTTGAAATTTAGTAGTATCTTTAGCTTTAAT
The DNA here is from genome assembly GCA_031772625.1 of Pinus tabuliformis. Lineage (NCBI taxonomy): Eukaryota > Viridiplantae > Streptophyta > Pinopsida > Pinales > Pinaceae > Pinus > Pinus tabuliformis. Next base: position 85,482,418 of record CM062818.1, read on the forward strand.
CATCAACAACACAAACATTTTACTAGAATTTACAAGCCTTTTCATTTGACCAACACTAACAAGAGATAAGTTCATCTTATTGCAATGTTATCTAACAATATATTCAACTCCATATTTAAAAATATGATATTTTTTCTCGTGATGATAGAATATGGCTTTTCGTTCATACAAGTATGGACTCCCTAAAACAATTCTGCAAATATCAAGTGGTACAACATCAAAATCTACCTCATCTATAAACATTAGGGGAATTTTGAGGTCTAAAATGGGCCTCCTAAGAAAAATGTACAACCAAAACAAACTTTTTAAGAACCAATAGGATTCAAGATGATGATGTCAACCATGGGGGATGATTCACCATTTTTGGAGTAAAAAAGTACAAAGATTAAAAAATAATAAAATAATAAAACTACTTTTTCAACTCGTATTTTCAACTTATCTCTCTAGGGTTTTACTCAAATTTCAAGCGGGAGTACTTGTTGGATGAAAAACTTAATTCCTCATCCAAGGAGTACCCATGTTGCATACTTTTGGTGGACCCTGCTACATGAAAAATGTCACTGCAATCACGTTTTTCATGTATTTCTCTTTTTTCGTGTAGTAGGGTCCATTAAAAGTATGCAACATTGTTACTCCTTGGATGAGGAATCAAATTTTGCATCCAATGAGTGTTTCTGCTTGAAATTTGAGTAAACCCATAGGGAGATAAGTTGAAAATACGAGTTGGAAAAATAGTTTTTTCTTTTTTCCCTCTAAAATTTGATGATGCAATCTAATCTTATTTTGTTATTTCCACTATTATTTTATAATTTTCTTAAGAGGCCCATTTTAGACCTCAAAACTCCCCTAATGATTAGTGATGGAGAATTTGAGTTTACATTTTCTTGTCACTTGTAATTTGGCATCATCACATATCCAACCCAAAGGGTAAGGGCTAGTATGAGGTATAGTCTCTAAATTTAGTTTCTTGACAATTACTTCAGAGGTAAGATTGACTTGGGATCCACTATCCAAGAATTTATCAACTTTGGTATGTTTTGTAAGGACCCTGATATGAAAAACCTCACTTCTTTCTTTATCATTTTGAGACTCAAAAGGCTTACTAGAAGAACAGGTACTTGCATTACAGTTATACCTTTCATTCCCATGGTTGTGATTTTGGTTTCATCGCCTGAATCAAATACTATTTCTTCTTGAGTTGTAGCAATAGTCTTTTGTTTCCCATTGTTATTGAACTTCTTCAACGTCATTTCTAGATGTAATTTCCAACAATGGTCTTCATCATGGCCTTCTTTTGAAAAATGTTTACAGTTAAGTTTCTCTCCCTCATTTTTGACAATAGCATTCATTTTTCCTTTTCCTTCAAACTTCCCCTTTCATTTGTCTCCAAATTTGGAAGGTTTCTTGCTAGTCTCTTGAGGAACATTCTTGCCTCTTGATTCTAAATGAGTTTCCTGAACAAATACTTCATCTAGATTGGTGGGATTAAACATAAGTATAGTATGTCTCAAACAACTATGCAATCCACCTATGTATTTAAGGAGAGTATCTTGTGAAGACAATTCAACACCCAAGATTGAATCTCTTCTTCTAAATTCTTGTGTGTAACTTTGGACACTTTGACCTTTAGCTTATCTAAATTTTTTCCAAACCATAACTGCTTTTTACATATAAGCTAATGGATAACATTACCTTCTTAATGTAGCTATAAAATCATTCCAAGAAGAGATAATTTTATGACTTTTCTTAAAATTTTCTTGAGTTATGGCCTCCCACCAGATGACAACATCACTTTCCGAATTAAGAGAAGCAATATGGATCTTTGTAACATCATCATAAATATTCTGAATATTGCAATAAAATTCAATTTGACGAACCCAATTATCCAACTTTTCAACATTTACTTCCCCGTTGTACATAGGAAATTCAAACTTGACATTAAGCTTAATCAAAGGAGACTTAGCATGTTCTTTTGGAGATGGAGGAGGAGTAGGTCTATGAGATGAAGGAGGTGAAGAAGGAGGTGAGGATGGAGGTGTATATGGAGGTGAAGGAGGTGGTGGAGGTGGAGGCTTGCTCCTATTACCAACATTACTTTTTGGATGATTTTAACTTTCTCCTTCAAATATTGTTGTCCTTTCATTGCAAAATACTTTTACCATCTCAAACATATAATAGAAATCCTTTATAAAATATCCCTCATCCTCAGACATCAGCTCATATCCTTCTTCATGTGCCATGACTGGTGGAGTTTGTGACCTCCTTGAACCAATTTAAGGGTTTGGATCTTCAAGCACTCCTTCTCCTCCTTGTAATAATTCAAGAAAACACTTGTAAAAACCGTTGAACCTTCAAAACAACCTAGCTCTAACACCAAACTGATATAGCAATTTAAAAATGAAGTTTTCTTGTAAAATTTTGCAAGCTAGTTTATGTGTTGTGGGAAATGGATCGAAATTTCAAAAGCACATAAACTTAGTAAATTTAGTTAAGTTTTTCAAATTTTAACAGTGAAAAATAGACAACATGTAGCATCACAAAATAATAATTTGATAACGGAGTTCACCCCTTCTGGGCTACATCTCCAGATCAAACTTCCAATGTTGGCCCTTTAAGGTATATGCTAAAAATGTCAATTACATCAACATATAATGCTCAAAAACACTTCCATTACATCCAGAACACCCAAAAACCCCTTTGTAGGCTCTTATTAGGCTCAAAAAGGCTGAAAAATGGCCAAGTTAGACCTCCTTCATTTCCCTCCTAACTGTCCTCCAAAATTGACCCTCTGTCAAAACTGAAAATGAATTCTACCTTTGGCAAATATGCAAGGCGAAAAATTGGAGCGGGTTTAGTGACTTTTCCGCTGATTTTGGTGCAAATTATTGGGTGTTTAACTAACCGTCACGTCTGCTAACTCCCTACTCCCGATCATATATTGGTTGATAGGGCCAAGGGCTAGGCATGTGGAGGTTGAAATGCACATGCCCCTCTGTTGGCGAGCATAAATGTACCGCCAAAGACTAAGGGGGACTAAGGGGGTCTCTCTGGTGTGAAGTCCCAATTTGACCTCACACCATTTGGGATAGGAGCCCCATCCGGTATGTGGGCCCAGCTACCACCATGAATGTTTCCACTCTTGGTTATCAAATGAGAAGGTGTCAGAGTGGGACAAGAATGAAATTCTCAGGCAGCAAAATAAAATCAGCCAAAGATTGACAAATTGCATAAAGAGGTACAAACAAGTCTCAACAACAATAAGAAGAGATATGCCATGAGAGGGATTAGTGAGCTAAAACCCAATCAGACATACAATAAACATGAACATGCCATAAGTTAATTGCAAAGTAGTTCAAAATAGGTCACCGACATGGCGAGGAACAAGTAAACACAGATTCGAAAGAAGAACATACATGCAACCACTATGTACCAGTCCATAACATATTGCGTATATGAAATCACACATACAAATATAGTGAAGTATCAGACAACTAATAAAACCGCCAGGAGTAAGCATGGGAATCAGTACCAAAGATAAAGCACATATTATTAATGCCGCTGCAACTTCAAATACATATCATGAAATTGGTCAAAACCAATAGTAGAACATGGGCTGCTCATACCATTGCCTAATCCAAAACCCTAGCCCCACTGCAAATCCACTCTACTAGTTGCCAAGAGTTGAGTGGCTCTAGCTCTCAAGCATAAATCAGCTATCTATTCCTAGCCTCAACTCAAGCTCTAAAGTCCCCTACAATTGGGGCATCAAAGCACATTTATAGAGGTCAGGTGATCATTCACCTACCGTGACCCTTGACCTTCCCTCATGCCCTTTCAGCTACCCTCCTGACTCTTGAGCTTCCCCACTTCTTTCTCAAGCCAAAATGATTGCTACATGCCCACATCAGTCCTAACGTAGTTACTGATATAATGGTGGGCGATATTTACATTACGATGATGGAGAGAGAAGGAATGATGTAGAGGGTTATTGGAAACCCTAGAATGCTTGTTGCCCATATGTCGTAATGATGTGGATGCTTGGTCCTGGAACCAGCCTATTCTCTTGCCACTATGCTTCGCTCGCATTCATCAATCCTTTAGTGATGTGCCTTGGAGTTTATTGAGGGGTTCTTGGAGCTTGCAAGGGACCATCTGGCTTGCTATGCAAGTTTCATGATAAACCCTGAATCTTCTGCATAGACCAACATCTTGCTACCTTCCTTCTGCCTTGGAGCTAGCTTGACTTCAATATTTGTTGTTGACCAGGATCATGCATTTCCACAACATCGATCCCTTGAGTCATTTTAGCAACCAATTTGGCTCAAGTGTTTGCATAAATGGAAGGGATTTTCCTTTGCCATTTCAATTCTACACATGTACACAATTATTAATTAAGCGTCAAGAAAATGTACTTTGATTAAATATAAGAAATAAATATCACAATTAATAATGAGCAAGAATTCTTAGCCTCGAAATTGCTTGCAACATCATGGTCACAAATTTGTGTGTTGATATGCTCCACGCCTTGGAACCAAGGTGGCATTAGTTGTTGCTTTCCTTGAGTGGTTAGATTATTATTGTTATATCACCTTTCACGCGCCTTTTCATCCTTGGAGCACATTCTAGGAATTGTTGCCTTGCGTTGTTTTTAAACATTTGCAAAGGTGTTAAGTAAAACTCCTTTTCCATTGCCATTGAATAACACAACCCTTTGCAACCTTCAAAACTTACACTACCTTATCTTTAAATAGTATTTGTGGATGCGCAACATATTTATGAAACCCAGGATTAGCATGCTTGCCTCTTGAGACGTGACTCTGCGGCTTGCCTACCCTAGAAGAGGTCGCATAGGTACTCTTAGTGGATGTTGCATGGCTCATAGGGCCTGATTTAGGTTCGTGTGTGACCTTTGTGACTTGTGCAACCTCCAAGAGAAGCTAGGTCACATGGATCACAAAGGTCACATGACTGGGTGAAGCTCTACACTTCGACGACTTGGAGGCTGTGAATTTGCACTTATGTCGGTCAAAAAATGTTAATTCTAGCCAGGTCAATTTTAGTTGGAGAGTGTTACGGATTGGGAGTGAGATCATCTGCAAAATCTCCCAGCCACACTCCAAAACACCAATACAGACAAATCAATTTATCAATTCAGCATCGGTTTTCAAGGGTCCTATCCTTCGTATATTTAAACATCGCATTTGAGATTCAATGCACATCACATTATTAGGTTTTAGGCATCGATGTGCCCATGGCACGAATAACCTTCACACTTTTGTGTAGAGGTAGTTGAAGCTCAACTGGCTGCAACGATCCTTCAAAGGATATCTCTACAACCCGCACACTGCTACTACGCTTACTACGATCGCATTTTGCACCTGTTGTTTGCTTGACTATATCTATGTCACATTTGGACCCTTTTCCTTTGGAAATGCCTCTGGGACATCAACACCAGAATTGAAAGATGGAGAAAAGAAAATAAATTCATGATTTGATTCACAAGAACTAGAACCAAAGGAGTCATTGACCTTTAATGTTTCCACAACCCGATCTTCAACTTGAGCTCTTGCTCTGGAATTACTTGATTCCAAGTCTTCAATATCACAACTTCCATTTGTTACCGTATTAGAGCTTGGATTTGAAAATGGACTCAACTGTAAATGTAAATCACATTCATTCTTAGTTGTTTTGCAATCCATCTCTGCAGATAAATCTCTTATTATTTTCATTGAACTAGTTCGAAAATATTTTGCAAGAAGAATTAGTGTTATAATTACATTCACTGGAAGAGCCCATTTCTGCCATGTATTTCGCATGATCGAACCCTAAGAAGTAGTCACAAAGTCGCATCTTTAGACAGGTTGCACTCCTTGGAGGCTTGCCTGAGGAGTTAAAATGTGATCCAATGACTGTGAGTGGGAGTGTGACTTCTTGAAGGTAGCATAGTTGCAAAATGGGGCTAGGTGCATTTCAGGATTGCATCTTTGTGCCTCAGTCACGAGACTTTCCCACCTGTAGAGTCAATGGGTTCTCTAGTCATGATGTTACACATGGTTATCACTTGACCAGTGTCATTCTTTAGCCATAACAGCTCCACGATTCGAGAGCATGGGAAAACCTTAAACCAATACGATGATGCGCTAGTCCAAGTGCACTTCATGGCATTGGCAAGCTAGCTTTTCTTTTACTTGTTTCCTCCATTAATTCAACATTGAATCGAATGCCCTACCCTTAATCTAAACAACGCTTACAAATGCCTCCCATGTGCTGAAAATAATGCAAATCATCGTTTATATGAAAAACGCATAATAATGGGCCATAAGAAGGTGGAAGGCACCCCTCAGATCGGGCATTTTGATTTGGTTCTTCAACCCAACGTACATATTCATCATTGTTGGCAGATAAAATAAGGGGAAAGTTTCGCTGCTTGGGTCTCTATTTCGTTTACAAAATCTCCATGGTCGATGAAAACCCCTATGGACCTCTTCACTTGCAACATCAGGCGCGTGAATCATACCATTGTGACCACCTGCAGCTTGGTAATTAACATTTAGATATGCATCCTTCTGGTGTAGTTCCTTTTTCAAAAAATTCATCAGTATAGATCCCTGCACATATTTTAGTTGGATTTTCGCAATGCCATAAGAGGCAATGCTTCCACCATGTAATTGTAGTGGTCAGAATTAGGGTTGACTATTGCAAAGTGATTCATATATATAACATCAACACCAGCCCTCACATGTGTACGAGACATGCCCTTTGATTATGCCTTGTTACAAAATAGAAGGTGTTTCCCAACTGGCAAAATACTTAAGGATTTTTCAAAATGGTCATGCGTTATCTCATGGTCCCTTTACACAAGTTTGAGATCGCCTTCCAATATGTTGATAAGAATCTGTGTATATCCTTGTATTTCTTGAACGAGAGGCATTCTAATGCTTACACCATGACGAGCGCTTTACTTATTCCTTACAATAGTCCTTAAATTGAGGGAAATACTATGGGGGATTTGTTTCTCTCTCTCTCTATATATGTGTGTGTGTGTGTGTGTGTGTGTATGGTAGGCGATTTTACTCCCAATATGTGTGTGTGTGTGTGTGTGTAGACAATACAATATCCCATCCTTAAGTATGCTTATTGCACTCGACACTAGTTTATCATACAGTGGCCTCAATTGACATGTACCCAAGCCACCTTCTTTTGATCTCTTGAAATAAAGATGAAATGAGACCAATTAGTTTACCGAGAGGATTTATACATGTATATATTTTGTATGTGGAAGTGTGGAACTCAAACTAATAATGTGAATGATTCACTAAAGGAACATGAATCATGATTATTCCAAATTAAGGTGTTATACATCGAATGGTTGAGAAAATCAAGCTTCAATTTGGAGATCAATGTAAAACATGGATGCCTTTCATGGAATTGGTAACTGTAAGTGGATTTTCTATTATGTGTTTCCCATGGTGATGATGCAGTTAGAGGATAAGATAATGTTAGACAAGGTCATGGATTTATTTGATCATCCAGGGTTTCAGGTGTGTATGATGTGGATATAAACATTAATGAATTTAGAAGGGATGAGGATGGTGGTGAGGCGGATCCATAAAAAAAAAATGTATTCCCATGAACCTGAATGCTACTCATGTGATCATGCTTCAATATAAGATGAGAAGGGTCAAGTTGGTAAGAACCCTAGAGAGTGAGGATTAATTCAAAGCAGGGTTAGATATTTAATCACATGCACCTAGGGTTACAAAGATGCTAAGGGAAAGTCATGACTCTCACACACCCTAATGTGCATGCATGAGATGGGGAACCAACCATGAACCTAGGAGAATATGTTCCTCAACAATTTACCATGATGTCATGCCATGTCGATTAGAATGCACTCCTAGGGGTATATGAAGCAGGTTAAAATGTGAAGAGAACCCTTATTTTGACACTCTAGGGTTTCTCCCAACCCTAACATGGACAACATAATGGAAGCCAACTTGAAGTCTTGTATGTCCATAGACAGTGCCTCCACCAATTGACAATGTACACTATAGGAGGGTAGGTTTCAAAGTCACAGGGCTCCCAATGCTCCTTGCAACAATAATCATAAGGTTCATAATTGGGATAAAGCATGATGTGTGGATGAAATGTATGAGTCGTGAGTGGGTGCATCAATGGGGTTTGATAGGAAGAGTCGCGGGGAGAGTGACCGACTAAAGGCCTTATCAAAACCCTAGTAGCGTGGGGTCGAGTAAGGGGGATACCCAAAATTTTGGATATGCCCAAAAATTTGGGTGGTGTTGTAGCAACTACAACACCCTCCTATCATGTTAAGCTTTGGTTACAGTGTAATAAATGGGACCAATGTTGGGGCCAACTCCCCGCCCCTTTCACCTTGGCTCTGCCCATGGTTATGTGTAGTGCCATAAGGCTCGGAGTTGGGCCAGTGAGATGAACTCGCCAGCCTGACCACACCCCCAAACCGCCTGCCATAACAGTTTCACAATAATTTTTAGGCTTTATATAACAAGAACTATCGTGTGGTCTGTTGGTAATTCAAATGGTTGTGTTGTCGAAGGTCTCGGGGTCGAACCCTACTGAGGTCGATTAGTCCTTTAACAAACGTTTAGCCAATAAAACTGAGCCACGTGGAAACCTCCCATAGGGCCATGTAGAATCCTCCCATAGGGCCACATGGAAACCTCCCATAGGGCCATGTGGCAGCCTTTCATTGAGCCATGTGGTGGCATGTGGTTCGCCCAACCACAATCACCACAACCAATCATACTTTTCCACTTAGCCTGTCCTGATTGGTCCTCTGACAACCGTACCACCCAATTAGCCTATTGATGTCAACGCTACATCATCTTACAACCTGCCCAGTCAGATACCCAGTCAGTCATACAAGTTTACCTTTTAGTTATTTGTGAAAAACTTCAGAACGTGATAAATTTCTCATACAATGTCAGATTGAGACGATTCAAGTGTCGTTGGAATCAGAATGATGAGATCTACGATTTGGATTGGTTTATGGATATTTTGAGCACTTTTATTTTTGAGCATATATTTTATCCCCTGGATCACATACCCATATAAGTGTGAATCTCTAACATTGATATAGCTGCACAAGAACTTCTTAACATTAGACATGCATAAAAAAACAGACGACAAGAAATATAACATGAATAGTTCTAATGTTGTCGCCAAACCCTAAAAGAATGAGGTCAGTCCAAATTTACTTTGAAAAATGATGAAAAGAATAAGAGAGAGGAAATTTTAGTTTATTAAACCAAAACAACTCATCCTTGGAACTCATTTTATTCCATTAGATACATTTTCTCCAATGTTATATAATAAAATTCATGTAGTAATATGTCATAGCTCTGCTTCCAGAATAAGGGTGAGAATAATAGGGATAAAAGGGATTGAAAGGGGTAAATTAACATCATGCACATTGATTACCATAAGTGACAAAATCCTACTAAATTATATCAATACTAACAATCTACTTGAACCCATCTTCCATAGGAGACATCATATAACTATGGGAATTATACTTGAATGACGAATTATGATTATGTTACATTTAGCCTTGATCTCAAGAAGGCACTAGGGATGGTTCTAGAGATTGACAATGAAAGCAAAACTATAATACCTCCAATTAGACCAATATATCCCTTTTTAAGAAGCCAATTGAGTTGATAATATTATGTGCTATATCAAGGAAAGAGGGGTTAAGCATAGTACCTATTGAAATACTTTAAAGGACTTTGTCAAAATGAGAATAGCATTAGGGACTATAGAACATGAAATTTGAACAAGTAACGGGGGACCCAAAATTTGACTACACATGGTGAAAATTTTGAGGGCTCTAGTAGTGGCTACAAATCTTCCATAAGATCTGTTTGCATACTTCTATCGATTGTTGAGCACTTAAAAGTATGCACACCAACAATACTCTTTTTACCAAGGCTAATAAACTAAATGCCCCTCCACTCTTGTAGTTATTTCTCTTGTTAAACCTACTGAATCAGACCCCTCTATTATCCTCTTGACTGCTACCGAAGTCATCTCCTCTAATACACCTCTATTTACGCATAACTGTTAGATCAAGAAATAATTAGCTACTCTTATCTTTCAACAATGGGAGTCAAAATAATCTTGTGGCCCAGGTCTTAGTTCAACACCTTATCCTTGCCACTAATACACACCCTACCCCATACCAACTTGGTTGGGAATAAAAGGAAATCCCTCGTTTTGTCAACTCTCAGTATGTTGTAGTGACATTTTCTATTTGCCCTTTCTGAGATACTATGGTGTGTATTTTTTCTCCTCTCGACTGTGCTAATATATTACTTGGGACTCCATATCAACAGACTAGGCATGTTTCTTATCATGCTAAATATCATAAAAACCACTTGCAACATGATCTTCACACCTATTTTCTCACATCCTCTTCACTTAAACCAATATAACTTCGTACTAGAAATATCTCATTAAGAAAGTTAGTTTGAACCAATGCATTTCTTGGTGTTTGGTTCCACCTATAAAACGATATAACATCACTAATCAGTACCCCCTAATATGGTTCCTCTTCTTCAAGAATTCGTAGATGTATTCTCACAAATCATGGGGCTACCCACAATCCATTTTATTGAACACATAATCAATCTTATTCCTAGAACTTCTTTTCCAAATTCCCTATCTTATATCCTTACTCCTTAAGAGGTAGATAAGATAGAAAGAGAACTTGCACAACTGCTAACATCAAGCCATATTCAACCTTCATCCTCCTCATGTCCATCTCTCGTTTTCATTATTCCCAAAATGGATGTTTCTGAATGGTGTATCATGCAAGATTATTGTGCCCCTAATAATTCTACCATTAAAAGTTGTTATCCCCAACCACGGATTGAGGATTTGTTGGACCACTTACAAGGGGATCACTTATTCACAAAGATGGATTTAACATCTAGCTACCATCAAGTTCACATGCATGCAATAGAAACATGGAAGATCACTTTTAAGACAAATTTTGAGGTTTTTTAATCGTGGGTCATGCCATTTGGGTTAACAAATGCACCCGCCATGTTTTTTTTATTAGTCAATGATGTGTTCAAGCCACACTTGGGTAGGTTGGTGGTAATTTATCTTGATAATATTCTAGTATTCAGTAAATTTTGGGAACATCTACAACATGTCAGTAGCACACTTGAGCTGCAATAGGTACATAAACTTCAAGGAAAAGAGAAGAAACCCTATTTTGGACAACAATGAGTTCTATTCAGGATTCATACTTGATTTAGAAGTATTTTGACTAGATCCCTCTTGGGTACAGTTGTTGGCACAATGTTCAGTGCCTTCCAATTCTCACGACCTCAAGAGTTTCACGGGAGGTATTAATTTCTACATAAAATGTGTCTCTTATTTTTTCGAATTGGCCCACCCTTTACAATAGTTGTCCAATCAAGCAAAATTTCTTTGGGATATCGAGATTGAGCATCATTTTACTTAGCTCGAAATTCCTTTTACTTTGCTTTGTTGTCCATTTTCCAAATATGCATGAATCATTTGAAATAGAAATCAATGCCTCTCAGTTCGTGATTAGGGATGTCCTTAAACAAATAGGTCACCATGTAGCATATCATTTTGAGACTCTTGCAGAGGCCAAGCTTATGTACAACACATATGACAAGGAATTTTATAGCTTAATGCAAGCAATGAAGCAATGGGACCATTATATTCTTAGAAAAGAAACCATACTCCATACTAATCATCATCCAATGATCTTCATCAAATCACATAGTAAGATTGAAGAGAAAGACCATATGAAGTGGGATGCTTAAATTCAAAAGTTCCATCTTGTGATTAAATATAACAAGGGCATAGCTAATAAAATCATTGATTTGTTAAGCTCACTACCTAGTCTGGTCCTGCATAATCTAAAGGATTGTTGCGCTTCTTTTGATGCCTAGAAAGAAATGTATGCAACAAATCCAATATTTGGCGAAATATGGCAAGCTTTGCAATAGCCTATAGTTATCAACCAAACTCCTTTTCTTGATTATACCATTCGTGATGGATAGTTATATAAAATTAACCAGCTATCAGTGTCACAATCTAATGATCATCTCCTCATCTATAAAGTAAGTCCTCTTCATGCATCAGGGTATTTTGGCACATCCACGATGATTCTCAATCACCTGTGCCACTTCTAATAGCATGCCTTTCCCAAGCAAGTAGAAAAAATCATTCGAGCATATCCACTCTATTCACAAAGAAAACCATCAAACTATAAGCGTGGTTTGTACCAACCTTTAGATGTGCCCTCTCACCCTTGGGAATACATTTCCAAGGACATTTTGAGTGGTCTTCCTACTACTTTTTGAAAACATGATGTTATTGGGTTAATGGTCTGTCATTTTTTTAAGATGGATATCTTTCTTCCCTAACATAAGACCGTCTCTGTTTCTCATACCATGAATCTCTTCTTTCATCATATTTGGCCACAATTTGGGTTACCAAGTAGCATTATTTCTAAACAAGATTATCGTTTTCTCAATATCTTTTAGTGTACTCTCTCGTCTATGCTAGGTTGTCAACTTCATTTCTCCACTACCTTTCACTTGCAAAAATATGGCCAAATCGAGGTTGTCAATCATACTTTGGCTCACTCCCTTCACATATATTTGTCTAAGAGCAAACATTGGGATTCCTATTTGCTCATAATAGTTACAATAGGGACACACACTCCTCTACTGGGTTCTCCCTTTCGAAGTTTGTTTTTGGTTTCAGCCAAGTGTACCCTCTAAGATGCCATTGATTATCACCCCTTGTGGTTATGCACATCAACAACAAGAACAAAAATCAGCTCAATGTTTTATACACTCCATATCTCAACACCATACTCAGGTAATTGTTGCTTTACAAGTTGCTCAGGATCATGCCAAACAAAGGCATGACAAACATCACACACCCTTGTCATTTCAACCAGGAGATCGTGTATGACTCTTGTTGGAAAAGAAATGCTTCAAGGGCCAACACCATAAGTTGCATCCTCTAAGATATGGTCCATATATTGTTCTAGAATGCATTAGAGGAAATGCATATCGCTTGGACTTGCCTTCCAAAGTAGGAATCCATAATGTGCTTAAAGTTAACAAACTAAAGCTCGTTAAACCACCTCTCCTTGAGGAATCAGTCATAGTTCAACAACCCATGGATAATATTATTTATTTTTAGCCTCCCCTACTAAAGGATACTATTCTTGATTCCAAGATGAGGACATCTCGCCAACATACATGCATATCATACCTTGTAACTCGAAATGGACACACCCTAGCACAAGAAAAATGGATGATCACACAAGCATTGCAATGTGATTTCCCTCATTTGGTGGTAGAAGCAAGGATTTTATCAACTCTAAACAAGGGGGAACTGGGGAACCAGCAAAAGTGCACCTGTTTCGAGACAATTCAAAATGAGGAAGGCAACATCTAATAATGTATTTGATGTTTTTCATCCAAAATAATTGGGAAACTTAAAATAAGGAAGGAAATATCTAAATAATGTTTTTTGTTTCCATGCAAAACTATTTGTAATCAAGTTAATAAGAAAGTGTTTTTCTTATAAAAGATGACCTCTCCCTCATAATATAATTGTGGTATTCTTTCCAAAATCTTGTTGTTTATCTCTCTGTTGTTTCATTGTGTCATATATGATTAACAATTTTTAGATCTAAATATAGATAAAAAAACTCTCCTATATTTATCATTAACAAATCACACCACTCAAATATTTACCACTCAACCATTACTGACTATATTTCTATATAATAGTTAATAAATTCAACATTGAAAAAAAATCAGCTTTAAATATTGTGTCCTAAAAAAACTCTTATTTTTAAATATATGATTAAAATTCAAAACTTATTTTTTTGATTATAATAAAAATACATTTTATATTTATCATTATCCAATGAGAACTTTAGCATATTTATCACTTAACCATGACTATACTTCTAGATACTTGTGAATGAATTCTATATTATGAAATGAAAAAAAAAAACCTCTTTTTTATACAATTATCCTATTAGAAAAAATCCACTCGCTTATTATGCATGGATTATGTCATTACATGAAGTGGCATATAGCATGGATGTGGATGTGGATGTGGATGTGTTTGTCTATGCCATACGACAAAATTAACAAAAGTTTTTGGGTGTTTATAATGTCAAAATTTGGTTTTCAATCTAATTTTTTTTGCGGACATCACCCTGCCGTGGGGACAAGACTCGAGTGCCCAAGGTATCTCGTCATTAACGTACACGAGTATGCTCCCATTCTAGGCACAATGTACGCCACATCGTGAAGTTTGGACAATTGATACATCATTTTAAAGATTTGATGTGTACATTGCAATGGAGGCTCCATAATTTTTTATTAAACATTGGTTTGATACATATCATATTATGGTATATGTGGGGTGTGTTGTGCAGTTTTATGTCTTGTTTTGTACGGTTAATATGCCACATACGATGTTAGTAATGACCAAGAATGAAACTAAAAAGTCGAGCAGAGATTGCTCTTTTTAATATTCAAAATGGCTAAAATAGATTACATTGTAAACATCAATAATAAATGTTTGAAGTAAAACTCAACACCTATGGAGAAGAACTCAAGTAAAACTGAATTGTCTATGACACCTAGCAAACAACATAATCAAATATATGACACCTTCCTAACAACTAAGTAACAGTGAGATTAATATCTCAACACCCCATCTTAATCTCAACTGTTACATGTAGTGACACTTACAATGCCTAATTGTTCTCTTTGAAATTCGAATACATTCTTTCCCAATGGCTTTGTGAAAATATCTGCGAGTTGATCTTTGGAACCACAAAAAGGAAGTACTATGTGCCCATCATTGATAAGATCCCGAATGAAATGAAAACGAGTGTCAATTTTCTTGCTCTTTTTGTGGAAAACATGTTTTTTTTTTATAAAGGAATTGTTGATTTGTTATCACAGTATATTGGAGTTGGCTCCTTCTAAATATTTGAAATATCTTTCAATAGTATTCTATACCACACAACTTGACAAGTTGCTGAATTTGTTGCTACATATTCTTCCTCTGCATAAGATATTGAAATGATTTACTGTTTCTTGGATGCCCATAAAATCATTTTGGTTCCAAGATGAAAAGCACACCGTGAGGTGCTTTTGCAATCATCTAAACTCCCTACATAATCGTTGTCTTTATAACCTTAAGATCATTTTTGCAACCTTCCAATGAGCAATCTTAGGTGATTGCATAAAGCCAGAGGCAAAACTTGTTCCAAACAGAATATCCGATTTAGTTGAAGTGAGATATAACAAGCTACCAACTAGTCTTTTATACATTCTGGAATCAACTGGTGGTGCTACATCTTCTTTTCTCAGTTTTGTGCCTTTAGCAATTGGTCATTCTGAACTTTTGGATGATATCAGTGGCATATTTTTGTTGACCAACAAAAATACCATTAGCAGATTAGTGAATTTCAATGCCTAAGAAGTATTTAATGACTCCTAGATCTTTCATATCAAACTTTGTTTGCATTGCTACTTTGAAATCATCTAACATCATATTTCCTGTATAAATAAGATCATCTACATAAAGGCATACAATAAGAATTTTACTTTCATGCATTTTGGCATAAAAAGTTGGCTCATGATTGCTTCTGCAAAAACTACTTTTGATGAGATAGGTTTCAATGCGACTGTACCAATCTTTTGGAGCTTGTTTCAAACTATACAAGGCTTTCTTCAATCTATGTACCTTATGCTCCTGGCCTAGAATTTTAGAACTAGTAGGCTGCTCTACATAAAATTCTTCTTGCAATATACATTTTAGGAAAGTAGATATTACATCAAGCTGATAAAATTTCCATTTGTGTTGAGTTGTTGTGGAAAAAATGGTTCTGACAGTGTCTAACCTTGCTACTGGAGAAAAGGTTTCACCATAGTCGACACCAAACTATTGTGAGAATCCTTTGGCAACCAACCTTGCCTTATGTTTCTCAATCTCTCCTTTTTCATTTAGTTTGGTCTTATATACCCATTTTACACCAATTCTGGTTTTGTCTCTTGGGAGATCAACTAATTCCCAAGTCTAATTCTTCTCTATGGAAGAAATTTCTTGGTTCATTGCATCTACCCAATTCTTTTCTTTAATTTCTTCTTCAAAATGAGTTGGTTGAGATGAAATAAATGCAAACATATTCTGCTGGTCAAACTCATGCTCCTGCTCATATATTTCTCTGACGCTTCTTATTTTCTGATTGTCTTCTGAAGATGTTGAATCATTGGTGGATTCACTGCTTGAAGATGTACCATTTTCAGAATGGTATGGATCTTCTTCAACCTGTAATCTTGGTGGCTATGGTGGATAAAAACACTGACTTGAAGCTTCATCAACATGATCAAACCAAGATTTATTTTCAAAAAAAATTACATCTCTTCTTAAAACAAACTTCTTGGTAATTGGATTATAAAGTTTGCAGGCCTTTGATTGCTCACTATAGCCTATGAAAATACATATTTCACTCCTATCATCAAGCTTCTTTCTTAGGTTATCAGGAACATGTGAAAATGATACTGATAAAAAAATTATAAAGTGATACATTTACCTTTTTACCATCCCGTTCTTCTTGAGGTATTGTATCTTGGAGAGTGGTTTTTGGAGATCTGTTGAACATACACTGCTGTCAAAACTTCTTCAACCCAATAATTGTTTGAAAACTTCTTCTCAGGAAGCATACATCTAACCATGTTCATGTTTTACTAAATTTTCCTTTTTGCTACTCCATTCCATTGTGGAGTATGTCTTCTTGTGTTTTGTATTATGATTCCTTGTTGTTGACAGAAAGCTTTGAATTCATTGGAGTTGTACTTTCCTCCTCTGTTAGATCTGAGTACTTTCAAAGGCTTTCCACTCTACTTTTCTACTTCTTCTTTGAATTCTTTGAACCTTGAGAATGTATATGATTTATTTTTTAGAAAATACACCCATTCCTTCCTCCTATAATCATCAATGAATATCAGAAAATAAAGACTACCACCAATAGACGGTGTTTGCATTGGGCCACATATATCTATATTGACAAGCTCTTAAGGATCTTTTGCTCTAGAGGAAGATGTGGGAAAGTTATCTCTTTTATGCTTGGATAGAACACAAATTTCACAATTATGGTTTTTTTCATTCATAGTAGGGAGACCAATGGCGATTGATTGTTTCTGAAGCTGACTTAGACTCTTGAATGGTATGTGGCCATATCTAGAATGCCATAGTTGAGACTCATTTATTCTTGACACGTTGTGGAAAAAAGATTGTGAGAGATTGTGACTTCTAAGAGTCAAAGGAAACATCCTATTCTTGGTTTTTTCAACCTTTGCTATTAATCTTCTATTGGGAGGTTTTTCATAGATATAACATGTGTTACCTTGAAACATTAAATCACAACCATGTTCCATCAGTTTTCCTACACTAATGAGGTTATGATTCAGATTTGGAACATAATAAACATCAAGAATGTATTTCTGCTGATTTTGTTTAATAATAATAGGAACAATACCTTTTCCTTCAACTTTAATGCAAGAACGATCTCCAAGAGTAATTTCTAATGTTATGGAAGCATTAGGATAAGAAATCAGATTTTTGTTACCTGTCATATGATTGTTGCAGCCACTATCCAAAAACATCCTTGTAGTGAGTGTCTTTAGAAAGATGGCATGAAAGAAACATTGTTTCAGAGGATTCTCCTTCATTGTTGGAGAGATGGACATTGCATATGTGCTGATCCGACTGTTTCTTTTTGCATTCATGTTCATAATGCCCAAATCTTTTGCAGTAATAACATTGGACATTAGATTTTCTCCATGGTCTACTTTTCTGAGTTTGGTTTTTTGGAGGTCTCTACTGCTTTGATGCATGAAGATGTTTTGATCTGCCTTTGCTTCGACCTCTGCCTCACTTGTTGTCGCCTCTATATTGTCTGCCTCTACCTCTGCGAAAAGAAAGTTGTGCTTTGAAATCTTGTTCCATGGAATCTTCTGCCAAGTTGAGTCTTGTTTTGTGTGCCAGAAGTGATCCAGTCAATTGTTCTACTGAAAAAGTTGTAAAATCTTTGGATTCCAAAATGGCTGTTATAATCATGTCATATTTCCTGGGTAGACTTCGAAGGACTTTCTGAACAATTTTGTGATCTGAAATGGTTTCAACATGAGCTTGATTTGATTGACTATTCCCTTGACTCTAGTCATGAACTAATCCACATTTTCTGTCTCAGTCATCTGTAGGTTTTCGAACTATGATCTCAATGTTTGTAATTTGACCATCTTCACTATATCATTATCTTGATATGAAACTTTCAAGATTTCCCAAGCTTCATGTGTTGTGGATGCGCAGGTTATCTTGTTGAAAATAGAGTCATCGACTGAGTTTTGAATCCAATATTTGGCTATGTGTTCTTTCTTTCTGAGTTCAATCACTGCATTCCTATGATCATTAGACATGGCCGCCCATGCTTCTTAAGTCAACTCTACATATGCAGTCTGAAGTGTATCCCAACACTCTTAGGCTTGCAGAAACATCTTCATTCTCAGAAACCAAAACTCGTAATTGCTTGCAGAAACATCTTCATTCTCAGAAACCAAAACTCGTAATTTTTGCCAAGCAAAATTATGCTCTGTGACAAAGGGTTAGAGAAAGCCATTTCTTCAAATACATATGTGTGCGGCTTTTTACAATATTCTTTCCAAGATTTAAGAAAAAAAACTTCTTTTAAAAAAATACAATGTTGTTTTTTTTTAAGAAAAAAAAATTAATAAAATAACTTCTTTGTTTCAATCCCCTTTACACCTTTTTGTTTTAAATTCTCTTTTAAATGAGGATTAAAAACAATTTTTTTTAATAATAAAAAAACTTTTAAAATGGGGTTTCATTAACGTGAATATAAAAGGAGACTCATTAAAAATTGAGAATTCATTAAAATAAGGAACACTTCTAATCGTGAACCTTAAAAAATCATGCACCTTTGAAAAATTTTGTTGAAAGGACCTTTCAATTATAACATTGACCTAGTGGTTAGGTTATCTTTTACCGGAATAAAAAAAATAACGATGGTATCTTAATGAATCTTTGGCACGTCGTAATCACATTAACGTAGGTGCTGCTGTTAGAAAACGCATTGCTGTTACAAAACGCGTGTGGAGAAGTGTTTAAGTGTGGTGTACTAACACGACTTCTCATTTAACTGTTGAGCGTTAGTAACGCTTTGTACTAACGTGGATTTGGTGAATTGTGTGTGCATTAATAACCGTGATTTCAAGGTTTTAGGGTATATTATTTCGGCTACCGTCTGAGTATAATCTTTTTTGTTCATGTTGCTCTTAAGGAGTCTCATGTAGGCTAAGTTTTGATACCATGACAAAGAATGAAACCGAAAAATAGAGCAGAGATTGCTATTCTCATTATTCAAAATGGTTAAATAGATTACATTGTAAACATTAATAATAAATCACTGAATTAAAACTAGATACTTATGGAGTAGAAATCAAGTAAAATTGAACTGTCTATGACACCTAGCAGACAACATAATCAAATATATGACAACTGACTGTCAACTCACGACAATGAGAATAATATCTCAACCAGTGTTGCCACATAATGCTCCGTCATGACAAATGCATTAACTTTGACTCAATTTCAATGTAGCGTCGCACCTAGACGTGGAAAGACTTAAGTGAAACAATACCGAAATTTAACATTGGGACAACTTTCACAGTTAATACTTGATACCTCTTCGGAATCTGAAGCCAATTCTTGGGCCCTTTCGTGCTTGAATGAGATTGGTAGTTTCATTTTCAGCGGCATAGTTGAGGCAAGGCCCAAAAATGCATGTTGAATATTCCTCAAACCGATCAAGAACGAGTGCCTCAATGCAACAATGGTGTGCAACTGTGAATCTGTACACCAAAAAAAAAAATTGGGGAGAAGGTATGAATATTATTATTTGCACTCTTAGAAAATTTCAAAATGACAATAGGATCAATATTATAGCTCTAAATTTTATTGTTTGTAGAGTTGCAATGGGTTAACCCTCATCACTCGCTACTTTCTTCCATTATTCCCACTATGAAAAGCATTAGCTCAATATACGTTGAATTTTGTTTGTCTTTCAAGCCATCCTAAGCACAAAAAGGCACCATATTCCTCCATTTTTGGCAGTGAATACCTTCGGTTTTCCCAGATTTGAATGGTTGTTGTTAGAATAATGTAGAAATGGAAGTGTCTAGTAATTTGATAGGTTTGTTGAATTGTTTTCTTAGATATAGGCACGAGTTACGAGGTGTTGATCTAGAAATAATTGTTTTCCAATGTAACTAAGTTGTAGTAGAATCAGAGAATGTATCTTCCATGTTGTTATGTCCATCTAGCCTAGTGATCCCATAGTTATATAATGGACACATTGTGATGTATTTAAAGTGAGCCAGTGTAAGCAGGCTTAGGCCTGAATTAATAAAAAGAGTTTCAATGTGTTAAACTCTGTCCCAAGGGATCACAGATAGTGGTTTAGATTGGAATCATTGTCCCAAGGGATCGGAAATAGTGGTTGAGATCGGAATCATTGTCCCGAGGGCCGATCTTGGCGCCATTGATAGAAAAGGCATTATCTAGAGTGTTTTGTTGTCGATCAAGGAAGGAAAACCCCATATTAGGTTCCTCGAGCAGACAATGTTATAGAGTTGAAATGAATTCCCTGTGGAAAATACCTCTGTGTAGTAGAGTTTCGTATTAGCGAAAAGAAGGAGATAACTGTTGATGATTGTGCTCATGATGATGAGTTTTGGTTGGTGCCTTCTTCCCAGCCATTGTAAATCAAACTTGGTGTAGCGAATTTGAGAGTGCCCTTGCTAGCCTAGCATCACTGCCTGTGAATCAGAGTAAATTGTGGCATGAGGAGAACCTAAGTGGTGTGGATTTCACCATTTTCCATGAAATTTGTGATGCAGACGAGAACAATGATGCGTTGGGATCTACATCTATTACAGTAAGAGAGAGTCATTGGATTTGTCCACAACATAGAGGGCGTCATAAGTTTGTGATTGTCGTGAGATTGCGTGGAAACAGTTGTGGACTATGTTCTTGTTAATGCCATAGAACGTGAGAAAGGTTGATTACAAGAGATTGTTTGTGGCACTATGAAACCTGCCCTGCAATTTGAGTTGAGGGCACGATGACCGGTCGCATCAATGAAGTGGTATTGAGATCTTTAAGGGTCACTTCTAAAGTTGACTTTGTGGCTAAAGGGAGCCAATGAAGACTTGCTTTGTTCGGGTGGGATGAATGGACAAAGTCGTGCAGCCAAAGTGTAGGAGTGCAGACTGCCCATATTGTGAGAGTGGTGTGGGGCAGCGGAACAATCTGAGCCTTCATGGAATTGTGTGTTGCCTATGTTGGACAGCCATAGACTCAAGAGAAAGAAAGAGTGCAACGACCTCCATAATCGTAGCTTGCTGGCATAGGCATTTTGTTTTTCAAAGATCTTTAAATCTAACAGTAGAATTGTTGCTCCAAAACAATGGGTAGGAAAAGTAAAATTAAACAATTCCCAAGATGATTTAAACAATTTAGGAGAAAGTATCATGGCGCTGCGGTGGAAATGAAATGCAGTAAGAAAACTAATGAGATTGCAGAGGAAAAAGTTGTGGATGATCCATAGATGAATTTGCAAGTAAATTTGATGATTGATATTTTTTTTATGAAAATGAATTGCAAGTTATATTTGAAAAGAATTTGATTGATAAACTATTGTTTGTTGTTGATAATCAAGTGGATGGATATGAAGAGGAAATTGTAGTAGCAATTCAAGGGAAAAGAAAGCGTGAAGATGCCAAAACTGATTATGATGACCAGATAAAGCTTATTGAAGAATAGCTTCAAAATTCCTTTGAACAGATTGATGAAGGTCTAAAAGATGGAGCCGGTGTTACATGCTTAATGGTGAAGGCTCTTGAAAATGAGCAAAATGGTAAATCAATAAATAATTTAGACGATATAGAAATGGAAACAGTCGTGGATATATTTGAAGAATTTCATGGTATTTTGATATATTCTAGCCAAGAGGAAATAAGATATTATTATGAACTGACGCAACAATCAAGTAAACAAGAAACTCTTTATGATGAAGATATACTTGTTAATAAAAGAGTTGAAATGGATTGGCATCATCCTAGCTACAAGAAGAAGCAATATCCAAAGTTCATGATCTGGAGTAAGAAGGATATTGAACGGGTTGAAAGCATCACAATTTGGAGCAACAAGTCCAGGAAGAAATTTCAACAATATGTTGAAGCAAAAAAAGTCAAAATGAAATATTTGAGTCATATTTGTAAGCCTAGCCGAGACACACGAGCAGGCATTGTTATGTATTGTAGAAGATCCATTTCTCCATTAAGGGGGATGTTAGAATAATGTAAAAATGGAAGTGTCTAGTAATGTGATAGGTTTGTTGAGTTGTATTATTAGATCTATGCACGGGTTACGAGGTGTTCTAAAAGTAATTGTTTTCCAATGTAAGTGAGCTGCAACAGAGCCACGAAGTGTATCTTCCATGTTGTTATATCCATCAAATCTAATGATCCCATAGTTATATAATGAGACACACTGGCCTAAATTAACAAAAGAGTTCCATTGTGTTAAACTCTGTAATTTCTATGAGTTATTATAGGAATTATATTATTTACGTGTTCAAACCACACTTATTAACCATACTTATTACGAGAGAACTCTTTATATATATATATATATATATATATTATTCCACACAGATTGCTCACCTCTATGACGAATTCTTGTTAATACCATACTCTTCCCACATAACCTTTTTATGTCACAAGTGTGTAAAAGAATTACTTAACAGTGAGTCTGAAATAACCCTTCGAGACTACCCCTCAATCTTGTTATGTCAAGGGAATCAGTGTACATCCAAAAACCTCAAGAGTCTCATTTTGTCAATGATTGCCATGCTCACTAGACATTTGAAGTTGATAAATAAGTCGCATAGTAAGATATCTTCCATCTTTGTAGGCCCTAGCTTTAAATCTTTTACGTTCACTGCACATTTTTTCATTTTTCATTTATTAGTTAAAAATAATCAATTCCTACTTGTCTATGGTTGTAATTCTCCATTTGAGGAGTTTGTTCCTACATAATAGGAATTTAGTTTCTCCTAGTTTAGTGTGTGGTTGAGAGAATCTCTCAACCACACTACTGTACGTCTAAGATAGAATTCCTATCTTGAGACTATTGATTGTATAAATATGTGTGTAATTTCCTCATTCAATATAATAGAATATATTTTTGAGTGTCTGCAATTTTATCTTGGTATCAGAGCTTCAGAGCCCGTAAGGGCCTCTGGCCCTTCCTGGGCATAGAGAAATAAATTACTGAGTGTGTATAGCTTTATTAAATTTTTTGTTTGTCCATCGAGGTGATCTGTGGCAGTATAGTGGAATAGATACGAGCTGCGGAGGAGACTCTAGATTTGGATTCGGGCGAATCTCTGATTTCTGCGTTGGTGAAGCCTTTCGGTGGCGTAGTTTGGGAGGCCGAGCAGACGAGCAAGCTGCGGGCCGAGCGGTGGCACAAGGAGAACTGTGGTGTGACAGAGTTTGTGTGCCGCCTGCTGGATAGTGGTTGCCAGATACGCTGATTGGAACCGCAGAGCACCAAATCCTGGCCTCATGGCGTCAGGCACGGAAGCCTGAAACTCGAGGATAGCTTGGGGACGAGGGTGAATGACCAGAGTTCGAATCCTGTGCTCTCCACAGGTAGAGATAATGATAGCAGGCTACAGATGCAGCCAGAGCCAGAGAGAGTAGACAGTCCAAATCAGGGCCTGAAGAGAGCGTTATTTGAGAAGAATCCCATCGTGCATACCCTGTCTGTGAAAAGGCATTCAACGAATGGAAATCATCTCTCTGTCACGTCGCTGAAACCCTATCGGCACCTGTCTGCTCTGCTCGTGAGGGACATCTCCACAAATCTCCAGTGGGAGAAGGCGTACCAATATGAAATCCCGGTCTTGGCATGGATACTTGTTATCAATTAAGTGGATTTTTTTTAAATTGGTGCAGTGAAGCCAACGTTCATGAATTCTCCAAGTCCAAGATCCTTGCCATTACCCAGCTTTTCGATCAAGAAATCCGGCCAAGAGTTGGCTGAAATTGATAGATTTGCAACAAGGGATCTGAGGCGCCTACTCGCTCTGGATTAAGCATGCTGCCTCTATTCTAGCCTCTAATTTTCCTGAATGTCGAGGTAATGTTATAGGTCTTCAAGCGCTCTCCGGTTATAAGGTTCTTCCAATATTTTTGGAGTGAAGAATCTGGTCCTGTAAACTTCCAAGATTTCTTGTGCCAAGATGTGGAGCACATTCTTACACGGTAGATTATGAACAAAATCAATAGCGGAAACGGCATCTGCTCTATCATAGCAGTTCCATCCCAAGGGGGATATGTTGGCTGTAGCTGGAGGAGGTAGCAAACAACGATCAGAATCGAGTTCCGGGAGTCCAGATTGAGCTTGAATGCGAGGAATGACAAAGTCTTTAGAGCTGGAATGGTGTTCAGTGTTGCACTTGGGCTTCAGAATTTATCAGACTGCAGAGATAGAGAAATTTGATGCTTTGTTAATTTGAAAGTTATTTTTTTTTTATTTCTTGGAATTATGGATAAAATTATTGTGCCTTATTGAGCCTAGCTAACTCAATGTAGGTAAAGTTATTTTGTTAGAATTCGCGGCTCTAACGAATGACAGGTTAAGCATGGAGTTCCAAGAATTTATTTGATAAAGATGCCCAAGATGTGAACTATGAAAAGACGGGATAAAGGAGCAGCGACAACGTTTATGGTGGACAACAAAATAGATGTTTGTTTGAATTAGTGTGGTTTGTGGAATAGACTCCCTAGCATGTTATAAGCAAGTCCAGTTGTTGTAATGGTCATTGTATGTACCTAGAAACTCCAAAATGTGGAATGAAATGTAAGTTTTAAAGGCATCTGAAAGTTCGTGGTGATCTTAAAACCACTTTGTAATGGTTTATGGTCAGCCTGAAACCATATTTTGTCACTGTAATGTGATGGTTGGTGGTGAGCCAGAAACCATCTATAGAGTCTTTGTGGCTGAAGTGCTTGCCTTTGTGGCAGAATCGCCTCTGTGGCTTGAGGTGCCTTTGTGGCTGTGTGTACACGAGAGCTTTGTGCTCAATTGAGCAGGTGGACTGCAGAACACCTTGCTCGAATCCAGAGGATTGGCGCGCTTTTCGTGCTGATAGTCACGCCAGGATTGCAACTGGCGCGTCTGTTAGGCCATTAGTAGCGCCACCGCGCCAAAATATCAGACTAGTGCAGAATTTTACGGAAAGATCGCGCCAATTCACCTTCAAGGGGATCCGCGAGAATCCTCATCTTCGTTTGACGATTTGCGAGAGGAAGCAGATCAGAGAAGTTGTGGATCTGTCTGAGGGAGGCAGATTGTGTTTTGGAGGTTCAGTACATGCAATTCGCGTGACGGTGGTGGATTTGACTATCATGACAAGTAGTCATTAAGGAGGGGAGTTAAAAATAATTAATTCCTACTTGTCTATGGTTGTAATTCTCCATTTGAGGAGTTTGTTCCCACATAATAGGAATTTAGTTTCTCCTAGTTTAGTGTGTGGTTGAGAGAATCTTTCAACCACACTACTGTACGTCTAAGATAGAATTCCTATCTTGAGACTATTGATTGTATAAATATGTGTGTAATTTCCTCATTCAATATAATAGAATATATTTTTGAGTGTCTGCAATTTTATCTTTATTGAGAATATTAAGCTTTCTCTATGCCACCACATTATGTATATCTATATATATGATAAGTCTATGGCATTAAAATTATCTTCGTTGAGTACTGTTGAATCTTTATTTTCGTATTGTCACTCATCAAGCGTGGTCAAAAGAGCAAGAAGTGACCCCTCCATTGGCAACATTATGTTAAGTTCATCCGAAATAATCCATGCATAATAATGATACCTATGTTTATTGAACTCGAGGTTCTCTTTCCCCCTGCGAAATATAAAACCAGAATGTTTATCCCAAGGGCTCTTCCCATCAACAATTGATCCCATAGTCGTTTCCACTCAACCGCGCCATAGTCACTGCCAACAGGGCACCCCCTTTTGACACATCAAGACATTTTACTGAAGCTTACAATTTGTAGCGGTGATATAAGAAGATGCATCTTGTTCTGAAAACGTAATGTGGTCACGTTTTTTATTGCACATTTGTAAAATTTGATTATTATTTGGTCAATTCATGGAAGAAAAAAGCGACCTTCAGCGCATTATTAGCTTTTTTTACCATTACATACTTTGCTTTTACATGAGGAATGTGTTCATCATTAAAACTAAATATGGAATATGTATTGTTCTATCCATAGTTTAACTTCAATGTTATGTGTCAGCTAGTTCCCTCTCTTTTAATCATTGGGCACTCAGTGATGTGTTGTCATACAGCCATGCAAAATATAGACATGATGCCAGTTCTATTTTTCATTATTGATTACTAATCTATGATGCGAAACACGTATGACACAAAAATATATTGTGCCTATTAAAGATACATGCATCATGAGTTTTCATAGTAGGAGGCATCGCCTATTGATTACTAATGTATGATATGAAGCAGGTATGATACAAAATGTATTGTGCCTATTAAAAATACATGCATCATGAGTTTTCATAGGAGGAGGCTTCGCCTTGCCGACTATGATTAGGTCTCAACTTCGTCACCACAGGGTTTACTTGAGCTCGGTGATTTCGAACACACCTTTGTTTTGCTTTCCATTTTAATAAAGGATTGAATGCCCCCGATTAGTTTTTAGACTCGAAGATAACGAAATAACGAAATCTCTAGTATGATTTTCTATGTTTAGGTAAATGTTTTGGTATGTTTTTTCTTCAATATTCTTTTAAAATTTGGGTAAGGATCACTTATATAAATTTAAGTGGTAAAGATACTATGGAAATCATAATTTTGAAATGTAAAATAAAATGTTAAATATTAATTCAAAAAATCTAAATTTCAAAACCAGAATTATATAGTATTAAAAGAACAAAAACAATGACACTGTCACCCCCACTACTCTGGTGTCATTGTCACCCAACTACTCTTGTTTTTATTATTGAAAACAAAAACTAATTCACCAATTCCATGATTTACGGATCCACATAAATAATTTATGTGATAAACGCGGACATAGTCGTTCAAGCGGGCAATGCCAAATCGCCGTGTTTTGGGATTATCGATGGCTCCATGGGAAAACTAATCCATATTAACATTAAAGAAAAGATTTCACACTATTATTAAAAAGTGATAAGACATTACAAAATTAAAAAATAGTAAGTAGAGTATTAAATGTCAGAATGTATTACCGTAAAGCCTAAAGCCTAAAGTTGCACATTTGACTCTAAAGTTTCTGTGCTGATATTTGGAGTGGAGCTTATACTGGCCCACCTGTCCTGCACAGAGATGGGAGATAACGGCACTGTGCTTTGCTGTTTGATGTTGGAAAACGAACACAACTGTTCTCCACCTGGCCCAGTTGACGTGCCACCGGAACGTCTGATTTTCTCAAGCTGACCAACAACTTCCTCCGTATCCGGTCTGTCAACCCTCTCTGACGCCAGGCATCTGAAGGTCAATTCTGCTGCTGCTCTTACCATTACCTTCGTCTCATAATTCACTTCAATCTCCAGTTGCGGATCCACTAGTTGCTATGAATTCCCAGTGGAAAATACCTCTGTAGTAGAGTTTCATATCAGTGAGAAGAAGGAGATAACTGTTGATGATTGTGCTCATGATGATGAGTTTTGGTTGGTGCCTTCTTCCCAGCCATTGTACATCAAACTTGGTGTAGTGAATTTGAGAGTGCCCCTTGCTAGCCTGGCATCACTACCTGTGAATCAGAGTAAATTGTGGCATGAGGAGAAGCTAAGTGATGTGGATTTCAACATTTTCCATAAGATTTGCGATGCAGACGGGAACGATGAGGCGTTGGGATCTACATCTATTACAGTAAGAGAGAGTCATTGGATTTGTCCATGACATAGAGGGCGTCATAAGTTTGTGATTGTCATGAGATTGCGTGGAAGCAGTTGTGGACTATGTTCTTGTTAATGCCATAGAACGTGAGAAACCTGTCCTGCCATTTGAGCTGAGGGCACGATGACCGGTCGCATCAATGGAGTGGTATTGAGATTTGTAAGGGTCACTTCTAAAGTTGACTTTGTGGCTAAAGGGAGCGAATGAAGAGTTGCTTTGCTGGGTGGGCTGAGTGGACAAAGTCGTGCATGAGTGCAGATTGCCCATATTGTGAGAATGGTGTGGGGCAGCGGAACAATCTGAGCCTTCATGGCGTTGTGTGTTGCCTATGTTGGACAGCCATAGACTCAAGAGAAGGAAAGAGTGCAACGACCTCCATAATCGTAGCTTGCTGGCATTGACATTTTGTTTTCCAAAGCTCTTCAAATCTAACAGTAGAATTGTTGCTCCAAAACAGGAGCAAGGGTAGGAAAAGTAAAATTAAACAATTCCGAAGATGATTT
The DNA here is from genome assembly GCA_031772625.1 of Pinus tabuliformis. NCBI lineage: Eukaryota > Viridiplantae > Streptophyta > Pinopsida > Pinales > Pinaceae > Pinus > Pinus tabuliformis. The sequence goes on from CM062818.1 coordinate 85,511,105, forward strand.
AAACAGTTTAGGAGAAAGTATCATGGTGCTAGGGTGGAAATGAAATGCAGTAAGAAAACTAATGAGATTGCAGAGGAAAAAGTTGTGGATGATCCATAAATGAATTTGCAATTAAATTTGATGATGGATATTTGTTTTATGAAAATGAATTGCAAGTTATATTTGAAAAAAAATTGATTGATAAACTATTGTTTGTTGTTGATAATCAAGTGGAAGGATATGAAGAGGAAATTGTAGCAGCAATTCAAGGGAAAAGAAAGCTTGAAGATGCCAAAACTGATTATGATGACCAGATAAAGCTTATTGAAGAATGACTTCAAAATTCCTTTGAACAGATTGATGAAGGTCTAAAAGATGCAGCCCGCGTTACATGCTTAATGGTGAAGGCTCTTGAAAATGATCAAAATGGTAAATCAATAAATAATTTAGATGATATAGAAATGGAAACAGTCGTAGATATATTTGAAGAATTTCATGGTATTTTGATATATTCTAGCCAAGAGGAAATAAGATATTATTATGAACTGATGACACAACAATCAAGTAAACAGGAAACTATTTATGATGAAGATATACTTGTTAAGAAAAGAGTTGAAATGGATTGGCATCATCCTAGTTACAAGAAAAAGCAATATCCAAAGTTCATGATCTCGAGTAAGAAGAATATTGAACGGGCTGAAAGCATTAGAGTTTGGAGCAACAAGTCCAAGAAGAAATTTCATCAATATGTTGAAGCAAAAAAAGTCAAAATGAAATGTTTGAGTCATATTTGTAAGCCTAGCTGAGACAGACCAGCAGGCATTGTTATGTATTGTAGCAAATCCATTTCTCCATTAAGGGGGATGTTAGAATAATGTAGAAATGGAAGTGTCTAGTAATGTGATAGGTTTGTTGAGTTGCATTTCTTAGATCTATGCACGAGTTACTAGCTGTTCTAAAAGTAATTGTTTTCCAATGTAAATGAGTTGCAGCAGAGCCACTAAGTGTATCTTCCATGTTGTTATGTCCATCAAGTCTAATGATCCCATAGTTATATAATGGGACACACTGGCCTAAATTAACAAAAGAGTTCCATTGTGTTAAACTCTGTAATTTCTATGAGTTATTATAGGAATTATATTATTGACGTGTTCAAACCACACTTATCACGAGAGAATATTATATATATATATATAAATAATTCCACACAGACTGCTCACCTCTATGACGAATTCTTGTTAATCTCATAGTTATATAATGGGACACACTCTGATGTATTTGTAGTGAGCAAGTATGAACACGCTTAAACCCTGAATTAACAAAAGAGTTCCATTATGTTTAACTCTATAACTTCTATTAGTTATTATAGAAATTATATTATTGACGTATTCAAGCCACACTTATCAAGAAAGAACCTCTATATATATATATATATTATTCCACAGAGACTACTCACCTCTGTGACGAATTCTGGTTAATATCATACTCTTCCCCCATAGCCTTTTTATGTCACAAGTGTGTAAAAGAATTACTTAACAGTCAGTCTGAAATAACCCTTCGAGACTACCCCTCAATCTCGTTATGTCAAGGGAATCAGTTTACATCCAAAAACCTCAAGAGTCTCATTTTGTCAATGATTGCCATGCTCACTAGACATTTGAAGTCGATAAATAAGTCGCATAGTAAGATATCCTCCATTTTTATAGGCCCTAGCTTTATATCTTTTACGTTCACTGCACTTTTTTTCTTTGTTCATTTATTGGGAATATTAAGCTTGCTTTATGCCACCACCTTATGTTTCAGTATATATATATGTATATGGTAAGACTATTTCTTATTGCATTAAAATTATCTTCGTTGAGTACTGTCGAATCATTATTTTCATATTGTTACTCATCAAGCCTGGTCAAAAGAGCAAGAAGTGACCCCTCCATTGGCAACATTCTGTTAAGTTCATCCAAAATAATCCAAGTCTGTTTCTTATGGCATTAAAATTATCTTCGTTGAGTACTGTCGAATCGTTATTTTCATATTGTTACTCATCAAGCCTGGTCAAAAGAGCAAGAAGTGACCCCTCCATTGGCAACAGTCTGTTAAGTTCATTCGAAATAATCCATGCATAATAATGATACCTATGTTTATTGAACTCGAGGTTCTCTTTCCCCCTGTTTATATATAAAACCAGAATTTTATTCCAAGCGCTCTTCCCATCAACAATTGATCCCATAGTCATTTCCACTCAACCGCCATAGTCACTGCCAACAGAGCACCCCCTTTTGACACATCAAGACATTTTACTGAAGCTTACAATGTGTCGTGGTGATATAAGAAGATGCATCTTGTTCTGAAAACGTAATGTGGTCACGTTTTTTATTGCACATTTGTAAAATTTGATTATTAATTGGTCAATTCATGGAAGAAAAAGCGACCTTCAGCGCATTATTAGCTTTTTTTTACCATTACATACTTTGCTTTTACATGAGGAATGTGTTCATCACTAAAACTAAATATGGAATATGTATTGTTCTATCCATAGTTTTACTTCAATGTTATGTGTGAGCTAGTTCCCTCTCCTTTTAATCATTTGGCACTCAGTGATGTGTTGTCATACAGCCATGCAAAATATAGACATGATGCCAGTTCTATTTTGCATTATTGATTACTAATTTATGATGCGAAGAACGTACGACACAAAAATATATTGTGCCTGTTAAAGATACATGCATCATGTGTTTTCATAGTAGGAGGCTTCGCCTATTGATTACTAATGTATGATTTGAAGCAGGTATGATACAAAATGTATTGTGCCTATTAAAGATACATGCATCATGAGTTTTCATAGGAGGAGGCTTCGCCTTGCCGACTATGATTAGGTCTCAACTTCGTCACCACACGGTTTACTTGAGCTCGGTGATTTCGAACACACCTTTGTTTTGCTTTCCATTTTAATAAAGGATTGAATGCCCCCGATTAGTTTTTAGACTTGAAGATAACGAAATAACGAAATCTCTAGTATGATTTTCTATGTTTAGTTAAATGTTTTGGTATGTTTTTTCTTCAATATTCTTTTAAAATTTGGGTAAGGATCACTTATATAAATTTAAGTGGTAAAGATCCTATGGAAATCATAATTTTGAAATGTAAAATAAAATGTTAAATATTAATTCAAAAAATCTAAATTTCAAAACCAGAATTATATAGTATTAAAAAAACAAAAACAATGACACTGTCACCCCCACTACTCTGGTGTCATTGTCACCCAACTACTCTTGTTTTTATTATTGAAAACAAAAACTAATTCACCAATTCCATGATTTACGGATCCACATAAATAATTTATGTGATAAACGCGGACATAGTCGTTCAAGCGGGCAATGCCAAATCGCCGTGTTTTGGGATTATCGATGGCTCCATGGGAAAACTAATCTATATTAACATTAAAGATAAGATTTCACACTATTATTAAAAAGTGATAAGACATTACAAAATTAAAAAACAATAAGTAGAGTATTAAATGTCAGAATGTATTACCGTAAAGCCTAAAGCCTAAAGTTGCAGATTTGACTCTAAAGTTTCTGTGCTGATATTTGGAGTGGAGCTTATACTGGCCCACCTGTCCTGCACAGAGATGGGAGATAACGGCACTGTGCTTTGCTGTTTGATGTTGGAAAACGAGCACAACTGTTCTCCACCTGGACCAGTTGACGCGCCACTGGAACATCTGATTTTGTCAAGCTGAGCAACAACTTCCTCCATATCCGGTCTGTCATCCCTCTCTGACGCCAGGCATCTGAACGCCAATTCTGCTGCTGCTCTTACCATTACCTTCATCTCATGATTCACTTCAATCTCCAGTTGCGGATCCACTAGTTCATGCAAAGCCCCTTCCTGAATCTTGGTTATCGCCAAGTTAGCAAGGTTTATTTCCCTTCTGTTCCGATTTATGTCCATCGCTATTTTGGCAGAGATTATCTCCACCAAAACGACCCCGAAGCTGTAGACATCGGATTTCTCAGTCAGCTGATAGCATTGATAGTACTCTGGGTCAACATACCCTGGCGTGCCTTGTGGGATAGTAGTGACATGTGACGCATCCAGAGGAACAAGCCTGCAAAGGCCAAAATCAGCCAATTTGATATCCAAATTCTCGTCTAAGAGAATATTAGAGGATTTCACATCTCTGTGGATCATAGGAGGATCAAGGGCGTGAAGGAAAGCCAAGGCCTGGGCAGTTTGAATAGCAATGCTCAAGCGACTATTCCATGGTAGTGATCCCTTGGGAGCTTTACGATCGCCATGAAGATGATCGGCCAGGGTTCCATTTGGGACAAATTCGTATACGAGCAGCAGCTCTGGACTGTCTGCAGGGGTGCAGCCATAAAGACGAACGATGTGTGGATGACTCAATGTCGAAAATATCTTCACCTCGTTGATGAACTGCTCGAGTCTCCTAGAGTTATCCTGATAAAGTCTCTTTATGGCAACCATACGTCCGTCCCAAAGTTTCCCCAGATAGACCGACCCGAACCCTCCAACACCAAGTTTGTTCTCCTCGTGAAAGCAATTTGTAGAATCACGAAGTGCCTCGTAAGAAAATATGGGCAACTTGCCCATCTCACGCCCAGGCAAATGTATAGGAAGAGCCCCGCTAGGAGGACGTTTTCTGTTATTGAGGTGATAAGCTAAGGACAGTACTGCTACCAGCGCAGCTCCTCCAACAGAGCAACCTGCGGTGGAAGGAAGAGATTGATATCAATCAGATCGTCCAACCCAGACTAGAATATGCAATCAATTCACGGTAGGGTTAAAACGGAGAGAGTGAGAAGGAAAAATTTACCTATTATAATGGGTGTTCGGGGACCTGTAGCGCAGCGATAACACAATTATCGTAAGTAACGGGAAGGATTGACATATACAGATAATAATATCTTCTTGTTCTAGATGTTTTGATTTCAATTCAACCATTGATATTAAATATTAGAACCTTCAAATGAAAGAGATCAAGATGGGTTATATACTTGCACCTATAATAGCCCTGAATAAATTCAACTCATAACATCATTAACTGAACTAGCAGTTCCAAGTAGTTCTGCGAAATTTAAAAATAGAGCATACCGTGGCCCTGGCATTTGTCCGTACGGGGTCCATCCTTGCAATAACACACGAACGGTGCAGTTGAATCCGAAGTGTTCTGACGGTAACCACATATCCCCCGACTTGCTTCACATGATCTACAGCTTTCATCTCTCTTTGTATCATTGTAAACCAGTTGCATCAATCCCACATCAACTGTTACTTGTCTCCTAGAACATCCCAGGATCAAACTCCCATTGTCATACAAACCGTAAGAGACACTAGAATTGCATTTCCCTTTAAGCATTCTTGAGTGGTCCAATTGATCCTGTTTATTGCACTTGTACACGTTCAGAGTCCAGTTTTCTCTGCCAATTTTCAAAGCGGTGTCTGTATGGTTTGGAGGCGGTATCTGCATGTCAATGGGATCATCTAAGAATTTGCACTTTTCACCTCTGACAATAGAGAACATCTTATAATGGTGGGAAAAATCTAGTATTGTGTAATTCTGTCCCTGAATTGCGATTACTAGACTGAAGTTCTGCACACAGTCGATCTGTAAGCTAGGGAGGCCGCAACCACGATTCCCTACACCGAAAGGATACGATATATTCATACTCCCACATTTATTAGTATTTTGGCAATACTGGTATTGTTCGTCCAAGCATAAGGAGCAGGGGAATAGAGAAGCACAGCAGGCAGTAAAGATAATGAAGAATAGGTGTGGAGGCAGGAAAGGAGGAAGACTTTGAACATATAAAACCATCGGGAGAAGATGAGATGATATACATAGAAGCAGGGTTGAGATGACAAAAATGACTCGCTATGAGCAACGGAACGAAAGACGATAAAGCGTAGGTCTTGTTAAATAACTAAAGAAAGTGGATTAAATCGAAAGAAATCAACTTAGTCATTTAAATTAGCTTTCAACATAAACGTCCAACAATTTAATTTGGATCCCTCCCTCCCTTCGCCTTCCCTCTCCCGGATCCCAAATAAATGAATTTCGTTGAATCTTCACTATTCCATGCATTAATCATTTCAATAGATAAGCTTGAAAGAAAAAACCTACGAAAGATGCCGACAAAAGCAGTATTGGGATTTTATATTATAAAGTCTTTGATGTCAACAGCCATTTTCAATAAAATTATTTCAACCTATGGAAGATGCCGACAAAAGCAGTATTGGGATTTTATATTATAAAGTCTTTGAGGTCAACAGCCATTTTCAATAAAATAATGGCAAAGTCTTTGAGGTCAACAGCCATTTTCAATAGAATTATGGCGCAGTCTCTGTGGTGCACAACAGCCATTTTGAAAGCATGGACAGCTTCGTGAGCACTGGGCCGAGAGACTGTATTTCCAGCGATCATTTCTTCCACCGAAATCGGCAGAACACTTTTGGTTTAGTCAATAGTAAACTGTACATGTCTGTGTCCACATAGACTTTAAAAGCGGGAAGACCTAGAACTTTGTTCACAAGTAAAATAAAAAACCATAGGACTAAAACAAGATCTAGTAGTTAGTATGTGAACATTAGTTTAAATATAATTTAATTAAATTAGAAAACAATAAACAAAAAATAGAATAATTAATAAAATATTATAGTGTTAAATACTATTATTAAAGATTTAAAAATATGCTTAATTAATATTATTTATTTTCTGTATTCAAGTTTTTGTGATCCATAATGAATTAAGCAAAGTTTTTCGGTAGAAATCATATGACAAAATTTTTTGGCCAACACCTTTTGAACCAACAAGTATGGTTCATCATGAGGACCAGATGAAGAGGAAGACCATGGCAACGGCTTAAATAGAGAGCAATGTAAAGACATAATTTCAAGAAACGGCTATATTTGAACAATAATGTTTAAATTATAATATTAATTTATTAATATATTAAAAACAAATATTATTAAGTAACGGCTATATTAAATGCCTAGTTTTTGAAAAAAAAGATATTTAAATAATGATATTATTTCATTAATTTATTAAAAATATTAATAGGTAATCGCTATATTAAACGACTAGTTTTTGAAAAATAATATTTAAATTAATTTATTAAAACCAAATATTACTAGCTCTTCAAAAATAATATTTAAATAATGATATTAGTTTATTAATTTATTAAAATATTAATATGTAACAACGATATTAAATGGTTAGTTTTTAAAAAATAATATTTAAATTAATTTATTAAAACCAAATATTACTAGTTTTTGAAAAATAATATTTAAACTGTGATATTAGTTTATTAATTTATTAAAAACAAATATTAATAAGTAACTGCAATATTAAACAACTAGTTTTTGAGAAATAATATTTAAAATAAATAAATAAATAAATAAATAAATAAATAATCATAGTCAAACTTTAAAGGAGGGGAGTCAAAAATTATAAAAACGAGGGAAGACCCTAATCAAGACAAGATCATGTAGATTATCTTGCGGATACATCGCATTAGGTTTTTTTTTTATCGACGTTTCGAACCAGCAACGGTGGTTCATCTTCAGGATGTGAAAGATTATTGAAAGACTGATCTCATTTTTCCATATATATAGAGATGTATGAGATGTTTAGCCAACAGATATATATTTGATTATTGTGCTGGCTTTTCAGAGAATAATAGGAATAATTGATGAATCTCTGCATCTCTTTAAGAATGTAAGGTCAGTCTTCTTTTTCGTTAAGAGCAATTTGTGTTGTTCAAATCTGTGAACTTCTTTCATTATCTACCTTCCGTATTGGTTAAGTATTTTGTCTTTGAGGTTTCTGCGAGTTTCATGATTACATTGCATTAGGTTTCTTTTTTATCGACGTTTTGAACTAGCAATGGTGGTTCATCTTCAGGATGTGAAAGATTATTGAAAGACTGGTCTCATTTTTCCATATATATAGAGATGTATGAGATGTTTAGCCGACAAATATATATTTTATTATTGTGCTGGCTTTTCAGAGAATGATAGGAATAATTGATGAATCTCTGCATCTCTTTAAGAATGTAAGGTCAATCTTCTTTTTCGTTAAGAGCAATCTGTGTCGTTCAAATTTGCGAACTTCTTTCATTATCTCCTTTCCATATTGGGTGAGTATTTTGTCTTTGAGGTTTCTGTGAGTTTCATGATTACATTGCATTAGGTTTCTTTTTTATTGACGTTTCGAACCAGTAACGGTGGTTCATCTTCAGGATGTGAAAGATTATTGAAAGACTGGTCTCATTTTTCCATATATATAGAGATGTATGAGATGTTTAGCCGACAGATATATATTTGATTATTGTGCTGGCTTTTCAGAGAATGATAGGAATAATTGATGAATCTCTGCATCTCTTTAAGAATGTAAGGAGAGTCTTCTTTTTCGTTAAGAACATTTCGAACCAACAATGGTGGTTCATCTTCAGGATGTGAAAGATTATTGAAAGGATGGTCTCATTTTTCCATATATATAGAGATGCATGAGATGTTTAGCCGACAGATATATATATTTGATTATTGTGCTGGATTTTCATAGAATGATAGGAATAATTGATGAATCTCTGCATCTCTTTAAGAATGTAAGGTCAGTCTTCTTTTTCGTTAAGAACGTTTCGAACCAGCAATGGTGGTTCATCTTCAGGATGTGAAAGATTATTGAAAGACTCGTCTCATTTTTCCATATATATAGAGATGTATGAGATGTTTCGCCCACAGATATATATTTGATTATTGTGCTGGCTTTTCAGAGAATGATAGGAATAATTGATGAATCTCTGCATCTCTTTAAGAATGTAAGGTCAGTCTTCTTTTTCGTTAAGAACATTCCGAACCAGCAATGGTCGTTCATCTTCAGGATGTGAAAGATTATTGAAAGACTGGTCTCATTTTTCCATATATATAGAGATGTATGAGATGTTTAGGTGACAGATATATATTTGATTATTGTGCTGACTTTTCAGAGAATGATAGGAATAATTGATGAATCTCTACATCTCTTTAATAATGTAAGGTCAATCTTCTTTTTCATTAAGAACGTTTCGAACCAGCAACGGTGGTTCATCTTCAGGATGTGAAAGATTATTGAAAGACTGGTCTCATTTTTCCATATATATACAGATGTATGAAATGTTTAGCCGACAGATATATATTTGATTATTGTGCCGGCTTTTCAGAGAATGATAAGAATAATTGATGAATCTCTGCATCTCTTTAAGAATGTAAGAGACAAGATCATTTGATAAATAAAATAACCAATGGAAATACAATAAATAAAAACAGATATATATATATATATATCCAAAGAGAAAATAATAAATAAATAAAATGGGGTCAACAATAAAATATGGGGCTTAGGCCCATTAAACAAATAACAAAAATACTAAAAGGAGTTAAGAACGAATAAGATGATAAAATACATTAAAAAACACGAAGGATCAAGAAAATAAACTCTAATGAAGAATAAATCAACAACAAATACTATAAAAAGGATGTCAATACCTACATAGATAAACAAACAAACAAAATAAATCCCAAAAAGAAGCCTAAAAAACTAGGAGGACAAGATAGGGATCCAACTTCTACTTATATTCCAACCATCATCTCTATTCAAATTATTGGGTCTTTTTTCAATTTCTAGGGCCTCCCTCAATTTACGATGATGGAAATGACTAACTTTACCAATGACTTGGAACTCCTCAATGCAGATGTGATGCTTAGATTTATCTACATGCTCCGCCAAAGCAGAGGAGCGGGTCCTACCATGCTTGATGTCAACCGCATGCTCATGAATCCTTTGATTAATCGAGCGACCAGTCTCAGCAATTTAGGGAGTCCCACAAGGGCATGGGATAACGTAAACACCCTTCATATTCTTGGGGTCCACTAGGTCTTTTACAGATCTAATATTAATATATATACATTTTAATATATATATATATATATATATATATATATTTTATTTTTTATTAATATATATAATTTTTTATAATTAAATTTATTAAAATATGTTTTTAATATAATAATAAGTCATTTTAAATTGAAAATATAAAAGAAAAGCTACAAGTCATACAAATGGAAATGGAAATAATAGAAAAGAAGAAATAAATAATAAAAATAAGAAAGTTTAATTAAAAAAAATAAAATAAATGAAAAAATAGTAACTAACATAAATGAAGTTACTAAACAACCACTGATAATAAGACAATTAATCACTTTATAAACCAGCAATTGTCCCAAAAGGTACAAAGAGAGGCCAATAGATTTATGAAGTTGGAATTGTTGAATTTCTATAAAAGATTAAAAAGTACAAGTATTTTTCTAAAAAATATTAAAAATAGAAAATAATGAATATTGGAAACCACATAACATCTACAGTCTAAATTATATATATATATATATATATATATATATATATATATATATATATATATTAAAATCTCAATTGTATTGTCAATTTGGGTATTGGTTAACTTTTACACAAACATATGCTTCCACAATTGTAACTCTTCTCCAACATTGATTCATATTCTTCGTGAAACCTGCCACACTAGTGCAGTGCAATAAGAAATATTTTAAAGAAAGGTTGAGAAATATTTCTTTATATATAAATATATATTTTTAATATGTTTTGAATTTATTTAAAAATGAGCAGTTTGTATCAAATCTATGTGTGCTTGTCCCAAGTAAGATACAATTTTGATATTTCATTTACTTAATTATTCATAAATCTTTTTAATATTTCTACTCATTATTTGTTCACAATGGACAGTGCAGACCATTGTCACTATGAAGCTCTGACAAACTGTATAATTCATACAGCTAGGAAGTACTTCTTAAGCAAATGCTGTGAACTTTGCATGGTCTTTCCATAAAAGTACTTCTTAAGCAAATGCTGCGAACTTTGCATGGTCTTTCCATAAAATTGACTGCACCAAAAATGAGATCCATAGATTTAGAGAAGCCTACACCACTGATTGAGAAAATCAAATCATGAAACTCTTCAAGAAATTCCATTTCTAATTTTTCATTTTTCAATTCCAGTAGTGACATGTAGCATATTTCCTTCAGGTTGGCATCTCCTCACATATCACCTTAAGAGAGGATTGAGAGAGTCTAAAGTTCAACAATTGTTTTTGTGGAATTAATCTACCTACCACATTTTAGATCACTTAATGGCTCTATATATGCGCATTGCAGGATTCACTTCACTTTCATACAAAATTATTTACATCAATATTTTCATCCTTATCGATGTTATCTCAAGACTAAGTACAAAATTATTGACATCGATATTTTCATCCTTATCGATGTTATCTCAGGACTAAGTACTATGGTCAGTATAGTAAAATTCAGTGCATGTTTCAAAAAACATCCTCGCCTCTGATGGAGAGGCATAAACAATGAAATATAAATTTAATTTTTATTAAATGCAGTTCCAATTTTGAGGAAAGGGCTCTGGTATGAAATGCTACCAACATTTACCAGACCTACATATCTACTTAAAGCGAAAGCGTCGGCCCTCTCACTGGCAAGCAGCAATGACTATTCATCATTTAAATTTTCTCTAAAATAATGAATATCAATTGCAATGAGACGTTGTACCAGACCCACTAATTAATTTTTGCTTAAAGGCCACCATGATCAAAGCTTTTGGTTCTTGTAGGAAGGAAGACCCACAGAGGCAATCATTGTGAGCATAAGCAGAAGCCGGGAAAACAGTTAAGGGTTTCGCTTGTGGAATCTGGCCACAAAGACGATTGTTTCTTAGATTCATATGCTTCAAATGCTTCAGACCCAACATATGCCCTGGAATTTTCCTTTGAAACCGTTCCATGATAGATCCAACCATCTCAGCTCCTTTAGCTCACCCATGGGCCTCGGTATCTTGTCCACCATCCGATTTCTTGAGAAATCCAGGCGCTCATTTTTCTTTAACATGGAGATCGAAGTTGGAACGCTGCCCTTCAAACGATTAACTGATAAGTCCAGCCACTTGATGATGCGCTCGCCATTGATCTCCGAGATCCTGCCTGTGATCTCGTTGTTGGCCAAATTGATGAACTCCAGGCATCCCCCTAGGGATGGGCAAGAATATGAGATATTGTCACTGAAGAGTTTCTCTATAGACCCATACAATTTATTTGAATGAAGATCAAGAACTGAGATGGAATCAGGCAAGGAAACCTTAGAGAGATACATTCATCTTCTCTCTGCATCTAGCAGCGGGGGCAAAGTAACATCGAGGTCTTCCTCTCAGAGTGATAAATTCAACATTCAGTGTTTTCTCTGCATCTAGCAGCGAGGGCAAAGTAACATCGAGGTCTTCCTCTCAGAGTGATAAATTCAGGGAGCTTGCTAATAGCTGCCCGTGCCCTCTCAGCACGCTTCAAGGTAAGGTGTGCACCCCTGCTTGCATTGTACTGGTTTTCATCCTGTCAAAGTTATCAATATCCACACGCTTGTGTCACAATGAGGAAAATTCTGACAACAAAATTCCACTATCTCTAGTTCTTGTCTTCCTTACCTTGTTATAATCTTTAAGCCAGCTCTCTTCTTCACAGGTAGCTAACCATTTTTCAATTATTTCTAAGATTTCTTTCCTGCTAAATGCCTCTTCTTTAGTCTTTGCAATTTTCTCTTCAATGCTCTCAAGAAGCTCAGAAGGGTCAACTAACCTTGTGAACAAATAAAAGGAAAGCAAATAAGTATCACCAAACAGATAGGAATTACTCCAATAATTTTATCAAAGATATGTTCTCCCTGCAATAAATTATTATTGTTTAAGTATATACCATGAAAAGATATTACCAGAATTGAGCAGTAAAAGAAACAATACCCAAGAGAACTTACCAGAATCCATGGAGGCAATTGACTTGTCCAGCGTAGTATTACTTTCATCAATGAGATGTATTCTCTTGCAAATTTCTTCTAACTCTGTTCGCTTCTTAAGAACAAGCTCCTTCTTCTTACTTCCTTTTAGCTCCTCAAGTCTTGAAACCTCTGCTTCAACCTGTATCATCATAATTTGACTAAGAATCTAAACAAACAAGTTGGCTTGCACCACATCAATATGCATAAATATTGCATGCATGCATGCAGAGGATCATCCAAATTTCTCAAGCCTACATGGTTAATAAATTCCATAGACAGGGCATTGGGAGAACATATTTCATGCTCTGAAGCTGCAATGTTGCAGGTGACATTCTGGAACATCCGTTGCTCTTCCATAGGGGTGTCCATTAGATTCCAAAGCTCCAACATAGTCGTGGCCAAATCTTGAAGCTGGAGATATGGAAAAATAAAAAGAATTAGCCCAATGCACCACATTATGTTGCAATACAGATCAGGGTAATAGCAACCAACAAAACAAGGGGTAAACAAATTGCATGGGCAATCTCATGAAAATAACCTTTTTGCATTCGTTTTTTTTTTCTTCTCGCAATGTTTGAATTGTCGCAGCCAACCTATCAACAGTGTCATTACTAATGCTCTTGGATTGTTCAGACTCATCCAAGCTTGGATGCACATCTGTTACTGTACGTACAAAATCCAAGCCAAGGACAGAGCATAATCCATTGATTGTGTTGACAAATTCGATGACTTTGTAGAGACGCTCACTCTACATCAAAAACAAATGGCAAAAGAACAGATCAGATACACAAAAATACATAAAAAACAAAGGCGAAAGGATATATCACAAATTGAAAAGACATATCCAGAGATTACAAATAAACAAGGGGTTTAGACACTTGAATTAATTGAGAAAATTAAAAGTATTTAAAAATTAAAGGCTATGATAGATTTGTTAGCAAAACTCAAACCCCATTAAAATCATAAATGTGTAAAATTGGGTCCTCATGAATTTCGGCTCTATGCATGAGATGAAACCCATCCCACAGTGATACAACACGCTGCACTGGCTCCATCAAGCTTAATCTTTTCAAAGCAATTTATACAACAATACACATCTTATCACCGTTTTCTTACTAATTTTTTGTAAGCTTGAACTTGCTTTCTTGATATAAATTTTTGGTTTTTCGGAACATAGCTAATATGGTTAAACCCATAAAATACCCTAATAGACTCGGTAAATCCTAACCCTCTTTAGGGTTATCCCACATTGCAGCTATTAGAAAAAGCATAAGACAAAATAAAATAGTGAAGCAGTAGTAATTCTTACCTTTTCTCTTTGAAGCGATTGAAGTTGCTTATGTTATTCTTCAAAATTCCTAAGAGATAGATCATTTTCGTCCACTGAAATGGCAGATGAACTAAGCTCTACACATCCCAAAATTTCATTTGAAATCTTCTAAATCTGCATTTTAACATCCCAAATTTGCTGAATCCATTCCTCTCTTCTCCGACGCATTTCTTCCAACAGAGGAGTTATCGCTTCCAGCTACTCCTTCAGGCTCCCTGCTCTTCTGTCTCCCTAAATTGGAGCAGGTAAAACCAATATCAGAGTCTTGTAAGATTTAAAATTCAAAATGACACCATGATATAAACTGCAAAGGCATATTTTCGGTCTTGTTATTTTAACCTGTGTAGGCATGGTAGGGAAACTCCAAGGGTAGAATAAATGGACGCGAGCTCTGCTTTGGAATCGGCAATAGCTTGGTGAAGCTGAGCTCGTGATTGATTTGATTGATCTACTTTCCATCTGTAAACTTCCAAGCATTCTTGTTCAAGCTGGAGCAACATTTTATCTCTTTCCTCGTCTGGCTCGCCCATTTCATCCCATATTAACTAAAATTGAGCAGATTTTTAGCCACCAAACCACTATACAATCCATAGCATATTTTTCATGGTTAGTTGAAATAAATATAAGAAACATTAAACATTACCTAGAGCTCGTAAAGAAGAGATCCACAAGTTGTCTTCAGTTGCAGTAACTGATCGTTTTGCAAGCTCGAAATTTTGAGCGTATGCCCTACACCAGAGACATTTTGATTATGGTAAACGGAACCGTGGAACAAACCATAAATTATGAAATTAACAGAGGATTCCTCTTCCAGCAGAAACCAAAAGCATTATGGCAGCAGGTCGTGGAAGAGCTCGGAAACATTATTGCAGCAGGTTGTGGAAGAGCCCGGAAACATTATTGCAGCAGGTCGTGGAAGAGAACAGGAAGAGAAGAAAGCGGAAAGAGGAGGAACAGAAATGGAAAGCAGTTTTGGTTAAACCAGATGCCAGTTGGAGTTGGACGTCATCATGGAAGAGCCCGGAAACATTGCAGCAGGTCGTGGAAGAGAACAGGAAGAGCAGAAAGCGGAAAGAGGAGGAACAGAAATGGAAAGCAGTTTTGGTTAAACCAGATGCCAGTTGGAGTTGCACGCCAGATGTCAATCATATGCCAGTTGGAGTTGCACGCCAGATGTCAATCATAGAAAGAAAAGGTAGACAAAAAAACTCATTCAAAGGAAGGCCTATCGGCCTAATAAATAAATTTAAATAATAATAAAAAATAACAAAAATTGAATTCCTAATATTAAGCTATAGTAAACTATAAATAAGTAACATAAATTTTTGATAGAAACAAATTAATATGCAATTAAAAACAAAACAATACTATACTTGCCACATAGATATAATAATACAGAGTAAAAAATAAATTAAAAAAAGATTTATATTTAAAACCAATATAGAATTATCACAACTGATTAATTTTTATTGAGCGACATGCAACAAGTCAATAGGATTTGATGTAATGCAGCGTTGTTTAGTATATATTGTTTAGAGAATAATTGCATATGTTGTCTATTGGATACGTATGACATAAGTTTGAGTTATGTTATTGAAAAGATACAATCCTATGAGGAGAAGGTTTTCTTGAAAGAGATTTGGCTTGTGTATTTTCTTTTTAATTATAAAAGTAGTTATTTTAAAATATATCATTTAAATAATTTATATTGATTTTTTTAATTATGATTTTTATTATAATGTGATTGCTGCCAAAAAAATCTTCTCAAAAACTTGATATGGATCACAGAAGCTTAAATTCAACAACATAATTTTTATTCTAATAAAATAAAAATAATTTTTTTATGTGTATAAAAATATTAATAGATTAAAGTTTAACATATAATTATAATAATTAATATAGTATTTATTTTCCCATAATAGATTATGTTATTTTCTTAATACATATGGTAGTGTATGTATAATATTTAAATATTGTTTACAATTTTTTTTGTCTAATAAAATAATGTGTTTTAATAAGGTAATAAAATAATTAACCAAATAACGACAACCCATTAAACCTTATCGTAATAAATTTAACTTACTAATTCCTATAATCTCAATAACTTTTTTCGAATTAATTTATTAATCATCATTCACATTGTTATCATATTATCATAATCATCGTCAATGTCATTGTCTTTATTTTCATCGTTGTGGTCATCATCATTATCATCATTATTACCATCATTATGATAATGACTATACTTTCTTAATCATAATGCCATCAAACTTGATGGGCATGAAGGGATCCAATCCAATAATTCATTAAGTAGAGGGTGATCATCACCATCATCACCATCAAGAGCGTATGAATCATTATCATGATTATGATGATGCCAATGTTGATATATCTTAACATGCTCAACAATATATAGCCCATTGACCCATAGCACTCTGAAACACACCTTCTTGATAGACATCCCTTCAACATATACAATCACCCCTTTTCATACATATTACCTACTAAAGTATTTAAACATGATCTTAAAACCCCTAAACCTTAAAATTAGTCCATTGATCATTAAGCTTAGACCTTGATATTCCTAATCTAGTAACCTCTAGACCCTAATAAAATAAAACCTTTGAGTAACCCCCTAATTAGCTAACTTAATAACCCCAACCCCTTGATGTCATAACTTAATAAACATATCTTAATATTCTCTTTAGCTCCATAAACCTTATCCCAACCCACTAACCCATGAATCATCTTCACCATTATCGTCATCATCATCATCATCATTTTCATCATCCCACTCATCTTCATCATGTGGTTATCATCATCATCATCATGGTTAAACATCAAATGCCTTGTATGTCATACATATTGAGTTATTGCCTTTCTAGTCTTATATTAGTAGATTTTCCATAACCTTCCACTGTACCCTTTCATTCAAAGTGTATCATTTGTCTCCTACACAAACACATAAACCCCAAGGAGACCTAGTATACCTAGTATTAGCATCATGTAATCTCATCTTGTGCATTTGATTCTTTGTAAAAGGAAGTTTTTCCCTTGAAATTGATTATATTTATTATTTTTTTATCATTTTAAAGGAACTTGGTTCATTACATTTGGTATTAGAGCTATGATCCTAAGGGTTTTCTATTTTAATTAAGTCATTTTGGATTTTTCACTATAAATATTTTCTCATAAATTTCAAGCTGTAAAAAAATTTACACACCGAGGAAATTTATTTTTATAAATTGAGGAAAACTATCGAGCTACAGGTCATTGAAATTTCGTGTTTTGGTTTTCTCCAATTTTGAAGATATAGTTTGTGGAAGATAAGGTTTATGACTAGTCTCGAAATGTGTTTTAAATGTGTCATCATCGAACTTTTATTATAACTTATTTTCTAGAAAGTTTCATACAATGATTTTTTGTGGAACTAATGAGACATATCATAGTATAGGTACTAAAAATTTCAAATCCGATTCATTTATACTTAAAAATATATATTCTTTAGAATAAATGATTTGTGACTAATATTGATATTAGTTTAAAAAAGACATATTGGAATTTTCACTGTAAATTTTTTTGGTGCAGTTTCAAGCACCGATGATTTCCAAATTCTAAGATAACAGAACTAGTTACCTATGGAAAAAAAATCATATTTTTACTCTTTATATTTTATGGGAAATATCTTATGGAAGTTGGGGTTTTTTACTAGTCCCAAAATCAGTCTTTAAAAGGTCATTTTATCATTGTTATAACTTTTTTTCATTAAATATTTAAATTTTGAAAATTTGAAGAGTTTAATCAATCATATTAGATTATTGTTGAAAGACATTTTAGAATCAAGAGGACTCACATATTTAGGGCTAAGTTCATCTATCCAGACAATCTCCATATTATGTTTTGAAAAGTATGCAACTTACAAGTGTCATAAATTTTGATTACAATACATATTTTTGAGTGACTGAGAATTTGTGATAAATAGGGGTACTATTATTTTTTCATATCGCAAAAGGTTATGGAAGAAATACCACTGGTACACAACATAACATCTCAACAATACTGGCTCTATTAACAAGTTATGGTGTCTTCTTATTACTTTATTATGTTTGTTTCATTAAACAATTACCAAAACCATAAACAATGAAGATCACAAATAGGCAATGGACACCAGAGGTAGGCTCCAAGGCAGGGAAAATCCCCTCCAGGGAGAAAACCCAAGAAATTCTTCTCTTCTTATAGAATTAGATCAAATGAGAAATTCAAGATCCAAACAACAAGACTAAGACTTCAACAAGACCCAAATTAGCCCTCCTCCCAACAAGTAAAAGTTAATTCAATTTAAAACCTTCAAAAACAACTTCAAGCATCAAAATTTCGACCTCCAACTTCAGAATTTCGGCCCCCAAATTTAGAATTTTGACCTCCAACTTTAGAATTTCGGCCTCCAACTTCAGAATTTCGGCCCCCAACTTCAGAATTTTTGGACCTGTCGTGAATTTGTAACTTTTTCCCTACAAAAACTTTAGAACTTCACACATGTGAGAGAGTTAGGGCAGAAACGTTTACTTTCTTCCTTCCTTCTTTATCTTGCTTCCCAACTTCTTCTTCTCTTGAATTTTTCTCTTCTTGTCTCGGAGATCGAATTTTCTTAGTTGATGCTTCGAATGAGGTCGATCTCTCTCTATTTATACGCATCGAGGAGGTCGAATTACCCCTTCCAGGGCTGACTTTCTCTTGTGGGTACAAAAATGATCCAGGTGGATATTGGTGGCCACCCACCTATTCCACCTAGACCTCTAGTCAATTTCGTTTATTTCCTTGATTATAGCATAATTTACTATTTTTAGCAGTTTTTTAGGTCCTGAAATTTCAGAGCTGTTTTGACCCCCTAAACAACATTTTTTTGAGGTCTCAAAAAAGCTCGTAACTAAAAGTAGGAGCTTGCGTAAAATTATGTAGTACTCGGAGAGATATTTCCAACGAGGTATCGTATGCGCCAAACGGATCATATGACCAAGTTATGACCTCGAGAAGTTGGTTGCCCAACTAACCCCAACGGGGCCTACAAACTCTTGGTGTTTCATCTCCTTGTGTTAGGGATTTGGTTGTTTAGGGTTTTCCTTTGTTGTTGAATAATAAAAATGCCCTTGAGCCTCATTGTAACATAGTTTTAGAGGCATGAAGCTGCCACATCTCTTCTCAGAGATAAGCTACCATCGCCTCGAGCTAGTTTATTTCCATTTTGTATGTAAGAATCTTTTAATTCTTTGATATTAATGAAATAAAGTTTTATTTCTATTACACCTTTGTCTCTATGTCTATATTTGTATTTTGTTGCATTCCTGCATAAGTCTGGATCAGTGGTATCAAAGCGGTCTACTCCTTATCTGTTTTTCTTTGCATGTCTACAACGAGGTTAACGTATTAGGAGTTAGGGCTCGAACTGGTTGAACCTTTGCATGACTAGCCTAACAAACCCTAATGACCTCCGATGCCGGAAGAAAAGAAAGACGAGGGAGCATGAGATCCTTTCAAAATATTGCACTAGGAAGCCCTCAAGCAACAAAGGAATGTGATGATGAATAACTTTACCTAGATCCTTCAGTGGCTACCCACATGTGACACATCTTTATCCAACAACCACTCTGGAGGTGCCACTCCTTTTAAGGTACAAGCTAACCTTGACATTCTGATATTTGAAGTCCAGATAGATGCAGATTTTGTAGATGGATGGTTAAATTTGTTGGAAGGATATTTTTTTAGTTCATGAATTTTCCAATCAGGAAAATATTACTTTTGAACTCATCAAAGTGGTCCCCCATGTCAAGGATTGGTGGGAAACCTACTGTGAACAAAAGGACGAGAGGGAATCCTCACTATTTTCAGTTGCACCCACTTGGAATTCTTTCCGAGACGCGATCAAGGAACAATATTACCTTGTCGAGAGCTATGAAGAAAAATGTATAAAGGGGACCATGTTGTGGCATGGAAGGGACCAAGATGTGTCAGAGTTCACCAATATTTTTCATGCCCTTTGCAGGAAGCTGGGTATCAAGGATTCTGAGCGGCATTTTGTACTCAAGTACCACGAATTTCTACACAAGTACATCTAGGATTAGATGTTGTTCGTGGACATCTCCTCACTTAGTGCCACCTATCAATACACACTCAAGATAGAGCAAAAATTTAAACATAAGAAGCGATAGTTTGGATTTGTGAACCCGAAGAAAGGGAAATGCACCCCCAAACAACAAAAAAAATGACAAATCCAAGGCGGGGTGGCCGAGGACAACCCACCGAACCTGCAAGCAAAAAAAACACCATGAAGACAAGGAAGGACACAGGGAAATGGTGTGAGTCCCATAAGAGCCCCACTTACAACACAAGTGAGTGTCGAGCCAAGCACTGATTGGTGGCCGAGCTCAAGGTTTTCGAATCAGATTCATGTTCTGACTCTGAGTCAGAAACCGACAAAGGGAATGACAAAGGGAAGTAGATCATTGATGCGGAGCCTAGTGCCACCATTTCCACCACCAAGATCCAGAATATTGAGCCCCAATATTTAGAGGAGAGAGAGCGACTCTTCCACTCAAAAATGTGGGTGAAGGGTTCTCCGATGTAGTTCATTATTGACAACAAAAGCTAAATAACCTCATTCCAATATAGATCGTGAAGTGGTTGGGCCTACCAACCACACCAAACTCACAGTCATACACCATTGGGTGGATTAACCAAGGGCAAGATCGACACATTATCCAACAGTGGCACCTTCCCTTTAGCATCAAGCCCTTCATAGATGAGGTATTGTGTGATGTTGCTCCTCTTGAAGTTTTTTATGTATTATTAAGCCAACCATACTGGTGGAAGTGTCATGTTGTGTATGAGTCTAGGCCTTGCACTTTCATTATTTCTTTGGGAAATAAGTTATACAGGATATCGGAGGTGGCATTGCCTACGACCATCTCTTTGATATATACGAAGAAATGTAGTAAGATCATGTCCCAAACCGGTAAATTTGTCTTCCTTATGATTCACCCTCAGGGAAAGAAGAAGATTGTGGTCACATCCACAACCTCCAGATAGGGCTCCTCTACATGAAAACAACAGATGGACAAGATCGTGGAAGAGAATAGGGACATCTTCACCTCACCCATAGGGGTACCCCTACATTGTCAGGTGAAGCACTCCATCGATCTCATGCCAGATGCGTCGCTACCCAACAGACCAATCTATCGACGCTATGTTATGGGGAACGACGAAGTTAAGAGGCAGATTCAGGAGATGTTGCAGAAAGGATACATCAGGCCAAGTTCATCACCTTGTGGGAGCCTGATCATCTGGTACAAAGGAAAGACGATACTTGTAGACTTTGTATTGACTATTGGGCATTGAATAAGATCACTATCTGAAATAGGTATCCAATCCCATGGATTGATGACCTTCTAAAGCAGCTCAAGGGGGCCAAATATTTTAGTAAAATTGACTTGAAGTCTGGTTATTAGTAGGTACTAATTGAACCCTATGATGTGTGGAAGATTTCCTTCAAATCTAAGGAGGGCCTTTTCGAATGGGTGGCCATGCCTTTCGGGCTGACGAATTCCCCCACAACATTCATGCGGCTGATGTATGACATACTTCGGCCCATTACCAACTCATTTGTGGTAGTGTACCTAGATTCCATCCTGATCTTCAGCCGGATTTGGGAAGAGCACATACACCATATCCGACAGGTCCTAAAAACCCTACAACAACACAAATTATGTGCCAATTTGGAGAAATTCACTTTTGGTATGACCGAGGTTCAATATCTTGGGTACATCACTAATGAGTAGGGTGTGCATATGGACCCAACCAAGATATAAGTTATTTGAGATTGGTCAGCCCCAACCACTCTTATAGAGCTCCACAACTTTATGGGTCTTTCCAATTTCTATCGCAAGCTCATGTTGAGATTCTCTCATATCACTTGGCCTTTGAGTCAGAAATGTTAAAAATAACATCAAGAAAAATCCTAATTTAACTTTTCCTTGAATTAAATTGTAATTCCACATCTCATGACAACTTGTAATAGTTAACTAAGTTAATTTGACTTGGTTGGCTCAGTGAATTCGAGGTGAGGGTCTAACTAGATTCATGTAGAGTGTACCCTACATTATAGGAGTCATGGTTGAGTTTATTTTTAGTTGTCATTATTTAATTCAGTCTAACTAAGTTAAAGTGAGTTAAACTAGTTCCAACTTATGGAGGAATTAGTGGGGTATCTAGTAGTGGGGTGTAACCTACAGTGATCAACCAGTGAATTGAAGATTGACTCATAATTAACTCATGCATGTTAGATTAGAGAAATACCCAATTGACATTGGAGTTCAGGGAGAATGTACTATCAATTGTATAATCATCTGAATTATACAAGTGGTGCATGCAATCAGAGGAAGCCCTATGAGGATTGCACAATTCATATTTGTGGAATTTCCCAATTAAATGTGGGCTAATTCCCAAGGAAACTGTACAAGAAAATAGGAGCTTGGAAGGCTAGGAATTTGGCTAAGTATTGACCAAAGGCAGTCAATAAGGCAGATGATAGAAAATACTTGTGTAGGTTGAGCTCAAGGTTGAGCAAAGCATATTGTATTCATCCAAGGCTTGCCTAGGAAGTAGTGAGATAGATAGATATATTGCATAGGTTGCTCTGGATTGAGAAAAGCATTGTAATCTTATCATATTTTCTAATTAATGCCATATACAGGTAGTAGGGGTTTTTAGCTGTGGCTTTCTCCATAAAATTATTTTGTTATGTGTGATTGAATTCTTACTCTTTTATGCTTCGTGATTTAATCAATTGTTTATTGTTTCTCCTAATGAGTGGAGTATATTCAAGTCAATTGTTTTAGCATATTACAATCTACAATTTGAATCTACAAGGAATTTCTACATGGTATCAGAGTTGAAATCACTATAGAAGAGGATAATGTGAGTTTGTATTTTGTAGGAGAATTGTAGTATCATACTTCAGAGCCATCATGATGTCATTCTATGGAATTGATACTCGAATATTCCCTTGAGGGTAGTTCGAACTATATTTCTTGGAAGGATAGGGGGGAGGCTATGTTGGAACATAACATGCTTAAGGAATTCATAGAAAACGATATTCCTAAACCAACTGATGCTCAGGATCTGGCAGAGTGGAGAAAGTGTGTGGAAAAGGTGAGAAGGATTATCTTATAAGGAGTTCGAGATCATATTGTCTCGAACCTTCATGGTAAGGAAACTACATTGCAATGTGGAAGGCCTTGACATATCTGTTTCAAAACAACAGTGACCACAGGAAGCTGGCATTGAAGGACAAGCACAGAATGATCAAGATGGAGAAGGGTGACAGAATAGTGAAGTACTTGACCAAGTTCATCCAATTTCATGATGAGCTTGGAAGTGTCAGTGTTATAGTTGTTGAAGATGATATGGTGAGCCTAGCACTTCTACTCCTTCCCAAGAGCTGGAACAACTACTAGGATTTAGTTAATGGGAGGGAGAAGCTATCATAGTGGGAGTGATTGTGATCTGACTTGGTACAAGAAGAGATTCGACGAAAAATCAGAGATGGGACCTCATCCAAAGAAGCAGAGGAGGACTTTGCATTATTCAGCAAAGAAAAGAAATCCAAGGAAAATAAGTCCCAGGACAAGGAGGGCGGAAAGAAGGACTTTTTTAACATCAAGTGTTTTCACTATCACAAGTTCAGGCACTATGCCATGAAATGCCCACAGAAGAAATCAAGCAAGAAGGATCATGTAGTAGCAACAACAAGTGAATCTCTTCAAACTTGATTTCACTCTCATTGCATACATGGAAAGCACTATAATGGGAAGCATGTGGTATATCGACATCAATGCCTCGTTCCATATGATGGGGAATAGAGGTCTTTTCAGTGACTTGAAAGAGAAATACGTCAAGAAAAACATAGAGTTTGGAGATGATGGGAGGTATAACATGAACGACATTGGTACTGTTACTTTTCAGAGGGAGTTTGGATCCCCTCTTAGACTCATAGATGTGATGTATGTTCCAGGACTAAAGAAGTGTTGGAAATAATACTGAGAGGGGGGGTGAATCAGTATTATCAGATTAATAAAACCTTTTCAATTTCCTACTCAGAAACATATACGCGACTTCTGTTAAGTGAACCAGCGTGTACACGCGACTGTGTCTAAAGCAACTAGCGTATATGCAGATATCTTATGATTCAGTTAATCTTATCTTCAGTAAATGCTTCAGAACATTATTAAGCAATTTAGCAGTAAACAGGTGCAGTATAACAGAACAGAATCATCACACAAGAGCCACACACATGAACACCATGATATAAGGTGGAAACCCAATGTGGGTGAAAACCACCTGCTGCAATTCGTCTCTTTCTTTCTTTAATGAGAAACTTCTTTTACAATATACTGGTGCAGTCCTTTACCAGTATGCAGGCTACAACCTGCAGAGGGCTACAACCCTCTCTCTCGTTTTCAAACTACTTTTGGAAGGGAGCTACAACCCCCTCAGCTCTTGTACTAGCTGATCTATTTACTAGTACGTAGGTGCTGACCCTACAACCTTCAGGGACCACGTTTCATCAATTTTCAGACTGGATCCAAGAGTACAAAGCAAACATTACCACAATACAATCATCAACTATACTTGCATCATAATTCATTAAACAACCCAATACCGAATCACTGAAACCCTGTCATCAAGAACACAGAACCCAAACCAGAATCTAGAACTCTGCAACAACCACCAGAATCAGCAACAACCTGAAATATCAACCCTTATCATGCATACGCTACTTCACTGTACCAAAACCGCGTGTATACGCGCTTTCTCCAAAGGCAACCCGCGTGCAGATCTAGAAATGATTACTCCTGCCTTTGCTGTCAGATCCGACCCTTACCAAGCGTCCCGAACAGATAACCAACAATACCAGATCCTCTCACTGCGTCAGCCACACACAATTCATACTACTTTGCCTAGTGATCTTCTCCTTATATAGCTTTAGGCCTTGTTCAATACCAAGAGCCAAAACCATAGAAACACAATACCATCAACCTCGAAACTAGGGATCAACACGTCCGTCGAGACATTATGGTCCAAAAACCATAGGCACAACTTCCAAGGTCTAACTACCACGGACCAAGGGTACTTTTCACATGTACGCTCTTTTACTGAAGCCAACCTGCGTGTACACGCGGATTCTCCTTGCTGAACATGCGTATATCTCTTTCTTGACCTGCTGTACTGAGATCTGTCCTCTGATCAAGTTGCCATCACCTGTACCAACCTCTGAGCACCTGTACCAACCTCTGAGTGAGTTGCCATCAAGGACAACACTTGAAACATAAAGCCAACAATCTCCCCCTTTGGACTTGATGGCAACCACCACACCAAGTCACTCTCCCCCTTTGACATCAAGGGCAAAGGGTGGACCAAGATATTCTCTTCCTTGGTCTACCTTCTGCTGTCCATACTGCTGTCCATACTCCCCCTGAGTACATGCTGAAGTTTCTAATTTGGCTCCCCCTTTGTATATGCCAAAGTGTACCAATCTATCCACGCTCCCCTTGAGCAGATGCAGGTTCTAAGACCAGCCATTCAGATCTGTATCATAAGCATCATCATTCCTTTGATCAAACAACAAGATGTATCATCAACTTCTAACCATAGTGCCAACAATGAGTTATTTGAAGAATATTCTCCCCCTGAGTGTGAGCCAACCATGTCTGAACCATTTCCTGAGTCTGTTCTGCTCCCCCTGAGCCTGAGCCAACCATGACTGAACCTAGGTCTGTTCTGCTGCCCTATCTTCATATACGCGACTTTGCAGCCTGTAACTCGCGTATATACGCGACTTGTCTTCAGTCTATAAGCGTATGCAGGATGGAATACTGAATTTCATCACTTTCAGATTCCCCTGTGTCTGTTATGTCAGCTGTCTGAGTTATCCCACACCTTTCTGTCTCTGTCTTCTTCAATTCCTGCAACTGTGATGATGTATGGTCCCCTTGTCTTGAATTTTGAAATCTGCTTCTGCATTCCCTTGCTTTATGCCCAAAGTTGTTGCATGTATAGCACCTTATATTTTTCATGTTCCTTCTATCACAATCAAATGCTTTGTGTCCATATGCATTACAGGCAAAGCAATACCCTCTGAAATACCTGGGATGAGATGATCTTTCTTGAACCATCCTACTTCTGCATCTGGCTGCAACATGTCCAAGATTATGACATACATAACATTCAACTTTATTCAGCGGAGGAAATAATCGTCTATCACGTCCATAGTTGGGAGTGAAGGATCTTCCTTGAGGAATTTCTTTTCTTGGTTGTTCCTTGAGCATTTCAGGTCTATCACGTCCATAGTTGGGAGTAAAGGATCTTCCTTGAGGAATTTCTTTTCTTGGTTGTTCCTTGAGCATTTCAGATTTCTCATTAGAGTTTCTTGTCTCACCTTGTGAACTAGATTCACCTTCAACATATTCATGAAAACCAAGACCAGTCTTGATAGCAGGAGATCTTTGACTATTAAGAATATCATCCAAGACTTTAGAACTATCTTGAAATCGTAAAAGCTTATCCTTTTCTTCTAGTTTACCTTTCAAGATATTTACCTCAACTTGATGTTGTTCTTCCTTTTTCAGATACTGCTTCCTTAGGTCTTCTTCAACTTTTCTCCCTTCTTCTACTTGTCGCTTTAGTTTGATCACTTCATGTTCTTGATCTTCAAGATCTTCTTTTAGAGAGAGGATCTTTGATTCAAGTCTCTGAATAGTTGAGCTCTGATCTTTTGCTATATCCTGCAATTTCTCCCTTACCCTGGTTTCTGTTTCCAATAGTTCTTTTAGTTTGGCAGCTTCTTCAGTTTTTGCATTCTTCTCTTCATGTGCCATGAGACTTTTAATATCCTCGCTATCATTGGATGAAGCATTCTTCTTCTTGTGCGCCATAAGACTTCTAATATCTTCACTATCATTAAATGAACTTTTAATATGGGAATAATAGCTTCTACCATCTTCTTCATATATCCTTCCTTTGTTATGAGGACATCTAGCAGCATAGTGACCAACTCTACCACATAGAAAACATTTGAAAGGCAGCTTATCTTTGAACCGTCCAGTTCCACGTTCAAGATTCTTGACAAAATTTACCTCATCTTCTTCCTCTGACACTTCGAATGCGGCCTCTGGTGGTACCTCTAGTCGCATTTCAAAAGCAGTTAAGATCCCGTGAAGCTGTGACATGGTAATTTTTCGCACATTCTCCTTTTCTTCTACGGCAGATACTTTAGAATCAAATTTAGTAGACAGAGATCTCAAAACCTTTTGAACTAAGACAACTTCTTCAAATTCTTCACCCAGATCCCTCATACAATTCACAATCTCATCCATACGCAGGAAATAATTAGCTACGCTTTCATTACTTCGCATCTTAAGAGTTTCATACCGGATTCTGAGAGTTTGAAGCTTTGATATTTTTACCTGATCATCTCCTTCGTAACTTGTAATGATTTTGTCCCATATTTCCTTAGCTGATTTGAGATGCATGATCTTCATAAATTCTGATTGAGTCAAAGTACTCAATAGGATATTAACTACTTTGGCATTGAGCTCATATTGCTTTTTCTCTGCTGGATCTGTAGGAGTTGCTGATGGGAAATTGTATCCTCCTTCTATGAGTCCCCAAACTTCTGCTCCTTGAGACTGTAGATATGCAGTGGTTCTTATCTTCCAGTGAGTAAAATTGTTCCCGTCGAAGACTGGTGGCCTGATGTGTGCCTCTCTTTCTGGATTAGCCATTTTGATGGATCTTTTCCTCCAAGCGATCAAGCTTCCTCTGAAGGACCTGCTCCGATACCAATTGTTGGAAATAATACTGAGAGGGGGGGTGAATCAGTATTATCAGATTAATAAAACCTTTTCAATTTCCTACTCAGAAACATATACGCGACTTCTGTTAAGTGAACCAGCGTGTACACGCGACTGTGTCTAAAGCAACTAGCGTATATGCAGATATCTTATGATTCAGTTAATCTTATCTTCAGTAAATGCTTCAGAACATTATTAAGCAATTTAGCAGTAAACAGGTGCAGTATAACAGAACAGAATCATCACACAAGAGCCACACACATGAACACCATGATATAAGTGGAAACCCAATGTGGGTGAAAACCACCTGCTGCAATTCGTCTCTTTCTTTCTTTAATGAGAAACTTCTTTTACAATATACTGGTGCAGTCCTTTACCAGTATGCAGGCTACAACCTGCAGAGGGCTACAACCCTCTCTCTCGTTTTCAAACTACTTTTGGAAGGGAGCTACAACCCCCTCAGCTCTTGTACTAGCTGATCTATTTACTAGTACGTAGGTGCTGACCCTACAACCTTCAGGGACCACGTTTCATCAATTTTCAGACTGGATCCAAGAGTACAAAGCAAACATTACCACAATACAATCATCAACTATACTTGCATCATAATTCATTAAACAACCCAATACCGAATCACTGAAACCCTGTCATCAAGAACACAGAACCCAAACCAGAATCTAGAACTCTGCAACAACCACCAGAATCAGCAACAACCTGAAATATCAACCCTTATCATGCATACGCTACTTCACTGTACCAAAACCGCGTGTATACGCGCTTTCTCCAAAGGCAACCCGCGTGCAGATCTAGAAATGATTACTCCTGCCTTTGCTGTCAGATCCGACCCTTACCAAGCGTCCCGAACAGATAACCAACAATACCAGATCCTCTCACTGCGTCAGCCACACACAATTCATACTACTTTGCCTAGTGATCTTCTCCTTATATAGCTTTAGGCCTTGTTCAATACCAAGAGCCAAAACCATAGAAACACAATACCATCAACCTCGAAACTAGGGATCAACACGTCCGTCGAGACATTATGGTCCAAAAACCATAGGCACAACTTCCAAGGTCTAACTACCACGGACCAAGGGTACTTTTCACATGTACGCTCTTTTACTGAAGCCAACCTGCGTGTACACGCGGATTCTCCTTGCTGAACATGCGTATATCTCTTTCTTGACCTGCTGTACTGAGATCTGTCCTCTGATCAAGTTGCCATCACCTGTACCAACCTCTGAGCACCTGTACCAACCTCTGAGTGAGTTGCCATCAAGGACAACACTTGAAACATAAAGCCAACAAGAAGAATATTGTTTCCGTCGCGGTATTGGAAGACCGTGGCTACAATGTGATTTTTAGCAAAGGAAATGTTTTCCTTAGACACATTGCCACAGGATAGGTGAAGCAGATCAATCTGCGAATCAAGAACTTGTATGCACTTGACGTACAAGATGCATGCAAAGCCTTGAGGAGCAAGGAAAAGGTTAGATATTTGGTGGTTGAGAGGGAGACTAAATAACCTCTCAACATGCAATCTCGGAAGCAACCTCAATAAGTTGTGGAGGGGCCAGAATGTAGAAGCGAAGAGGAGACCAAGTAGAGACAAATAATCAAGCAGAGACCTCTAGTGGGGGGGAATTTTGAGCCAAATGGGAAGAGGGAGAACATGCAATCATACCTCCAGGTGAGAGGTGGGGTGATGTGAATCAATAGTCCCAAGAGTGCAGAAATTTGTGCAAGGTCCATTGAGGTATTTTTGCCTCATGGATCATTACCTTGCTACGGGGTCCCACAGTATTCAATAGCAAGAGGATCAGTGTTAGTCCGATACTGAGGAGTGCAAAGTAGTGTTGACAACAGAGAAGGAGGCTCAGTATGAGAGTCAGTCACAACACAATTTTCCTAGTAGACAGTTACAAACACAGTTGATTTAGTTTATTTTGTTTGGGTGTTTTTTTTGGGGTTGCAGATGTTGTAGTAGTAACAAAAATAGTGACAAGAGTTGCATGCAGAACATTCCAAAGGTACCAGATTGGGATAGAGTTGACTTCCTTTCTTGTAGAGAGGGAGTGTTGAAAATTACAAAAAGAAATGTTAAAAATAGCATTAAGAAAAATCCTAATTTAATTTGTCCTTGAATTAAATTAGGAATTAAATTGTAATTCCACATATCATGACAACTTGTAATAGTTAACTAAGTTAATTTGACTTAGTTGGCTCAGTTAATTCGAGTTGAGGGTCTACCTAGAGTCATGTAGCGTGTATCCTACATTATAGGAGCCCTGGTTGAGTTTATTTTGAATTATAATTATTTAATTGAGTCTATCTGAGTTAAATTCAGTTAAACTAGTTCTAGCTGATGGAGGAATTAGTGGGAGATATAGTAGTGGGGTGTAGCCTACACTGATCAACCAGTAAACTGTAAATTCACTCATAATTAACTTATGCATGTCAGATCAAAGAAGGACCCAATTGAGATTGGAGTTCATGGACATTGTACTATCAGTTGTATAATCATTCAAATTGTAGAGGTGTTTCATACAATCAGAGGAAGGCTTGTGAGGATTGCGCAATTCATATATATGGAATTTCCAAATTAAGTATGGGTTAATTCCCAAGAAAACTACGCAAGGAAGTAGGAGCTTGGAAGGCTAGGAATTTGGCTGAGTATTGGCCAAAGGAATTCAGTCAGGTAGAGGATAGAAAATACTTGTCCAGGTTGAGCTCAAGCTTGAGAAAAGCATATTCTATTCCTCGAAAGCTTGCCTAGGAAGTAGTGAGATAGATAGAGATAGTGCAGAGGTTTCTAAGGCATGAGAAAATCATTGTAATATTCTCATATTTTTTTATTAATGAAATATCCAAACAATGCGGGTTTTTAGTTGTGGCTTTCCCAAGAAAATTATTGTGTTATGTGTGATTGAATTCTTTCTATTTTATGCTTCGTGATTTCATCAATTGTTTATTTTTTTCACTAATGAGTAGAGTAGATTCAAGTCAATTGTTTTAGCATATTACAATTTGTAGTTTGAATCTACAGGGAATTTCTAGAAGGCGGAGCAAAAGCAAAGCTATCTTGGTCTTAATCACAATAGAAGGCATTTGTCAAGTTGAAGCATCACCTCTACTCTGCACCAATGCTCATATTACCAAACTTGCAACAACCCTTTGAAATTGAGATGAACGCCTCTGACTATGCTATTGGTGCAGTTATTACCTAACAGGGGCATCCAGTGGCATATCACAGTGAGACACAGATACAGTCTGAAAGTATCCCACTTATGAAAAGGAGATGTATTCTATTGTGCAGGCCTACCAAGAATGGAAGCATTAAATTCTGGGGAAGGAAATGATCATCCACATAGACCATTGACCCTTGCAGTTCATATAGACACAAGGGAAGTTGCAAAACGATCAGCATAAAAAATGGTCCACATATCTGTAATAGTTCCATTTGAACATCAAGTACAAGATGGGTAGCACCAATAATGTTGCAGAATCTCTCAGCCAACCACCGGTTATGGTTCTTACCATTGTGTTTGAATCTTATGGACACGAGACTTCAGGGTGGTCGCAACCTTACAAGAGTGATCCATAATTCAGAAACACATACCAGATGCTCCTAGAAGGCAAGGAAGTTCCAAATTTTCACCTCTAGAGCACACTTCTATGCCACCTGGGACACATTTGTGTTCCTACATGCGAGCATGCCAAGATGATTTGGTAGGCACACTACAGTCGAATCGTTGGACATTTTGGAGTAGAGAAAATATTGGCACTACTGCAGAAGTATTTTTATTAGTTGAACCTTCGAAAATATGTTGGGAAGTACATAAGATACTACACTACCTATGCCATTTCCAAACCAACAACCAAGAAGCAAGGGTTATTTACTCCTCTTCGAAGTCATAGTCAGCCTTGGGAATCCATCTTCGTGAATTACATGTTGGGGATTCCTTCTAGTAATCATGGAAACGATTGTGTGTTTGTGGTCGTCAATAAATTCTCTAAGATGGCCATTATAGTGCCCTGCAAGAAGAATATCACCGTAGAAGCCATTGCTAAGATCTTCTTTGAAAGAGTGTGGGTACATTTTTGAATCCCATAGTCCATTATCTCAGATCGGAACAGTCGGTTCCTTAGTACATTTTGGTCAAGCATTTGGTTGCTCTTGGACACCAAGCTCACTAAGTCCATGACATTCCACCCCCAAACTGATGGCCAAACATAGGTCATCAACATGATGATCATGCACATTTTGCACACATACAATAGAGGTCCCATTGATGTGGCCATAATATTTTTAGTTCCTCAA
This sequence comes from Pinus tabuliformis, assembly GCA_031772625.1. NCBI lineage: Eukaryota > Viridiplantae > Streptophyta > Pinopsida > Pinales > Pinaceae > Pinus > Pinus tabuliformis. The sequence continues at coordinate 85,543,557 of CM062818.1, forward strand.
GAATATTCAACTCATGTCCATTCTGAAGCCTACCAGGCTAACAACTTCATTGATCGCATTCAACAGAAGGAGCGCCTCATTATGCCCCACTGCAAGCTTTGCCAGCTCCAAAATGGGTCGTACAACATCACTAAGGTTGTAGGGGAAATTTGCTTCAAGCTCAGTATTCCACTATTCCTTAATTTGCGTCCAATATTCAATGTGGACTAGCTGCGACCATACTTTCCTCCATTGTTGGACACATCCGACATTGTTGAGCAGCTGACACCAACATAACTCAACCCAATTTGCATCGATCAGGCCAAAACTAATAGGATCATGGACACACATATCAAGAACACTCACCAGTAGAGGATCCAGCTATATCGAGTTGTCAAAGCAGGCGAACTCCTTCACCAAGGACCAGGTTCAACATAAATTTCCTCACCTCATGGAGGCTCTACACACAATGAGGACCATTGCTTCATAAGGGGGGATGATTTATCTAGGTTTATATTGGTGGCCACTGGCCTATTCCACCTATACCTCTAGTTGGTTTCGTCTGTTTCCTTGAATGATAGAAGCATTGACTATTTTTCGCAGTTTTTTGGGTCTTGAACTTCTGAAGCTGTTTTGACCCCCTAAATGATATTTTATTGAGGTCCGTAGCAGGCCTATACCCATAGGCAAGGGCCTGCATAAAATCCTATAATACTCGGTGAGATCTTTTAAACGAGGTATCGTATGCGCCAAGCGGAGATCATATGACCAAGTTATAACCTCGAAAAGTTGGTTGCCCAACTAACCCCAATGAGGCCCACAAACTCTTGGTGTTTCATCTCCTGGGGTTAGGGTTTTGGTTCTGTAGGGGTTTCCTTTGTTTTTCAATAATAAAAAATCCCTTTAGCCTCATGGTAACACAATTTTAGATGCATGTAGTTGTCACATCTCTTCTCAGATATAAGCTACAATTGCCAGAGCTAGTTTATTTCCATTCTATATATAAGCATATTTATGTCTTTGATATTAATAAAATGAAGTGTTATTTCTTTTGTATCTCTATGTTTATGTTTATATCTGTATTTTGTTGCATTCCTGCATAAGTCTGAATCAAAAAATGAAAATTTTGACTCAAATTGATTTTTTTCTACTTTCTTTTCAAAGTGCAAATGTGACTTGACTCTAATACAATATTTTGACTTGTGACAAATATTCTTTTGACTTAATAAACTATAGAATCTTGAATAACATGCTTGACCTAGATGACCAAATAATTTGAGCATGAAACCCATGCTTGAAAATTTATATTTTCTTCTTCTTCTTTTGATCTTTACATAAAGTATACAATAATATAAGTACAATATAAATTATGAAAACCAAACCAAGTTACATTTTCTAAGACTCCCTCTTAACTAGGGAGGTATTCATAATCCCATAGTAGGTATAAGGATACTATCAAACTGAAATGTTCTCATAAGAAGAGTCAGATTGGTAAGAAATCTTTTAAGCATCAACATCATGACCAACATTGTCAAATAAACAAATAGTGAGGCCAATTGACTAACAAGCTCTAATTATCCACAAGGTTAGAGAAAAATGTTGGGAGGCGCACATATGGACACCTTAGCCTCCAATTGCACATACCCCATATGGATTCTCAGAAGGTGTGTCCTTGTAGGACTTATTCTTATCTTGGATCCCAATTCCCAAAGAATATTGGTCCTCTTTGACCATTATTATCTTGGATACCCTATGAGGTCCCCAGTGTCATTCCATTGTACTAGTTCCTATCTTGGATTCCCAATCCTTTAGGAGTATCAATCCCAAAATGTTTATCCAATTGTCCATTCTCCCTCCCAGTGTCATACACTAGATGTACAACAATTATTCATGGCATAGTGCATGACACCTATGGAGAATATAGTGTCCACCATCACTCCTCAACAAAGGAGGAGGTCCTTACTCCTTATCGAATATGAAGGAGATTTCTTGTTCCCTCTCAATTAGGGAGACTTCATCATAAACATATGCTTCATTCTTTGTTTCTTTCATTGGTTACTTGTTCTTCTGTGGAGATCATAGTAGTAACTGCAAGGGATCCTCTCTATATTCATCATATCAGATCTGAGCCTCGACCTTCCTGTATGTTGTGGAGCCAAATTCCTTATTCTATCTTTCTTCATGACATGGTTCTTGCCATCAACATTTTACATCACTTTCCCTTAATCGTGTTCATCATCAATAGTGTCTTGCAAAACCAATGAATGTATATTTAATCATAGCTTCCTCTATTCGTTGGAGAGTGAATATCATTGGATTCAACATGACAAACATGTTATCTTGTGACTCACTACTTTTTTAGCCTTCATGATGTATTATTTACAAAGTTTTTTGTAGTCAGTCTGACCTGCTAGTCATGAGGTCGGACAATCGGTGGTTGGATGGCCAGGTATTTTCATAGTTTTATTTAAAAAGAATTTTAGATAGACATCTGACGTTTTTTTTTTTTTTTTTGGGTTTTTTATGAAAACCAATAAACTTTGTTTAAGGCCATTTGTTTTTACTTATTATTTATTTTTCATATGTACAAAACAAAAGAGTGTTGTTGTAAACTTGACAAAATAAGCCTAAATGAAACGTAAAGCAATAGGAAATAGTGTTTGTAATTAAGGGGGGGTGTTAGAATATATTAATTACTCTCGATTATTCCCAATTAGCCCATAGTTTCTAAAAATTTACGTAAAGTCTAAATTTAGGAACAACTAGTTATACATTTGTGATGTAAGATTAACATATATATTATTATTATTTCTTTTTAAATCTATGTAATTATATATGCTCAAGCAATTTAATTGAATCAATTCATGTTAGAAATCACATCTATATTATGCTACAATGTAGTTTAATCCTCCATCTATCAAATTTTAGTAATTTTATTTTTTAATTAATATTTATAATTTTATTTTTTTAAATTATAATAAAAGACATATAATCAATTCACAATTCTCACACATTTACCACTATTGCTTTTCTTTTGTAAACTACAGTTTACTTTTATACAATTGTGACAAAATATGGGGGCTGGGGTATTAAAGACATTAAAATATTTGGTTGGGCACTGCTTATCAAGAGTCTCCATGGAAGATAAGTGGATTGGGTACATCATTGATCTTGGGATGGAAAATATTTCTATTAGGGACAGTGTGGATATGCTATCCTAGAATCGAAATTTGAAGAATGGTAATCTTGTTTTTGCAGAGTGTACCCCTTTATTTATCATGATCTACATCTTGAGTTGACAAGAGTTTTGTATATGAATGTATGGCATTGGAACTTCCCTAAAAATCTTATTATATTTGGATGGTTGACATGGAAAAACCACATCTTAAAATAGGATAATATCATAAAGCATGGGATGTGTGGCCCAAATTGTTGTATGATATGCAGTGAGGCAAACGAAAGTGTTCTACATTTGTTTTTGCAATGTCCATTTCCTACAACAATGTGGTGTAGGATTTTACAGGATTTTAGGTTGCAATATGGTAGATGTTTCTCTTCTATAGAAGCATGTTTCATTTGGTGGATGCATTGAAATAGGGCTTTCAAATTCCTCCCTAGTTTATTATATGGGGAATTCTCCTTGCACAAAATGGATTGATTTTTTATGGACATCCGTTGGGTATTTGCAAGTTAGTATCCCAGATATGCTCTCATTATGGTGAATATGCCCAAAAGATGTAGAAAATCAAGCCTTACAGGAATCTTGACAACAATCTAAATCTAGTGTATCCTACTAGATATTTTGATGGGGCACCGCAACAAGGTCAATGTGGATGTGGAACAATCTTATTGTTAAACTCAGAACACCACGTTCATTGTTACTGATATGATGGAGAAGGAACCAACACTCGTGCATAAGTAATTGCATTGTGGGGTCTTATGTTCTTTGCTAGAAGGATGAATCTTGAGCACATAGAAATTCTTGGAGATGCAAAGGTCATCATAAATTGATTGAAAGGAAAATATTTGTGTTCCTAATATAGCGAATTGGATGGACCGTATTGCAAATCTAATGGAATCCTTTCCCAAACATATTTTTAGAGATCTTAATTCAATTGTTGACTCTCTCTCCAAAAGGGGCAATGGTGTGGTGTGGGGATCATTTCATTTTATTTTCCTCTACAATGGCGATCTCTAGGAAGAGGGAACTTTGCTTCTTGGCTCTTTTGGAGACTCTGTTTATTTTATTAATATGTATATGGTTTGCTTATATTTGCAACTAATAGAGATTGACCAGTTTTGTCTCGATAATATGGGTTGAAGTTTATATTAAAATTTTATGTTACCTTACCCAAATGATTGAGATAATTTTTATGATTATTAGTAGAGCGTAATATGGTATGATGTTAATAAATTTTACATTTTGATTACAAAACTATTCAATTAATGAAAATTATCACTGTGTTTTTTTTTAAAGATTGTTAATAAATTATATATTTTGATTTGCAATTCCAATTCCCTGTCTTCTAGGATTTTCAATGCCTTGATGGAAAATTAATCATTTAAATATTAAAGCTAAGATTCCAAACTACTATTAAATTAAACTAAATCGTTAAAACATTACAAAATACAAAAACAATAAACTAGAAGGAAAAGTTCTGGTGTGGAACTTGTACTCGGCCACCTGTGCGAAGGGAGATAACGATGATGTGTTTCACTCTTTGATGTTGCAAAGTATCTCAATTTTTTTCCCCTAGGAGCATTTAAACTAGAATTTTCACTCGATGTTGCAAAGGAAATGTTGTAAGTCGATAGCATATGGAAGAAGAGCATAGATAAAGAGAAATGTGATATGTTATTGTGATCTAAATGTTTCCGAGTTTGGAATTATTTCCTTTGTAATATAAATTATTGCCTCTACACTTAGAAATGTTGAGTGATAAATAAATACCACTTTACAATAAGTTTACGATGGCCTCCGTAAACTTACATAAAATTTTTGAATTTGGCCCTTTGGTGACTCCTTAGTCTGAAGTAGGCATACCTGATGTTTTAGGTCATACTGACAAGCTACTTGGATTTGCAACCATGAATATGATAGCCTTAATGCCTTGAGTCCAAACATTTGGCCATGAGTTCGACTCAAAGAAGTTAACTTTGGAAGCAATTCTCCTATATGCATTCCCACAAATTCAAGTGTTTCTAGTCAATGAATACTAGAAAATCCTATCTTCTAATGCCTAAAAAGTTCTTTTGTTTGGGAATTTCGAAAGGAACTGCAATCTATGAGATACACGCATATGGGAGCCACACGTGTCAAAATTAGAATTATGTTTACTTTTATCCATTTGTTTTTCATATTCCCCAAAAGCCCACTATATGCAACATCCTGACTAAAAAAAATGCCATTGGTAGAGAGGATTTGAGTGCTTTTATAATGCTCATAATAATATTTTCCCCAATAATGCTCATAATAATATTTTTCCCAAATTATTTGAAGACCTGTGACAAATTTGAGGAATTTAAGGCATGTGGGGAGATTTGAGCGATTTTAAGCATCTGTAAATTCAAGTATATATTTAGTGAGTTGAAAGTCTCCAACTAATGTTGAATAATTTTCATATAAAATATGTGAAATATTCCAGTATTATTCATTGGAGAAAACACTTTATTAGTTTACAAAATATTCTAATGCAGATTAATAATATGGTAAAAGAAAATTAACATTTTTCAATAAAGAAATAATAAAATTGATTTTTATTTTTTAATCTAAAGAAAAATGAGACTTTAAGTGAGATTTCAACCAATTAATATAATTCAAATTGTATTTGGGACCTTTGGTAATTTCAAATCAAAATTTCAAGAAGGCATTTTGCTACAAGTTGTTAGTAATTTCCTGTCAAAATTTCAGGAACGCCGCATTTTAGATACACCAGTCATTCATTCGAATATAATATTAAAAGGAATTTCAAACCAAAAAATCAATGGATAAAATTAAATTAAGAAAAAATGAAGCTTCAAAAATGTCCACCAACAACATAAAGAGAACTCTGCACTTCCACTTAACTCCAAATCCATACATTTAATTGTAATTCTACACCTAGCTGATTAGTCGCGGTGCACAGCTTGGCATGCATTTCAATTTTTTTTTGTTTAAATCCAGTTGAAGGAGTTTCCGGACCTGTAGAGAATGCTGGAGAAATTTCAAATCGTCACCTTTAATATTTGTCTACCTTATGCTTCTAGATGGCCATATGTGATGGATATCCATGATTTACTTAACCATCTGATTGACAGAGTCTTTAACCATCCGACTCACAGAATCTTAATGACCCTGAAGACAGGTGGATAGCTTTGGTGCATTTTCTTCATTTTCTCATCGCTCAAAAAATTCAAGTGGATAACATTGGTACATTTTCTTCGTTCTCTCACCACTCCGAAAGTTTCTGGATGCAAAAGTTTTTTGACCACAAATCGTTCTAGTAATCCACGCCAACGTCCGTCTATTTAAATAGAGACGAAAAGGTGGGCCCGAGCAAGCCACGAAAGGGTTTCCAGTAACTTGCAATCAGGATAAGGGTTTCCATGCTGCAATACAAGAAGATACGCGTTTAGTCAGACTGATTTATGTTTCAATCCTCCAGTGCTGGTCCCGGTAATCACGTTGAAATAATCAGTTATCCTTATGTCTGGACCATCAAGTATTTATTATAAATTGTCACAAGACACTTTTTCATATGTAATAATACCATATATTCTATTATTGAAACCTAATCTAATATTTTCCAAGTTGAACTTGGGCTAAATTAATTAATACCTAAAGCTTTGCATCCAAGAAATCAAGGATAGTTGTTGGAATATTTCCTGAGACTCCTTTGTCAATACTCAAAATTGTTATCATATTTCTAGCAGATGGTGGATATTCCTGCAGGTCGTAGGCATGGCTGATGTTCAAGGCCTATCAAATATTTTTACATAAGCAAATGATATATTGAATGAACTAGAACTGTTTACGCAAAATATATTTCAGTGGGCAGAAGTAGAGACGGGAGTTGCAAGACAAAGATTGATTGCATTAGCGTTTTGAGAAGGGAAGAAACAGTTAAGGTAGTTTACACTACAACAAAAAAGGTCATTGGTGAGGGTCATGCCTATGATGGACCTTTAAGGTCTGTCACCAATGTCGCATATGGTGACGGTCCTTAAAAAAGCGTTGTTGTAAGTGTGTATAGTGATGGTCCTTTAAGGTTTGTCACCAAAACCATTTTCAATGACACTTTTGGTGAGGGTCATTAAAGGTCCGTCACTAATTCTCTCTTTGGTGACACTTCTAGTGACAATATTTTATTGACCCTCACCAATGCTCTTTTTCGTTATTTTTGGTGACGGGCAAAAAATGTTCGTCATCATTGATCATTCCAATGAGTTTTTGATGATGTTATGTGCATGTTACTATATTTTTTGTCAAATGATAACAATTTAAGGCCATTGTTATGGAGTCTTTTTTATTATGTGTCCAAGGCCATAGTGGTTAGAGTCAGTCAATTTGTTAAGAAGTAATTATTGTGTATCATTTCCTTCAAGTAATGAGAATATAATTTTCCTATGAGTCAACACATGACTCATCTTTATTAGGTTTATTATCTAGCAAATTCCCTTTAGATAAAGTTCCACTAGTGTGTGTAGTAACTATATTATTTAATACATAATCAAGCTTTGTCAATTCTATTAATGAGAGAGACCTAACACTCTTGACACACCTTAACATTCTTTGCCACACGCTAACACATTCCTTGGCACCTCACATGTCTTGGAATATCTTTGTACCTAGAACATCTTGTCATGACTAGGACACCCAAGCACATGTTGACATGCCCTAACATAACATAGCTCTCTCCTAGCATGTGTTGGCATGCCCTGTAGTCCCTACCATGCCCTGGATCACCTTGGCATGCATTGACATACATTAGCACTTGACATGCATTGGAACCTATTAATAGTGTGCCTAGCATGCCCTTTTGAAAAAGATAAAGTCTTGACTTATTAACCCTCTTATGTTTTCATTTCCTTTCATTTTAGCTTGTTTATTCCTTTTTTTTCCTTGACACTCCTTGACCCATATTGGAAAACCCTAATACCCTGCACATCCTAGCATGCCTTAGCACCTGACATGTATTAGCATGCCTTTGCACTATTTGGCACATGTTAGCACGCCCTGGAACTACCTAGCACACTCTAGTACTTCTTGACATGCACTGATATTCCCTAGCATGCCTTACGAGTGCTTAGGATACCTTGTCACTCCCTCCTTGGCATTATAGCTAGCACTCATTAACACTCCCTAACACACCCTCATATTCATTCACTTCCATGCATTTTGACCTAGTGCTCCCTTGTGTTATCCTAGTACTCCCTAACACTCCTTAGCATGCATTGGAATTCTCTATCACACGTTAGCACTTTTCGACATGCCTTACCACTTCATAGCATGCATAACACTCCCTGACACACATTGGCACTTGGCATGTTTTGGTGCTTGGAAAGTCTTAGCATGTCTGGCATTTGTTGAGATGAATTGGTATGCTTTGGCATGGTTTAATATTAAAGTTATTTGAGATCAACTATTGGAAAGTATATGAGAAGCAACCGAGGAAGATTTGGCACTTAGAATACAGTAACACTTGGCACTTTGCACCTTTTGGCACCTAATGTTGGTGTTCCTAGCGTGCCCCTCATGGAAAAGGTGAATTGATGACATATTAACCCTCTTATGTGTTCATTTCCCTATAGTTTAACTTGTTTCTCCCTTTTTTTACCTTGAAAATCCCTCGCATGAATTGTCACACCCTTGCACATATTGGCAGGCCTTAGCACTTCACACATCTTAGCTTGTTTGACATGCCTTCACACTATCTAGCACATGTTAGCATTCCTATGCACTTGGCACTCATGCGCTCACAACTCGCCTTACATTTTTCCATGACTTGGGAACCTTACATTCCCTGGAACACCTTGGAACTCCGTAGCTGTCATGCCCTCATAGATAGCCTTGCTTATTTTTCAACTTTAGAACCCAACCAAGTCATTAGAAGAATGCTACGCCCAACCAAAAGTCTCCCTTTCTCTAAAATTTCTTTGTCCATGCCTTATCATAACCATAGGCTTCCCTCCTATAAGTCTTATTCTGAACTTCTCCAAAAACACTCCATTTTTGGGACACCTAGAATTCACTATCACTCCTTGGCACACACTCTTATTCATTCATTTTCAAGCATTTTAACCTAGTTCTCCTGCCTTTTCCCATGGCACTCCCTAACACTCCTTAGCATGTGTTACACAACATTTTGTCACTGTCCCTGTACTCCCTGTTCCTCGATCCTCGAGGACCTCTACGGTGACCTTCATGTGTTTTCCTATCATGAAGAACATGTCCTCACATCCCTCTTCATCTGTACAACATTTCCCTCTTACATCATTTCCCAAGAATATTCCTTCAAACTCAATTTTCAAGACCGGTTCCATCACTCATTTTCTTTCTTGTACTGATTTCCGGAGTCTAACACTGGGACTAGCACCAAACAACACTGGTAATCCATTCATGACCCACATCGAATCTCTTTTGGAAAGTTTTTAAAAATAGAGTCGAAGCTTCCAGGTCTAGAAGCTTCGTGAACGGAAGTCTGGTAAATGGTTAGACAAGATAGAGCCGAGAGAGATTGTTTAGGCTCCTTTCCCCTATTAAAATAGAACAAACCAAAAGGGATAAGGCCTCTCCCATGATAAAAGAATCCATTTTGCCTCTCTCAAGCTATATAAATTCCTCCTTTTCCAACCTCAGCTAGCTAATGAAAAGGTCGAAATAATCTGCAAAATATTGATAGCCAAAACAACTCTTGAGAGCCTTAGCCTTCTAGTTTGTGTTTGTAAAGGGAGAATAAGCTTGTAGTTTTGTTTGGTTTGGAGAAAATAGGAAGAAGCCTTGAACTTCCATTGTTTGAGGTGAATCATGAGATGCTAACAGTGGTGCTGGAACCCGGACACGTCGAAGGAAACCTGCAACGCTAAGGCAAAGGTTGTACTTTCCTTTTTGTCATAATAATACAACTGATATTTTGTTTCCTATATCAATTGCATATGCTATTTGGTAGCTTAAGACTCCTTAGCCTCTTAAGTAGGTTGAATATATTGTATGCTATCATGTGTGCTTTGGTTGCTTGTCTATTTGTTTCAGGTGCTTGATTGACATTAAGGAGCTGATCGTTGGAGCAAAGACACAAGGACTTCATCAAACAAGGATTAGCGATACAAGAGGTAGGATCTTATCCATTCTCAATCTAAGGGAACTTATGTCAGATTGTCTTGTTTGTGGCTAGACCCTCTCCCCTGGGCTAGAGGGATTGTCTCTGTCCGTAGAGAGAATATTCCTACTCCACAAATTGGTGACTCTACTGGGGATCCATCCCTCTCTTTGGATTGTTTTTCATTTCATGATTTGTGACGACTTTTCTCATTTCACTCTTTCTCTTTTGTAATTTGTACTTCAAGTCATCTACTACTTTGATTCTTGAATTTAGAGTGACAGGTCTGGTTTTGGTTTGTGGAAATTTTTCTTTTTCTTTGAATCCCTTGATCAACATTGTTAATTTTCTAACAGTAGTTCCGACTAATGTGAGTTCCTCTTGAAAAGTCGTGCCACAAACCCTTATGGCGCTTGTTGCTAGTAAGATAGTTGCGCCGATGTCTGTAGGTTAAAATAAGGGATTCTTTCAAATCATTTCTAGTGTGTCTTGTCCTCATAGATTTTGATTCTTGGCTTGTTTGCCTTTATTCTCCCTGGCTAGAATGCTTTGTTAGCTTGATTCATTTGCTTGATTGGTTTGATATTTCCTTACTTGATTTTTTGAGTTTTTCGATGGTTTGTGTTCCTAGGGCATCTAGGTCATTGTCCATTCATTTGTTTGTCTTCTAATCAAGTCAAGTTGTTGGTTTGCTGCTTCGTTCATTTCATTTTTTAGTCCTTGCATCTATCTTGCTTTGGTTTCAATTGAACAAGTGAAAAATTCTCGTTTTCTTTTCTCTTGTTGAACATATCTTTTCTGAGCATATATCACATTGCTCAGTTTGTTTCGGTTGAATCTTTGCATTTGGTTTGAAAGAGTTCTTTTTATCGTGCTTTGCATTTGATTCATGTTTTGGTGTTTGGAAATATTCATTGAAATGTTTATGTGAAATGTTAATTTTAGCATTCCATTGAAGAAATACATCATTCTAGTTTGTTTAATTGATATGTTGCATTAAGTAGCACCATTGAAAGCTAGAATTATATCATCAAGGGCATTTGAAATGAAATGAACTTCTTTTACTATTAAAAGGACTAGTTGAAGTGCATATGATAGGAAGAGTAGGAAGTGGAAATAATTTTCATTATTTTGTTTTGAAAAGCGAAGTAGTGAAGATTAATCTTACTTTTGGTTGCTTGTTTGTTGCATTGATTGTTTTCTCTTCTCTCAATTAGTGTAATCATTCATCGAATTGAAAGGGTTTTGTCTCATATAGATGCACTTAAGAGTTTTTCAGGTGACATCGATAGGGCATAAAAACTGAGACTTAATTTCAATATAAACCTTTAAATTATATTTAATTAACCTAAGGCACATTTGAAACTAAATGCTCACATTTATAGGTCTAGGCTAGAGACGTGTTCCGGTGTCTTTAAATCTAGTAGCTTTCATTCGCTTCAGCATTAGACAGTGCTAGTACAGACTTGTGCACCCCATACCATTCCATATATAAAGGGAGACCCCACTAGGCTTGCAATCCTTTATCCACAGGAAGCCGAGTCTGCCGCCTAGTAAACGTGATACACTGAACACAACACTCAGGGAGATTTCCTGCCTGTACTTCTTGGTTCACCAGGAGGTATTCTGTAGTTCACGATTACCTGGTAATCCTTTTGACTAGATTATCCTGAACAATCATTTTGGTCTTTTTGACTCTTTAAATTTAAAATATCATCGAGCACTTGTCCTTTCGAGCTTGTTCAAACCAAAAGTGACTAGAGTCATCTTTTCCTTTTTCTCGACTCTTAAAACATGAAAAGGCATCAGTCTGTTTTAGCGTCTTAATTTTTTTTTGCCCACGATCACATCACATTCCTGATAGTTTTATTTTGGACCACATCGTGAGTATATCCCTAATATATTTTAAAAGCCTTGAAATTAATATCTCTTCTCTTTTGTTTGAGACAAAGTCATCGTGGCTGAACCATTAGGTTTGTCATGTTCCTCTTCCTCTCCTCCATCTGGAAGGTCATCTGGAGAAACTTTCCCTGAACTTCCGTAGTCACTTGAGGATCAAGGTGTTGAACTTGGGATTGTTCTGAGTATTCAACCTTTGTCTTCTCATCCACCTCCATCAGATACTGGGTCACCTTACGAATCTGGCCCAGAATCCCTTGATAATCCTATCCAGACTCCCGAGAGTCCGCAGACTTTTGACAGTCTGCAAGGATTGGTTACAAATGCTTTTGTGGTATCTCCACAACATCCTTATAATATGCATGATCAGCCTGGTGTTCAATTGGATTTGTCTCCTCGTTCATCTTCGGCTCGTCGCCTGCTGTTTTCTATGGAGTGAGAAGGCAAAATTCCAGTCTCCTCTCTAAGTGAGTTGGAAATTTCTGCTACTCACACTCCTCAAGTGGGTGATGTGAAGGCATATGAGTTTCCTCAAGAAGGTTTCCCTTATATGGGAAGCATCCTGTCTAGTGTTTATCCTCAGTTTAGTGAGCCCTTATTGCCGCATGGTTATACCTCTCTAGCTCAGTTCGTTTCGGACACTCCTAGTCGCTTGCTGTTGTATCAGAATCCTATCTCGTCTTCTCGCACCATGGCTACATTAGGTCCATTTGTTCAGAACACGATGTCTTGACCAATTGTATGAACTACAGTCACTTCAGTTTTAGTTCAACCTACCATTCTGTCTCAACTTGTTTTGTCATTTCAACCGACTCTTCCGGTTCAACCGACAATCTTGGTAAGTAAGGTCTCGGTAAGTTCTTCTACCCCTCCAATGAGCGGACAGACTGTGCCACCACCTGGGGGACAAGACATGAATATCTTCGTAATGTTAGGCCAAACCAATGTGAGTGGATCACAAACTCACATGGTTGGAACGAATCAACCTTTTTACAGTGCTACTCCTAACCCTGTTGATCCATCCGGGTCAGGTAACGTCCAATACTAGCAGCCATACATGGCTCAGGTTCCTATCCAACTGGCCTATGTTCCATATGGCTCACAAGCATTGGTTACCCTGCCTTACATTCCTCAAGCTGGACTTTATGTTCAGCCTAGCCAATCCAATGTGCTTTGTGGATATGGCCAGGTTCAATTCAAGAACTATCCTGGAACTATCCAGCTACCCTAACAGAAACAAGGGCAACCTTCAAAGCAACAAGGGAAACCATTGCAGTAGCAAGGACAACTACTACAACTGCAAGGGCAACCTTTGCAACAATCGCAACAACCTTTGCAGCCTCAGACATAGTTTGTTCAACAATCCTCCCAACCTTTGTTTAACAATCCTCCCAACCTTCGTCCTTGCAAGGCTAGCCTTTGCAGGAGCAGGGGAAACCTTTGTAGTAGCCACAAGGTCGACCTATGCAGCAGAAAAGCCAACCTTTGCAGCAGCCACAAGTTTAGCTTTTGCAGAAGCAGAGCCAACCATTGCAGCAGTAGGCCATATATGCATATCAGCAAGGTTATCTCGTTCACGGCCAAGGTCAAACATTTTAAGGTCAAGGTCAACCCCTGCAGAAGCAGGTTCAAAATCCTTATGTCCAAGGGCAGCACGTTCAAAATCCTTATGTCCAGGGGTAGCAGGTGCAAAATCCTTACATCCAGGGTCAACAATTTCAAAATCCTTACGTCCAAGGTCAACAAGCTCAACAACCTTTTAACCCATATGCCTATCTGCCTAGGATAGAACCCTCCCTACGGGCAAGGTAACCTACAGTGGGGGAAAAATCAGATTCCATATGGACAAAATCCTCCACTGTGGGGGAAAAATCCTTATCAACAAGGATGGATTCTGCAGTTCGGGTCTAGTCAAAGGCCCTAAATGCCTTTTAATACGCAATTGTCATTCTTGGCCACGTTGGAACTCCCAGATGTTTCAAGGCTCACCAATGATCCTATCCTTCATTCGCCCTACTGGCCTCCAGTTCCAACGAAAGTTCCAAGTGATTGCCCAAAATTTGAGGGAAAATCGAAGGAGGATCCACAAGCCCACGTGATGACATATCCCCTCTAGCGCTCCTCCAATTCGTACATCGATGATTCTATCCGCCTATGACTTTTTCAAAGAAATCTCACAGGGGCTGTAGTGAAATGGTACATCGAATTGCCTCGAGGTACCTATAGTGACTTCAACTCTCTCACAATGGTTTTCCTCACTCATTTCCAGCTACCAGTTCGCTACGAAACTAGCACCTATCTGCTTATGTCACTTAAGAAAGACACCGCGAACCATATCTCCGATCACATCCACGAATGGAGATGTCGACGTCCCCTGATCAAGTTTGAAATTGTTGATCAGTTGCTGACAGAATGGTTCACAAAATCATTCTTCGACCCAATTGCTAGGGACATAGCTATGGGTGGGTGTGTTACTGATGAGCGAGCCATTTCTCATGCCCAATATTTGGACCTAGTTATTATAGCTCCAAATCTCACTCTTATGGTTTGTGATGCTGCACTCATCGCCTAGGGAAACCCCTCCTTCCAGACCTGGTCCAAAAATTTAAAAAACAGTGTTTTATCCCTTATACGCGACATTGACTTGAGATAAACACGTGTATACGCGGGTAGGCATATACCCAACCCGCGTATATGTATTAAAACACTTAAAAAAATATAAAACTCCTTAATTTCAGGCGAAGATCGCAGGTTTTACCTGCTGATCACCTGTTAGTGCTCGTGGCCCAACTGTTCCCAACCAACTCCCAACTAAAAACCTACTTTGGGAGAGGTATAAAAAGATCTCAATGGGAAGGCCTAAAGGAGGAGAGAAGAGAGAGAAAGGTTATTATGCTGAGATTTTTCCCCTGACCAGGTCTGAAGACCCTTGTGCCTTCTACACTTCCCCCATTTGTATAGGAAACCCTTTTTTCCTTGTGTGTTGATGTTCATCCACTACTTGTGACATCATGGAGTAAGTCATGGAAGGAGTTTGTTAAAGGCTTGAGGTTGGATGAATTCGGAAGGAAGATTTGCTTGAAGCCTGCGAAAGGTGACTCAGGTGAAATTATTCCTTTTCTGTACTTTATTTGTCTATAATAAAAGAAACACATGTCTTGGTTCCTGATATAAATCTTCTTTATGTTTATGATATTCATGTTAGAATTCATATGAGAATGGTTGTTTAAAGTTCATAACTAACTACCTTTTCTTTATAACATGAAGATGGTTTCTTTGTAAGGTTTTGTCCATATACTGCTGTGTTCTTTGGAATTGGTTGTTTTGCAGGACAAAGGAGCAAAAGGAACTTGAAGAAGGGTTTGGACCCTAAAGGACCTTCTCAAATGTAGGACCTAAGGTACGCCCCCTTATCATAGAATTTTCTTATAATAGCATAATGGCTGTGTGAATGTGTGTTTCTCTGTATAGACAACTTTCAGTCTGCTAGGGTTTCAACCCAAAAGCCCTAGGGGAACATTTCCCTTAACAGAATTGGCAACTCCACTGGGGACAACACTCTTGTTGTTCCTAGTTTGGGTGTTTTCAAGCCAATCAGGGCTCAGCTACCTGTTTGCTTGCTGTTGTTGTGTGGTATGTTCTTGAATTCTAAGTTTTGCCAGTTTCTTCAGTTTGTTTTTTATTTTTCTTGAAATCTTTTATATACGCTGTTTTTCTTAGTTATAGAAGCGTATATACGCATGTTTCCTTAAGTGAACCTGCGTATACGTAGGTTTCCTTAGGCACAGTCGCGTATACATGCAATCTGTACATAAGTACAGTCGCGTATATCTTGCAATTTTCAAGATTTTTAAATCTTTTTGTCTCTGAAGGTCTGTCTGGTGGTTTGATTCAGTCTTAAACAGTCACTTTCCAGTATCAGTTGTTAGTTTTACAGCAAGCATCTTGTTCCAAATTCTCTCTGATTGTAAGGGGTATTGGTCTTGTTTTTGTTGTTGCAAGCGTCATCGTTTTTTGCTTAAGCACGCGAGATTTCTTGCTAGGAATCTTGGCTGCTCTGATTCATCAGGGCAGGGAGATTGATCTCAATCTTTGTGTTAAATCTTGCTTTTGGTGACTTTTTGTTTGCTTGACAAAACCGCTTTTTGTGACCATCCACTTCTTTGTTTCATGAAAGTTGTTGATTGATACTTTCTTGAAATTTGTCTTTTTGATCTTTTTGGTCTTTGTTGCCAAAGCTTTCATTGCTGCTTTTGATTGTTAAGAGCGTCTTTAAACACATTTCTTTTTGTTGAGTTTTCATCCATTGTGTGGTGTCAACTTGCAAAAGTGTTTGTTGCCTATTCTTCAATCACAAAGTTTCAGTCTTGTTGAGAGCATTTTTTGAAAAGACGTTTTTGTTGTTGCTTTTGAAGAAAACTTTTTGAAAAACTTAGTTTTGCTTTCTTGAACTTTGTTTTCATTTGGTTTCCTTTTAGTGAATGAAAGTGCTTTATGTTTGTCTTGAAACTTGTTTTTAGTGTTTAGATGAAATGAATGGTAGCATATCATATTCCATCTAAGCATTTTAAGTGGCAAAATAAAAATTGATAAGCAAGCAACTTTCATTTCTTGTTTTTAGAGTAGTTTTGAATCTTGCATCAACATATATTTGTTGCATTAGGATAGATTTGCATATCTTTTTAGGCATACATAGCTTTGTTAACTTTTGTGAGTGTGAAGCGTGAATTAACGAAAAGAAAAGAAAAATTTGTTTTATTAGAAGTTCCTCTGAACCCTGTAGAAATTGCTTTTCATCGAAAAACGAAAACAAGTGCATGTGCATGTAGTTAGGTTTTTATTAATTTATTTTGCGTCAAAAACACCACTAGTTTCACTTCCGTTATCCCGTGACTTAAAGAACAGCCTATTTTAAAATCAAGCGCTAATTAAAATTCACTAAAACTTTTTTTTAAGTTAGATACACCAACAAGTTTTAGGATTTTAGGGCCTTGGATTAGGCGAGTGGAGAGTTAACTCTCCAAGGCCATTTAAACTGTCAAACATAAGAGTCTGAATAGTGAGTGAAAATCCAATAGCGTTAGGAAGACCAGGAAAGATCCATATCTGGGAGTTAAGCACGAGGGTTTGTGAAGACAGGGAAAAGAGATACCCCCTCTCCTACTTGTCCGAACTTACCTCATGACTGTTCCGCTTGGCTTCTGCGATGAGTTGGTATCCATAGTTTCTACTCCTAGGGATCTACACAGGTGGCTGCAGAGGGGAATCCCATGGCACCTGAGGTCGACGTTGCATCACTCTCAATGGTACTACTGGAGGGCACCCTTGTGAAGCTTGGGGGCTTGCACCGGCACAGGCTATTGTTAGGAGGTCAGCGTAACTTCCTCTGTTACCTTCGCTGATAGGACTGGGCCCTCATCATCCCAGACAATCTTCGGAAGGTCCCTTAATTCACTTTCTTATATCTTGGTGTCCGGTCCTAATCACCCAGAGCAGAAATACTCGGAAGTTGTTTGACTGGCTGATATCTTTAGGGACTTTATAGTGTGTGCTCTGTGCTCTTAGTTGGCCTAGCTTTCAATTTTTTGAGTCTTTAGTTAGATCATAACAAAAATTCAAAGTGGTTGACCGATCACCTAGACGGTCTCAAAGACTTCGTGGTCTTTCACCACCAAGTTTAGAGCCTTCTCCTAGAAGGCGCAGAGGTAATACTGCTGGTGGGTTTCGTCCCACGGTAGTTGACGCATCGGGGATTGATCCTCCTCTCGGGGGCATTAGTATTCAAGCAAGGCCTGGCACTTCTGCAGAACAAGAGAGGAACACTCCAGTTCTTTCTCGAGTTCTCTTTCAAGCGGAGAATAACATAGAGGTAGAAGAACTCTCAGAGTCGTTAGTGGCTCCGAATTCTCCCCTACCATCTAGCCATCCGGACGTATTACAATACATTGGGACTCCGACGCATAGATCGTCAAGTCCAGGTTACGCTATGCGCTTACCATCGATGACCACTACTGGAAGCATGGCTTCTACTACAAATGCTACAACTATGCAGACTCCAACATCGGTACAAGGGGGGGGAATGATTTCCATCTCCTCTGCCTGTTTGTTTGGATCTTTTGCTAGCACATATTTAGTTGGGTCTACCTCCATTCTGTCCACGAGTGGAAATTCCCAAACCAATGCTTTTGGTTCTGGATTCTTCCCATTTGGCACCCATTCACAGGGTATTCCATCAGTTCCGTTTAGTGCCGCCACGTCCATGATGGGCGGATCGGCTTCATTTCAGGGTTTTCCTTTCGGAAGTGGTCATATACCACATTCCAACCCGATGATAGGATCCATGCCTTTTTCTTCTATAGGACAAAGCAGCAATCCTTTCCAAGGTTGGACTAACCCTAGGGTTAGTGGTGTGGGAACTGGGAATCCGTTTTTCGGCCAACAAGGGAATAGGCCGTACTCCACAGTTAGTTCATTTCAAAGTATTCCTCCCTTAGCTTCGACTTGGAATCTGTATCAGGGGTTATCAACTCCTTATAATCCTTTAGGAGGAAACTTTGCTAGTTATGGAGGCTTTGCGGCTAGAGTTGGTCAAACTCTGAATTTTGCTGGATCACAAGGCTTGCCTTTTGGTTCAGCCGGTTCTGCTGGTTACTTTGGGCAGGCTGGTGCCTTCCAAAATCCAGGCCAATCTTTTCAGAACTTTGGGAGGTCCGCCCAGTATGGGTGGAATCCCCAAGGTCCTCCTAGGCTTCCGTTTCTGGTAACTTTGAACTTGCCAGATCTCACTAAGTTAACAAACAATCCAATCAAGTACAATCCAGACTAGCCTCCGATCCCAACCAAACTCCCTTCGGATATTCCAAAATTCGAAGGGAAGAGCGGTGAAGACCCAGGCGACCATGTAACCACATTCCATTTGTGGTGCTCATCGAACTCCCTTATCGATGACTCGATTAGGTTGAGACTTTTTCAACGCACCTTGACTGGTAATGTGGCCAAATGGTATATAGATTTGCCAAGGGGCAGCTTTACATCTTTCCCTGACTTAGCTAATATTTTCTTAAATCATTTCCAGTTGCCTGTCCGTTATGATGTCGGAACTAAACTTCTGGCCACTTTTCGTTAGGATAAGGCAACTCGCATTTCTGACCATATTCAGGAATGGAGATGGAGAAAGAGGCTCATTAAAGCCGCAATCCCTCCGGAGTACCGTCTCGAATGGTTTTTGAAATATTTACAACCCGAGATCTCTAAAGATGTCTCCATGTCTGGATTCTATTCTGAGGAGCAAGCCATTTTTAGGGCCCAACAATTAGAATTGATCTACTCTCAGTCTGGGATCCTACAAAAATACTTGCCAGATGCTCCTCAGTCTAAAGTTGACATAGCTAAGTCGAAGACAAGTCCCCACGCGGATGGTATCATTGGGTCGATAGACACGAATGCAGTGAACTTGTTGAACCAATTGCAGCAGTTGTCTTTACAAACTGCTTCTAACAACCAAGTCACATCGTCTAACCCTCCGGCTTCCCAAACCTCTTCGATTAATGCCGTCCAATCTGATAACCCCAAAGGAAATCAAAATTCCAATGGGAAAAAGAAAGGACGAGGTAAGAAAAATAACTAGGATGGGAAGGCTGACGCAAATAAATCCAGCAATAATGTTGGTGGTGGTAGAAATGAGTCTAGAAAGAAAGTCAAGTTTCCATGCAAGCTGTGCAGTGGAGACCATTTAACTCACCTCTGCCCCAAGATTGAAGACGCTTAGCACTTGTTAGGGTAGCAAGGGACTTCTAGTTCTCAAGCTGTGTTAACCAACCCTTTTCCCCAAGGGTAGCAACTTCTTGCTGGCGCGAATTCAAATCCTGGTACCTCCGCAGGGGGCAACCAGGAAGGGGAAAAATCATCAAATGTTTTCATGATGGGTTCTAACGTCCATGTGGCTACTCAGTCACGTGATTACGGTGAAGCCGAAACTTCCAAGGACAAGACTGCTCCCGGAAATACCGACCTTCATATTGAGCGACCCCCTGTCGAGACTATACCATGGATACCGAAAGGTGCGTCATGTCGATGTCATGTTGGAAGGCTATTGGATCGCCTTCAGCTGTTCCTTCACCTACCGTCTTGACTGCATTTGATGGTCATTCTCATAAGCTGCATGGGATTATCTCAGCCTTTCCTATATGTGTTGGGGGGAAGGTTGTCAATATTGAAGTAGAAGTCATAGATGCTAACCTAGACTACAATCTCCTCTTAGGAAGGAACTGGGTATACGAAATGGACGCCGTTGTTTTGACTTTGTTTCGTGTCATTTGCTTTCCTCATGAGGGGAAAATCATTAAGGTTGATCAATTGGATTATTGTCCAGTTGATCCTCAAGCAAGCTCTGACTCTACTATTCCCTTAGTGGATAACCCTCGTTCGCCTACTGAGAATTTAGGAGTGGGGATGTATTCCTCATTGATGGGTACCATTGATCTTCCCTCTCCTTTCACTAGAATCAATGCTGTTTCATCATCTAAGGAGTCTCCTCGTGAAGAGTTCTTCTGAACTCGTTATTTTTCAGACCCTTGGACCTTGCCTTCACCTATGACCACATTAGTTGAAGGACAAGTAAATGGAATGGCATTCCCAATATCTGCAGCTAAGCTTAGATATCAGTCTATTGTTAACTCTGCAGACGACCACTCTACTCCTTTTCCCGAAGAGGAGTTAGATGGTGATGTGGCCCTTGCCTGGAGCCTTGATTCTACCTCTGCCTTGGACTGCTTAGATTCAGTTTTACCTTCTGAAGAAGCAATCCTCGAAGCAATGATGGGTATAGATCACCCTTGGGAAGACTTACACCATCGTTCATACTTTCTTCCTCCATTGCAGGAAGTAGAATCTAGATTCTCCGAGCTCTTTACTAGTGATGTTTGTACGGTGTCAAATCCTTTGGCTCCAGCACACGTTCGTGCTGAAGGTAATATGTAGGTGATTTCAAAAATGATACCTATAAACATCTCTAAGGACCCTAACGTGATTGAGAATCTCTTCATTGGAATTTAATGTTCCCCTGAAGAAATTCAAATTTACATCGACCTGTTCAAGGAATTTCGAGATGTATTTGCTTGGTCTTATGAAGAAATGCCTGGCATTGACCCTTCTATAGTTCAACATGAGATCAAGACGTATGAAAACGCCAAACCGGTTTGTCAAAGGCTTCGGCCAGTTAACCCTAGGAAAGCAGCAGCTATCAAAGCTGAAGTTGAGAAGTTGCTAAAGGAGGGTTTCATATACCCTATTCCTCTTACTGATTGGGTTTCTAATCCAGTCCCTATGGATAAAAAGCAAGGAACAATCCGAGTATGCATCAATTTTAGGGACCTAAACAAGGCTTGTCCAAAAGATAATTACCCCACGCCATTCATTGATCAGATTATCGACGAGTGTGCAGGTAATGAGATTTTTTCCTTCATGGATGGTTTTTCTGGTTATAATCAAATTTCTATCCATCCTAAAGATCAACATAAGACAACCTTTATATGTCCCTGGGGTACCTTTGCATATAGAAAGATGCCTTTTGGTCTTAAAAATGCTAGAGCCACTTTTCAGCGGGTCATGTCATATGCTTTCCACGACATCAAACATATCATCGAAGCATACTTGGATGATCTCGCTGCTCGTTGTCGAAAGAGAACTGATCACCCTAGTCATCTTCAAATGGTTTTCGAGCGATGTCATTTTTATAAAATCCGGTTGAATCGCAACAAGTGCGTTTTCGCGGTTACGTCCGGTCGGTTGTTACGGTTCATTGTGTCAAATGAATGGATTCGGGTTGATCCCTTCAAGGTTGAGGCAATAGTTCAGTTGCCTCCCCCGTCCTCAATTCGACAACTTCAAAGTCTTCAAGGGAAGGTTAATTTCTTAAGACGGTTTATAGCAAACTATGCCGAGATCACTAAAGGGTTCATGCGTTTGCTACGGAAAGGAGTTCCATTTGTGTGGGTGAATTTGCGCAGCGGTCGTTTGATGCTTTGAAAAAGGCATTAGTCTCTGCCCCGCTTTTGAGTCCACCGGATTATGGTAGAGACTTCCTTTTATATCTCGCTGCAGCAGAATCAACCATTGGTATGGTTCTTGTTCAGGAGGACGATGCTCTCACCAAGCATGTGATTTATTATTTGAGCCGAGGCTTAATAGGTCTTGAACTTCGCTATTCTCCGGTTGAGAAGTTGGCCTTGGCAGCTGTCCATGCTGTCCAGTGGCTCTATCATTATATCCTGCTACGCAAAACTTTTGTCTTAGCGGCGGTCAATCCATTTCAATTTGTCCTTAGTAGGCAAGTGATTGGGGGCAAATATAATCGATGGATAGCCATTTTACAAGAATTTGATCTCGAGTTCTTGTTTGCCAAGTCTAAGAAATCCATGGTTTTCGCTGAGCTAATTTTTGAGCTGCCTTGTGGAGAGGATACTGTTTATGAGGAAAGTTTTCCTGACGAACATTTATTCCTCATCTCTTCACTTGACCCTTGGTATGGAGATATCATTGTCTATCTCTAGACTTCGAAGTTTCCCTCTACTTTCTCCAAGGATGAACGTCGAAAATTACGTCACCTGGCTAAAAATTATGTTATCATCGGTGACACATTATACCGTTGAGGGGTTGATTCAATCCTTCGATGCTGTTTAACCTTAGAGGAAGCAGAGTCAGTGCTAAATGACTGCCATAGTGGAGCTTGTGGTGGTCATCTATCAGGGCTTTCTACAGCCTAGCGCATCTTACGTGCTGGCTATTTTTGGCCTTCACTCTTTAAAGACTGTGTGGAAGCGGTCAAACGCTGTCACCCCTGTCAAATTTTTACTCGGAAGATGTGCGCGCATCTAGCTCCTCTTTTTCCTGTTGTCACTGTCGGTCCCTTTACTAAGTGGGGTATTGATTTTACGACTTGTAATCCGCCTTCAGCGGCGAATCACAAGTACATTATCGTGGCCGTAGACTACTTTACGAAGTGGGCCGAGGCCATGCCCACTTATAAAAATGATAGTGACACGGTAGCGTTGTTCCTTTTTAATCAGGTTATCTCAAGATTCGGTATCCCGAGAGAGATTGTCACTGATCATGGCAGTCATTTCCAGAATCAACTGATGTCTGAATTGGCCCTCAAATTGGGTTTCCGGCAGGAGCATTCGTCTCCTTATTATCCTCAGGCCAATGGATAGGTCGAGGTAGTCAATAAAACTCTTAAGACGATCCTCCAACGGACAATCGACAAAAATCGGTCAAATTGGCACATTATGTTGTATTCGGCTCTTTGGGCATACCAAACCTCCGTAAAGACTGCTATTGGTTTTACACCTTTTCATTTGGTTTATGGGATGGAATATATCTTTCCAGTTTAATGTGAAATTCCATCTCTTAAGTTAGCTGTTGAGCTCCTTCCAGAGACTTCGAGTCTCGAAGAGCGCTTCCTTCACTTGGAACATCTCGATGAGTAGCGTCAAGATGCCGCTACGATGAATGAGGCTCATAAGAAAAGGGTTAAAACGTAGTATGATAAATCTGTCCGTCCTCGAGTCTTTTCTGAAGGTGACCTTGTCTTGGTCTATGACCAAGATAAAGACACCTTGGGGGCAGGCAAGTTTAAGCCTATGTGGTATGGTCCTTTCATTATTAAATGAGTTCTAGAAAAAGGGTCGTATGAGTTAATCGATTTTGAGGGAAACAAGCTGGCGGAGCCCCGAAACGGGCTCTACCTAAAGAAGTACTTTGCTTAAGTAGAAGTTAGGCAATGGCTTCTTTGTACATTATGTATATTTGTACATATATCATCGAGAGTTTTTTGATATCAACACTTTTTGGTCTGCTGTGGCAGGTGTTGATGGATGACTTGGTCTATTTTGGATTCGCTGATGGTGCTAGTTGGCACACTCGGAATCTCACTTCCGCAGCTTGGGTACTCTATTATCCAACTGGTCAATTGATGGCATCAAGAGGCATATGCATCGGTCCCGCTTCAAACAATATGGCTGAGTATACCGCCATCATTAATTTACTATCCGAGGCAACTTCTTATGGAATTGACTCGTTGGTAGTTTATCTTGATTCTCAATTGATAGTGTCACAATTAAACAACATTTATCGGGTAAGGGATCCATGTTTATATCGCCAGTATTTAAGGGTGAGGTTGTTGCAAAGATCATTTACTTATATTAATTATTTGCACATTCCAAGATCTCATAATTGGTTAGCTGATTCTATCGCTAATCAAGCATTAGACTGGCACATCAATCATTCATCACAATAAAATCAAGCATCAAAAAGTCGAACTGTATATATATATATATATATATATATATATATATATATATATATATATAGATATATCATAAAGCATCTCGAGTGTACATATGTTTGTCCAAAAATATACAAAATTGGGACTCAAATGCCCATAATCATGTCCAGCATATCTAATGCCCCGGCTCAGGATGAGCGACTAAGTAGGTAACTATCGCATTGGCCACACGCCAAAAAGTGCGAACCCAGTCACGTGGCATGCCAACCACATGATGCTGCATATCCTTAGGAAGATCCTCTATGGCAGCCATCGGTACTCGGCAGCTCAGTCTCGCCAAGTGTCGCTGGACGTTATGTAGAGTTCGTTCTGTATCGACAGCCACCTCTTCGGCTCCTTGGCCGCGCCGTCCATGCTGTGGGAACCCATCTGGTCGTACCGGCCCAATATCTGGAACATGATCATCATATTAGTCATTTGAATCCCATCAAAAATATTTTTCAAAATGCATCATTATATTTGAAAAATCCAAAAAAATCATAAAATCAAAAAATTCTTACCAATCTCGCCCCATGCTGCATTTGGTGGTAATGCTAGATCAGGATCTCCTCGGAAATCCAGCCCAGCATAGGGGTAGTCATCTACGGCGATGATCTGCTGATCCCACCAGGTGAAGAAGTCATCGTCAAAGGTAGTCCTTGGGACCTCCCCACCCCCTAGACATTTCATCAGGTCAGCCCACCAGCCCATGCGTGGATCTCGTGGGGTGCTGATGGAAACTGCTACCCTGGGGCGGAGTGCGGGAACCTTCTCGAAAAAGAAAGAACACAGGATAGTCCCATATCCAAAGTTTTTGGTCTGTCCCCTCTTGATAGAAGTGAGCTGGCTCTTCATGTTGGCCAGAAGAGGAGTACACCAGTCAAATACAGTGGTGAGATAGTCAACTGCAACACTCATGGTTAGCTGTGATGCCTGATGCAGAGAGGTCGATCTGTTCACTCGAGCTATGGTGAACAAGATTATCCTCAGTGATAAACTCGCCACATGTGTGATGGAAATCTGGCTCCCAACCTTCTTGGGATGTCTCGGGCAATATATCTGTACGTAGTCCTCTATCATGAGACTGCTCCATGTCCTGCCCCAGGAATGTACTACCTCTCCCCTTCGGGAAAGGCCCGTGATGAAATAGATATCCTCCACTTCTACCTTGAGTGGCATCTAGTCAATCATAAAGGCATCCTCCTCGACATCCCAATAATCAATGAGCATCTCAAGCAGACGTGTGTTTGCTTTCATATTCGGCAGTTTGAAGAATTTAAGCAAACCACATCCCCGTAGGGCTTCCAAAGCATCAGGATCGTTCATGACTTCATTATCCATCGCTGCATGCTCTCTTTCTCACTAGGTGACCGGCATTCTGAGCAAAAAATGATTTTCAACTGTTAGTTTTTTGGTTAAAAATGTTCACGGCATATACGAGGGTCCCTGTGCACAAAATCGCGTATAGGGTCCACGTGTACGCGGGTTTCATATTACCAACCTGCGTATACACCGCGGTAAAGTTTTTGGCAAAAATTCAACGGTGAAACATCAATTAAAAATCTTAAAACCAGTCACAATTAATTGCAAGCTAAGTATAAGAGTTACCTGGAGGTTTTTGAAGAATTTGAACGGTTGAATTTGGCATATGGGAAGTTTGCTCCTTTTGCTCCAACTCTTTGCTCTCAAACTCAAATGGTAAAAATGGTGAGTCCAAAATCCCTTTTATAGGTTTTGAAAATGCAATTTTTTTTCAAAATCTTGTTTTGTTTGGCCTCATGTGACTTTTAACTTGGGAGCTTGGAATGTCGAGAATGGTTTGTTTTTCAGGACATTTTGGACGTTTTTTCGACAGTTTCGAGACGATTCCATGACTACTGACATGTCATGGCAGGTATCATTTTCTCACTAGCATATAGGTTAGGGACACCATTTTTCCGTTGCATTATGCATACTAGCCTCCATTTGTCGATACATTAGCCATAGGGTCGACCCCATCGTGTTATGGTTCGTAAACCATCTTCACTCGCTGATTCTTTAAATCATGACACAATGGTAAAGCCATCCTTTACATGGGCATCGTAGTTAGCACCTCACTGACATTTCTTGCCCATGTTGCTCCGATTTGAGTAGGCTCAGGAGTCCTCTGTAGTCTCGCCATGACTTATGCATTGAAGACTCATTCCTCTTAACTTCTTCGCTTTGTTCTAGCCTTATACCCTAGAGGCTCCTTTGTGTTGAGTTGTTCTACTGCATTGCATGTTGACCACTTGTGCCTTTTGGCCTAGAGACGGCTTCACTTGGACTCGTGTTTAAGCCAACTTTTGACCATGATGACTGCAAAATCAACCTTGCATACCTTTGACTTCTGCAACTTGACACACCTTGACCATGGAAGGAACACACCTTTGAGTGTCACTGACTAGTTTTCACCTCCCTGCATTGAGCATAGGAACGTTCCATTCCCAGGAACTAGATCATCTGTTTCACCGACACTCGTTCTTTCCACTATACCATAGCATTCTTTTATTATTTTTCAAGCTTAACAGAAAAAGACAAAAAAAATTAAATATTCCAAAAAAGAGCGGGAACGGGACAATATTTCCATTTATTGTTGGCAGCTAGAGTCAGTCATGTCGCCCTTGAACAAAGCACTCAAAGCAAAGTCTCCTCCGTTTGGGCGGGATTTAGTTTGACTTAGGTATGCCGTAACCTTGTTATTGAGTCAATTCTCCCCCGATTGGTTATCTCTTCCAATCATATGGAGGGTTCGTTCGTGCCTCCTGCATGACGAACTTATATAGAGTCATCATATGCTGCCACATAGTCACATTGAGTCGTGCTTTTGTTCAAGGGAAGTTAGCCTGAGTCGGCCTCTCTGCGGTGTCTCTTGACTCATTTTTCAGTCGGCCATCCTTGGTTGTCAGTATCATGTCTATCATCACATCAGCTATATTGGTCCTTTACTCGTGCTGGTTTGAGAAGGTCTCCATTGACTTCTTGCTGGCGGGTCTTGTCCTTATCGACAATGACACCTTGCTCTGAGGACAGGCCTAGAGCTGCACCCTGGCCCTATTTTCATTATTGATAGGTCACCTTGTGCTCAGCATCAATCAGTATCATGGGTCTTTGATTGAGTGGTTTCCCTTGTGTTCGACATCATCTTACATTATCACTGGGATTCGTGCAGTACCTTGGTTTCCATTTTACCCTATTGGTGGATACCTCACCTCTGTGTTAGCTTTCATTATTGGTTGGTTCAGAGGGTTTCTATCATGCGCTAGCCACATCTTGTGTATGCCAGAAATGTACTTCGATTGGGTTACTACATCTCTTTCATCTGATTCCTTCCACATTATTGGCCTACGGGTTACACTCGCGCTAGATTGATGAAGGATGCCTTAATGCCTTCCTTCTAGCAGATCTTTCCCTATCGACTCAGACTCATTGCTTTGGGGCAAAGATCTAGAGTCCATTTGGCAGTACCTTGGGGTTTGCAGTCATTAGTGGCAGATCCTTCGCTATTGACAGTGGGAAACCATCATTGTCTCCTGATCGATAGATTCTTACAGGTGTTTGACTCCAGCTCATCTATTCACACTTGTTAGATTGTACTAGGTACCTTGACGCTCATTATCATTGTCGGTGAGTAGTCTTGCGTTTGTTAACGGTATACATCAATGACCGGTAATCAAACGATTTCTCACATGGTCGACTTTAGATCATTTATTCCCATGGTGTAGAAATGTACCATGGCGGTTGGTGAAGACCTCAGGTTGTGTTAGCATTCATTGGTTCACTTGACAGTTGCTCTTGTTGCTGCTAGTTGATACCACTCCACCTTATATGTTGCAGTCAGTCATGGCGACATTCTATATGCTGGCACCTGAGTTTGCAGTGTAGTACCATCCTATTCCATCATGTTCAGTTGGTACCTTTTGGGATCAGTCTTTGATATCAGTGATCCGTTACATCCTTCAGCATCATTGACAGTCTTATATGTGATATTCAGACATGTACTTGTTCGATCATGATCAGATGATCCATTATGTATTTTCTAGTCATTTATACTTGTATACTTAGTGGATCCGCTTGTATTTGATATGCGGACATGCTTTACTTTTTCTGAGCATGGGTATGCCCGCCTCAAACAATGTTTCTTTCTGATCTCCTTTTGTGGCTTGGCAGGTTGAATTCTGGTGAAGTCCTCCTCGGTTTTTGACAGATTTCCTTTCCATGTACTTACTTAATACATTTCAGCCATCATGTACCCCTTCTGACCTCATATATTAGGGGGCATCTGTTATAGCTCCAAATCTCACTCTTATGGTTTGTGATGCTGCACTCATGGCCTAGGGCAACCCCTCCTTCCAGACCCGGTCCAAAAATTTAAAATACAATGTTTTATCTCTTATACGCGACATTGCCCTGAGATAAACGTGTGTATACGCGGGTAGGCATATACCCAAACCGCGTATATGTATTAAAACACTTAAAAAAATATAAAACTCCTTAATTTCGGGTGGAGATCGCGGGTT
The DNA here is from genome assembly GCA_031772625.1 of Pinus tabuliformis. Classification (NCBI taxonomy): domain Eukaryota; kingdom Viridiplantae; phylum Streptophyta; class Pinopsida; order Pinales; family Pinaceae; genus Pinus; species Pinus tabuliformis. The sequence goes on from CM062818.1 coordinate 85,572,593, forward strand.
TTACCTGCTGATCACCTGTTAGTGCCCGTGGCCCAACTGTTCCCAACCAACTCCCAACTAAAAAACTACTTTGGGAGAGGTATAAAAAGACCTCAATGGGAATGCCTAAAGGAGGAGAGAAGAGAGAGAAAGGTTATTATGCTGATATTTTTCCCCTGACCAGGTCTGACGACCCTTGTGCCTTCTACACTTCCCCCATTTGTACAGGAAACCCTTTTTTCCTTGTGTGTTGATGTTCATCCACTACTTGTGACATCATGGAGTAAGTCATGGAAGGAGTTTGTTAAAGGCTTGAGGCTGGACGAATCCGGAAGGAAGCTTTGCTTGGAGCCTGCGAAAGGTGACTCAGGTGAAATTATTCCTTTTCTGTACTTTATTTGTCTATAATAAAAGAAACACATGTCTTGGTTCCTGATATAAATCTTCTTTATGTTTATGATATTCATGTTAGAATTCATATGAGAATGGTTGTTTAAATTTCATAACTAACTACCTTTTCTTTATAACATGAAGATGGTTTCTTTGTAAGGTTTTGTCCATATACTGCTGTGTTCTTTGGAATTGGTTGTTTTGCAGGACAAAGGAGCAAAAGGAACTTGAAGAAGGGTTTGGACCCTAAAGGACCTTCTCAAACGTAGGACCTAAGGTACGCCCCCTTATCATAGAATTTTCTTATAATAGCATAATGGCTGTGTGAATGTGTGTTTCTCTGTATAGACAACTTTCAGTCTGCTAGGGTTTCAACCCAAAAGCCCTAGGGGAACATTTCCCTTAACACTAGTCTACTCACAATTTGGCACATTATATGAGATATTACCTGATTCTCCAAGACCATCATTCGATCTGACAACATCGAAGTCTCTGGCTACACCACTTGTTGATGGAGTGATTGGTTCCATGTCTCAGGCTCCCGCGAAATCTTCTTCCAAGTAGAAATTGGTCTCGAGCACTAGTTGCAATGATTCCTCTCGAAATTCACCTGGTCTGGTAAAACCTCTGAGGTTCAGACTGTCTAGTCTACCACAACAGAAAAAAACTCTAAGGGTAAAAAGAAGGGCAAAGGTAAGACCAAAGTTGATGCCCTGAAATAGGGCCCTTCTAAATCTTCTGTTCACGATGCTTCTAAAATAAAGTTTAAGTATCCATGCCTCATTTGTGAGGAGGATCATTACACTAAATATTGTCCCTGACGATCTGAAGTTAATCACTTGCTAAAAGGGACCCCGGTTGTCTTAAAAGAACCCTTTCCATCCCAGCAGACCCAAATGGTAGACCAAACTCAGTATTCCACTCCCACAAGTTCCCAAGTGTTTATGATGCCTATAAATGTGGCTACCATATCTAAATATTATCAAACCGTGACGACAGGGAAAGAGAGTGAAGGTACCCCTTCCTCCTCTATCCCGTCAACCTCCGGTCCTCTCCATATAGAGTGACCTAATCCTGATTCTGCTGTCTGACCACCCTCTCGGAGTGTGCTATGAAAGTCCTCGTATAATCCAAATGCTCGAGCTGCTGAACACTACAATATTGTTGACGATTTAGCTCAAGCGCCATCATCTATGTTTGCTCTCGAGGTCCTTCAAATCTGTCCCTCTCAGTGGAAAGAATTACTGTCAACCTTTAGAGGTGTTGATCCATTTGAGTCCAATCTCATTTGCTTTGATCTGGAAAACCATGTTCCGTGCTTACCCCATTAGATTGCCTTTCTCATTCATGTGATCATTAGTGAAAAGACAATTCATAGGACCATCATTGATGAAGGTGCTTCTACCTGCATCATGTCTGTGTCTTGTTGGAAGGAAATCGGTTCTCTTACCCTGAACCAATCACCTAACACATTGGAAGCCTTTGATGGACGCAATTCTTGACCATTCGGTGTCCTTCCTAATCTTGCCATTACCTTGGAAGGCAAGACAGTTCATGTCAAAGTAGAAATTGTTGATGCAAATCTTAACTATAATCTTCTACTCGAGCAGAGTTGGACCCATGCTATGCATGTTGTAGCCTCTTCTCTATTTCACGTGCTCAGTTTTCCTCATTAAGGGAAAATTGTCACAATCGCCCAATTTTATTTCTTTGCTTCTTCTTCCTCAGATGACAATGTTACGTGAATCATGTCGGTGCTCCATATGAGAGTGTGGGGGCTGGAATTTTTAAAGATCCCGCCTTAATGGGTATTTTTCCTCTCCCACCTTCGCACATTGCCTCGGTTAACATGATCTCGTTTAAGTCTGATCCTTGGGTCATTCCCCCTCCTGATCAGGTTGATTCATGTGGTGATGTCATGTCGTTAAGCCCTGCCGAGATTAATTATGTGGAGATTGTTTCGGCTTCGGCCTCAGTGTCTACTGATCACACTGGTTTGGGTACGTCTCTTAACACATATTCTCAATCTCCTTGGATTGTTTCTTCGGATTCTTTTGATCCCTTAATTGAGACGTTACCTACTAATGAAAGTATCATGGAAATTATGTCTCTTGAGGAAGAACCTTGGAATGATACTCATCATCATTCCTCGTTCTTACCTGGCCAAGAAGTCATGTCTACCTATCTTGAGGAGTTCTCTTATCGTTTGCCGACGCAACCACTTCAGATGCCTATCATGACCCACGAATTCTGGTCGAAAGGGAACATGGGTAATATTACCCCAACCGTGCCTATTGACATTTCAGTTTACCCTGATGTTGTCAAGATATTTCAAGAGGCGGCACCTTTTCCTCATCATGAGTTCAGGTTCTCCCCTCCTCCTTTCTTATGATTTTTTCTCCAAGTCTCTACCATTTTCCCATTATCGCAATGGGGTTTCCATATTATGACTCGTAACCCTCACTCTCCCAGGGGGCATGGGGGCCAAGTCAATGCTTACATGTCATGTCAACGGTGAAACTCCATTTTTCTTCTCCGTTGATTGATTACCCGAGTCTGCAAATGGACTCCATCAAAAAGTATTATGCGTGAGTCATCTCACATGGTTACTTATGTACATAAGTGTGTTATTCATTTTTGTGCAGTTTGGTTTGGTGTTTTTTTTCAAGCAACTTTCTTGCTTATTATGCCTTCACCTGCTTTGCGAATGTCTGTGACTCCTTATGTCAGTTTCATTGATGGTGCCTACTGTAGTGCCTGGAATCTATCATTCGTGACATGGGATATTTATGACCCTCATGGCGAGTTGATTTATCTTCAAGGTATTTGTTTGGGTCAAACAACTAATAACATTGTTGAATATAGTGCATTTCTTGAACTCTTGTCAGAAGCCATTGCTCTTGACATTCAAGAAATGGTTGTAAATCTTGATTCACAACTTGTTGTTCTTCAGCTCAATGGGAAATATTCTGTCAGAAACCCTTAGTTATTGAGAATGTATTTGTGTATTCATCTATTGGAAATAAATTTTGATTATACCACATATCATCACATTCCTAGGCATATGAATACATTAACAGATGCATTGGCTAATTATGTTTTAGATAGACATTTACGCAATATGTAAAAACATTGTATCATAGTAAACAGGCGATATAGCATTGATCCGAATTGGATCCTAGAACACTCTCTAAGTTTTCACGAACTCTTAAAATTATGCCAAATAAAAAAAATCTTGTGAAGATCAAGCTATTGGAGGAATCCTCATGACAGTTGCGAATGGTGATCAGTGCGGATCAATGAGGACCATCGATCTAGTGCATAGAGCAGCGTACCATGGTAATGCGTACTAGCACCAACTGGCAATTGCAGGGACAAATTTGGAACAACGGAGGTAGTTTCCGATATGCGATTAGCGACAAGTCGCTAATCGCATATCGCAGGGCAAACCTCTCAGTGAAGAGAAGCCCTGAGCACCCGGACCCGAAATATTATGAAATGTAGAAAAGTAATTAATTCGGTTCGATTGGAGCGGGATTCCACAAAACCGGCAGGATATTGGAAGGGCTTCGAGGCAGTAAGTGGTTTCAACCGAGTCCCCCCCGATGCCACACGGTGATTGCCACGCGTCCAGTGGTAGAGAGAGAAAACTGCTCACGTTGGACGGGTAACCATCGAGCTACTCAACTGCCCGATATGAGTGACAACCGTAGGATTTGGGGGGACCAGATCAACGACAGAGACGCGTCTCGATGGATGACTGGATTTGACAAGGTTATAGAGCAATATCATATGGGATTTGAAGTCTGATATGGACGATGTGTTGGCGGAGATTCGTGTTTCACGGGCAATCTTGGAGCAAATAGAAATAACGACCGTTCAAATATTTCTAATGAACTTGACACACTCATCCATTACAGAATAGGTGGCCACCTCCCTATGAAGCGTTATGCAGTGACTGTAAACGCCGAAAGAAGGGATTCGGACGGACAGAGACAGGGAACCGGAAAGTTGAGAAGCAGAAACAAATAGTCAGGAAGCCGATGGCTTTAAAGCCACGAACTGACAGAGACAGAGCAGGCAGTCAAAGAGTTAGTTAGACACAGAAAGCTAAGAGCAGAAAGAAGGAGCCGAGCTGACCTACAGAAGCAAAGGCAGCATCGAGCCAGACAGAGCCAGAGAGAGTCAGAGAGTCTGTGTACTCCAGAGAAGGCTTGAGAGGTTCAAGTGAACTCCTCTATATATGCCTGTCATGTATGAGTCTCAGATTGGGCTCATACTACTGTGACCAATAGAGGTCGAGTTTCAGTAAGTAGAGTCTGTGTACTCTAGAGACTTGGGGGATCCAAGTACAGTCTTGCTGATTCATATCTGCTGTGTGAGACTCAAATTGAGCTCACTGTTGTAAAAACTCTGCTTTTGAAAACATAATAGAGAGGCCACCACTGAAGGCTAGACCGAGAGACGTAGCCCAGGAGTATTGGGTGAACTCCTTATTAAACTTGTTGTGTTTACATGTTTGCCTGTTATGTTTTCTCTAACTGCTTCAGTGTCTGTGTATTTCGCAATCTTATCGATCCGTTGCATAAAATAACATAGGCACATCCATGCACATGAGTCTATAATACCTTAATTATTTGTCTTAGATCAATTTCAGATCAAGTGGTATCAGAGCTCTAGGTTGCTAAGGTTAGACAAGCTTGTGCTGGATTTTTTTGTTGAATGCTAACTAGATCAAAGCTTAAATTAGGAGAAGGAGAGTTGGTTGAAACTAACCCAGAAATTGGAAGAGTCTATCCTAAGAGGAAAATGGCCGAAGAAAGTCCCTTGGAATCAGACCCCCAGTTCATGGATAGTTTCATGACCATGAGAGCCATGGTAGAGGAAATGTATAGAGAATTTAAGAAAGGTAGAGATGAAGATTCATCAAACTCCAAACAAGATAAAGGAGCAGAAGAATCTCTCCTCAATGACCATTCTAAAGGCAAAGGGAAAGAAGAAAAGCTTCCCACACCTCCTAATAGCCCTGAAAATAAAAAGAAGACATATTTGATTAAATTAGATGTTAAATTTGATTTACCAATATATGATGGAGAGTTGAATGTAGAGAAGCTAGATAATTGGATTAGACATATTGATGTGTATTGTAGGGTGCAGAGCATTGATTCAGATAGTAGTAAGATTCAGTTGGCCAGCCTACGCCTTGGAGGCACTGCCTTGGTATGGTGGGAAGGCAGGACACAAGCTGACATGAAGAAACATGGTAAAATTCTTTCTGTCTGGAGTGAATTTGTTTCTGCAATTAAAAAACAGTTCTACCCACTAGCTTATATGCAACAAGCCATGATGAGTTGGAAAACTCTTCGACAATTAAAAGGGCAAAGTGTACAAAGTTACACCCAAGAATTTAGGAAAAGAGCTTTGATTCTAGGAATTTCTTTAGACTCACCTGAAACTTTGTTGAAGTATATAGGTGGTCTACACAGCTATTTAAAGCATACCATTCTCATGTTTAATCCCACTAGCATAGATGAGGTATTTGTTCAGGCTACACATCTAGAGGCTAGAGGTAAGAATGTGAACCCAGAAGTTGGGGGATCATCAAAACCCACTGCAAGCAAGAATAAGGAAAAGAGAAAGCAGAAATGGAAAGAGAGGAAGGCAAATGCTGTACAAAAGACCAAACCTTCATGCACTCACTGCAAGAAGGATGGGCATGATGATGAACACTACTGGATTCTGCATCCAGAGCTGAAACCCAAGAAGTATGATGGCAAAAAGAAGAAGACTGTTGCAGCTATTCAAAAAGATTTGGGGTCAGACTCAGGGGATGAAACAACAATCATAGCCACAGGTATAAAAGGTAAAAATTCTGAAGCATCTACTAGTAATTATGCACAATCTACTGATAATGAAGAAAATGAGAGGAAAAGACATGAGCTTTTTCATATTAGAGTTATTTCCAAGCATCAAAAGATTGATACTTTGTTTGATAGTGGCTCACAAGTAAATTTAATTTCTGAAGCAATTGTAAAGAAGTTGGGATTACTAACCACACCTCACAAGAAACCATATCCATTAGGTTGGTTATGTGATAAAGCAAAGCTACAAGTGACTAGACAATGTAAACTTAGGTTTTCTTTTGGGTCAGCATTTGTAGATGAGGTTGAGTTAGATATTGTTCCCTTGGATATATGTGGAATTGTTTTAGGAAGTCCTTACTTGTATGATAGAAAAGTTATTTTCTATAGGGCAAAGAACAAGTATCAGCTCGTTAAATATGGAATTTAATATATTGTAAGAGCTCATAAACTCAAGGATAATTACACTCTCATAAACTCAGGGTAGATGAAAAGAATTGTAAATTCATGCAAACAACTTTTACTAATGGTTGAAAAGGAAAAGAAACCTGATAAAACCAATGTATTTGAGGGCTGTAATGTTAAACAACAAACTGATTTAGAAAATGTTGTTTTAGAATATGATATACTATTTCAAGAACCTAAAGGTCTGCCACCCAAAAAGGAAGTAGTACATGATATTAATTTGCAGCAAGATGCTTTGTTGCCTAACATCGGAATGTACAAGTTGTCCACTTTAGAGAATGCAGAAATCAAGAAGCATGTACAAGAGCTGCTCGAGAAAGGGTTCATAAGACCTAGCACGTCACCATGTGGATCTCCAATTGTCTTGGTGAACAAGAAAGATGGCTCATGGAGAATGTGCATTGATTACCGAGCACTAAATAAGATAACGATATAAAATCATTATCCCCTTCCTCGCATAGATGATCTATTAGATCAGTTGAAAGAAGTTGTTTACTTCTCCAAGTTGGACTTGCATAGTGGCTACCATCAGGTCAGAGTTGCAGAGCAAGATGCATGGAAGACTGCTTTCAAGACAAAGCAGGGATTGTATGAGTGGTTAGTTATGCCTTTTGGCTTAACTAATGCTCCTGCTACTTTCATGAGAGTAATGAATGATGTACTTAGGCCTTTTATTGATGATTTTGTCATTGTATATTTAGATGACATTCTTATATTTAGTAAAACATGGGAAGAACACTTGAAGCATGTAAAGCAGACTCTAGATGTTTTGAAAAGAGAAAATCTTTATGTTAAGCTCTCAAAATGTGAATTTGGCAAAACATCTTTGAATTATTTGGGTCATATTGTAGGGGGTGGTGAATTGAAGATAGATCCCTCTAAGGTTGCAGTGATTGTAAACTGGCCTAAACCCAAATTTGCTATAGAAGTTAGAAGCTTCCTAGGAGCAGCACAGTATTGGAGAAAGTTTATTTCTAACTTTTCCTTGATTGCAGCTCCCTTACATGCTTTAACAGGATTGAACAAGGTGTTTCAGTGGGGAGGCAAATAGTAGAAAGCCTTCGACACCTTAAAAGAAAAGATTAGTACAACACCAGTACTAGCATTACCTGATCTTCAAAGACCATTTGAGATTGAAACCGATGCCAGTGACTATGCCATGGGAGCAATGTTGATGCAGCATGATAAACCCATATGTTATCATTCTGAGACATTTAATTCTGCAGTAGTTAATTATCCCACATATGATAAGGAATTATATGCATTAGTATAGAGTGTGAAAAAGTGGAAACATTATCTAATGGGCAAAGAGATAGTTATACATACTGATCATCAACCACTTCAATATTTACACTCACAAACTAAGTTGCAGCAATCAAGACACTATAGGTGGATGGGTTTTCTACAACAGTTTCATCTTGTCATCAGATATAAAAAGGGCATACACAATAAAGTTGCAGATATGTTGTCCAGACCAATCATAAATGCTGAGCATAATTCAGTATTGCATGAAAGCTACATTGAACAGTATGCTCAATATATAGATTTTAAAGATGTATATGCAACTTTAAGTCATGGTAAACAAGTAGAAGAATTGGATTATCATGTTAAGGAACAACTCTTTTATCATTTTGGAAAGTTATGCATTCCAAAAACTGAAAGAGTAAAGATAATTCGAGAAGCACACACTTCTCTAATATCAGGTCACTTTGGTGTAAGTAAAACAGTTGCACAGCTGCAAAGATTTTGTTATTGGCCAAAAATGCATGAAACAGTTTCTAGATATGTAAGAGGGTGTACCATGTGTGCTAAAAGCAAGCCCAACAATATAAAACTAGGCTTGTACACTCCACTACCAGTTCCTTCTCATCCTTGGGAAAGTGTTTCCATGGACTTTGTTGGGGGACTGCCTAAATCTAGAAAAGGTCATGACTATTTATATGTTATTGTGGATAGGTTCAGCAAAATGTGTATTTTAATACCTTGTAACAAACAGATTACAACTGAACAAACAACAAAGTTGTTCTTTCAGCATGTATGGGTTCATTTTGGATTACCCACTTCCATTGTATCTGATCGAGATTCCCGATTTGTTGGGAAATTTTGGTCGAGTCTGTGGGAATTGATGGACACCAGACTAAAGAAGAGCACAACCTTTCATCCACAAATAGATGGCCAAACAAAAGTGGTCAATAGGACAGTGATCCAGTTGCTCAGAGGCTATTGTAGCAAGCATCCCAAGCTTTGGGATGAACACCTATGCTACGTGCAACATGCTTAAAATCGAGCTAAACATTCTTCTACACAGAGATCTCCTTTTGAGACCTGTTATGTTTCACACCAAGGTCTCCCTTGGATTTTGTCTTTGGTAAAGGCATAGCGGTTGATGGACACAGTGATGTGGACAAGGCAACCAAGTTCATTGAACAAATCCAAGAGATTCACCAAGCAGTACAGGAACAGATGGAAAAGAGCCAGGCCAAGTACAAGGCAAGGCATGATAAGCATCAGATTGAGCATAGTTTCCAAGTTGGTGATCAAGTCTTGCTGTATATCAGCAAAGAAAAAATGCAAGGTGAAGGTAAGAAGCTGAAGCCAATAAGATATGGACCTTTTATGATACTTGAGAAAATTGGTGAAAATTCTTTTTGCCTTGATTTGCCAGCTTACATGCACATCTATTCAGTTGTTAATGTAGAAAGCTTGAGACTATTTGAACCTTCATTGATTGAAGATCCTGAAGAGCAGAGCCAATTGCCTTCTATTGATGATCTGTTGCCTGAATATCTCAATGAATTACAGGAAGATAAAGTTCTGGATAGGAAGGTAAGGACAACATGCAAAGGGGATGTTGAGTACCTTAGGATTGGGCTCAAAGGCTCAAAACCAAGCAGTGCAAGATGGATAGAAATTGGGCAAGCGAGGAATTTATACTCTTACTTGATTGATGCTTAAAAACCAACTTTTGGTGGTCCAAAATATTTTTTAGTGGGAAGGCCGTGATCCAAATTGGATCCTAGAACACTCTCTAAGTTTTCATGAACTCTTAAAATTATGCCAAAAATAAAAAATTCTTGTGAAGATCAAGCTATCGGAGGAATCCTCATGACAATTGCGAATAGCGATCAGTGCAGATCAACGAGGGCCGTGGATCTAGCACGCAGAGTGGCAGACCATGGTAACACGCACTGGCACCAACCGGCAACTGCAGGGACAAATTTGGAGCAACGGAGGTAGTTTCCGATATGCGATATCACAGGGACAAGTTGCTAATCACATATAGCAGGGCAAACCTCTCAGTGAAGAGAAGCCTCGAGCACCCAGACCTAAAATATTATGAAATGCAGAAAAGTAATTAATTTAGTTCCGTCGGGGCGGGATTCCAAAAAATCGGTAGGATATCAGAAGGGCTTCAAGGCGATAAGTGGTTTCAACCGAGTCTCGCCCGATGCCACACGGTGATTGCCACGTGTCTAGTGGAAGAGAGAGAAAAATGCTCACATCGAATGGGTAAACATCGAGCTACTCAACTGCCTAATATGAGCTACAACCGTAGGATTTGGGGGGCCCAGATCAACGGTGGAGACACGTCCCGATGGATGACCGGATTTGACAAGGTTATAGAGCAAGATCGCATGGGATTTGAAGTCCGATATGGACGATGCGTTGGCGGAGATTCGTGTTTCGCGGGAAATCTTAGAGCAAACAGAAATAACGACCGTTCAATTATTGCCAGTGAACCTGACACACTCTTCCATTACAGAATAGGTGGCCACCTCCCTGTGAAGCGTGATGTAGTGACTGTAAACGCCAAAAGAAGGGATTCAGGCGGACAGAGGCAGGGAACCGGAAAGATGAGAAGTGGAAATGAACACTCAGGAAGCCAATGGCTTTAAAGCCAGGAACTGATAGAGATAGAGCAGGCAGTCAAAGAGTTAGTTAGACACAGAAAGCTAAAAGCAAAAAGAAGGAGCCGAGCTAACCTGCAGAAGCAAAGGCAGCATCGAGCTAGATAGAGCTAGAGAGAGTCAGAGAGTCTGTGTACTCCAGAGAAGGATTGAGAGGTTCAAGTGAAATCCTCTGTATATGCCTGTCATGTATGAGTCTCAGATTGGGCTCATACTACTGTGACCAATAGAGGTCAAGTTTCAGTAAGTAGAGTTTGTGTACTCAAGAGGCTTGAGGGATCCAAGTATAGTCTTGCTGATTCATATCTGCTGTGTAAGACTCAAATTGAGCTCACTGTTGTAAAAACTCTGCTTTTGAAAACATAATAGAGAGGCCACCACTAAAGGCTGGACCGGGAGACGTAGCCCAGGAGTATTGGGTGAACTCCTTATTAAATTTGTTGTGTTTACATGTTTGCCTATTGTGTTTTCTCTAACTACTTCAGTGTCTGTGTATTTCACAATCTTATCGATCCGTTGCATAAAATAACATAGGCACATCCATGCACATGAGTCTGTAATACCTTAATCATTTGTCTTAGATCAATTTCAGATCAAGCATATATATGTCGATAATGTTTGAGTGTAATACATCAAAACAAAAAAAGTAATATATGTGTTCCAAGTACATCTGTGGCTCGTAGGCCTCAAAACTATAAATTCTAAACTATGGACTACTCTACGTGGTGATCGTGATAACATGTTACTGCTTGTACTACATGAGTCAGTAATCGACAAATTTGATCCAACATGCTAGCTATGTGTTGCTAGTAACGACGAGAAATGTCCTCAATCCGTGCATACTTTGGGATTCCTCTCATTAGGCCCTCCAGATTTCAGGAAATCTCCTCTTTGTTGTCCACTCCTTCCCTGTAAGGAGCGACCTCGAACTTCCGAGCCACATGTCTAGCTATAGGCGACATCCCTGTTGGTCTTTCTAGTCCAGCATCTGCAATTACAACATCAAGTTGTCATGAATACATATATGCAAAAACAATAAAAAACCAAAAAACCAAAAAACAAAATTGTTTTTCTCACCTCCATTATCAAAGTCTTCTCCCTCTGGGAGTGGTATGTCAGGATCACCATGGAAGTTAGTCCTGTTGTATGACCAATCCTCCACCAAGATCAACTATTATCTAAGCCATACAAAGAAGGCAGGCCATGTAGGACATCTGCTGGCCCCCTCTAGATCTAGGCATTAGCTTGCTCCATTGGACCATCTGTGGATCTCGTGGTACTTGAGGGTTCACCTTTGCCATCTGGTAATGGAACAGTGGGATCCATTCCAAGAAGAAGGTCACTAGGACGGATCCATATCCAAATTTCATCAAGTTTCCTAGTTTGCATTTGGATAATTTATGCTTCATGTTCACCTTCATTTCTTCCGCCGAGTTGAAGACAGTGGGCGCCATGTAGTCCACAACATATTGGAAGAATTATTTGTTGGACTTGTGTAGTGCTTGAACCCTAGCCACTCGGTTGATGGTGAAGAGCATTACCTTCAATAAAAGATCGTTTATGGTCATGATGGTGATCTTGCCGCTTGTAGATTTCAGATCTCCTAGGCAATGTTGGGCAAGAAACATGTTTACACTCGCCCCAATAGGCCTATCTCCATATAGTTGGACTGGTTCCCCTCTACGGGACAACCCAGTGATGAAGTAAATGTCTGAAGTATCCAACTCCAGCTCTTGGTCATGGATCATAAATACCTCCCGTCCAATGTCCCATAGACTGATAAGGTATTGTAGTAGCTCAGGTTGAGCCTGTAGGCCCGCTTTTAGAAAGAACTTGAGGAGCCCACTCCTCAATGCATCCAGATAGTTTGGATCTTCCAAGGCCATTTGATCTATTCTTTCATGCTCGCATTCTTTCAACTCAATCACCATATTTTCTCTTTTATTTTCTTGCAAACATCCCACATTTAATTTATCATCAATCTTTGAAAGGGAAATTTCAGATTTAAAGCATTAAAATTCGGTAAAAATTTAAAAACTCACGTTCTCTACATTGGAGTGACTATTTTTAAAACAAGTGCACCGATGGCATGGGTCCCCATGCTAAAAATCCCTCAAAATCCCTAAAACGATAGTTAAATGCTTAAAAACAGGTATCAATATGAATATTAGGGCCTTGGATCTTACCTGCAACAAACAGTTTGACGACTGGCTTCTTGGATCCGCAGTAATCTGCTCCTGAAGATTTAAGGCACAAGTGGGAAAAAATTGCTCCAAATGAGGTAAATAGTAAAAATGTTTTACTTTTTTCCCTTTTTATAAACTTTTCGCTATGTTTTAAGGTTTTAAAAAGTATTTTTCACCATTTTTCCTTAGAAATGGATAATGTATTTGATTCTTGTGCAGCGACAGGTGATGGTTTGTCGGTGGTGATGCGAAACCTAAGTCGTATTTAAGCTCCTTTCCCGACTTGTAAAAAATGAAATGAAAAGATTTCCAAGTATTTTTCCTTTTTTGACTCGTTAAAGAAAATAAAAATGGGGAGTTCGCTCTAAGCTATTTTCCGACTCCCAAAACACGAAAAGATTGCCGAGTTGTTGTCCTTTTGACTTCGTAAATGGTTTTGAAACATCGTTTACCTAGTATACATTTATCCCTTTTTTGGGACGGGATAAACTATTTAGGAAAGAGGTACTCCTTGGCTGACATGGTTAAGAGGTTCTTTTGAGTATTGTTTTCTACCTTTTCAGGCTTGAGAGACAAATTTATGAAAAGGGACCTTTTAGAGTTTTCTTTTCCATGTCTTTTTCAAACTTTCTAAACATGAAAAAGATACCGAGTTTTCCCTTTGTCAAACTCGTTAGAATTTAATGATATCGGATTTGTCACCATGACGGACACCGAGATTCTCCTTCCTAGGGCTCGTTAATCTTACTAGGTTGGATCTATCCGAAGGATGGACTTACATTACAAGAATATGCTATCCCCTTCAAGCTTGTGATAAAAAATAATTGGGGTACTTGCTAGAAATGGTGGGGGAAAATGGAAAATTTTTACCAGTTGTGTCAGTAGCTTGTCACTCTTGAACATGACACTCTTCTTCTTCATGTCAGGTTGGGATATCCTCACTTCATCATTGACCTTCCTAGGTTTGGGCCGCCACTTTTTTCCTTTCCATCTGATCTTTTCCACGTCATCATGACCTCCGATCCTATGGATCCAAAAGCTGCCAAACTTCGGAGTTGTGTCACCGATATGTTCAAGAGTTAATCCTTATGCAATTTACACTCATTCCTGATTCTCTATATCATCCATAATCATTGCATCCCCTTGTCTCGTTTCAATGATGTGGGATACATCATGGCCCTCCTTCGACAAGGTCACTTCCTATCGACTTCAGCTCATTATCCAGGAAGTTGGCTGAGAGACTCCCTTCTAGTACCTTAGAGCTTGCATGCCCTAATGGCAAGTTCTTCGCACTCGATGACAAGTTTTCATCATTGGCTTTTGATCGAGTGACTTCACGGGTGTTCGACTTCAGTTCCTTATTCACACTCCATGAATTGTGCTGCTGGTACCTTGAGAGCCATTGTCATTATTGGTGGTTTCTCTCGCGCTTGTTAATAGTTCACATCATTGACCAGTAATCAAGTGATTTTCTAGCATGTTCAACTTCAACACATCTATTCACATGCTAGAATTTGTACTTTGATCAGGTTGTGTTGGAGCACAAGACCCTGGGCTCAGATCACAAAAGTCCAGGTTACAGGGCAATGTGACATGATCATGCTTACATACATGTCTCTTTTAGATGGATGGTTGTGACCATACCATGAGTCTGTTATATGTGATCCTTCTCATTATTGGATGGTTGCAACCATACCTTGGGTTTGATATGATCCTTCTTACTGGATGGTTGTGCCCATACCTTGGATATATTTACATGATCTTCTTCTGGATGGCCGTGTCCATACCATGATTCACGAATCTTTTCTCAGAGATTTCAGTGATGTATATGTATCTATGCTTTCTTGTAGGTTTTTGACGATAGTTTCTGGTTCCATGCATCTACTCGTAAAGCATTTCACCCCTCACTCTTGCTCGACCTTCACGCTTTAGGGGGTATCTGTTACACAACATTTTGTCACTGTGCCTGTACTCCTCGTTCCTGGATCCTGGAGGACCTCTACAGTGACCCGCATGTGTTTTCCTGTCATGAAGAACATGTCTTTACATCCCTCTTCATCTATAGAAAATTTCCATCTTACATCATTCCCCGAGAATATTCCTTCAAACTCAATTTTCAAGATTGACGATATCACTCAGTTTCTTCCCTGCATTGATTTGTAGAGTCTAACACTGGGCCTAGCATAGAACAACACTGGTAATCCATTCATGACCCATGTCGACCTTCTTTTGGAAAGTTTTTAAAAATGGATTCGAATCTTCCAGTTCTATAATCTTCGTGAATAGAAGTCTGGTAAATGGTTAGTCAAGATAGAGCCGAGAGAGACTGTTTGGGCTCCTTTCCCCTATTAAAATGGAACAAACCAAAAGGGATAAGGCCTCTCCCATCATAAGAGGATCCATTTCTCCTCTCTCAAGCTATATAAACTCCTCCATTTCCAACCTTAGCTAGCTAATGAAAAGGCTGGAATAATTTGCGAAATCTTGATAGCCAAAACAACTCTTGAGAGCCTTAGCCTTCTAGTTTGTGTTTGTAAAGGGAGAATAAGCTTATAGTTTTGTTTGGTTTGGAGCAAAGAGGAAGAGACCTTGAACTTCCATTGTTTGAGGTGAATCATGAGATGCTAACAGTGGTGTTGGAACCTAAACACATCGAAGGAGACCTGCAATGCTAAGGAAAAGGTTGTACTTTCCTTTTTGTCATAATAATACAATTGATATTCTGTTTCCTATATCAATTGCATATTATATTTGGTAGCTTAAGACTCCTTAGTCTCTTAAGTAAGTTGAATATACTGTATGCTATCATGTGTGCTTTGGTTTCTTGTCTATTTGTTTCAGGTGCTTGATTGACATTAAGGAGCTGATTGCTGGAGTAAAGACACAAGGACTTCATCAAACAAGGATTAACAATACAAGAGGTAGGATCTTATCCATTCTCAATCTAAGGGAACTTATGTCAGATTGTCTTGTTTGTGGGTAGACCCTCTCCCCTAGGCTAGAGGGATTGTCTCTATCCGCAGAGAGAACATCCCTACTCTAGAGCATGCATTGACATTATCTACCATGTGTTAGCACACCTTTTCATTCCTTGTCATGCCCTGGCACTCCTTAGCTATCATGCCCTCACAACTACAATTACTTTTTTTGAGACTTGGGAACCCAACCAAATCCTACCTCGACTACAATAGTTTGACCAAGTTACAGTTACTAGAACTAGACTATGCCTTGTTCACCTAATAACTGCCTATAACTCATCTTAGGATACTCATGTCCAATATCAACTCATCCCAGTTAACAACTTACCAAGTCAAGGCTCACATCCAACCGTGGCCATAAAACAACTAAGAAACATAGTTTACATCTTAACATGCCATACCACTTGACACATCTAACAATCCCATAGCACTATGTGGCATGTGTTAGCACCCCATGCATTCCTTGGCATGATTTTCACTCCCCAACACACCCTAGCACTCCCTGACATTCATTGGTGTTATAGACATTTTTGGGCACTGCAACCCCAATCATAAATGTCCATAAAACAAGGGCTCTTAAGTCCCTAAAAGTGTTGTTCCAACCTCTAAAAGAACAAGGTCAACTGATTACATCTTCTCCCAGAAGTTCTCCATGAAAAACTGCTCAGAATTGGTCAAAACTGGACCATCTCACCTGCCCCATGGTCAAAGTGCGCTGCATCCCACCTAAATACACACGGGAGGTACGATGCATCTTGAAAAGCCCTTCTATGGGGTGCGATGGGCGAGAGTGGACAA